>JBAMHX010000008.1:6836571-6857157 GCA_037177515.1 Pseudomugil tenellus | reverse complement strand
GACCTAGCATCCGCCCAGGTGGCGGCAAGGGGAGGTCCCAGCTAGAGCCCCCCACAGTCAGGGGGAACGGGCCCCAGTCTGAAAACATTAAAACAGATGAAAAACAGCCTGCCCAACTTTAATCACTATTACATATTTAACAGGCTGCAATACATCTCCAAATGGCTTAAACCAAGTTATCTGGATGATCCATGGCTAGATGTAGCGCAAGCATTGTGTGAGGATTTGATCATCTCATACTTGCCATTCATCAGCTCAACCATTAAACGATATGTGTTTTAAAGTGTTTTAAAAGTAATAACATCAGCTCCTCCTTAATGGCTTGGTGGAAATTTCTTAAACTAAGTCTGCACTTATTCCATGTAAGCTCACAGCCATCTGGAAAAACCTCGACATCCTGCAAAATAAAAAGATGATAAACTTCCCTCAATGGAAAAATACAGGAATAAAACAGTTAGAAGATATAATAGTAAACATAAATGTTCTACTATTTGATGAACTAATTTCACAATATAAAATTAGCAACAGCAAATACTTAGAATACCATCAACTTAAATCTGTTATAGGTAAAAAAATATACTCGTGCCCAATTAAGTTTGCACCTTCCTATCAAGACAGATGAATGTTTTTATCTTAATGCACCATAATTATTATTAGAAATATATAGATTATTATCTAACATAGATGACTCAATCTGTCTCCCAAAATCAAAATGGGAAACAGACTTATCTAGAAACTTTAATGAAACCGAATGGAGACAAATATGTTTAAACACATTTAAAATGACAAAATATTCAAATATACAATTAATTCAATTCAAAATTTTGCACAGAACTAATTTTACAGGACATAGGATGTTCAGGATGGGTCTGTCACAATCAAATATCTGTTCACATTGCACTGAGAACACGGTTGACAGCTATTTTCACACCTTGTGGTCTTGTCCAGCTGTTCACAGATTCTGTTCACACCTGTTCAGAGGTTTATCCCTGCAAATTTAATCTTCACTATCTTATGTATCACAAAGAAAACTATCCTTTTAAATTGGAAAACTAAACAGAATCTCTGCGTCAGGCAGTTTAGAAATCTCTTATTAGGTCATATTAGTATTGAGACAATGTCTGCCTGTTCAAAGGACCAATTAGCGGAATTTCACACCCCCTGGTCCCATGTGATTAGCTCCATCACTTAGTCCTTGGTCTGGGGTTTGGGGGATGTTGGGTGGAGAGGGGAAAAGGGGTTGGTGTGGATGGGTCACTGTATGTGTGTGGGTGTGACGGTGTGTATGAGGGTGTGCATGGAGCTATGGATGGAGGCACTGGGGTGAGTATGAATGTGTGTGTGAAGAGATGTGTGTCCCTGGGGATTGGGGTTAGGAGTAGGGGTGGGCTGTGGATGGATGTGTATGTTTGTGCATGGGTGGCTGGTTCCCATGGGGGGCCTCTGGTACGCCGGGGGGTGGGCTGGCTCCTGTCGGGTGGCGGGCTGGTTTAAAATAAATAAAGAATTCAGATTATTAGTTCCTCATAAAAAGGAACTTTGTATACATGTATATACATATAGCTCCTCTTAACAGAATAAATTTGCTCAGCGTAACACTGCAGAAAGATCTCCATTCTGCACGCCTTTATGTTGGACAGGACAAGTTTAAAAAAAAATAAAAGGAGATGGTGTTCGCTCAAAGAGTTCAGAATTGATAGTTCCCCAATGTTCTCAAAACACAGTTATCAATTGGTCTCTTGTTCTTCACTAAACAACTGATGAAGGTGTTTGAATGAAATTAAGTAAAAAAACTACAGAGTATACCCTAAAGGTTTATCTTTTTGACAATAAAACAGTGAAAAAAACATAAATGCAATTTTGAGAATACTAAATGAAATAAGACAAAAAAGAAAGAAAAATGTGTGACAGTTTGTGTCTTGTGTAGCTTGTTGACAATGAGACTGCAGAGCTGATGACGGGTGACATGTTTCGGGTCAAAGGTAGCCGTGACTGACAATTCAGGCCCAGTGCCTGTGCAGCCATCAGCCTGACAGTGATGACGGACAAGCACAGCAGAGAATGATGGGCTCGAGGTTGGATGTCACGATCAAAGACTGACAAGCTGAGAAGTCGTGGTCTACTGTGTGGGCCGGGACTGCTGCTGTGACAGACGGTGACAATAATAAGTTAAGTCTTCTTAAATGACTTACTCTGTTTTTAATTGTAACGACCCCACCCTCCATGGACCCTTTTTTAGAACCGCTTTAATGAACTGGTCAACAAACTGTGGAATTTAAATGACTACGTCAAACTCTCTTCCCCAGAGAAAAAGCTGGATGTGTTTATGGGTGCCTTTGTTCTCCGCATGGGGCTGGAGACAACCTCTCATCCATACTAGAGTAACTTGTTGAACATGATAAACTTTCTCCTCTCTCCTCCTCCAACCCCCAAGTGTTTACCTTCTCCACAGGAGACCAGAACACTCAAAGGACAGAAGGACTTCTTAATAAAAACTTATCTCTTCTTGGTTCTAACCTTTTATTCTGTTCAATGTATTTATTCTTTTATTTTCTTGATTAAGGACTTTGATTTGTGTTTTATGTTTAATTTTTAATGTGATATCATTTTAGTTTAATGCACAGTTAGAGGTAATTCTGTGGTAGGAGCTATGAGCTGAAGTCAACCTCCACAGGATCCTGATTGGCTGGCAGCATCCAGACCTGCACACTCAGCCAAAGCCCACCTATCTTCAAAAGACCAAAACAGACTCTGCTCTCTCTCTTCCCTCTTGCCTCTTGGCTCTTGGCCTCCCTGGATCAAGCTCCTCGCTACCTCCTTGCTACCTGCTTCTGCTCTTTATGCGTGTGAAAAGTTTTGTCCTGCTCGCTGGGAAACAAAGGAAGGTCACATGGTCTACACATGGCCGCTCACTCATAACCTAGAATGAGGAGTTAAAACTTCCACTATGTTAGATTTATCCACAAACCCAGCTTAAACCACCTCAATTTTGGACACTATTGAACTTTTCACCCTCAGCCTCCACCTCCAGTCATCAACCCCAAAGGAACCACTGAAAGCTGCAAACCTCAACAACAGGCTTCTCCCGGATTCCAACGGCGCCTATACCAACCGACACCGTCTCAGCGCCCCAGAACGGTTGCGGACCCAAGCCCAGTCCATTGGTCGTAAGCTGCGGTTATGAACGAACCCCATTTCCTCAGTGAGGAACTATTGTCTTTAGTAATGGTTGGCAAGTTAGGAAACTCATCTAGGCCTTAGAAATGGTTCACGCTTAGACATGATTAAGAAACCTCAGTTTACTTAATACATGTTTAATCCCACATAAATAGTTTCTCAGGTTTATCATCACAGCTCACAGTCACAATGGTTTATGTTATGTTTATCTAGTCTGTCTTGTTCGTTATGTTTTATTATTTCTCATATTTAATCATGTAAAACCTGTAGATTAGATAATAAATACCCCTTTTACAATCTGGTCGTTGTCTGTCAGGATGTCCTGTGGTCATGACTCTAGTCCATTTAAACTAGAACTTACAACTATAACATTTGATACTGATTGATTTACCGAGACTGATTAATTATTTTATCCTTTGAGTTATCAACTCATCTAATAAGATCTAACCCTCCTTCTACACCTATAGTGTTACCAAAGTAAACTAGAAATTAGAAGGTGGTGCCTCGAGGTTAATTATAAATTAATATATTAATATATTACTAATTGTCAATATTAATATTTCATATTAATATTGTCATAGTAATTCCATTAAACCGTTTTAAACTTTACACATTAATGGTGTCCGTGCATGAGAATGCTACATAATCTATTTAAAAACAATATATGGTAAGAAATAAAGACAAATAGAACTGATTTAACCATGTGAATAAAAGAATATTAAGAAGCTGTTGTAGAATGAATGTGTAACGATGGAGGGAGCCGGAGCCAAAAGGAAGGTTAACAGGATTTATTATGAATGATGAGGAGGGATGAACGAAACCTGTATGGAAGATGGAGGAGTCCAGGAGGGTTGTAGGGACGAGGAACAGGAAGGCAGGCGTGGGATATCCAGGAGAACAGGGAAGCCAGGAGCAGCAGGAACAAGCATAGGTTTTAGCTACAGTCATTCAATGTCCGAACAAGCAATGACTGTGAGCTGAGGAATATGTGGCTGTGAAGGGATTGGGAACAGGTGCAGGTGATTTGGGATAACAAATCTGGTGGCAGGTGATGGTGATGAGGCAAATAGGCAGGAGCAGGATATGAAATGCTAGCAATGAGCTTTTTACCATCATTTAGCCATAGTTATGTACAGGACCGTAAGCTTCGCAAAGAATGATTAAAGTAGCCTAATACTGCTTCAGATTTGACCCAGTTGCGTTTCCATTACCATTTTACCAAAATAATAGTGATATTTGTAAAGTAAAAAAAACCCTACAATCTCAATATGCAGGTGTTTCCATTATACAGGGTTTAGCAAATTTGCACATAAGCTGCAAATGTAAAAAAAATTTTAGATGCAATTTTATAAGAATTGTGGCGTTTATTGGTATCACAAAACATTTTGGAGTTTTCTACATGCAGTGGAAAAATTGCTATATGTTATCAGATCCATCGTCCCTCATTTGTCTTTCTAAAACCTCTAAAAAACTCTGCATTTCCCATTTTTTTAATACATACCCTGCCATCTTAATCGGTCATATGACCTACTACGTGACATCTGGTAACGTGGAAATGCAAGTTAAATGTTTCTATTACACGTTCGCAATAAACTGCTCTATTGAAACATCTGAAAAACCACCTCTTGAGAGCGCAAAAACTTTTTTTTTTTTTCTCGAAATGTAGGTGTTTCCATTAGCCGATTTCTATTGCAATATTTAGGTTTTGCAAAGCCATCAAAATCATCAAGGACTCATCCCAATAACTTTCAGTTTTAACTGCTGAACTGCGGCTAGCATCTACAGCCTGACAACAGGAATTCATTACAATCTACAGTATAATATCTCTGGACACTATCCAATCTGGTTTACATCTAATGCTCAATGTCAGCTTTGGTTGCCATAAATGCACATGATCCATTTTGTCAGACAGCTATGGTCGTCTGTCCATGCATGGAGAATTCAGTGTTACACACTACCATGACATTCATATATCAAACCTTTACCTGAAAGGTTAGGTGAAAGGTGATATGAAGACTTTGTGAAGCTTGTGTGCACATCGCTTGTGTTGCTCTTGTAAATGTTTGCTCTCTACATTGGCTCTCAGTCATCAACATTTTCAGAACATTAACAAGGCACACAATGATTATGAAGCAAGTGTTAGAAGAAAGTAGATCAGATCTTTATGTAGATAAAAAAGTGCTACCTTGCCACCATATACAACATTTATAATAATTAAAGAGGAAAAACAGCCTTAAAGATGTGAGTCATAAAGGGGAATGTATAAGATGAGTAAAATAACCCACCTACAAAATTTTTAATGATGTAGGAATACTACTCTGAGCTGCAGTGAAAGCAGCCTCAATATATACAGAAGATGAGAGTCACAGGGGTGAATAGCCTGCAGCCAGAAGTAATGAGTCAAGGTGATTATTAAACCAATATTTTGTGACAGGGAATCATTCCTCAAGCAAAAGAGGGGATGATTCCGGGCTTACACTCACATATATTTAAGATCTAAGCCCACTAAAAGAAAGGCGGAGCTTGTTGTAAATGCATGCAGTGGAGATATGACAATTCCAGGTCGTTATAGAAACTCAGACCCAAAGGAGTTAGTAAAATATGTACAGCCTTGAGAAGAATGCTAATGATGACCAAAGAGGCTACCTATTTGACATTACTTATAAAAACCTTCAAGTAAACTTATGGTAGAAGAAGAGTCTTTCCTACTTTGGTAGTATGATAATATTACAGGTTCTTGAAAGGAAGTTCTGAGTGTTCTGCAAAACCCTGCATCATTGGCATATTGAACCAGAAGTGACCTCTAAAGGGGAATACAAATCCGCCAATTCTAATTTTCAACACTGATCGTCTAAGAACACACACACACAAACCCTTCAACACATACATCTGTAAAAAATTAGATGCACCACATTTTCAATGCAACTATGACATGTATCTCAGCAGAACCAAATGGCTTTGGTCCCGAAACCTAGCCAAATGGCAATGGAAATCAAAGTAAAAAGTCAGTAACAGTAACATGCAACCCAAGCACCTTTAGATAAGTACTCACCAGACCACAATGCTCCTTACCAAATCCCCACTCCCCTGCCATCTAATGTCCAACCCAGTGACTACATCAGGCTTTTTCTGGATGTAGAGGAGGAGTAGGTCTACTGGATGACCAAGCTTCTCATCTTATCCACCACTTTCTTGGCGGACCCCCGTTCTCATGATCCATTGCGTAAAATTAAGCGGAAGTTGGTTTCCCTCTTCCGTCGATTTTGGCAATAATGATTAAGTAGTACAGTTTTTAAAACGTAATAGTAATTCGGAAAAATCTTAAAAATAGCTTTTCTATTACTCAAACAATGGCTAAATCTAAAAGATGGATACACGGGTCGCATTATTTACCAAAGAAGACAGAAAAGAGAATGTTTCCCATCCGTCTACTCTCACAGAATGGGTAGATGACAGTTCAGGGCTCCGGTTGTTTAGCTCCGTTCACCATGATCAGAATTCAGGATATAAAAAATGGGCTTTTCTTTTGGGTTCCACAATGCTGCTGTGTCCAAGCTTCCTTTTCTCTAAAATCTTTTTAAACTCTATTTAATTTGTTGATTAGCTTGTTGATGTGATAGCCGGCTCCTACCGTCTCTTGCTGCTGCTGCAGCTGCGTGATTTTCCATTTTATTTACTTTGGCTTGCTGCCAAAAGTTGTGCTTCCTTGAAGAGAGCCAAAGTAAACTAAGAGTTTGCTCTCAGACTAATTTTCACAAGTCTTATAGTCAATTTCTTCCTTTTAGTAAGCTGTTGGTCTGTGTTGATTTCCTTAACTTTTTTCACAGCAGCCACACTTCACAGCACTCCTTTACTGTTTTCATGCTGTCCTCTCCTATAGCCACTTTCCTGAAGTCACACAACAACAAAAACACATTAGACTTTCCAGTACGCCGTATGGTTGTAAATTTGGTACAAAATAAAAGATACCCCATGAACTAACCTGCACCAATAATTAGAGTACTTACGAGACTCTTCATGTTGCACTTCAATAGTGTCAGTGGAAGCAGGTGTCTCATCAGTTGCATCGTGGTATCTAGTTAGCCTTCGCCTCTAATTTGCTGTGATCTGGATGCAGCTCTGTCGGTTTATGATAAATTAAATAGTAAGAGCAGATGAAGACCCTCTTGGGTGGGTGTTTTAACTTCAGTGCTGCGAGCCATTGTTGTGAAATCACCTAAGCTCTCTGAAAACCAAGCTTCCCAGGGACCAGGTGTCATGGCCATGTCCATTGTTTTGCCTGTAAAGTGGTGGATAGGAGAGTCTCATTTTGACGTATTCTCTCAGTCACTATACACATCTCATTACTATAGGTGAGGGTAGGAAAAAGAAAATTGTGCTTTATGTTTTGGCTCAGTTGGAAATTATATATTTTTTTAAAAAATTTGAATACCTGTTTATATATGTATATTTTAAAAACATGTTTAAATGGGAATCATGAGGAGAAAAGAGCTACTGGACAGGAGGGATCATGACTGGTTTACCACCAATTTATCAGTTTGACAGAAACAAATTGGATATAGTGATCCTGCAAAAATAATTATAATAATACTAGATACTGTATTCATCCCTGGAGGGAAATTCAAGTTTCCAGTACAGTGAAAAGCCAACACACACAGTAGACATATACAGACATATACAAGTAATGACTCAGGTGCAGCCAGTGTATCGCAGCGTGCCTTTGCAAGTGGGGGACAGACCACAACACATGGGTAGTAAGAGATGAAAAAAAGCCTAGTATCCCTGGTCTGCCCCAGTGGAGGAGGCAGTACAGCAATGCTTTGAAAAAAACAACTCAACACTTAAGCACAATGATCAGACAGTGACAGAAACACAACACATTATGTGAGGGAGGGGACGGGGTCTCCTGGAACCTCCCAAGCAGTCACAGCCAACTACAGTGCAGTTCCACCCGAGAGAGTCCAGAAGTGGGAAGACATGTAGGATGACCGAGGCGGGGTCAGAGCATCTGTATGCAATTCTTTCAGTGGGGAATTTTCAAGCGCGTAGAGGGAGCCAGATTAGATAATAGCATTCTGTTTGGGTTTAGAGTGTTGTTTGCCATTCTCAGTCTTTTAGCTGATCTCTCAGAATCAAAAACAACCGAATGATGGTCAATTTCCAGTATCCACGCCAGCACCTCTTCATTGTTGTTACACCCTGGACAAGTTCAAAAACCAGAGTCAGTCTGCCCAGTGGCATCCAGCCTGTGGCTCAGCTTGTTCAGAGCAAGAGTTCAGTGTTCAGCACGGTTACATGCGTCTACTGTCTGCGTCTGTCAAGTCCTCAGCAGTTTCAAGTTAGGACTCACCAGAAATCCACTAAATTCCAAACAGTAGGAAACCGGTGGTCATAAGCCGATAAGATAATCTTCCAGAGACATCACTGTAAGACACAGGGCTCTCCATGTCGACCACAGATCCCTCCTGTGCCCAGCCGGGTGTCTCCCTGCAGGATCCCCATTCGCCGCTCTCCGGGTGAAAAAGTTTTGGTCAATTTCGTTGTTTGACCAGCTGACCAGATCCAACATGATTTTATCAGGAAGAAGTGCTAGTGCAGAACCTTCAGGATGTCATTTTCATTTTTTGGGATCATACCCAGAAGCAGGATCACATGGGTAAAAATGTTTCTTTTGGCTAAAAGTTGCAATAATTTTATCAAAATGAATTCCTTACATTAACCAGAGCAACAAGTCCTTTCCTGCGGAAATGAGAAAACACCATAGTCCAGAGTACTCATCTGGTACATTACAATCTCTAACTACCTTATGTATGTTACAATCAGACAGGTGGCAGATAGGTATTGAGGGGTAGGAGGGCGTAATTAAAAGCTGGCACACCAGGTGCCTCTTCTGTAATCAAAGAGAGATGAAAACATGGAGGAGAGGTAGGGACCAAAAAGTTAGAAAAACAGGGAACTATGATATGAATTCCTTTGCATCTATTCCCACTCTTCAACAAATTGATATTCTTTTTAATATTCCCAAGAAGCACATAAACACATGACATCATTCTTTATCCCAAGAAAAATAGAAATACAAGTGTTGGTAGTGGTTATATTGGAAGAACAGTTATAACAGAGGTAAAACTAGTAATTTTATTAATAAAACAGTAGTAACATTTATGAGTACAACTACTCTTGTACTTGGAATTTCAACTGTAGTTTTATTAAATACAAGCAAAGCGGACAGTCTATTAGTGAGTTAATCTGCTGTAGTCAGATGTTGAACTCTGTGCCCTTTTTAGCTGGATGACGCGGTAATCTCACGTCTACATACACACATACAACTGCGCACATATCTTTGTGAGGACATTATTCACATAATGGTTTCCTTTGCTTCTTACGCACATCATAACCCTTATAACGAATTACTTTGCTGCCAAATCTAAACTTATTCTGAACCAAAATAAAAAATAAATAAATCAAACAGCTCCTTTAATCCCTGTCAGGACAAGATGCCAACAAAACTCTCCCCCTATCAAAGAAGGTTCTCACTATAAAGCTCCAAGAAAAATCGGACCTCACAATTATAGACATGCAAATACACACCCACACACACGCAGAGTAGCCAGAACTCATTTCATGAGCCCAGATGGCTTTTGACATGCAATGATAATCTTTGGTTTTACATGCACAACCTGCCTCATCTGCCTTGATCTATTTTTACCTTAAGAACACAACCAAGGTGAAAACCACAGGGGAGCTGGGGGATCTCTAAATCCCCTCGATGAAACATAAGCTCCCCTAGAAACAGAACAATTTTTTTAGTGGGGGGATGTCTCTGTAACAACGTCGATTAATTTTTTGTTGATTGGTCACAAATTCAGCAGAGTAATATATGACTATGGGTGTTATTCTTCTTATTTTTCTTCTTCATATTTTTATTCATATTCTTCTTATTGTTCTTATTCTCATTCATCTTCTTAAGATATAGATTTGGAAGCGTGTGATCACACACAAATGTGTTAGCTGCATGTACAGAGGGAGGAGAGCATACCTGGGAAGTGTGGGGGAGCCAGGGAGATAGAAAACAAAAGCCTTATGTTTTTAAATGTCTGAACTGGGGTTTACGTGCAGTATCTTAGGCTTTTATATGACTGGTTAAAGGAGAAAGTATAATTTTGATCTTCATTTTACAGCTTCCTCCATGAGAGAGTGCACTTGGGGCTTTTCAGTTTGTGATAGTTTAAATTTATTTGACATTATTTTAAACGTAACATTTATTGCAATAAATATAAAAAAAAGAAGAAAAAAAAAAGAAGAGCCATGTGTGTGTTGCAAAAAAATCTTTCATTTAATAGGCGGACTTGACCAAGATGAATCCATATTAGCGCATAAGCAATCTCAGTAAGAATATTCTTCTAAATTTTTAATTACATTTTTATAAAAAGTTGTACAAAATTAGTTTTAAAAAAAGATAAATTAAAAAAGATATAAAATTCTTATCCTTCTCAAATTAATAACCTAAAGCTGATGGACAGTACACAGTGAACAGCAAAGACAATTGAAAGAGAGCAAATTTTCAGATGACAAAAAGTGATTTGTACCATCAGAGGAAGTTTTTTTTTTTTTCAAACAGTAGAGCAAAAAGTAGATGAGATTCAATGTTGATCTTAAACAGATCCTGTGGTGCATGTACTTGCTGACAACCGCAAAGTATTTCACTCCAGTTTAATTCAGCTTTATTTCATATAACTACAATTCATATGAAAATCATCTCATGACATTTAACAAAATCAGAAAAATGGGATACAATCATTTAGTAAACAAGGGAGTTCAGAAAAACAGTAGCCTAGCCTAGAAACCCATGGATTGCGTCAAATTCAAGTTGCTATGCAAAGCTTTCTTGTTACTTATGTGGAGTGACATTATTCAAATGCAAGCAAAAATAGTGTTGTCTATATAAAGGCTGCAGGAGTTCTAAGCCTAAAGGAGTTGCAATTGCTGGTCCCATCCACCCAAACCCTACAACTTCCTAATAATTCTATGGATTGTTACACCAAACCAATGTTTGCACCTATATGAATAGCAACAACATGACATGAACCTGCTGGTCTGAGGAACAAGTATCTTCTGAAGTCATACACATGCTTTCATAACATTAAACTATTGACTTCAAACAAAAATTAGGTGAATCAAAGTATCTTCATTAGATTATTATTTATTAATATACAGATTATGACACAAGTTCTACTTTTGGACACAAATAGTCAGAGCTGTTTGTCTCCTTTTGCACAGCAATGACCGAAACAATCTTGGATTCGCAACGCTGCAACACAGCTAAATAATCAGCTAAATAATCTTTTATTAATCACCCAATAAAAGAAGAAAACCTGCCATCCATAAAAACTCAGTTTAACTGGCATGATTTTCCAGAGACATTTCTGATTGTAATCCATTTGTTCATTTATTTTCATTTTTTTACAGAACCTTAAACTTGTTTGATATTTTAAATGTTCATATGATATCATGTTTCATGGAACATTGTTTTTGCCTTCAGAAAATATACACTGTTTTTTTTTTAAACACATCCTACCCATTTTAGCACCTGTTGCACTGTGTGTCTGTATGTGTGTGAGGTAATGACTAAACCCCTATCCCCCCTCCCCCCTTTGCTGCTGACCTCTGTGCGCGGGTTAGCCTCTATGACAGCTTTCGTGTTCACTCCTTCTTTGGAGTTGCTGCTGCAATTGCTGTTGCAATTCCCCCCCCCCCCCCCCCATGCTGCTGCTGATATGCTTACTGCAGCACTCTTCCTCCTCAAAGGCAGACCATTAACTACAACAAAGCTTCATCGCACATTTATTTCCGATAACTCTGCTGCATCTTGTTAAATTCTCAATGCACACATGGAGGGATAGATTTGTTAAAAGATTAAGAGGTTTATGATAAAAGTCTGAAAGACCTGCAGGGAACTCTGTCACCTCATGGCTGCACTCAACCTGAAGTAAGGACATTTTAATACAGCTAAATCATTCATTGGTTAATTCACTCTCCAGCTTCCTGGATTTTAATAAAAAGGTAAAGTAATGATTGGGCATAAAATCCTGAGTCCAATCAGAGTCAAGGAGCAAGGACCCAGACACAGTACTATGAGGCAGCAGGGAGACAAACATGGGAAAGAAGATTATTTACAAATCTAGAAACCTCAATAAAAATTCAGGAAGTCACCAGGATGGAATATATGACATTCAGATCTGTTGCAAAGGCTAGAACAGTCAGAATTCTTCAACACGTTTTCATCACCAGTGTGTCAACAGTCTGAAGATTGGCAAGGGTCCCTTCGTGTTCCATACTGACCTGTTTTTTTTTTGCTATATTCACACGAGATGAGCAACCCGACAGAATTAAAAAGTAAAAAAGAATCAGGGCGAAACAGCTCAGTGCAGCTGGTTAGCCTGCAGAAATTGGCACCCACCCACAAATAAAATGATTTGTGCTCCACAGTTCAAATTATTGATAAAAATGTCTTTAGTCAAGTTTTATTTTCAGACTAATCAACATGAGAGACAGAGAGGCAGAGGAACATGGCGTTGCTGGTGCTGATGAGCTTGGAATAAAAAGAAAGAAGTTGCAGAGAGAAACAAAAAAAGGAGAAAAGAAAACAAGAAGGGGCTTAAAGATGAAGAGGGAACATTTTCCATATTTTCCAAACCTACACTAGCAGTAGTGGTCAGTCACCCGCAACATCATGTGAGTCATGCGTTTAATGAAGTAAACAGTGTGTTGGTAAAGGAGTAAACTCTTATGTGAAGATAGCATGATGAGGATTAGTTGAGATTCTCCATGAGCCAGATGTGCATTAATGACTCTGGTAGCTCATCCTGTCAAAACTTTATTCTATTGTAAGCGGCGTGTTGCTAAATGGTTAAACCTCTCATCAAGCCCAACATAATATTATAATATTCCAAACATTTATATACACTTGGTCATTTTTTAGGGTTTCCTGCTAACATGGATAAAATTAAATAATTAGCTAAATAAGCAGGAAAGGTCATTGTTTTAAGAAAGAGTAATGAATGTGTCAGACTTACAGCTGTCTACGGCGCCTGTGCAGTTAAACATGAACAGAAAACAAATGTTTGGTGGGTTCTGCTGAACCAAACAGCTCTACAGGTTGGCTGCTGCCTGAAATGGTTCAGAAAACCCTTCACATGTCTTTTCTATTAAAGTTTTAGCAACTTTTCATTTCCTGCTAAATTTACTTAAGTAATGTGGCACCAAAATGATTTACTGAAAAATAAAAATGTTGTTCAGCTCATTCATACAGGAATCTTGTTGTGCTGTTGTGTTGAGTACTTTTGATGAGTTGTGGGTGGGTTGGAGTGAAAGCACTGAACTATGGGGTTAAATATAAACTTGATTTGAATTTAATAAAGAATAATAATCATTTGGTGATTTTTTTAAAAATCAAACGTGTGTGCTTTGTTTTATGGTTATTATAGTATATAAGCGGTTTTCTGTGTGAGTCCCAGCATGACCTTTTGGTCCCACTGAAGCCCTGTTATATAGACTGGAACATGTGGATTTTAAAAAGTTTCTGCTGACTTATTATTTGTTTATTAATCAGACAATTTGGATGCAACTGCTGTGTCTCGACCAAAGAAACAAATGGTTCAGAACGTCCTCAAAAACCAAAAAAATATCTATGTTCCAAAGAAATCAAAAAGGCATTTCACAACAATGAAAAGAAGGAAAATAAAAAAAACAGACATGGCGTTAGATGTTACTGGTCATTCACCACAGCAAGTCAATCAATTTAGTGGTAATTGATTTTCCTGAAACCTGAATGTCATTGCAATATGTTTCCTGGCAACACATATAAATATTCATTTAAACTTGTGTTGACATCCTAAGATCTCATTAAATTAACCCAACCCTGGTATGCAGGTACCACAGCTCAGGCCACCCTGCTTTAACACACCTGATTCAAATAAATTAACTTTCTCATTAAGTTCTTTGCTGCATGTAAACAACCATTTATTTTATTCAGGTGTGTTAAAGCAGGGTTGCCTCGGAGACATGCAGGACAGTGGTACTTGAGGACCAGGATTGATAAACACTGAATTAACTGGTTATCTGAATATAATGTTTCAGTGGGGAAACAGCATTATTATCATAAACTTTCAGAACAAAATCAGAACAAAAACTGTTCACGTTTACTTTCAAGTAGCAGAGCGCGGAAAGTCCTTTGGCTCTGTTGTGTGCACCGGCAGGCTCATAAGAAAATCCTGAGGTTCTGACTGTTTCTGAACATCCTATATGAGCTGTGACCCATAATACTGGAGTAATGACATTTGTTTTGTGCCCAAGTACCCAAATATATATATTCTGTTTCATGACAGTATTATATGCACTAATACTATTTAATAATTCTAACATATATACCGTCTCTACCATATTGTCACACATAAATATTATTTATTAAAGAAGTAGCACATTTATATTATTTAATAACATTTATCCCTGTAATAAACAAAAATTCCCATGATTATTTGATGCATTGCAGTTCTATCCACACGTCTCCTTATCTATCAGGATCTTCTCCACCGCATAACGATGCTTCATGGCATAAAATATTAATCCAGTCTCCAACTTGCTCTGTAGCTTCAGCTGCTCCATTCAGATGGAGATTTTATCCATCTATCCTTTCATATCTTGTCTCTAGTGAAGCAGTTCCTCTCGTAGTTCAGGAGAACTTTGCTGTAAATCACAACAGCTTTCCCCTGCTTCACATCTGCTTATTTTGCTTTTTTGCTCCCAATTCAGACTGACTGCGACAAATTGAGATGATCAGTAGCAATTCATTTCCTGTGCTGAGAAAGGTTTTCCCACTGAAAGATGACATGTTGTGTTTCACCAAATATCCCATGAAGAAAATTGAAAAACTAAAAGAAAATGAAGTAAAAAGAGTTTATTTGGTCAGATAAACTGAATGTATATCATGCTTGTTTTTATACACAGGTGACTTTCACACATCCTTGACAATAATATATAGGTATATATAAAAAATAGCACCTTCTGATCACATTTTGCTTCCTTTGTGGGAGTCTAAAAGCATTTCCATGCCAGCTGGGATGTGTAATCCTTCCAGCAAGGTGGCCCAGGGTGTCCTTCCAGATTGACGTGACAAGAATAGAGCACCTCCACTGAGACACATGCAGGAGACATCAGGATTCAATGCATGAAGCTCCTCCGGTGGTTCCTCAATCTTTCCCTGCAGGTGATCACAAAACAACCCTGGTCTCACAGCAGTAAGGAAAATAAGCAGGACTTCTTAACACCATATTTTATGGCAGAGGCACGCAAATGGTACTTAAGGTACTAAGTCACTCCATCAGAGTTGTGCTCATTTTAAGTCTGCTTTTTAGACCAAACTACTTGATTTTCAGGGTGGTGGAAACTCTGAACTCCCACTTTGAAAGCTGCAACAGCACATTTGTTGTGAGAAGGTCAGTGCTTACTGAGCAGGGGTCCTCACTCCTCTGAGAGGCTGTTTAGGATTTCAAGAGGTTTTGTAAAGATTTCCTCTTCACATAAGTTGCTATGGTACATTTTCATCCATCCATCATCTACCGCTTAGTCCCTAAAAAGGTGTAGGGAGGTGGGGGTACACCCTGGACAGGTCGCCAGTCCATGACCATGAACATGCAAACTCCACACAGAAAGGCTGTTGCCCAAGCTGAGGCTTGAACCAGCAACCCGTTGCTGTGAAGCATCTACAACTCCATACAAACTGATTCCTGAGGCATGTTTCCATTCACATGGTCAGATCCAGCAGTTCCGAACCAGATGTTAATTTTTTATTGTTTATTTGTTCTTCAAGGAGACAGAAGACATTTTATTAATGTTGTGTAGTGCAGAATGGGATAGGGGGTGGGAGTGACTGTGCTTGGTGTCCGCGTGTGTGTGTGACTGATCAGGTTTGTTTGTCTAACTCTTCTATTTTACCATGTAAAGCAGTTCATGTATGAACAATGCTATGCAAATAAAATTTAGTTTGATTTGATTGTCCAAAAGATAATGCCAACAAGCAAATTCATGGTCCTGAATCAATCATGCAGGAAAAAATATGAATACTTAGATTGAAACGCAGAACTGGAAATGTTTCAGGGAGTTACATTAGAATAAACAGTGCAGTGTATCCGATTTGTGTATTTTCTCTTCTGGGGGAAGTTAAGTTTTCTTAGACTGATGTTCCTATGTATTGATTAAAGGAATAATAACAAATGAATAGTTAATTTAATAACTCCTACTAATCTTCCACAGAGCTACAGCTCTCCCTTTATCCCGAGTGGGTAATATCTATAAGGAGAACGTAAAACAATGTTTTGCTAAATAAAAAGACTCATGGCTGGAGTCGGACTGGTCAAACATGAAGTGTCACATTATTACTCCATTAAGAATATTAGAATATACCAGCTGGAGGAAGTTTACAGCACATATGTGAAAACACTCGTTGATAAATTCGCATATTTATTTTTCCTTTTCAAATACAAATTATATAATCACTTTATTTTTGTCCATGGGATAAAAAAAGATTTTCCCACAACTAGGGAACCTTTTATTTAACCAATTCATCATGCTGCATAGATATTAATTTAATTTACTGGTGTGACTCCACAACCTCTCATGGATACAGAAAGAAGAGCTGAGCTGGATGGATGATTGCTTTGTTGTAACTTTGTTACACCACACTTCCAATCAGCAGCCTTTGATTAGAGTCCCATGTTATTCATATTGTACCCACTCACACCTGTTGCTCATCATTACCCCTCTTTCCTTTTATATTTCCAGCTTCTTCTCATCTCTTCTGCATTTATGTCCTCGAACCTTCATCTCCCACAGTGCACCACACCACCTTCTTCAATTTTTCTGCACCCCCTGTGGAGAGAGAAATATTCAGCTCCTGTACAGCAACCATGAACTCCTTCTGCTGCACCTCCCCCTTTATGCTGCAGAACACACAGATAGACAGAAATATACAGCAGGTACAAAGTCATTTTAACACACAGCCCAAATGTGCTTAGAAAAAAAGCCAAATATCATGTTCTCTCACTTTTCCATCTACACATGGGCAAACCCATATGCTTGCGTTCAGCTTTCTCCATAAGAGGAAAGAAATCTATTATTGAGTAGATGGCTGTCATTTGAGGGCGTCGAGGTCACCAGCATCAATATCTCTGCTGGTAGCCGCTAGGCTGCCACACATGCAACACACACAGGTCACGTGCATTTGATCCTGTGGTGGAAATTCCACACAAGCAAATCTTTATCTAAAAAATAGTCAGGCTTGGAAATCAAGGCTTCAGCATGCTATGAAAGATTGGGTTATGATAGTTTTGTTGACCAAAGAGAGAATAAAGCCTGGGGACTTTTTTCTCTCTCTGAGCTGTTCTCATTAAAAAGGTACAAATATTTAATGCTCAGTCACTTTACATGTTTTTGTAGGCAATATGAAAAAAGTGGATACTCTGTAGAAAAACGTTAATTTAATGGTGTAAAGCGTCATGCAAGAGTTGTGTATATATGTTTATGGATAAATGAAATACTTTGGGCGACTTTTAAAAGAAACGTTTTTATGATTGCTGTGAACTAAAATTTACATAGCCCTGTTTTTGGAGTTGTACTACATATGTCAGTGTATCTGTGGTGCCCAAAGTCAGTCCTTGAGGGCCACTGTTAAGTAGATTATATATATATATATATGTGGTTTCCCTTAAATGTCTAGTACAGACAAAAGATCTAATCCAGATCTCTCTATAACAGTTCGTCCAATGTATTTAGACTGTTATGAATCTTCATATTCTGCCACTAGATCTGTTGTAATATAAGTGTTATGTTAATTTAGTCTCAGTTCATTCATCGTAGTCCTTTATTTTGAAAGTCCGTTTTGGGCCTGTGACAGGAAGTCATGTGACAGGAAGTGTTGTGACAGGAAGCCATATTGATTGAGCTCTCAGTAAGCCACATGCAGGAAATGCAGTAGGCCTAACTGGAGTTAGGCCTACTGCTAAATTGTGCTGGACACGTACAAGGAGAGCAGGACACTTCAAATATGCACTTAAGTCTAGGTTCAAAGGTCAGCTTTTCAAAGGAGTTGTGTAGCATGTTCATACTGATATGTTTATCTCCACATGAAGACCTTTTCAATTTGGTTTAGTGAACGGCAATTTTTTTTTTCTACGTTTGTTTGACAAGGACCTTTGGACTCTGTTTGGTAAAACATAGAAAGGATACAACATTTCTTATAAATGAAATTGGAACATTAAAAAGCATTTGGATAAGGTAATAAAGTATCCATCTGTATTGATTATTACGATGAAGGGTCGCGGTTATCCAGAATCTATCCTGGCAAGCATTGGGCGAGATGCAGGATGCACCCTGGACGGCTTGCCAGTCAGTCAAACAGCAACACAGAGAGACAAATAACCAGTCAAACAACATTCTGTAGACAATTACAAATGACCAATCAATGTGCATGTCTTTGGACAACGGAAGCTGGTGTACCCTTTGATAACCCAAACTAACATGAGGAAAACATGAAAGCTCCACACAGAAAGACCACTATCCATGTCAAGGCTTGAACCAGCGACATTCTCAATGCATAAGGAAAACTCTGTCCTATAATCCTGATATACACAAAAATACACAGAAAAGTTTTTAAATATAATACTGCTGGCCGAGAGGTAATTTGAAATGGAATGCAGCCCATTTACGGCAGACAGCAGAAAATAGGATTGGAACATTGCCAGGCATGTAGCAGTGTCTGGCCAGACTTAAATCTTTACAAAACAAAATACTATTTACATTTTTTATTAAATAATCGTATTTTTTAAGGTACATTGGGAATGAGAAGCAACATTTTCATTATCAGTTGTTGATAGTTCCAGTTTAAATTAGCCTACTTAATTTTTTGTCTTTTTTTCTGAAAATGCACCATAATGCTGAGGATGTGAGGTCAGCCAACAGAGAAAGACAAAACCTCCCAGACGAGCCTGGAGCAGAAAGAATTTCATGTACAGCTCTAAAAAACCCATAATATGTCTCACTAATGACTATGAAGCCTGTATGATGTACTTTCTCATGGAGGAGTAGCGAGATTTACGTAGGAGGTTTTCTGGAGACTTCTCTGGTAAGGTATGAACATTGCACTGGGACGACTGACTTCAGGGAACAGATAAGAATGTACCAACCTACTAGGAGCTACATTAGAGCCCCACTGTCATAGTTTGGACTTTTTGTGCAGCTTTGGTTTCCTGTTTCATTCTGTAGAGCTCCTTGTTTTCTGTTTTGCATCTGTTCATTAGTTCACCTGTCTGATTAGTTTGTCCGTTCGACCTGTATCTCGTTTTGTTCCCAGTGTATTTATACTCACTGCTTCTTTGCTCATGTTTGCTGGATCATTGTTGATGTAGTTGTCATTTCCTCCCTGTGCTGGTTTCCTCTGAGTGTAGTATCTCTTATGTCCTAAGTGGTTAAATTCCTTATACCTGCATGCCACCTTCCTCCAGCATCTTCATCCTGTATTTGGGTCCTCACTCCCATATCACCCACGTATATCACAACACCTACTGAACCATGTGAATATTCTGATGATATACTCATAATGTCCATTTCATCGAGAGATAACATGGACTTTAGTTCCATGTAAATCTTTTTTCTGTCAGGTTTCTTAAGAGCAGTCAGTCCGAGCCTGCTATGCAACATGTATCCTCTTTTATTTCTTATTTGAGGTTGGGATGTTTAGACAGTGGGTTCAGTACAGACGCCCAGGAAGGTGAAAAAGTCTCTCCAAAATCCCTCCAATAACATCTGGATCTTTTCCTACATTTGTCCTGGAAAACCTCAACCTTTTATAAATGCTTAAGCTGTCTCTGCCGACTGCTCATCCTATCTTTCTGGCTCAGCCAGGCCACCATCAGGGTGCAGCTCATTTCAGCTACTTTTATCCACAATTCTTTTGGTTGCTTCTTCGGTAAATCCCTAATTACTGCTGATAAAGCCTCAATCCAGATTTCCATTGTTGGGTTATTTTCTCACTCCACTCTGTCACCCCTTAGAAAATCATCCAAATACACTTAATTCCCTTTGCATTACACAAGACTCATCCCTAAATGAAAGGAAGCACATTCTTTTCCAGTTGAAAGCCATGGCCTCACACCTAAAGGACCCGACTTTTTTAGCAGAAATAATATTTTACAATCGAGTAATCCACCTTTTTAAAATAAGCATATACAAAACGTCTTTTTAAAGAATTGTTTACCTTGTCTGGCCTTGTTATCAAAAAAGTATAAGAAAACCAAAAATTTCCAATAAACATAGTCTATATCTTCTTATTAACTCAATTGTAAAATATTATTTCTGCTA
>JBAMHX010000008.1:6816761-6828718 GCA_037177515.1 Pseudomugil tenellus | reverse complement strand
ATTCATTCATTCATTCATTCATTCATTCATTCATTCATTCATTCATTCATTCATTCATTCATTCATTCATTCATATGCAAGGTTTCACCAAATATTTAAAGAACACCACCTTCTTGCTAGTTATTGATGCAACAGAATGAGGCAAAGAGTTTGTGGTTGGTCATCAAAATCCCACAGCTTGACATGAGAATATGTTGACTTTTATATATTAAATCTATTAGGGCATGAAGTAATATATCTTTGATGCTGCATGAAAATCTGGAAGTGGACAGCCATTGGAAAAAAAGCCTTGGAGTGTACTTTAAACAGATTCCACTGTATGAAGTGTCCTTTTGATTATGTTTATTTTGATTTATTATGAATAAGGGACTTATAGTTGAATAGCACTTTGCATGCTGTTACACTTGTTTGTGGATATTCACCACTCACTTTTACCACACCAAAGCATCTCTACCATCTATACTGTACCAGTGCTGAGGCTGCTGGTGGTGTAATAGTTTAGTGAATATATTTTTTTTATGGGAGACTTATTTGAAATGCCACAGACTTATTGATATTGTTGCTGACCATATCCATCAATTTATAACCACTTTGTTCTATCTTCTATGATATCTACTTTCAGTCAATGGTTATTTACAGGACTGCGGATATTTTAGACTTTGATTTACATTTTGACAATCAATCTATCAGACACTTCTGCCAGGAAACTGAAATATTCTGAATTATATGAATTTTAAACAGTATATTACACAACCAACACATAGCAGAGGGCACAGTTTGGAAATTTTAATAAGTCACGGCCTTGATATTAATGTCTCTCATGCTTGATGTAGATTTTTCTGACCACTTATGTATATATATAAAGCTGTCAAACTATTGATTGGATGCTTCACTCTGTGGGTGAGTATGAATGTGTATATCTTTGTGCTTAAAGATGATCCAGACAGTTCATATCAACCTATACTTAAAAAAAGTGCTTGCAGATTCAAGACTTTCTCCAGGATCTATGATTAGCATGCGTGCATGTTTTGTGGTGCTACCTGTGAGCTAGCTCCAGGCTGCTCTCTCAAGCATCTCTGTCTGGCCTCAACAAATGCTGTGAAGGACCGAAAGTGAAATAAAGCACAAGAGACTGAAAAATGTCAAATTCAGGAAGTAACAGGTATACACGGCAAACTGAAGAGCAAAGACAGTTGAATACATGCATAAAACATGAAACTGAAAAAACAAGTATTTCTCTTGGATGGTTTCTAAATCGTGGAGGACAGAAAATCTTCATGTCAACAATTCAAGAGAAGCAAAACATTTTCAGGGCCTTGCTGTTTTAAATGATCAAACTATTTCAGCTTTTATGCTTGCAATAATTGCCAGTTATTTGGTGGTTTGTACTTCCTGTGCAGGATATTAGCCCCTAGACCCATACATCTACCCAAAGCCCCTCCTCTACACCTACCAGGAGTTCAAGGAAGCGTTAGGACTTTTTGTTTTTCTCCACTTTGGCAGTGTTGTATGTGTGTGCACATTAAACAAGCAGTCAGACTTAACCTTCATACCCTATTATGAAAACAGAAGAGGTGGGGGCTGCATCGTGCGTGTGTCCACTATTCTGTACGCCTATGTGATTATTGCATGTCTATCTCTGTGTGTGAATATGTGTGTATACATAAGAGCGTGTGCAGGCACAGGTCTGAGTGTGTGCTATGGAGGTTGGCTGACCATGGGGAGGGCAGGAGGCGTTCTTGTTTTGAATTCCTCCAAGCCAACTGTCATAATAGAGTTGTATAGAAGTAATACTCTTGAGAGTAAAAGAGGAGGAAGAGAAAGGAAAACTACCATAACAGCACAATCACTTCTGCTTATTAATAATTTATTCATATGTGGACAATAAAATGGCTGATAATCTGACTACTATAATTTAATTTACATAATACAAATGGGAACTATGTTTTTAAGTCAGTTCCAAGTTATCAGATATTGTACTATTAAAGTCTTATTTTTCACAGCTTTAATAAAATATTTTTAAGGTTTTCTTCTAGGGAGCTGCTTTTTAAAGCCGTTGTTTGATAAATTTTCATTCCAATGTTTGTTGTGTCACACAGCTTAGCAAAGAACCAAATTTTAAATAGGATCTTTCACAAGGACACATGATTTGTTCCCATAAATTTAGTTGCATGTATGAAAAATACCAAAGATGGCACAGCTTGACAGATAGGAAAGGGGATCTGTGCAAGGACAAAGAGCTATCAGCTGAAAACTTATCATATCTCAATATAGTACCGAGTCTGTTATTCAATTTCAAGCAAACTGAACACAAAGAAAATAAGGGTGCGGATTATAAAACTTGAGCAGATTAACAGGGTCTGAAAGTAAAGTCTTTAAGAAATACGAAAAGCCCAGATGTTGCAGGTTTCTGCGCTGTTTATAAGTTCCTTTTGTAAAGCTATAATGAACAGTAAAGCAGCAACAGATGTGTTCATCAACCCTTGTTTGTGTGCACATGCACATTTGAGTTTTGACGTTACATAATAGTTATATCTTGGAAAATTAATAACAGACGATCAGAAAGAGGGAAGATTAGGGAAAATACTAATAAAAGTTCATTTACAAGTCTACATTTTGTGTGTAACTAAAGCATGACTTGACTGAAACGTGACTGAAAACTACTTTACTTTACTTTTATATAACAGACATTTTTACATTTGGCAAACAGAGTGTATTATGTCAAATATCCACCCATCATAACTTAGAACAATCGTTGTTTTAATCGTCTATCCTCAGTCTTTGTGTTTGGACTGTGGGAGGAACACGGGGAGAACATGCAAACTCCACAAAGAAAGACCCCCGGTCAAATCGGGCATTGATCTGGTAACTTATTAAATCTATTGAGGGTATTTTAGTTCTGCAATATGTTTAGTTTGTTAATTTTTCTTTTAAATATATATTTTTTATTTTACAGCATCATGAATTCTTATGTTATAACTGATAATTATAAATGTTTTTTTTAAATTCTAAATATAACAGGGTTTTTAAATATATTTTAGCCATTGGTAACCTTTGATTTTACTCAGCATCTGCTGCAGACATCTGTCTGTCTGACCAGTTAACCAGTCCCACCACCTCTCCAGATGGCACAGTAATCCCAAAGTGGACTTTATTCAGTATGCAGTGTCTATAAGGGTTATATTAAAAACAACGAAGACAAACAATTTATTTTATTCTTTTCATAAAAAATAACTTCTAAATATTGAAATCCAGTCAAGAGTTTATCATTTTAGCTTTACTTAACTGAACACTTTTTCATTCCAATCTGGTTTTTACACTTTTCATCTTATAGAATAGTAAAAAAAAATTGCAATACCCTCTAAAATCACCTCTATGGAGATAAGAATCACTGCTGGTTTAAAGAACTGTATGCAGCAGAAATTAACTTGAGGACGATGGGGAAAGGGACCTCCACTTCTTGTCCTGCCCACTGAAATTACTCCTAGAATATCCTCATCATTAAAACTCGTAATTGTGGTTTCTCATATTAACTTGTCAGAAGAAGCCTCTGAGGGTTGGAGTGGCCTCATATTGACCCTCGTTAAGTACGATACGATGAAAACAAGAAGTCCTGCATAAATCATATAGAATTACATGTGATGCAGCACCTCAAGCAGAGAAAGGTCAGTGATAAGTCAAAGGAGGTGTCTTAAAAGTGGGGGGAGGACAATTGTCCTTTTTAAATCAATTCTTTGTGCTTGAAGGCTTGTTTCATACAAATACTTATACACTGCAGTAACTCTTTTTCTTTATCAATGTGCTAAGAATGTATCAAAGAATATCATGTATTTCATTTAATGTCTTATTAAGTTCAGCAGCAGTGCTGCTAACCCAGCACCACTGACCAGCCCATTTATAAGCAAACATCAAGTCATTACTCACTACATTGATATATTACCACATCTTGATCAAACTCCTGATCTACTAAAAAACACCAACAAACATCATTGTGGGTTAAACTTAAAGTATGTTAACATTACCAACAGGGGAACATCTGTTAGACTTTGTCCTGACCTGATGTGGTTCATATAACATGTAAAGTCATTTGTAAGACCAACCATGTCAGACGAGAATTTAGACAAGCAATAAGCTCTGTTAGGCATGTTAAAATTAAAGTATCACTATACGTGACAGATGTCGGCATATTTTGTGTTGTTTTCTTTCTTTTTTCCAAATAAATATAAAATGTAGAAACACCAACAAAAACGCTATGGTGCATAAAATCCCCTGTAAGATGACGCCTGCTGGGGAAAAAGATGCTACCAAAGACAATGTTACTATCTCTTTATAAATGCATCATGGGTTTTTTCTTTCTTTTTTAAAGACCGTACCAGAGAATAATAAGCAGAAATATGCAGGGGTTTGACTAAATCAGTTGTTTAAATACAACAGAAACATCTGAGTTTTCTCACCAGAATCCAGCTTGCTCAGGCACAGGATGTACCTGGAAAGATTTTGGAGTAAAATAAAGTCGCATTAAGGGACAAAAACAACTAAATTTTGTATAGTGAAAATAGGAGCTTTGTCTTGTTTATTCTGACCAAAACTGTAAAAGTCATGTGATTGTTTAGCTTCTCAATCTCACCATAGGTCTTAGGCCTGTAATACAAAGCTGGAATTTCTCCTATTGAGGTGACTTCAGGGTTAACCCCCTGGGTTTTAGATCAACATGCTAACACATGCTAAATGGTTAACCTTCTCTGGAGCAGGTTTTGTTCTGAATAAGAGCTCATTCAGGTTCATTGAAGGACTAGATCAGTGGTGGCCAACCCTGGTCCTAGAGAGCCACGCCCCTCCAAGTGTTGTGAGTTTCCCTGCTGCATCGCACCCGACTCAGATCAATTACTAATTAGCAGAATTGTACAGAGTTTGATGTCAAACTCTGCAGAAGTCTGCTAAATATGTCTGACATGTATAAGACATGCGGTTGTGGTTCTCAGGGACCAGGGTTTGCCACCCCTGGACTACATGTTTCAATCCCAAATGTCAGCACCACTTTTAATTCCTGATGGATGGGTGCTATAAGGCTTTAGCCACAAGCCACATCATCAGTTGTGTATCACAGGGCATTTTGGCCATTTATCACAATACACCCTCTTCTTAGGCAGGCTCACCGCAAGTTGATCAATCCTGGGTGTGTGTCCTTACTGTCTTAGCAGCCCAGGTGGTATCATTCCTTTTGTCCTTTCCGCAGTGTCAGTCAGCTCTTTGATGGTTTGTCCCTTGACTCGGACTCCCCTAAGGAGCTTGGCTGTGATGCTGGCTACAAAGCCCAGTCTTCTGACCAATCAGTTCTCTTGGAAACTTGTCTAAACATTCTTATGAATTCCTGTCAATGTTGGTTGTAGAGGTGTGCTTAGGAGAGAAAACATCTTTAAGAAGGAGTCCTTGGTGTCATACCGGGCTGGTTCAAAGTTTCCACACCATGTGGAGCTTTGTGACTGAAAATGTCTGTCTGTCTATATTATTGTTTTGTGTTTATTCGAGGATTGGGGAATTGGAGTATTAGGGGCGTTTGGGGATATACCCCTAGCCATCGCTTCCAACGGTATACGCCTTGTTCTGTTAAGTGGTTATTAAACATCTTGTTCCCTGCATCCTACCTACTGGTCTGCATTTGTTCCACAACCGCATTTAAGTATTCAGACACAAAACACTTTCACACAGGGGGTGCTGAGCTGAATGGAAGTAAATGGATATTCTAAAGAAAACGTGTGAGATAAAGTAAAGTAAAATTGAATAATCAGAGTACTGTCTATTTATATTGCCTGGTGATTACTGCCATTTTCTTGCCAGTAGTCTTCCCTGGCTGTATCTGTGGCAACAGTGTTACTTTTGGCCTGGATGCTGTGGTTGAATTCTTTGTATCAATAATTAATTGTCTACTCCTCCAATGTAAATTGGGCTGGTCTACAGGGTTTTTCCATCTTTGCAATTAAGACACTGCCATCGCCACCTTATTTACGCAATCAAGATGGTTAAACCCTGGGTTGAAATACTGAGTCAATAACCAGCTTTGCACAGCTGTTATCAGGATCACAAATGTCCGGCTAAGTCAATCAAAGTAATGGGAGAGATATCCCAGAAATGCTAATCCCGCTTCTTAGTGCAGGTCTCTTAACTGATCGTGTTGATATAACTCCATCGTCATCATAATTTATTCTTGTTAAATGATGAACTATGTTGACAAAGAATCACTTGAGCGACTAATGTTTAAAAAATTCTCCTGATAAAAATCATAAAACTGAACATGTGTTGTTTCAAGTTGCGTCTTGCATTTAATTTCATACAAATTGTCATTAATTGAAAAAGAAACAAAGAATTTGAAGTTTTTCCAAACATGTACTCACTTTAAACATCACACCAGCATTAAAGCAAGCTGAACTAACCTGAACTGTCCTCTGTGACTATGACCAAAGCTTTATGTTACTCTTTTCTGTAGGAGCATCGATCCAGAAGAAAACACTCTAAAGGAAGCTGATGCGCCTTTGAGATGGCCTTGGTACCTTTAGAATTAGATGGGGGGCTTATTATCTTAACCTTTCAGAGACATGCACACAAACTGTTCAGCATGCATACCAATGGAGAAAGAAACCAAGACAGGCCCACAATCAGCTGTCTCCACACACACTATGATGAATGCACAAACATTCACTCAGGCAGACAGGACACACTTCTGCAGTTATGTGTAATAACACAACACCGATCAATGATGAGCCAACAGGATCAAAGCTAACACACACATGCTGCATGCTATTGGACATGTTCACAGGTTTAAGGGAACGGATACTTCACTGTAATTTAAGTGTGTGAGAGAGCTGCGTTTCAAAGTCAGAGCCATGCTCCTGCTGTGTTAAAATGCAAATGCTGCCTAGAGGTCAACCAGTCCTCCCTATCACCCACACACACACAGACACACAAATTCTCACATGCACAGCTGAGTGCAGCACCAGTGGAATGTCGGCCACTCATGTGAAACTACCTGACCTTCGACCACTGATACTTGTCCTTGAGTCCCATGGGGGGTGCAGAGCGTGGAGAGAAAGACGAAGTGTGCACGTATGAATGTAAAACTGCTGCATATCTCTGAAGCATACATTAATACCTGATGTTTGGAAGTGTTGTGTCATTTACTCAGATATAAATAACGCATACAAGCTCTGTGTGCGATTGTAAATGTGTATTAGGCCGTAGATGATAGTAACATCAATTCATTTAGGTTGTTATTTCTGTTCTACAGTGAAACAATAGAGTAAAACATTGCATTTTCCCAAGCATGAACTGCTTTTTCCATTTGAAAAAAATAAATAAAATGGAGTCACTTTGCAGTTTATTGGACCTCCAAGCTCTGACTTTATAATGAGGACTTGGTTGATAAGATATGTGCAATTGTGTATATTGTGGAGTGCTGTTTGTGTCAGATATTGCTTCAGTTGGTGAGTGACAGCACAACTACTGAGAATACCATAATCATATTTACATGCAAATGTGTCTTCAGTGATGTTTTCTCCAGTTTACAGAGGATTCCTATTAAACTATGCCTTTTGGAAGTATTAAACTCTTTGAACATTCTCACTGGTTTAGTTGGTTTTCTACCTGAAATGTAAATGGAATTCAGGAGTATTTGCATCTTGTGATCAATAAAACACGTATCTTTTATAAAGCTACAGAAAAAAACTATTAAACAGAAGTAAGACAAACTGAAAACCAGAGTGGCGTTTTTGTATCTAGTAATGTGAGTGTCTTCCAAGGTCTGACATGAGTTTACACATTAGATAAATTGAGAAAAGTTGAGTTATGTGATGACATAGCTTTTCAAACCCACCCGTGGTGGATTTAAGCTTTGAAAAGGACAAATACCAGTAACCAAGAGATCAATTCCCCAAAATCTGGAACTATCTGGCGCTTAAGATATGCTTCTGCAAAGCCATGTAGATGAAATCATGGAGAAGTTTGAAATTCTAAAAATACTTTTTGTTAAAAAGGTGAAAGCATTTGGGACTTGGACCCCTCACAACAAATGCTGTTTTCTGCTGTCGTAGCCCATATCTTCAAAGGATCCAAGATAAAGTCTACGTCATCATGAAGATTGCTAAGATATCCTGGTAAATTAAGTAAAAATATAAGTTCATTTTATAATAAGCTTATCTTTCATGCTGTTGTGAATTTCTCATCCAGTAAAAGAGAGCAGCTATAGCTTTTATTGTGCATCCTATGGATTGTTTTATCTGAGAGAATTTGCTTTATTAATAATCATCTGCTTTTCTGTAAATTCAGGCCAACGTTTGCCCAAGAACAATAATGTGTGGAGTCACAAATTCCTGGATTTCCCAGCAAAACATGGATTATTTTCTTTACTTTAATTATTTCCCATTTCTGAAAAAGATAATTATTTAGTATAATATATGATATATTATAAAGTATATAATATATAATGGGTAGTCTTGCATGAAAAGTGCTATATAAATATTTCCATTCAGTTCATGGCAAAAAAGCACTCCACACACAATTTCACTGTTTTATTTCTGTTTTGACTCAGATGGACTTGTCCGGGGTGTACCCGCTTCTCGCTAGCTAATTGCTTGGACAGGCTCCAGCCTCTCACAACCCTGACTTGGATTAAGTGAAATGAAAAATTAATGAAAAGAATGAAAGGATTGCTAACATAAATGAATA
Source organism: Pseudomugil tenellus (assembly GCA_037177515.1). Lineage (NCBI taxonomy): Eukaryota > Metazoa > Chordata > Actinopteri > Atheriniformes > Pseudomugilidae > Pseudomugil > Pseudomugil tenellus. Next base: position 6,820,000 of record JBAMHX010000008.1, on the reverse strand, counting down.
AAAATATAAAACAAATAAAACAAAAAACAAATATTCTGACACAAAGATTGTTTAATACCTCCATCCATTTCCTAACGCTTATTCCCGAACAGGGTCGCAAGGGTTGGGGTGGGGGTGGGGGGTGTGGGGCTGGAGCCAAGCCCAGCGGACAACAGGCGAGAGGCGGGGTACACCCTGGACAGGTTGCCAGTCTATCACAGGGCAACACACATAGACGAACAACCGTGCACACACACACTCGCTCCTATGGGTAATTTAGAGTCTCCAATCAGCCTATCCACAAGGTGCATGTCTTTGGACTGTGGGAGGAAGCCGGAGAACCTGGAGAGAATCTATGCTAACACAGGGAGAACATGCAAACTCCACACAGATAGGCCACCGCCTGAGCTGGGGATTGAACCAGCAACCTTGCTGTGAGACCACAGTGCTGACCACCTTGCTACAGTGCAGCCCTGTTTAATACCTTTAAAAGCATTTTATTTTGTGTACAGAGGTGTAAGATTTCTTACTGTTAGGACCAATTTTAGGGAATTCAAAGAACCCTAAAAATAAAAATTTTCCCTGCATAAAATTAAAATAAGTTGTACAGTTTTAAATGACTGCAATGCATTGATTAGATTATTTCTTTTATCTAAATCCCTTTTGGAAAATTCAAATCAGAAAATGATGGTTGTATTGGTAAGCATGCTGCTGTATGTGCATGGGTGCTAGGCTAGTGCACCTTACTAGCCTAGCACCCATGCACATACAGCAGCATGGGTGCTAGGCTAGTAAGGTGCACTGTAATGTGTGTTTGAGCTGACAGATCCTTTTCTCACCGTTCAATAAAAGCCCTCTAGTTGACTTCTGATCCTCTCAACCCAGAGAGATTAAAGCCTGATAGAGGAATGCAGGAAAGATGTAAGAAATAGCAAGACCTTGCTTGTCCTCTCTACCATTCTGTCCTTCGTCTACAGCTGTTTGTCTCCATTTTACCCCATGTCTTCCTCCTTTCTCCTTGAGCATCTCTTCATCTGTGTCCTTACTCCTTCTTCTTGCACCCGCTCCATCACCTTCACCCCCCCTCCCTATTTTCATGCTCATAATTTTATATAATAAGGCTTCATCTTTTACACACCATAGATCACATCCTCTCTTCTTTCCTCCTCATCCTGCATATTTTGCCATCTTCGGTCTGTCTCGCTTTACTCTCATTTCCTTCGTCTTTCCTCTCATCTCATCAGATAAATCAAATGAAATGCATCACATAAAAATTAAACCCAATGGATTAAATTAAACTGATCAAACATAATCTGAATATCAAACCAAATGAAACAATTTATTACAGGATTTCTATACGAGAGATAAAATATGTTGCTGGTGATTTATGAGCGCTAAACCTTGCTTACTCTTGGTTTGTTATCAATATTTTTGGTTTTACAGCACTTAATCAGGTTATAATAAATTACCTGGCAACTAACAAATCAATACAACTCTTGTAATCTCTCTTTCTCACCCCCACACCAGATGGCAGTGCTGTTAGAAGTTATTTAAAGAAGTTAAAAGACCTTTTCTATCTGTACATTTGTTGATAACACATCTAAATAGAGTCTTCATTTAATTTATTATTTTATTGTGATTTTTGCTATTTATTGCTGCCTTTTATATTTTCTTGCTGCTTCTAAGGCTTCTGTTGTCAAATGTAAAGAAAAAACTATGTTGACTTGCATGAAATGTGCTTTACAAATAAACTTGTCTTGACTTGAAAATACAAATAGCCCATCAAATGACGATGCAATTTCTACACCTCTGCAAAAGTAGAAATGTCCACGGGGGAAAAATTGGTTCACAAATAAATATGACAGAGTTTTAAAGAAAACCAGCAAATTACGGTAATTATAACTCATCACTAACAAGTCCCATCATAACCAACCACAATTTTCCACTGGCTTTTGGTGAATGTGAAACATGCTCAAACAAAGCGATAAAACAGGTTTGCAGCCTAAATTGCATGATTTTTCATCCTAATTGGCCTAAACTGGAAAAGCTTGATATGATCAAATTAACCACAATGGTTCAAATGAAAATCTGCTCAGTGTTTATAAAATGCAGAGTGTTGATTTAACCCCAGACAAGACATTTTCTAGACAAAAATTCACTAGTTCATTTGATTCATTCAAGACTTTTTAGTGGAAAAGCACCATTAGAGTCATATGCTGGTACATTTAGTACCTGCTTTTCATCACTTTTGGACATGTTGAGCAATCTGACTTACATGAAACTGTTGTAGTTAGTGGGTTGGCAGGCAGGAACCAGGAAGGAGTAGGCAGCGTGTTCAGAAGCAACGTAAAGATTTATTCTTGCTAACTTACAGGTCCATAGAAGATGCAGCCAGAGATGGCAGTGGCGGGTCAACTTAAACACTAGGACGTCAGTAAAAAACGGAAGAACCAACAACGATCGGGCAACCAGATGGATGGCCGACTAGTTGTTTATAATGTGGCTGGGCCAATAGCAGCAGGTGAGCAGCATCTCCCATTACCCCCAGGTGAATGCAATTGCCAATCTCTGAATGGAGGAAAAACAAAACATGAATAGAACACACAAACCCAACAGAAACTACTACAAAGCGTAATATGTTTTATTCTCCCGCCTCTAAAAAACTTGATTTGACAAAAATATGTTAAATAACCACACATAAACTCTTATTTATGTTTCTGGTACACTAAGTCGCAACAGTAAAGATGCATCTTTTTATAACTATCTTTATTGTAATTGCACTAAAATAACTGTGGTATGCTGCACAATGAAGGCTACACTCACTAATAACATTGTTCTGCTATTATCCATCCCGCTCATCAGTTTTCTTCTGCTTCTTCTGGCTGGGTCAATACATTCCCTTTCCCCTTTCACTTCTTTCAGGTCTATGGGGGGGAGGGGGTATATCTAGGCATTTCCATTATATGATATCTCTCCTGTTTGTCAGAAGTTTTTCCTGGAAACTTCCACCAGTGGAACATCCTCATTTTAAATCTCACCACTCCTCCATAATAAATATATATTATACAGAATTTACAGTCATAATGGAAATATGTTTGTGCCTCCTTTTTTCTGTTAATGCAATAAATACTGATCAAAGTACTGCTTTGCAGTATTACTTACCAAGACAGAGTAAATTTTAGCAGCATTCATTCATTCATTCATTCATTCATTCATTCATTCATTCATTCATTCATTCATTCATTCATTCATTCATTCAT
>JBAMHX010000008.1:6711396-6747890 GCA_037177515.1 Pseudomugil tenellus | reverse complement strand
TATATCACGCACTATGTCACATGTCGTAGCCTAACCTTTACTGGAAATTTGTATTCATCACAAGGCTGCGTTGATAGTGTCAACATAGAAGTGAGATTGTCATGTTTTTGCACACAAAAACCCACATGTATTGTAGATTTGCACAACACCAAAGGATTGGAAGGGTTTGAAGGAGAGGCGATCCAGTCTCATGTAGGGAACCAAGAGCTAGCTGGCTGCCCTATTTCTTTAAAACTCTTCTCCTCTGTTACCTGATTTATCACAGGGGCAGCCATCTGGGAAATGTCTTAATTTAAGGCAGAAAGAGCATACTGAGGGTTATGTCTCCTTCTGAAATCTGAGATTAGAAGAAGATAGAAGGAGACTGGTAATCCTCTGACACCATAACCTGGATGAACGAGCACCTAATAACTCGTTTTTAGTTAGCCAGCCAAAATGTATAAATCAGACTGTCTTTTACCTTCTCAATAATCCAGCCGTCCTGCAGGATTAATGTTTGCGATTATGAATCATACTCCACAACTTCGAGGATTACAAGGTGCTTTCAGGGTTAAAGCCATCATGCAGCTTCTCTAAACTGTTTGCTGCAGGGGTTGAAGAGGCAGCGAAGCATCATCGCTGCAAATCTTTCTGTCCTGATTTATTTACTGCAAAGTCTAGTGCATTTCTCCTTGCTGTGCTCGTCCTATAGTAGTGGTCATAGAGGAAGCACAAACAATGCAGTCAGAGTCACTGCTGCAGCTCTCTTTTTGTTTACGTTGATAACGTTTCTATGTGTCGTAAATTAAAGTTGTGCTACAGCTGATGCATTCAATGCCTTAATCAAACTAAACTTCAGGGTGAATCTGTTTGACACAGACAGAACCAGCTGCAAAATGATCAGTGGTTTCTGAGGTTATGACTTTTTTTAGTCTCAGCATGTTTAAAACCTAAATTTATGTTGCAAAAAAACAAGTTAAGAACAGTGTAAACTGACTTTCAGTCGGGCAAACCTTTGATGCCTTAAAACAAGTGAACGTAGCGTTTCAAATACCTATAACATTTTGACAGAGGGCATAAAACGCTACCCTATTAACATGAAGTTAGCAAGTTAGTAAATAAAGTTTGATTTGAATGCCCTGACATGAGATGTACTAGCTCTAAAAACGTATCATTACCTAAACAGTTCAACTATATAAGGCAGGTATGCTAAATAACACTGAATAAATGTCTGATTGGGTTAAAAACAACTGTTTTTCCTATTATCCATATGATTTAGAGTGTTTTTTCAACAATTATCTCCTAAAAACTGGATCTTTCATTTTAAAGATTTCACCTGTCACATGCACCACCCTTTTCCTAGATGGTGACCCCCTTATAAAATTCTCCTGTCAAATTATTGTGAATTGTCTGTGAGAATTACAGCCAGTCGTGAAATGTCAGCTTCATTTTCCTTAGTGATAGTGGGAGTAGTAATAGATGTCTTAGTAGTGTCATCATGTGACTGTTGAAGCACATCTGAATGATTTAGGGGTCAAACCGTCATAGTCTCAACAGAATGGCAGTTGGTTTATCTATACTGTACAATTTACCACTAAGTGTGTGTGTGTGTGTGTGTGTGTGTGCTACAGAGAGAGTGTGAGCAAGAGAGAGAGAAAGAGTTTTTGCTGGTTCATGTGTGTGAGAGTATTCAAGGACACCGGTGTAAATGAGAGGAAAGGTTAAAGGAAATTTCCATGGCATGGTGTAAGTGAGCGCAGGGACAAAAGGACAAACACACAATCACTCTCACACAAACACACACATGGCAGCATGGCAGCATGGCATATGGGAACCATGTGCGAGGGTAAGGCAAGCACAGACTGGTATGAACATGCACCTTAATGCACAAACTCAGGTTGCTGGAGTTATCTGAAAACATCTCATGAGCTCTACAACATTATTAGATAGGGCTGGAATAAAAACACACATATGTGCTGAATCCAGCTCACACGCTTACACTTACCAGCTCTCCGCTTCCATTACTCCACTTTAAACGCTGTTTGATGTTATTTTTAGATGTCGTTGCTTCCTCAGATAAAGAGCACATTAATGTGTGTCTATACTTGTGTGTTTGTGTGTGTGTGTGTGTGTGTGCCAATGAGGGTTATAAATAGATTGCTCAGCACCGATATGCCCCCATCAGTGTCAAATTAGACACACTTAACTTGTGTTCAATCTCAGGTTTAGTCATAATTACTAGAATAGATCTCCACGTGGCTTCCTGCTTCCTTCTGCAACAGACGATCCATTTATACGCTTTGGAGAAACTCAGCAAGCACCAGCTAATGCACTAACTCATACAGAGCGATTATTTTTTTAAAAGTTATGAGTTTAAAATTCAATCACTCACTATGGTGATATATTCTCCTGATAAGCTGATGTAATTTCAGTGCTAACTCATCATGATAAACACATACAGCTGGTGTTTCCACATCAGACTCAGGAGACTCCGCAGAGCTTAGTGATGGAAAAGTTTAATAGGTGTACGTGTTGTGTTTAAATGTGTGAGTCATGCAAGTTGATTTTAAGCAAACAGGCTTGTACCTGCATTTAGGTGCGAACGTGAGCGTTGGGAGAGGCCTTTAATGTCCGTTGGGATCCATATAAGAACACCAAAAACACGTCGGCATACAAGTCAGAAATGGCATGTGAGCACATGCAACCATTCCAAAAAAAAAAAAAAGAAAAGTGTCCTGCTTCACTTCCTTTAGTAAATTTCCATGTTTGCCTTTTGTTTAGTATTTTTATTTCTCCTTCTTCTATATCAGACCATCGTCTCTGTTCATTTATCAGTCTTTTTAATTCATTGACCTACTTCCCAAAGGCAGCTTAGACTTGCGTGACCGGAGCTCACTGCCATGGTGATGTGGCATCACACACATACACACATGCATAAAGTGCTGCATGCACATCCATATTCACTGCTGCTGCACACAAACATACTGTAAGCTTTCCCCTTGCATGATAATTGTAGACCTGCTCCCAGCAGCTATGCAATCAACAGACACAATATCTGACAGTAACACTTTTGACTGATTAAATCAAATGTGTCATTAATATACTTCCTTATCTTGATTTTATATGCAATTAAACTGAGTCAAATATTCCACAACAAATGTGACTGCAAAGTTGCAATACACTTAAGTCTTAGTGTGGACAAAAACTGTCTTGGTTTTAGAATAATATTATACAATCACGACACTGTCAGGGCTCCAAAATCTAAATTTTGCAACCATAACATGCATATTTTAACATTACAGGAAATTTCTACATCTAGGCTAAAACATTAGCATGTGCTGTTATCAGCTTAGCTCACTGCAAAAACTAACATCTAAGTAAACATGTCAAATTAATTACACATATGCTTATTTTTTTAAAGAAAGATAATTATTCTTACATAATAGGTTATTTCATGATTTTTTTCACTTGTTTTAGGAATTCTTGACAAGGTTGATGAATAATCTGCCAACAGAACAAGACAATGTATCTTATTTCAAGGAAAATTAACCAAATTTTTTTGTTTTTTGTTTTTTTTATAGCCAGTTTTTGTAGTGTTGATGGGAATCTGTGGCAGATGCGGCGTCCCGTCATTTCTCGCCTACTGTTGCGTTTGTCTCTTTAATCGGAAAATTCAGACGAGCCTCTGGGGAGCATCAGGTTCAGGTTAATGAGGAAATGATTTCTAATCAACTCTGACTTGTTATTAATGTGTGCGCGCACCCCCACGACACACACACACACACACACACACACACACACACACACACACACACACACACACACACACTCAGCCTGTCTGCAGTCTGCAAATATCCAGTCTCCATCAACAGATTAGGAATGATTGGTGTCTTGTTGATCGCACTCAGGAAATATTGACACACCCCTGCTGTGGTGTGTGCTGCTTTCTTTTTTTCACGCACAGCAAGGTGGTGGTGGTGTGTGGACAACACACACAGGTGTCTGTGTGAGGGGTAGGTGAGTTGGGGGGGGTTGTTGACACAAGAATGGCATGAGGATGATGCAACATGGTAATACGCCAAGTCCTTTAACGATGAGTGTGTTTAGTCACGTATATGGCTTCAGGCACTTGACAAAAGTAAAAAAAATCTTAGTGGGATGACTTTGCAAATTTTCAAAATGTGAGTGTGGTTCTGTGTAGCTTGTGTGTGTGTCCCCCCTAATTGCTGCTGACAGCACAGCAAACCCTTTGAAAATTTAGCATTGGAGTCATCCAAAGCTGCATAACGGATCAACTTGTACAGCTTTTAATGTCAACTGGCTGTTTAAATTCGCCTTTGTGTTGCGGATTTTGAGCTAGTATCAGTCTCAGCTGGGGGTCTGACATCAGCTTAGTGATCAAAGAGCCAACCACGCTGTGTAAGATGTAAGAATGACATTTTGTCATGTATATTCTAATATATGGTCTTCACAGTGTGGACGTTTTAATGCTTAAGATACAGAATGAAGCACTTTAAAATCTTTTTTTGTTGGAATTACATAGTCTTTTTGTTTAGATCCAAATTATATATGTGCATTGTAGCTGCTGTTTTGTGATTTGATATGAATGGAAGGGATTTTGTTAAAATATGTTATATATCTTTATATTGTTTTTTAATCTACAGTTAAATTTAATCAAAATTGCACCTCGAAGCAGACAATATTGAATAATTTTTCCCTGAACCGACATACTGTACACAGTTTACACCCCTAATCTCAGCCTTAGCTTCTTTAGTAATCTCATAGCTATAAGAAGTAACTTAACGTTATATTTTCCTTTCAGGGCAGCGTAATATTTTCTGTATATTTGTGAAATCTGGGAAACAATAAAGACTTTATCTGGATTTAATGTTGTTGTTCTGTAGTTACCGTCTGCTTTTGTTGTTGAATTGAAAATAAAATCATGCCCCAAGTTGAGAATTTTATGTCAGGGTCTTGTTAACGAGTGTTGTAAGAGATCAACAGGTGACTAGTTGTTGGAGGCTTTGAGTTGGTGTGTTGTTGTGAAGAAGGAGCAAAGCAATAAAACAAAGTGTTCAAATCACTGGTATAACTAATGGTTATTTATTTAGAAGTAGTGGCTAAAAGGTTGTAGATAAAATGCATTTCTTCCATAGGATCTCCCTTCAGGTTAGTGACTGATACGCTCATGTGAAGATGCCTCCCTAGTGATGTGTTCCATGCATGTCCCACTGGGAAAAGACCCTGAGGAAGATCCAGGAAATGCTGGAGGGACTATGTCTCTTGGCCGCCCTGGGAACGCCTTGGGATTCCCCCGGGTGACCTGGAAAAATATCCAGGGAATGAGAATGTTTGGTTGCTCTGCTCATGCAGCTGTTGTCTGATAAGCAGCAGAGGATGGATGGATGGATGGATGGATGGATGGATGGATGGATGGATGGATGGATGGAATAATGTAATGATGCAGCTCTGTGGTGGTTTAGCAGACTGTGAAAAACTAAACCAGTTCTTTGTTGGAACCAATCTGGAATTGGTTGGTACAGCAGAACTGGAACCACTTTGGTGGAAGAACTCAATCAGATTTTCTGATTAATGATTATTTATTCTTTAGCATCAATTTAGGGCTGAAAGAGACTCTAAACTATAAAAGCATCAAAAGATCCATTTGTTTAAGCAAAAACTGATTAATTGTGTCTCATTGAACGTGTTTGGATGTTTCATGTGTATTGTTATATTTAAATGTCTAGTTATTTGCATAGATTTTGTCTTGGCTGATTTGTGTTTTTGATATAGTTTTTTAAAAACATTTTATGAAGCACTTTGTTTTTGAAAAGTGCAACATAAATAGATAATTTCACTGTAAATACAGTTAATACGTTGCATGTTGGTTGATTTTGGTCTGAATGTATTGCTGTACAACGCAGACACGCCTCTGTCTCCCAGTCACAACACTCGTATCTACAAGTTTGTCTACAAACTATTTCCTGTCATTCCAGACCTAACAGCCTCTGTCTTATTTTTCACTGCACATACCTTCTTCATGTTTGTCTTGTTCTTTGTACTTTCCCATTAGCTCACCTGTTGTGAACACCTAAACTGCTTTCCTCATTCTCTGTGTCTCGCCTTTTTACTCCTTCATCAAAGCTACTGTGCCACCCCGTTCTCGGCCCCCTTTTTTTATTCCTTCTTTTCACTTTCTTCGGATTTTCATTCCCTTTGATGTCAGCACGGCCTGCTCTATCTCCTCCTATCTCTCCAACAGCAGTTCGCTTTAAGATGCTGCAGTGATGCACAAGCTCTCTATCTGACAAGTGCAAGCAACCGCAACATGAGTGATGGAGATTTTGCCATTCGAATGTAGTATTCACTTTGATGGCACGCTCTCGCGGGTAGACGCTCACACTGGTAAGCGTGAGGAGCACAGACACTGAGGCAGGCGGATAGCTGGTCGACACAGCATGAAATAAACAGGAGAAAGGAGTGAGCCCATGAGCTCCCCCCCTGGTCTGATAGCTTATCGATTCCTCGGCAGGTGACTTAAGGAGCAAGAGAGTAAGAATACAAAGATTCAAGCACTTGAAGAAGGAGAAAATGAGCCTCATTGTTTTGGGAAGCAGATTTTGAAGCAGCTTTGTGAGATATCATTTTGAACTAAGGAGCGAGTTTTTTTGGAGCTATACCTCTCTAGAAGTGCAGCTTACACAGCTACTGCACTAAAATAACGTAACATTTATAAATGACTAATTATATTTACTGCTATTTTCTTTCCATCCCGAGAAAAAGGTCAAAGTTATTACTGTAAGAATTAATGTTCAGCCAAAAGCAGAGGGTTACGTAACGCTTGTTAGTCCTCAAGTTGAAGCCGAGCTAATCAGTGAGCCTAAGAAAAGCAACATTTTATCCTGTAGTAGACGTCTACGTAGAGAAGCGGCCATTTATGGCAGTGGCTTCATCTTTGAGTTTAAATAGGCTAATTAGTAAAGCCCCGGAAAGCCCTTTATGGCTATTTTAGTGGTGGCAGATAGACAAGAAGCTGTGCAAAGTCTCGCTGTTTCCTGCAAATGGGATCGCTTGGCTGCTGCTCTGAAGTTCATATCTGAATTATCAAGTTGGTTTGCTTTATCTAACCACAACACATAGACTTAATCTGCTTGTGAATGCCGACCATGACTGACTACTATAACCCAGTTGGTGTGTGTGGTCTGCAGTGGAAATCGGGTTATATAGAGACGTCCTGTGCTTCCTCTTTTATTTGAACTTAGATGCATGAATGAGCCTTGTTTGGTGCGGCAACAACACAACTCATACAAGCTGGAGAGCTTTGTTTCACCCAGTTTGGCTCACAGCGCAGAACCCACTTTACACCCAAGTCTTTTTTTTTTTTGCTCTTACAGCCATATTACCAGATGATGTTGTAGACCGCCTACTAGGAAGTCTGAATGATCACCCTGTGTATATGTGTGTGTTCTGGTCCCTCTAGAATGGCAGCCTTGGTCTGGCTCATTAGTGCTGTTGCCAGCAGCTGAATGAGGAGGCGAACACCTCAGAAACCAACAGCCAAAAGCTTTCCTTCAGTCTTCTGTGCTTCCCGACTTGCTGGATGTATTGAGACTTCCTGCACACCAGAACACATCACCAATACAGATTTGTAGCTGTCAAATATGGGGGGGATGCTCTTCCTCCCACTCACTGCAGGTGCATTTGAGAGATTGGATTTTTTTTAAAGTCAGATTCTGTATTAAGCCTTGCTGTCTCATGTAGTTGTTTTAGTGTGAACCGAGAGCTCCTGAGTGATTTAACGCCTCCCTTTGGCAGCCATGTTGGAGGCTTTTCCAGTTCCTAAAAAGTGGCAGATTTGTCTGATTGTGCGACTCATCTGAGCCGAAGGGTAGAACTGTGTTGCATAGTGGAGGTAAATGACTCACTTAGGAGTAACACAAGAGCTGAACAGAAACGGCATGTCTACAAAGTTGAAAACCAAACCAACAAAGTGAAGGTTAATAGTGTGATGTAGAACAAGATGTGCCTGCTGCACAAAATATGCAGGCAGGAAATGTCAGCAATGCTATACAAAGACAAAAGAAGGGTTCAAACTGAGAAATCTCGACTTTAAGTTGTTTAAAATCCCCAAAAACAAGATACGCTAAATGCAATGATGATTTTTTTTTTTAGTCAGTATCTGTTAGGAGCCATTTCCACTCTGGATCAGATGTAGTCGGACGTGTCACAAACATTTGTGATTTACCTTGTAGAAATTGGTGCAGAGGCTCCCAATGGCAACTAGGGATACGCTTTCAGAGAAGATGAAACTAAAGAGCAGCAATAGATCCGAACATCAAAACTTACGAGTTGTTGCACTATTTAATGATCCACGTAGGATTTTATGCTGTTTTGGTGCATTTATAATATGAAAATAATAGAATCCTGTAGAGATACTAACATCAGCGCCAGAGTTGCACTGTCTGACTGTAGAAGTGGAGTACTGGTGTGTATATATATAATCGACTGGAAGCCAACCTGCCTTCTTTCTCGCTGTATGGAACGACTGCTGAGATGACTAACACTTGCATAACAACATCCTACACACACTAGAGCTCTCACTGTAGCACACTCACACACTTTATGGCTCGTCAAAACGCCCACTATCTTGCAAACTCTCAGAAAGACCAAGTGTGTGTCTATAATTCAACTTCCCCTTTTTTTTCCCTCAAATGGTTGAGATGTCTCGGCGTGCAGGAAAATCAAATAGTTGCAAGTGTTTTATTAAGTCAGATATCTACTTGCTTCTCTTTTTGAACTTTACAAACCTATTCTGCAGTGCACATACACAACCACTCTCCTGTGTGCGCGTGATTGTGTGCAAACGACAGTGTAGTAATGGAGGGAGGCGGCGGCGTGAAGGTCGTCCTGCCACTATAAACACGATCTCACATACACACTCGTGTACAAGGCCTCATATCAGCTGCCTGTGTGTTATTTACTGCGGCATTTTAAGAGCTTACCCACAACCTGTGCTTCGTCCGAATGTGTGTGTACGTGTGTGTGTGTCGCGGCTGTGCGTGTGTGAAGGCCAGTTCCAGTCTGCCAGGTGAAAGATTTGCTGCAGGCATGTTGTCAGGGAGAGACACTGACCAAAGCAGCTGCTACCTCACAGAATGAAAAGGAATATTTTCTTTTTAACACCAATACAGTTTTTTTTCCCTCCGGCCAACATGTCAAACTAGTGATGAAACAGCAGATTTGACAAATATTGATAATTTAGATCAAATTTATATTATTTTACTTTATTTCTTGTTGAATTACTGGATAATGATGGATCTTGGCCATCACAAGGCACTGATATCCTCTTTTCTGTGACGTAATTGAGACCTCTCCATTCAATATGTTATAAAAAACTTTTGGCAGCCATCTTGAAAACAATGACATCTTTAGGTTTTATTGCATTAAACAGACGGGGAGGTGGATGTTGTAGTTGATATGAAGGAAGTAAGCAGTCTGTGTAAACATAAAGCAATGCCTCAATGTTACTTTGAGTAGCTTAACTTTTTCTGGGTGTGATAATAAGTGATATATCTACATGTATTTCAAGTATTTCTTTAGCACAAGTTGGATTTTGTCTCATTTTCAATCCAGTTTTTGTAACATACCATTTACAGAAGAATGAAAACTGACCAATGAATCATTTAAGCACATAAGAGATTCATAACTCTGTTTATACACATGACAGACATAGGGAAGTGAACAAATGGAGAAGAAAAAAAGGTGTCAGCCCTAAAAGCTATCTAAAGCAAATGAAGATCTGATGACACATCGACTTGTCTCAGAAGCCTCGTTGGAAATAGTCTCCATGTGAGGAAAAAAAGCATGGAGAAAACACGAACTGACTAAGTAGCAACAGGTCTGATGGAGAGATAATCCTCCTCAGAGCCTGGACCTCGCTATTATTTGGGCATCATCCTAACAGAGAACATCTAAAGAAGAGCTGTGAAAAGAAGGATGTTGCATCGCCTGAAGATGAGCTAAAGAAATCACTAGAGAGCCGATCTGACAGGATTCAGACGAAATGAGTAAAAGCTGTTCAGACCAAAATCAGGAGTTTCGACTTCATCAAATCGTCTTAACTTTTTCTCCTTATACTCTGTATTTATATTTATTGCACTTTTCAGGAAATCACAGCAACTATTTCCTGGTTCTTTGCATTTTCTAAAGAAATGAGGAGTGGTTCAGGACTTTGCACTACCACACACACACCGTCTTTCATCCAGTCTTAATGGTTTAATCAGTAAAGAAAGCAGCTGTAGATAAAATAACATCGTCACATTTAAGGTTCAAGTTTGTCAGATGTTTTGTGCATTAACTACAGTCGCCTTCTTTATTTCATTTAGGATATCTGGCAGAGAAAAAGCGAAATGAGCAGATGCAGATCACAGATGAATAGGGTGTGCATGCGCTTGCATGTGTGTGTGTCTGCGTGGCCGTGACCGGGAAATAAAAGCAAACGCTACTGTATAGTCTGTGTGTGTGTAAATGGTGTGTGTTGCCGCGTTAGTGTATCTTTGCAGACCAGGCTGAATATAATGGGAAAATAAAAGAGCATGCAGTGTGTGTGTGTGTTCATGTCTGTGAGAGATTCAGAGAGGAAGCAGATCTTTTGATGGGACAGCTGGGAAGTTCAAAGCCCGTGAGGCTTTGCATCTGATGGGGAACACACACATAAATATTCTGGTTTTTTTTGCACAGCTGCAGTGACACACACACACACACACACACTTGTGTCATCAGCCTTTCAGAAGCAGGTTCACTTTCCACTGAGCTGTATTTAAAGATAAACCAGGAGGTTAAAGGTCAGCATCCAAAGTCCATGTCTTTGTTTCTGTTTCTTTCTTCTCTGCCTAATATGGATCTGCTGCTGCATGAGAGTCTGTCACATGTGTCAGCCAGTGGCGAGGCCACACACACACACACCCACACACACACTTCAAAATCCCGTTTTTCACATGCAGATCTGATTTTTTTTATCTTTGCATGATATTCTCTGTGATTATGTCACAGGAAATGTCCAAAACGTCCAAAAATGTCCAAAACTTGAATCCACCAAATCTGAATCAACTTCTAACATGTTTCATTGACGCCTCAGTTAATGTTTTTCTTACCTTGTATCTCGTTTCCTCCTCTATCTGTTCATTTCCACCTATCATGCTCCTTTTTATAAACCCCTGTTCTTCTTAGTCTCTTGTTTCCTTACATAGGACTGCAGAAGCCCCCTCTTTTCTTCCGTTTTACCTTCCTAACTTCCCATCTCTCTCTTTCCCCCTTTTGGTTGCTGTTATACAAACTGTATTTTGCGACAGGTTTCATACATTGATTTGTCTGTGAGGTCGGTAGAATTGGTCTTTTCTTATAGATTCTTTCAGACCTGGTGAAACCACAGAGTGCAGCATTTTAATAAAATGCTACAAAGCATTTCATGGCTGAGATTATTTATAACCTGGACTTCTACTCAGGTTCACGTCTTTGTCTTTTGATTAATTAACACTAGAATAATGTCTTTTAAATACATACAAAATACATTATTTGTGTTGCTGCACAAGCTTTTTCAGCCTTTCTACCCAGCAACACTGACAAAAAATCTATTTCTTTTGCACAGATGGAAGTTTTTTACAATCACGGGTTGATTTTAATCTGTCTACAAATCAAAATGTAGTTTTAATCTTGTAGAGCTTAACAGTTATAAACTATTTATTTTAAGTGAGAAGTCATGTAATTAGCGGCACAAAGTGCTAAAAATGTCTCAAGGCTCTCTCAAATGTTCATGACATTTCAGACGTTGGACTGTAACACCGCGGTGTGTTTGACTGGAACTTGCAGAGCATTGCAACTGGTTGTGCTGGACTAATTCTGTATGTGGTAAGCCACTAAGCCGCAGTTTATCTGCTCACATTTGGCTAAGCAGCCTAGTCTACTGTAACGTCTGGACCTGTTGAAAGTAGAAACATTGCTCCTTTACTAGTCAGTGTGTGAGGAGCAACAACTAAAACCCTTTCTAACCTTCACTTATGTCCTTCCTTTGAGACTTTTAAGTTGAGAGTATGGCAGCGATAAATTGGTGGAAAATTATACCCAAATAAAGAAATTGCGGTTAGTTAGAAACTTTTCAATTCAAAGTGCAGAAGAAGAAGAAGTTAGGAAAGAGTCGGAGGATCAGGAGACAATGCTTCAGCTTATATGGAAACTGCAAGCATGTGAAAAGAAATGAGGACACAGAGATCAGTAGAGAAAAGACAAATACAGAAGCAAGAAGGGAGTTTGGCTGGATACCTCCTCTCTGTAATGAAACAAGTCGAAATGTCAGCGGATTAGATGGAAATGTTAAGGACGCACATAAATTTCTTCTTTAATCATGTCTGCATTCAACAGGACTTCTCAGACTCTGCTATGCTGCCTGTGTGTGTGTGTTTATAGCATGTATGACATGAGGATGTGTTTGATTGTTTTGTGAGGGTGTGGGGGTTCATGTCTCGTGTGCACGTGTGTGGCGATGATGTGTCGCCCCCGGCGTTCCTCACTTTGCTGAAGGACAGAGTCGCTGATTGCGCCGGTCATCCTCCATTGCATCCGTGTGTGTGAGGTATACACAGGGGGCAAAAGTGTGAGTGTGTAAGCCGTTGCTTTTCTGTGCATGTGGATGCTGTTAGAGAACTGGACATAAATGGGACTTTGCTCGTCATAATTTGAAAATAAGTGAAGCTTTAAATCGTTAAACCATTAAAATAATTGGATTAAAATAACAGAAATTCTGTTTCATATCATCCCCCTCCCCCACACACACACCGACCCATCACCTCCTTTTACATACAAATATATAGAACCAATTCTAATCAATTCTGCAAATAAACATAAACTGAATAAATACTTTTGATACTGCTGTACTGTAACTGGATGTGCATTTTACTTCAAAGTTGGTTGAAGTCAAAGAGTAACATCCGTCCATCCATTACCTGTACCCATTATACCAGTGAAGGTTTGTGGGAAGCTGGAATCAATCCCTGCAATTACTGGGCGAGAGGCAGGGTACACCCTGTACATGTCACCAGTCCATCACAGGGCAACACAGAGACACAACCAACCAATCACACACACATTCACTTCTAAAGACAAACAAGGGTTATGCCGTCAGAAGCGACGGCTAGGGGTATATCCCAGAACGCCCCCCGAATCTTCCAATTCCCCAACCCTCAAATAGACACAACACAATAATATAAAGTCGCACATGTTCAGTCACAAAACCTCTTTTGGTGTGAAAACCAGCCCGGTATGATGTTAGGGCAAAATGAGGTCATGACCTTGTATTTGCACTTGTTTTGAGGTCAATGAGAGAAACAGTTCCAGAGATGTAGACAAAAATAAGATCTTTCATGAATGAAGCGCGATCTAGTAAGGAAACCATAAATCCCAAAATGCTGAAATTCGATGCAGGTCGTCCACTTGAGGACCTAAACATGTACACAAAGTATCAAATAATCGTGTTCACACAACGGATATCTGGCAGCACCGGCGGTTGTGATGAAACCATTATATTCAACAGGCTTGTATTGTGTGTATAGTTGAAGTCAAAGGTGAAGACTTTTAACACAAGAATGATCACAATTGATCATACTTCATGTCAAATCCTTAACTTTTAACTTTTATTCAACTTGTATTATAGCTGAATTAAACTCCAACTGTCAGCAGATTTTTCTTTCAAAGGTTTAAATCAAATGCTTAAATTCATAATATAAATGCTCCAACTCATCCCTATTAATTCTGATTAATAGTTATACAGCTTAAGTCCAAACTCAAACTTCTTAATCACTAATATTAAATTGACTGGAATTATCTGTTGTTGGTTAATTTCATGATAGTGAGGAGTTGTTTTATCAGGAGCTGAGTAAAAAACAATCAGAACCTGATACCCTCATTAAATGAAGATAAAGGCACTAATAACGCTAATCTGAAGCTGTTAGAGGCACAAAATGTCACTTACAGTATCTGTACTTTTATTCATCCTGTTGAAAAAATGCCAATCAAGTATTATTTTCTTGCTGCAAAGATGACTTTTTTAAACTTTAATTATTTAAAAAAAAAAAAAACATCTATAACTAATTTGTGACACTAAATTGAGCCAAAGTTACAGTGTGTGTTGACATTAGCCTCATTTGTCTATGTTTGACTCCATCCCTACTTATGACCCTGAAAAGGATTAAGCAGGTATATGCACCAGCTAACTGCACTAGCTTTGCTCTGGCAAAAATGTGCAGCAGGAGCTGCCAGTGTTCCTCTAAAATAGCCATCAGAGTAATCCCAATCATCTCCATCTGAGTGGAGGAAGTGCTTTATAAGTCACGGGGATAGTGATTCTGCTCTGACTGACTGACGTGCCCTTTAACGGCATACTTACCCACCAACTGTTTCATACCTCTGGCCACATATAACGGTCCTCCAGAGTTTTATTGTTGGTGTTTGTGTCCAACGGCCCCACATATCTGTATATATGCACCATATATGCACATGGAAGCATTTCTAGTCGCCTTGTCTGAACCTGAGAAGGGTGAACGAGGTCAGTGGTCAAGGTTCTGTACATTCTGTATATTCTGGTAATGCATGCCAGCTCTCCACTTTGTATCATGTGCATCTGTGTCAGCAGTAAAAGCTCCACAGTAAGAGGATGTGTTAATGCCTACAGAAGCTTTTGTTTTCTGAGCATGTGCGTGTTTCCCATCCACCTGGCTTTTCCGACAATGATGGATGGAACAGGCTTCGGGGTGAGGTCTGCGTCTGCCGTCGCCTCTCTGCTGCTCACACACGCACACACTTAGATTATTTATAACTGCACATGTGCATGTGTTTAAGTAAGAGAGAAAGAGAGAGAGAGAGAGAATGTGTTTTAACACCCTTCTCTTTTGGCTTTGGAGTTCTCTGTGTCCCTCGAAGATGTACCTAAAAAGCTCCTGTTGTTGGCACACTTGTAAGGTCACCATTTCCAAAAACCTGGTCAGCCTGGTGGACGAAGAAACATGAAATCAGATCTGTGTTTCTCTCCACGCCCGCTCGACCTCCATGTTGCAGCTTACACCTCTAAGACCCAGAGTTCGGATTGAGCAACCTGGTCGTGTGTGTTGCAGAATGAACATGGCCAGCATGTTCAGATTTTTCCAGAAGCTGCTTTGGATTCAGGAGCCTGATGCTTGTATCCCGCGCACGTCTGAATATTGTTTGGTTGCATAAACGCAGCAGCCAAATGATTCGAGGTGGCTCAGCTGGAATTGGATCTTAAATGAGAATATTGTCATTTCTCCAAACATCTAGCTTACGTTCGCTTCAGCCTTCATTCTGTGCACTTCCAATGTTATTAGATCTGTTTGCTTTCAATTTGACTCCATATTAACATCTGATGTAAGTTTCCTTTCGGGGACATTTTGCTTTTTCTCAGTCTAGACTTTTATTGGTGATGTCAAACATTTTCAGATACAAATTGTAAGTAAACAATCTTAATGCACATGCAAAAAAACAAGTGATCTCGAAATCTTTTTATACATCATTATAAAGTTTTGACACCAGGTGGAGCTTCTTTTTCTGTAGGTTATCCTCCTGTCTATCTGGGCCAAACACAGTGTTCTAAGTCCTATAAGAGGAACAGTTGTTCAGTCATCAGAGCTTTGTAGGAAAAAAAGACCAAAAAAAAAAAAAACAAAAAACAAAAACATGAAGCAAATAGATATGCAAATGTTTCAAATAAATGCTGTGATTCACTTGAAATGCAACATCTGACAGAAAACCATCAGAGCGTTGTCTTCACATGTCTGAAACCAGTCCAGCACCAGCTTATATCTTTGCACTAACAAATGGACGACTTGCGTGCTTGTTAAATAAATTACAAGTAAATCAATAAAATGTTTCCAAACTCGCTCCATGACGTGCGATAAAATGTGCACATAATCCTCCTGGACCTTTCCCAAGCAGATGTCCATGCAAAGCTCTATTGAAGTGAGGAAACGGTGATGATGAAAATAACTGGGGAGCATGATGTTTTACGCAAGCAAAGTGAGCTAAATGTGAGGGTCAGGACGTCCGCTCCTGCGTTACAAGTCTGATGAAAGAATGGTAAAAGTAATTTGGCTCAGCTGATCTTGTCTCATGTAAGCCTCTGGTACTTTTTGGAAAATCAAATTATTAAGAACAATAAATGTCATTAAACTGGATCTCCAGCACAAGAATTTCAACTAAACCCAGCAGACATGTGTTTTGACTGAAAACAGTCAGCAGGTGCTGAAGCTCCTGTCATGTGCAAAATGAAAGAGACGATTAACTATGCAATAAAATTTATTTAAGTTGTATTGAAAATAAATAAATTAATTAATAAAAGACTATTCCAAGAGGAAAATTTACTTGTAGTAGGCTGTTTTTTTTTAAATAAAAGGAAATAGTAAATTAATTAGAAGATGATGGCGCCTTGTTTTGGAGGGTGATGGTGGCTGCAGCTTCACATAATGAAAGCCTCACATGGAACACACTGTTGTTTTTTCATTGTGTTGTGTAGAAGATGTGATAATCATAAATTATCTTCAGCAGCTTGTGCAGCATTTCATTACTGGACAAGCAGCTCCAGTTATCCCCAGCAAGGAACCAGTCTCCTGCAGTCCCTGAATCTGATGGGCTGCACAATATTGTTGCATATGTTGGATGATCTCGGAGGACTTCATGAGCAGAATATGAATACATTATTTCCTTTGCTTAGATAAATGACGATCCTGACGCAGAACAGAATCCAACCATGTTTCATTGATCTGCTGAAGGATAAAGACGACGATCATATTTCTTCTTGCACGCACGGCAACGGCTGCTCAATAACAGGAAAAAGCAAACATTTAATATTTACAAACTAATCTTTCACAGCTAGTCTTTGGATTACATATACGGGACCCTCGATATGGATTAGCCGCTACTTCTGGGGTCTATAAATAAAAGACTTGCAGAGGTTATGCGGCTTTAAGTGGAATTAAATAATTTGCAGTGAAGTTCTGTTTCTTCAGTCTGTTACTGTTGCAGATACAGCAGAGAGCAGAAGCAGGTTTCACTCTGCCGGCTGCAAGCTATATTTATAGCTGCACTGTTTCCATGCTAAGCGCTCACATGCTGTACTGCATAGCAGCATATGCTGCATGCGTCGCCATCACCACCGAGCGTCCTTCAGATGAGGAGCACTTTGCCCTTCATGACTGCTGCATATCAGCAGATATGAACAGCAGTGAAGGGAGGGGCTGCAAAACAAAAATGGAGGCGATGGGGTGACTGGGAATAAAGGCAAAGAGGAGGGATAGTAAAAATAAGAGTAAAGTTTATGATGAGGAAAGAAAGGTGGGAGTGAATGGGTTCAAGAGTAGATCAAGATGCTAGAGTGGTTAGGAAATGGAAAGGAGAGGACGCAAAGAGATGCAATGGGTAAGAAGGCAAAGGAGAGGTGGAGCGTGAGGAAAGAGTGGACTCTGCATCACTTAATGGGTTTGCTTCATCTTCTTTAGCGCGGTCGCTGGGAAGGTCTGCCTTGCTGCATTTGAATGCAAGACTGGCTTTTTGTGGAGCAGTTGGCCTGAGTTCACGCTTTCGGCCTCTTTTCTCTTTCACGTGTTGACCGCCCTCATGTGTGTGTGTGTGTGTGTGTCTGTGTGTACCCACACAGGGACGCTTCCATGCTTGTGTGATTGCACGCTGTGGGTCGTTTGAGGACGACATGGCCAGCTAGTGTCATCCTCCTTTTCTTTTCTTCGCCACATGTCCTTCTGCTGCGACAAATCCCAGATTTGAACAAGAGGGGAGATAATTAATTATGTTTATGCATGCTCGTGCATGTGTGTGTGTGTGTGTGTGTGTGTGTTTGTCTGCTGAGGGGACGGTTCTGCTATGCTTTCTGTCTCTAAGGAGATGAGAGGAGCAGCCAGCATGGTGTAGTAAACCCAAGAAATGTCACCGTCTCTGTGTGAGGTTTTGGGATGGGGATACAGGGTGTTAAGGTCGACCCTTTACCTTTTTTTTTGTTGTTGTTGTTGCCTAGCAACTCCGTGTTTGCATCTTTAATCAATTCTGGAATGGTCAGACAGGTAACACAGGTGTGTTTGGGACTGGGAGGTGTGTTTAAGTGTGTGACCACAAGATTATCTTCCAGCACTGTGGTAAAATTTTACACCTGCTCATTTTCCAGATAATTCCCTCATCATCCTCTCTCTCCTCTCTTCCTCAGTTTCTCCTCTAGCTCTGTCCAGCAGAGTCACAGCTCTGTTGCCGCATTAGAATAAATATGTGTGAAATATTCACTGCTACAGATTTAACCTGAAATGTCTGAATGGCGAGGTTCAAAAATATTTTGCTGTCGGAACGTCAGAAACGTCTTTTCAAGATATGAAAAATTCTGTTTGCTTTGGTGGGAGCTGTTGTTACGAGCTGGTGAATAACATTGGTTTGCTTTGTCTAATTTGTGAGTTAATTTGCTAACTTAAAGCACAGGTGAGTGATGTTTGATTAAAAGCTCCAAAACAGATTACTGTAGTTTTCCCCCCCTCAGTCACAAAATTAGTCTATAAAGCAATAAATACAGATTTTCTTCAGTAATTAATAGAATATGACTTCCATGTGCAAATAAAATGAAGTGCGTATCTACAGAGATTTAGATTCAGTGATTGGAATTTATAATACTAATGTATTTTTCATGATTTTATCCCCATGTGGTCTGGTGGGCTGAGCAGAGGTGGTCTATGGTTTGCATGAAATGATCAACTGGTTCAACATGTTTTGATTCTGTTTTAAGTCTTTTAAATCCAAGCTGGACTCCCTTCCACGGTCCATCGTGGTTAATTAAACGTCTTCATTAATTCTGAATGTGACATGGCGGGGCGCTCTTTGCCTCCTCAGCAGGGTCCCTCCTCATGAAGCTCAATCATTCCCACCTTGTGGTTGTTCAACTAACTTTTATTTGAGTCTCGAGTCGAACTTGCAAAGAGCTCGACAGACGACTGGATATGTTAGATGTGGCTAATCCCACAGCCGGTCAAGCGGACTGAAATGTCTTCTCCTGGTGAAGTAGTGAAGCTGTGGGAAGATCCTTAGAAAGCTTCCTACAGCTGGGATGTATGGAAGTTGCCCCTGGTAACGCTTTTTCTCCTTTGATTAATGAAACATTGACCATGCGCCAAACTTCTCTATAAAGCTGATTGAAAGCGGTTATGTTCTCTAAAACTGGACTTGAAGGAGTTTCAGGGGGCATTTAGGGATAATTCTTTCTGCAGGGTCACATTGCTCTGTACAAACCAACCTGCACAGGTGATGTATTTACTTTCATTCCACTTTTCTTTGGTTGCACAGAAGGATAAAACAGCAAACATACAACGATATTAATTTCCTTTGCTTGCTTGATGATTAGCAGGTGGTTTTAAAATTAGTTATTAACCGGACGTCTCTTCAGCAGCAAAGTGCCATAATTTTTGTGTACGGAATGAGTGAGTGTGTGTGTGTGTGTGTGTGTGTGTGTGTGTGTGTGTGTGTGTGTGTGTGTGTCTATGCGGGGATGGGGAGAGTAAAGGTTTGCATTGGCATGCCTCCAGATGCAGGAATTACAGCTCATTTGAACAATGCATGCTAATGACCAGACGAGTGTGTGGACCCTCAGTTACAGGTTTCTTTTTTTATATATATATATCATAAATATGAGCATGTTTGTGTTTAAAAAAATAAAAATTTTAGGAGGAAAATTAT
This sequence comes from Pseudomugil tenellus, assembly GCA_037177515.1. Classification (NCBI taxonomy): domain Eukaryota; kingdom Metazoa; phylum Chordata; class Actinopteri; order Atheriniformes; family Pseudomugilidae; genus Pseudomugil; species Pseudomugil tenellus. The sequence goes on along the minus strand of JBAMHX010000008.1, from coordinate 6,728,129 downwards.
CTAAAACCTGAGTACAACAAAGCTAAACTAAATAAATCCTGTTTAGCTGCTAAAACCAAGTTGCAAAGAGTTTCATTCATATGTAATAAGGACTTCCTGCTGTACTAGCCAAGCCAGATCACAAAGGAATGGGACAGATCAATGGCTTACTTTAGCAGATCCGGATCTTTCTTTGCGACACTTTACAAATCTGACCCTTTTTAAAATACTGCCATTGTTTCCTCAGTATTTAGCAGACTTGTCATGGTTAGCTCACCCAGTAGTCCTCTCCTGTGTGTACACTCCACCAATTATAGACAATTATATGCATCCGTACATTAATTTTCCCACTTTTCTGTCAATATTTCCACACAAATGAGCATCCTTGGAAATCCAGTTTGCATGAGTTGTATTGACCAAAAGATGCTTTTATGAATTCTTTTTAGTTTTAATAGGTGCCATCATCTACTTTTCACTGTTTTGCATGTTTGCAGATGATGCATTTCTTTTCCTCCACTGTAAATGAAAGATGACTTAAGTTTGATACAGTGTCTAATACTTGACTCCAATGTTCTTGGTGTCACTTGCCTTTAAATTTGCCTTAGGTAAAGTCTTTTGAAGCCCTCGAGGCAAAACCAGGCTGAAGATTAGCCATGTGGAGGTCGGGTTGTACCCTTTAGCCTAAACCAGGTTGCAAGCCTCATTTAGGCTCACAGAAGCAGCCAAGTTACAGATTAGTCCTACAGGCTGATGTTAACTATGTTAAAGTAAAAAAAAGCTTACTTCACAATTATGTATTTGTTCAGCTGGAGGTTCCGTCAGCCAATCAGCATCCTTAATGGGAGTGACAGTGCAGAGAAATCTCGCTGTAAAAAGTTGCTAGTGTGCAATTGTCGTGAGAACAGATGGCCCCGCCGTCTGTCTCCACCTTAACGAGATACTGATGAGAAGTGTCAGTTAACGTGCATGCACCCACTCAGACACACACACACACACACACACACACATTTCCCCTGCCTTATTTCTGTGTGTGTGTTTGTGTTAGAGAGTGTGAATTGGTGTGTTTAATGTTTATTCTCGTTTTGTTGTAAGTGTGTACCTACCTATCCATGTGAGTGTGCTTTATTGCTCCCAGCCTCCACTCTTCTGCTTCTTCTGAGGCATCGCTCCCTCACATTATCTACAATAACACACACACACACAATCACAGGAATGAGAACGGCTGAAAAACACACTGTCTAGGAATGCTATAGCCTTTTCTGATAGAAAATCCATCCACTTCTGATTGAAAGCTGTGTTTTTTTCAGACGTCTAGCCAAAGACAATCACACTCCGGACGGAAAAAACATCAGTGTGTGTAGCAGTGTGTGTATGCTGAGGGGTTGCATTTTGAAAACACATTACAGCACGATGGGCCACTGTCTACGCTTGGGTGCATTTGATAGACAATCTGCCCCTCTGATGATGCATTTGGAAGATGTGGTGGAAGTAAGGGTGATGGTTTTGGGTGAGTCTTAGTCAGAACGGTGATGGAGAACCTGCATTCAGCTTCTATGCTCCACATGTCTGGAACAAACTCGGATCATCCAGGTTAAAGACCCTCCTGTTCTCTGTTGCTTATCTGCGGTTTTCACTTTACATTGTTTGAAGTTTATTTGAAGTCCTATGAGCTGGAATTGATCATTATTTAAGTTATTTAATTAATGTGAAGTCCTTTAACTTTTTTCCTCTATTAATTTTAAATCATGCTACTTATTTTTAATGTTCTAATGTTTAACGTTTCTTTGAAGCGCTTTAAATCAATCTGTTGGCAGTATACAAATAAACATGCCTTGCCCTGTTTAGTACTCAGCGATGCAATGATTTAAAAGCCAATCACTAGTGACGGCACTTAAATTATCCTTTCTTTTTTGTGTGTGTTTATTTCTTAATTTTTTAGGCTAAAGACTATTTTTCTACTCCTGGAAACTTTGTCATGGATGTTTCTTTCCATTTCTAGATGAAATGAGACAACATTCAATCCATATCAAAAAGGCTGGTTCTGCTTGGATCATTTTTCTCTACAACCTTTTTACAATACTTTTAGTCTTTTAACTGTTTATTTAGCTAAAATTATTCTTTATTGGGAGTAATGATGACCAAAAACATCAAAAAGCAATAACATTGTTTATGGAGAAGAAAATCACCTTTTGTTTTGTAGAAAGAAAATAAGGACAAACTGTGGAAAACTGGAAGTTGTGTCATAATTTCTGTTTGTTCAGGGTAGAATTTTGTAGTGCTGAGTAGTGTGAGCAGGATCATCCTGATCATCACATGTTCTGGCTCACAGTAAGCAAAATAAATGCTTTGGAATAGAGATCCTTTCTATTCTCACCTAAACTGACCCTCACAAAGTTCTGCTCAGGCATCGTCCCTCTGGAAGCAAATCTGAAAGATGTGAGTGGATGGATGTCAGGGGAGGGATGTGTAGTAGCTGCTGCTGCCTTTAATGTTTTATAGTGCTGCTGTTGGCGAAGGAACAGGCTACACCCACTGCACCCTATTTAGAAAAATATAAAATCTTAAATGCAATTTAGATGTAGGATTTTTTGCATGTGTGTGTTTTATGTGCATGTCTTAAGAAGAAGAGATTCCATTTTAACAACTGTTTTACGTGCAACTCACTGATGTGTGAATTTAAGATCTGTATGTGTGTGTCGAATACTTACAAGCCTTGTGCTTTTATTAGAGTTTTGGATGATTCCGGAGATGGAGAAAAAGGGAAAAGTCATGGAGAGGGAAAAGAACTGGAGCAGTGCTATATAAAGAAACGTTATAGCATTTAGACAGAAATAGCTAAAGAATAATCATTCATTATAAATATGCAGTTGTGTTTAGAAGCTCTTGGCTGTATGTTGGCATTTGATAAATTTCCATTTTAAATGCTCACTTTTTAAGTTGTCTGTTGTTCTACCTGCTCAGACTTTATTTGAACTCTCTGTGAAGTCAAATAAAGGCCTGAGGAGATGTTTACTCTCATCGTTATTCCAAACAGTAGAATCAAAAATGTGATGAACTGAGGGCTTTAGTCCTTAGTTTCCGTATGTTTTGTAATATTCAGAAGAGCTGAAGGGAATGCAGACTTATCAGGTCTCTCTATAACCATCTGTATAATCCAACAGGTTCTATTGCAAACATAAAGCCAAAGTAAAATGATGGAAATTAGTGTGCTGCTTCTTGTAGACAACTACTGAAATAAGCTCCGCATACCTCATGTGTTGGTGCATTATTTATGATCCTGTGTTTGTGTCATATTTTGTTAGGTGTGTAAAGTCTCCTCAGGTCAGAGGTGTCTGATCATCATTTTATTTTCTCTATTTTTTCTTTAACTTGACTCAATTTTTGTTTTAATGACCACGTACATTTTCCGACAGCATGCAGCTTAAACAGGCAAAACAGGAACATTTTAAAATAGCTCAAACCTTTAGAATACTGAATATTTCAGCAAAAGCTCTGCTTTGGGTTCAGCTGGTGATGTGCAGTCTGTGCATCACAGATTGGGGAAAATGTTGTACAGAAGAAAACATCTATGTGATACCAACTTAAAGCAGCATTCATTTAAACTGCTGTAACTTTTGCCGACAACGGCAACGGTGGAAAATCGCAAAACATTTTACCAAATGTCTATATTGTTTTGACGAAAACAGAGTTTTGGAGGGTAGAAAACTCAAAAATTCCAAAAACATCTTCCAGAGTGGAAATCTTGACAATGCTCCACCCCGTTGTTGCCGTCTAAATGGTTGACAACGCAAAGTGCATTGCGGTCACATAAAGATTACGTCATAATCACGAGCCAGTTGAAGAAAACAATAACACAGCATGATGGAACTTTAAGTTACACTAGCAGCAGTAAATACGATGCAGGACTCATGTCAGCAATTGACAACATTCATCACACAGAGTCATTATTCTTGCTGGTGCGCAGCTGGACAGCTTTTGTCAGTCATCTCGCTCATTCATGACATTAGCTGTGTTCCAATTTAGGACCTTTTTAATAAAGCATTTACTTTAAAAACAAACATAACTTACTGCCACCTACACACTCGGCATGCATACTATAATAGGAAATTGGAAGGTTTGTGCACATTTGCGTCTCCGTATGCATGCAGATTTCCCCAACCAGGACAGTTGTGTAAAATTGAATTACAGTGAGAACGAAATGCTATTTTTGTGTTTTTGCTTTGGACCGTTTCCGTCTAAATGTAGCCTTAGTTAGCTAACCGCTCTCCAAACCGAGAGCTCTCTGATGACTATTCTTTGCAGATGACAAGTCATACTTTGCTTTTTTCCCACATGTGTAAATGCTTCATATCTTCCTACAGCAAGGTGTTAAAATGCATTTCCGCAACTCTTCAGGGAAATGCGGTGAAACACAACACAAGGTTTAATCAAAACGATCTCAGTTGGGAACCTAATCCAATAACAGAGATCACATTGAAACATTTTTAATTAAAAACGTAAATGTTGACAGCGTTTTGCTGTCTAAAGAAGCTTTCTGGTGCAGGATGAGCCTGTTTAGTTCTGTGCAACACACCTGCCACCAGTTTATAAGCCTTTCTTCAACAGCAATAACTCCAGATCATCACATCCAGAATATGTTTGGCAATCATTTTCTTTCTGATGTGGGTGAAGAGGAGGCACATGAGAAATGTGAGTTGGTGTCATGCTTGTGGGCTGCACATTAGGATGTGAGAATACTCGCTTTGATCTTTCTTTAGCTCTCTCACCGTTAGGGTCCATCTCGGATCACACAGTTATTCCCAGGCTGGACGATGTTTTGCAGGAAGAGTATTTGGAGGGAGCTTGCTGTTCACTGTGAAGACAAGGTTCAGTTGAGGTCCAGTTTTTAACCATGTCGCACTTAAAACACAACAGTTACCTGTATTTTTCCTGCAAACGTTGACTTTTTCAAATGCGTAAAAGCCATTTATTGAGAGGGAGACAACAAAATAGATTTGAATAATAAATTGTTCTCCTTTCCTAAACATAAAACACATCATTTCCTGTTCAGCCAACTGTTTTTTTTCTTGTAAAACACCTTCGGGCTCTGAGCTTTCATGCGTTGCATAAAGTGTGGAGTTCCTAATGTGCATGGAAAGACATTTATCTGGATCAGAAAGTGGCTGGATTATCATAGCGGTGGCTGAATAATGTCTTTTAATGTGCAGAATCAGCTAGGTGAACACTGCAACTATAATTGCTGCTTTTAGCCAGTTTGTGTGACATCGTGGCTTGCTGATTTTCTTTCTTTTTAACTGTGTTTATATTAGGATTGTATGTTTTTTATGGGTATAGCAAACCTCATATACACAGACATGCGTTGGCTGTAAATTACAGCTCAGTGTTTTTTGATGGACAGGCATACCGTCCAGGTTGTACCCTACCTCTCGCCCCTGATGGCTGCTAAGATAGGTTCCAGCTGCCCACGACCCTGAATTTAATGAAGGGGTTAAGAAAAGAGATGGATGTTTTAATGGGAATTTGGATAAATGTCTTTGTTTTGTCCATAATCTGAACTAGCATTTTACATTAACTTAAAAGGAATCAGAAGTGGTGATCTTTTTGGATATTAAAGGCTCACAGTTGTGGTAAAATAAACAAATTATCAAATCAGAGTTGAGCGTTGCAACGCCGTGCAAGCAGCCAACGCTTGGCGATTCCCAAATATTGTGCTTGTTGGAGGAGATTATGATGGCTTGTGAGTGCATCTTGGAACAGCTGTTAGTTGCCGTGTCCTTTCAACCTGCACACACACACACGCAATCCCACAGATCCCAACCGTCCAGTGTAAAGGTCAGATGGCCACCTTTCCAGCACATGCTTTAGTTACAAAACAAACCCCCCCACTGTGTCAGACTGGAGGAGGGAGGGGGCGTTGGGTACAGTGACAGCCAAAAAGTTTCCCTCCGTGTCTCGCACACATGCAGGATAGAATGATGATGAGTTAGACGAGTGTTTTCCATGATCCAGTATCAGAGCCTCCTACACCTTATTTCACTTTTTTCTCTGATGGCAAAGCAGTCATGATTTTTGAGGGGAAGTGTTGGTCACTGTCCTGCTAAATGTTCAAAAGTCTGTGTATGTCTCGTTGATTCTCCCTGAGGAGGAGAGACAGATAACGACTATTGCTACGAAAACAACTTCCATATTTAGTCTGAGACGAAGAGAGGCGAACTCAGTAGATATCCTGTGAGAGAGAGAGATTAACAAAGGAGGAGTGCTGTTTGGAAAGCTCTTAAAGCGCACTTTATGGGTTGGTTTTCAGCAAAAGCGTTAGTCCCACAGAAAATCACTGCACAGCTTTTCCATCAGCAATAGGAATAAAGCTCTGGGGGGTACAAACAGTCAACAGTGTGGATGTGATGATATTGAGGTGTTTAGGAGTCTTTGGTGAAGTGGGAGCAAATTAATTGAAATGAGGCAACAAAAAAGACAAAAATCTTTTTTTCTCTTTGTCTCTTTGCTTTGCTTTGCTTTGCCAGCATTGATTTGTCTTAATGAATATTTCTCAGACAGCGGATTGTGTTAAGAAACACATACTTCTTATGACCTCTATGTGTCTGACTTACCTTTGAACATTGTACCTTCATCCTCCTTCACAAAGTCCAGAAGTCTAAAGAAAGTATCCATTCTGAGGAAGAAATGCCCTGAAGTCATTTTCTGTAGAGACCTCTAAAACACCTTACATTGAACTGTATTCTGAATTATTGGTAATTCATTGGATCTTAGACCTATCATGTAAGTTTAATCACTGATTAACTTATTATGATGTAACAACGCCTATGCCGTCAAAAGCGACGGCTAAGGGTATATCCCAGAACGCCCCGAATCCTCCAATCCTCAAATAGACACAAAACAATTAGATTAAGACGCACATCAGTTACAAAGCTCCACCTGGTGTGAAAACTTTGAACCAGCTCCGTGTAACATCAGGACAAGATGCATTCTGAGGTCTTTACCTTTTTATTTGCATTTGATTTGAGATCAATGAGAGAAATAGTTCCAGAGATATAGCCAAAAATCAGATTTTTCGTGAATGAAGCGCCACCTGGTGGGGAATCCATAAATCCGATAATTGTGAAATTTGATACAGATTGTCCTCTTGGGGACATAAACAGGTATACTGAGTATCAAAATTCCAATTGTAAAAGGTTCCAGAGATATAGACAAAAATCTGATTTTTCGTGTATAAAGCGGCACCTGGTGAGGAAACCATAAATAACAAAATGCTGAAATTCGATGCAGGTCGTCCCCTTGGGGGCCTAAACAGGTACATCAAGTATCAAATTCCAATTGTGATGGGACCACATCCCAAAGCTGCTCGGTTGGTTTGAGGTCTGGTGATCGTTGAGGCCATTGGAGTACAGTGAACTTATCGTGATTGTTTAAGTAAAGCTGTTGGAGATAATTTAAACTTTATAACCTTGTGCATTATCCTGCTAGAAGTATCCATCAGAAAATGCTACGATGTGGTCATAAAGGGATGGACATGCTCAGCAACAATAATCTGTGGTGGTAATGCACACTAAATCGGTGCTAAGGGACACAAAATGTTACAAGTAGAGTTTTTCCATCTTTTATTGTCCAGCTTTGGTAACTGTGTGTGAATTGTAGCCTTGGTTTCATGTTTTTAGCTGACAGCAAATGTGGTCTTCTGATGCTGTTCTCCATTCGTTTCAAGGTTGGATATGCTGTAAGTTCAAAGATGATATACTGCATACCTTAGATGGAACCAGTGGCAATTTGAGTTACTGTTGGATTCCTGTCATCTCCATCCGGTCTGGCCCTTGTCATCTGACCTCTGACATCAACAAGGCGTTTTTATTCTCTGTAAACTGCTGAAATTTTTCTGTGAAAATCCCAGTCGATCGCAGATGTGTGTATGGATCACAAACCAGATGCATTAAACGTAACACTTTAGGCTAGTTTGTTGTTTGGACAATAGACATAGTATCACATTTTCAGCCATTTAGATTATTTTCTTTTTAGCTCAAGAAATACATTTTATGGCGTCTCAGCAAAGGCTTTCCCTTCGGGTGTAAATTATTCTAACTTTGCGAAATTTGTTATTGCTCCAGCTGGTAAACTTGTTGATCTGATCTTAAACTTTACACCCTGTGTTGCCAGCAGTTCTTATTGGCCACACATGTCAGAGGAACGTACCATAGGGCATTGCTGAATGCATCCATGGTGGCTCTCTGTGGTTCCCATGGTGCCCTGCCTATTCATGACATCATGGCATCTCCCTCCTCAAGCAAAGCACAAGGGTAGGGGTGGCAAATAATGTAATTTAAAAAAGGAAGCGATGTTGATTTTTACAAGGTTTGAATTCAGTTTTGTTTGTGCAAATTTGCTTTACTGTATTACCATGAAAAGTTGGGAAAAACATTGAGAATTGTGGAGAGAACTTATGTTGACAGTTTAAAAAGAAAAAAAAAACTGGTTCATTTTTTGGAGAAAAATTATGAATTTATTGCCTGCAAGGCAGCCATTCATTTGTTTTCGTTTCAGTGTAGAATAAAGATAAACTTGTAGGGACTGAAAAGAAAAAGGCAATCCATCACCAACATGGGCTGTGTTAGTTTAGATTATTAATGTGTGGTGATGCAGGGTAAAGCAACAACTGAAATCGTTACAATTGTTGCGTTTAGGTGCTCCTAGGAAAGTGAAATAGATAAACAGACTGAGATGAAAACCAATGTGGCGATGTTGCATGACTTAGACTGCTGTTTCTTTCTTTATTTCACTCTGTAAATGTCTTTCTCTCTCTCTGACTCAGTGTTTTTTCTCCTCTCCAGTGAGTTGATCTCTTTGCACAATTAGGAAGTCGTGACTGGATGGATGCGGGAGGGATGGGGATTTGGAGAGGGAGTGGCTGGGGAGAGAGAAATGGGTGTGCCGCGATGCTCGGTTTCACCTCTGCTTTCCTTCACAGCGGAGTGAGAAAAGGATGGTGAGGAATAAGGAGCAGGGAAGGGGGGAAGATGAGGGACAACGAAAGCAAGGGTGAAGTTTTAATATGTGATGAAGGAATGGAGTGGATGGAATGGAGGGACAGGGAGGAGTTAAGATGGGAGGGGAAGTTTGCAGATGCACCGAGCGTTGCATGACAATGAGATGATCCACACGCACACACGCACACACACACACACACACACATAAACACATACACTATCACGATTCATCTGCTAGATGAGCCATTAGATCAGGTGACCGGGGTCTGGTCCATTACCTTTTACCTGCTTCTCCTCAACGCTTTTCTGTATCCTTTAATTTTATCACCTCTCTCTCGCTCGCTCTCCCTTCTGACGACATAAGACTGTTTTTTACCTTAATTTTCTTTCTTTCTACCTTTCTTTTCATCCCTTAGCCCAGCCCACCATCCTTCCTTCATTGGAGTGTCCGCTAATGAAACTTGTCACAGTTTGCTCTAATAGGCTGACTTCAATACAGAAAGGCCATAAATCAGCGTGTGTGTGTATGTGTGTGTGTGGCCATTTAGTATCATCACTGTGTTATAAGTGCTTAATCTGCCTGGATACAGCACCTGAATCTCACACACATACACACTGATCTGGGGCTGTGACACGAGGACAGAAACCGAAGGAGACGATTAAACCCTGAAGTTACCTCAAGCTCAAGCCGAGGTGGCACCACCTGCAGCTGCGGCTGTGTGTGGTGCATGTATGTGTATATGTGTGTGTGTGTGTGTGTATTCCAACCTGCTGTAATATTAGACACCTGCAGTCATTGTCTCTGTGTAGGATAACCACTATGCTATTAGACTGGTTGTCTCCCTGCAGAATGTGCCTGCATTTGCAGATATATTTTGACATCTTGGGAAAAATGGGAGTGGTGTGCGATTCTATGTATGCCTGTGTTTGAGCTGCTGTGAACTGCCTCATATGTTTTGTGTGTTTGTGATTGCTTCCAGCAGGGTTTGCCATATGAATTTGAGTCAGATACATGTGTTTTTTCCAACTGTTGAGCAGCACGTAAAGGTAAATTCTCCAACCAATATCCTGAGTTAGACAAAATCAAACAGAATGAGTCATTCATTTTAGCAAATAAAGGACCCTCAAGTCCAATTTGTCATCTTCTCCAAAACCGCTACATTTGTTTATTGCACTCATATAAAGGTGCTTTAATCAGATTAGCTGTAATGACAGGAGATCATTTCTATGAACTCCTTTAAAACCCAATCACATTGTTTCCAATCTACCCGCTCGTCTTTTTCCCATCTTACCCCACAGCTCTCACGCTGAGCCGTTCTTATCTACACATTTCCCACACATCTCGACCTTGAGGAACCACTGGTGTGTGTGTGAAAGAGACTTGCTGAGCTGTGGTGTGCTTTTTTTATTTTCACTAGTGACTCTTAGTGGGGTCAACCCTGCAGCAGGGGGACACGTTGTATTAGAAATGAATCCAGACTTTAGATGCACTCGTAGAATCGGCCACTTGGACCACTGATAGCAAGTGTCTGTTGACAGGGACACTAACTACTTTGAGGGGTGTGTTTTACACATATTATGTATAGACTGCTAAAATAGTAATTCAATTTATTTTTATTATATAGAATATTAGGAGTATTCTCCAACTGTTTGTACCTCAAAAGGTAGTTTTACCTCTGTCTTTGTGTAGAGAAATAAGTGTTTTGTGTTTATGTGTGTCACCTCGTCGGAGATCACATTGTCATGAGAAGTTGCCAGTCTTCACAATGCAGCTCCACACTCATCATCACAATCATCTGCTGCAGGTTTGTTTATGTTTTTGTTGGGGAACAAACAGGATGTGATTTGGTTTGGCTTCAGTTTTTCGCGTCACCTCAGGCAGATGGACTTCCACAGTTTTCTTGTTTGAGTTTGCTTTATCACTTTTATTGGCTTTCACTAATCCATCTTCTTTGGTCGTGTAGCCAGACTTATCTCAAGAACGACCTTTTCAGGAATTCACTGTCTCATTGATTTCTTGTTTAGGAAATTGATTAATTATTGATGGATTCGGGTGTGGGTAAAATGACTAGTCGTTTTAAAATCAGGCTCCAAGCTTGTTTAAAGCTCGGTATAAGGAGCGTTTTGTTCTTATGTCTTCGTTCTGTATTGATTTTGTAGATGATGTGACTTTTTTTTCGGGTGAATTAGTTGTCAGTGATACACTTTCAAGGAAAGAAAAAGTGTTTTTCTACTAAACTGGAAACACACTTTATATTTATTTATTTTCTGCAGGTTTGGGGCTTAATTATTATTGCTCCATAGAGGTAAATCTCAGTTCAACCACACAATTTTGAAGTTCTGAGTCCTTTGAGGATGGTGCTGGATAAGAAAGTAAAAATAACAATGATGGCAGATCCTGTCAAGTTTTTACAATATTAGTTGGGTTCTGTCATTTTGCCATGCTTTTTCAACAGAAACCTGCCCTCAATCTCTAAGCCTGTGATATTGCAGTGTCACAATTCAGCCTTGATGTTGGTAAAGTCGGTTGCACTCACTGCTCCCTATTTCCCCCCCGCTTTTCTAAGATTTTGATCCACCCTATGAAGCTCCCCATGCGGGAGGGAAGGGATGGGGGGGCATTTGGGGCTGCTCCACACAGAGGCATTATCTAATTTAACTCTTGATAATTGATTAAGGCTTGCCGCTTCTGGTGACTCAGTGATATCATATTACGGGACTGCAGGATCATATTTCCCCTCAGTGTCCTTGTTCGGTGCGGGCTTCCTCCTCCTCCTCTGCAGCTCTGTTTGTCTGACATTACATGTCTCCTGAGCTGTCCTTCAGCCATAATAAGCAACCAGCGTCTGCAACATTGTCCTTTTTGGTTGTCGACAGCGATCCAACAGCAGCAGACAATATAGATGCACCGGGAGGTGTATGAGGAGAATCTAAATCAGGATGTTGAAGACTGTGCTGAATCTCAAAATAAAACCTTTACTCTAATTGTGATTTAATCAAATTAATCAGTTATGATATGTTCTGTTGAATAAAAAGATCAAACCTATGATGTGATTCTTAATCTTAATACCTCTTGAAACAATTTCAGAATTACGGAAATGCTAGCCTCCCATAATTAGCTCCCATGCTAATCTTGGACCCTATCTAATGTGGGGTTAATACTGACTTCCTGTAATCTTGTTAGCAGCTTTAAAAACTATTCCTCGTTCCCAGCCGAGAGAGGAGGTGAAGGGACTATGGGCAACAAAATCGTGGTGGAAGTGGTTTTAATAAATACAGATTACTGAGAATCATTTACTAACAGTTTACTAGAAGTTTGTTATTATTGAATATTTAGCAGGTGATGATGTGAAATCAGATATTTCTTTGCCAAAAGATTAAGATAATGCAGGATTCCTACGTTTGAGTGAATTAGAGGTAGTAATAAGTGTCATGACTCGTGTCGTCAATAGCGTGTGACAGGAACAATTGAAGGAAGAGAAGGATGGAGGAAGGATGAAAATCAGTAGCGAGACTTTACACAGGCTATTTCTCTTTGGCAGGTAATGAGTTCCTCAGTGTGAGTGATTGGTAGCTTTGACCTTGATTCTTCTTGGATAGAGAATTTCACGTAAGCTATTAACATATGAGACTATAGGATGGATCAGGCAGCAATATAAGATGGACCTGTCTGTATTGCTATGAACCAAATCATGAAACGGGGAATAGAAAGAAGATAAAAGGTATCCAAAAGAGCAAGATTGGAAGAACATGAGATTGTAAAAACATGGATATAAAATAAACCACTGAGAAATGGAAGGAATAGCACAATTGGATGGAAGGAGGAATGATACATAAAGGTGCAAGAGAACTAGATTCAAGGAAATGATGGGTGATACGTTTGGTTCACGTAATTAGCGACAAAGCTATACAAAATGGCATCAAACTGGATTCATCATGACTGATGTGGTCTCGAGGCTGCAGGATCTACAGGCTCTACATCCTGCAAAACAAGAGGTGTTGTCAGGTTTATTGGTTCTCAATTTGATTTGTCAACAATGATAAAAGCCACTGGCCTTTAACAATGAGAGAAACTGTTGTGGCCATTTCCTTTTAGTTATTGGACCACAAATGGAAGGTAGAATTAGATCATTGCTTTCCCAACCTTTAGGCCAAGATAAATCTGCAGGTTTAAAGGAGTTCTGCATTCTCACACATATTCCCACATGCCCCTTGCTTATAGAAGCTAACAAAGATAAATTATCCTCATAGAATGGCTTAAGTTTAATTTAATAGGGATGTTACCAAGATAGTAACTCAAAAATAAACATTCATGCTTCTAATTTAATATTTCTCTATTTAATGTTTATATTTTTTCTTACTGATCACAACTCGTGAATGGGACCAATCTTTGCGTAATGTGATAATTCCTTTTCATCAGGTCTTTTAAACTACTCCATCCATTTGCAATTGGACATTTTTGTATAAAAAAATCAACTGATCGAGTTCTGTTCTGTTAAATCTACACAGCTTCACCTCAAAGCAGAACTGATTAGTCTTTGAAGCTTGTTCAACACTACATAGGCAGTTCTGTCGGTTTCTCTGGGATTCTGCAACCCAGGACAGAGGTGGCATAAAAGGATGCCAGCTGCAGTGCCTGATTCTAACATCTGAAGATGCATGCATTGTAATGAGGACTGAAAATGCCCTATCAGAGGGATCTAATGGATTGACGGAGAGAGTGCAGGGGTTCCTTTGCAGCTAGCGGCCGAGATCGAGTGCTCTGGAAATAGATACTGGGATAACAGGACATCTGAGACTGGGACGCTGTAGACACTGAGGGTTAAAGTCTGTTCAGTGGCAATTTAATCAACACTAAGGTCTCTTAGAGGGAAATTGAAAAGTGGTTAGAGGTGCTTAAAGAGATTGCATAGACCATAAAAGGCTACAAATGACTTTCTGATTTTGAAAGAAGCTAGCAGCACAAAGTTTAAGTTTGAGCCACTCCCAGTTCTCTGCATTGAATTAAAACCAATCCTCTTTCATCTTGGAGCATTTCTTGTCCCCCCGCCCCACTACTTTTCTGTCCATGACTAGACATGCTTTCCTCATTCCTCCTTTCGTTCTTACACCAAAAACAGTCCCCCAAGTGAACCTATGTGGCAGAGCCCCCATGCTGTCTTAACTACCACCAACGCTTATTATTTCTGAACTGTGAATCGGCTTTCCTCCTCCGATCCCATTACCAGGGCGGTACGGTACCTGCAGGGTTGAGACAACAGCTTTCTGCTGTCTTTAGCTGACTGTCCACTATTATTACCATCCTTCTGCCATTTTTAATCACCAAACTGTCATTGGGTACTTTTGTTTGGGTCTTGTGGTTTTAGAAGACAACAATTTTGAAGTTTAGGCCACTGTCAGAGTTGTACTGCAGAAGGAAATTATGGCTGCACTTGTAATGGTTTCAACGACATTTACTGTTATTCTTGAATGAAACTTAATAGAAAATGACAACAACGTTGGACTTACGGTATTTCTTGTCCTCACCAAAGCACTTGAACTTTTTAGCCCTGTTTATCCAGGTCAGTAACCCTTAGCCCCCCAACACAATACACACAGCAAACACACACACACACACACACACACACACATTCACACCACATACTGTTACACACAACACACCTACACTCAAGTTTCAAAGGGCAGCTGTGTAGCCCTATATTTGCTCCGGATCGGCTAGTGGCATTATCTTCAGCCGAACTATCCAGTTTAGCCTTAAAGGCTAATCTGACAGCAGTTGAACAGGATGCATACCATCGTGATGAAGATAGGACTTCATCCTTCATTAACCTTATGCTCATAATGTTTATCGATCGCACGTAGTGTAACAGACCGAAAAAAAAAACAAAAAAAAACCAGATAAAAGCCAGAAAAGACCAGACCAGAAAAAAACAGATAACTTAAGTTGTAACAATGTCTTGATTGATGTCTTGAGTACAGACGGTTTGTCTTAATGTGTGTATTTTCATCCCTTCATCATTAGCCTCTTACACTGAGTAGACAGACGACCGTTCACCTGAACGGCCGCTTCCAGATTTAGCCTTGATGCCTTTGCCACCCTTTGGAAGATGGTGAAGAAAGCCAGGGAGGGGGGGAGAGAGAGGCAGATTAGGTTGCAGAGAGGTAGAGGTTGGCTGGAGGTGAGATCAGTGTAACAGATCTCCCAGCAGGAAGAAAGGGACGGCATACTGGATTCCATGCCGTCAGTAACCCAAAGATAGACTTAACTGAGAAGCACTCTGGGGGGGCTTTTCTTTCTTTCTTTGTTTGTTTGTTTTCATGATATGATATAAATGCAATTTGATGATGTTGTTAGAGGTCAACTTACTCCTGCCCTTCTCTTTTCTTGGAAACTTAGAACAGAAAGTTGGCAGATATTTTAATTAACTCTAAAAGCATAATGGGAATGTTTTTAGTGCTCAAGATGAAAATGAATCTCAACAGACTGGCCACCTGTCCAGGGGTGTATAGCCTGGCTCTCGCCTGGTAATTTAATAAGATGGGTGACCCTGCATTGAAGTAAGTGAGTAAAGAAAAAGGATAGATGCTAAAATGAAACTGAAAGTGATAAGAAAAAGTACCTCTTGGTGAATTTAAAATGAAACTTGGAGTACAAACTTGTAGAGCTTGATAATTTGGCATTATTCTGCTGGAAATAAAATTAGCAAATTCTGACCCTACCATTAGATTGTAGCAGATGAAATGGAGACTCATCAGACCATGAAACATATTTTCAGTCTTCTGTTGTCCAGTTTTGATAAGTCTATACTGTTGCAGATTTATTATCATGTTATTTGGCTGATTAGCTGTTAACGAGCTATTAAACACATGGACCAAATAAGGATGCTACTGAGTGGGCCCAAGAGTGAGAGAATGAGAATTTGATTGAAGGTTTTTGAGGTAGTAGTGGCAGTGGCACCAGCAGACCTTGATAACAACTCTAGTATCAACTGTTGAATCTTAAGAAGACAAAAAAAGTTTAAAATAATGAAGTGAAAGAAATTGTATTTTGCAAAGAAAGGATAATGGAGGAACAGAGGGTTTCATGAGTGATTGTGGTAAGACAAAAGAATTAGGAAGAAGTCAGTGTGTCGAAATGTGAGACTTTCTAATACTTCCTTCTATGTGTGACCAGTAAATCCCTCTCTTTGTATCCCTCCTACTGGCTCCTTTCCAAAATATTTAAGTAACTTCAAATATTGAGAAAAAAAGCTGAGCTCATGGTGTCATTAGGACCCAACGCTTCATTAAGTATACTTTCTTTTGGACAGAATCACAAATACTGAATTTGATTGGACCTAAATCTGGAGCTGTTTAGCTTTTTTTAGAGCTTCCGTATGGTCCAAGGATCAGCTGAAACTGCTGTTCCGGAGGTGAAAGAACAGTCCTTTCACAATGACTCTATCCTTGGGTCAGTTGGAGATAAACATTACTCAGATTTTCAACCCCCTTTGACTTTGTGTCAATGCTTAAATTCAACCAAAAGTCCTCTAGTGATGACACAAAACCACCAGGTCTGAGCTACTTCACTTCAGCTAAGATATACATGATGATACTTGTATTTTTCCAGGCTTGTCACAAACCTTAATTTGGTGTTTTGAGATTAAACATATGGAATTGTAATTTACAACAAACAACTAACAATCTGCATAAAATGTTCATCAGTCACACATGCAACGACACAAAGTAGCACCTATGTGTGTATATATATATGGCAGATAT
>JBAMHX010000008.1:6684423-6695034 GCA_037177515.1 Pseudomugil tenellus | reverse complement strand
TAAATATTATATAGTATATTAAAAAGAAAGTATTTTTCATTCATGTTCATGTAGATAGAAGAGGAGAATGCGGCTTTGCTGGCCGCACTGACAGACAGTTTGGATGGCATGGTGGATGCTGAGGTGAGCGGACTCTCTGTTTTCCCCGCCCTCGGAGAGGAACCCAGTCAAGAACAGGAAGATGGCGGCAATCTTCCCCTCAGCGCTGAGGACTTCAGTCAGCCCTTGGGGGCGGAAACAGAGGACCCATCACTCGTAAGAATACTTTTTTAAGAACTTTAAGTAGACTTATCAGGCCTTTCTTGTCTATTTCTATTCGCTGCAATTCTGGTTTTGTGACACATTCATTCATTTTACACCTTGATGTTATTCACCATATCCATGTTTCTGCAAATCAAACGTCCCTTGCAGCTTGGAACGCAACACTTTCTGAAGTAAATCTTAATTCTCACTTCAAACACCCTGTTTCACCCATGCCATGCTGTGCCTCTCCCCTCCCATTCTCCCCCGGCATTTTAATCTGTGCTGCGTTTGCTAACCTTGATGTTCCACGAGTTGGTCGCGAGGTTCAAAGTCTGCCCTGAACTCCAGGAAAACAGAGTTTCACTGAGGTGGAAATTGAGCTTTCATTCAGCCTTGTTTTGCTCCAAGTGTGTTCCTGTATGTCTGAGCCCCACAAGAAATGTCAGCGAATGGAATAAAGTTTATTTATGTAGATATTCATCAAAGTTGACTTATATTAAAAATATTTTAAAATGATAATGGAAGTAGGCTGAAGAGGCAAAATGGGATTGTTTACCCAACAAGATCCTCTAATCTTTGATATTTGGCTGTCTTTGCTTTGCACTCACTTCTTAACAGTAACTCCAACAGAAACAATGTCAAAGCTCCGCTAAATGTTTAAGGTCGGAGGATCCAGAAGTCCTCAGAAATGCAGCCATCCATACATGTGTGGTGCACATGCGTGTTAGCTTGTTTTCGAGTCCAGTCCCCCTCTTTCTGTTAACACTGTGCTGCTGGATGCCTCTCTCTGGGCCTCTCCATCATTCTCTAAGCCAGCCTTCTAGGAACCGACCTTGTTTTTCTCTCTTGTCTTTGACTCCCCCCGTGTCCCCCCCCCCACACAGTTCTCAGCTCCGTTCTGCACCTGAGCCCCCCCTTCCATTTGTATCCCCACCCCCATCCCATCATACAGGAACAACAAATTGTTGTATCCCTTTACAGGGAAATATTGTGCCCCGTTTCCCAGAAGAATGCCGGCCTGTTTGCCACTCTGCAGCTTAATCGAAGTAGGAAGCTATTTTGCTGCAATAAATGACTTCTGATTAGCTCTAATGTGGGATTATTGCACTTGTCAAGATAAATTCACCCTGCTTCCTTAATTTGAGTTAAATTTCAGAGCTAAAAAAAAAAGCTTTCCTTACAGTGCGTTGTGATATGCTTCTGATTTAGTTGTGACCTACAAAGACGCTATTGTTTGACGGTCACGAGTCACGGCGGTTGGCTCAATACCTCCAGCGTAAATGTTCACCAAACTGCTCTACCCTCCTATTTGCAATTACACACTGTGCCGAACTATAAAACAAGCCTGTCAGTGGAAATTTGTTAAACTTTAACATGAGAGGTTGGGCATTCAGTAACATTTTAGGCAAAGTCTGGAAGCAACAGGTCTCACTTGTGTGAAACAGTAACTCCTAAGATGTGTTTTATAGGTTCTGTAAATACTGACTGATTAAAACAGACTGCATAAGACAGGATTCTATCTTTTTATTTTATTTTTTCTATTTTCCACTCAATAATTTTAGATTTCCGTTTGTCACTCGGCCTATCATTTCTACTCATTTTTAGCAATAGGAGCATGACGGTGTTGGAAACGTGTCCTTTAAGGTCACAAGCTACCTCCATCTGTCAGCAAATAATTATAAATGATCTAAGAAGTGATATGCTGGCAGAACAACAGCATTGGGGCAGAGGTTGTTATGGGGCTGCAGTCCAATAAACATCTTGAAGTGTCTTTCTCAGTGCAAAACAACACAACGGCATGTCTGAGTGGTCACACCTCCAGATGTCATTGCTGTGTTGTTGTCGCCCCACATGACTGGCCTGGCTTTTCTTTATCTATGAAGAACTTTTGGTTATCAGTCAGCCGGGATCAATGAGTTGTTCCCTTCTTCTGTTTCCAGCTTCAAAGAAGACCAGAGAGATCAGCGAGAAGCTGCAAGTCATTCAGATATCTGTTGTCATGTACTCTGATAAACCTGATTACGGGCTCAATTAATTTGATGCTTGAATTTTTACATAAGCATCGCTACCGTCAGAAAATTTTGCCTGCAAACTTATTTATTTTCTCAGATATAACCGTGCGTAATCATGAGTCATTTTGCTGCATTATTGCTTTATTATTGCCCTAACCCTTACTCTGGGATTTATTTTAAAAGTGGAGCAAAAAGTCAATCAGATTTTAGCTCTCTATCAGCTTCTTGTTGCTTCACATATTTGACAGCTTGGAAGATAACTTTGTCTTTTAAAAAACATTGGTCACAAACTCTCTGTAAAAGGAAAAACAGGAACCACTGCATGCTCCCAACTATTTCTTATATCCTCTATAAATGGCAGCAAGTTGTGACTCCTGCTGTTTTGGGTACCTTCTGTGCCTTAACAGATATGCAGCATATCACTTTCATGACAGGAAGGCAGAAAGATTTTCTGCTTGTGTTTATGACTTGTGACTTCACTTGTACTTGAAATGCTCATGCAAGTTTTATAATCACGTCTCCTGGCTTTTTAAAAAATGTATTTTATTTTGGGATAGACCTTTTTAGTCCGCAGTTTCACAACACTTGCTGATAAAACCCTACAGAGATGTCCAAGATCCTTGAAAGAAAGCAGAATATTTAGTTGGACTAAATATAAATGGTATAAACCTGAATCCTGACTCTTCTTTCCGCTGCATACACTTTGATTGGTAAAAATAGCAACCTGACATTCACGTCCACTCACACAGAAAAGCCTGGTGTAATATTATTACTGAAGCAGCCAGATCTGTGTGTGTATGTGTGTGTGTGTGTGTGTGTGTGTGTGTGTGTGTGTGTGTGTGTGTGTGTGTGTGTGTGTTTCATCCAGTTTGCTACAGTTGAGTGGTTCACATCACCGCTGTCACTCGTGTTCAGGGTTGAGTGTGACACTGACCTCTACTGGTCAGTAGTGGTACTGCAGATGACCTCACTGCTGTTGCTGATGAGGTCTTCTTCACCACCTGTTCATGTGCACACACTTCAAGGTGTATTGATTTTTTTTCTGTTTGCATGGAGACAGTAAAATAAAAAAAAACATCCAACAATTACCTATTTATTTGATTCCATTTATTTATTTTGAACAAAAGACTAAAATTATTAAATATAACATCTAATTCCACACAAATCAAAGCAGATGCGTTTTACGTTTTACCCTTATTGGTTTAATTAATGGTGGTAATTTATATTTTACTCTGTAGTTGGATACTCACTTATTCCGTTGCTTGTTGATCCATAATTCCCCTCTTACCCTTTTCACTCACTTTCTCATCAGTCCAGTGCTTAAATAATAGAAAAATAGTATGATATGTGCAGGTCCCTAACAGATGATGAAAGAAACAACAAAGAAGCAACAAATATATAAATAAGGAATAATGTGCCCAACTTAATACTTTCCTTCTTCGAAGCTGTACTTTTCAAAATTTTGTTAAAATGTATGACATTTTTATTCAGTTTAATGTTTAATTTATTCCATAAACTCCCCCCTCAGACAGAAATGCTCATAATATGTTGCAGCGTGAACATAAGGTTGCTTTCACCTGTTTTTCTTAATTCATACATCCCTTCCTTCTCCAGGAACAGCTTTCAAATGTTACATCGAAGGAAATAATTTCTCAATTTTTACACTTTTAGTGTCATGTTTCATCAGATCCACAAAGTTTACAATATTTTAGAAAGAGTTTGTTGGTGTGATTGCAGTAGCCAGTGTTATGTACTATCCATATGGTATACAACCTGCAGTCTGAAATGCAGATCTATAATGCTTAATTACACTTGGAGTTGTAAATGTAAAAAATATCCTTGCCATTAATTCTACTTCCACTCCTGCATGTGTGTGAATGTGTGTGTGTTTAACCACAGAACAAGGCCTCCATTGATGATGGCCATGGAGCTCTGGAAAGCTTCCAGAGTAGAGTAGAGCAGAGAGGAGCAGGTTGTTTTTAGGGGGCCCTGAAGCTGTCCAAGGGTTTTCCTTGTTGCACACAGACACAAACCTTCAGTCTCCTCTTCACGTTCTTCAATGGGACTCTCAGAGGAGCATCATCACACACTCTGAGCCAAGTTGGCTCTGCCACAAAGGGCCACCGTGGCCCCATTAGGGATGCATGCAATCGTCCCGTTTAGTCATTCGACCCAGATTGTATTCTTTGGTTCCAGCTAGTGGTGCTGGGTGGCGATGCTGTAATTATTAAAGCTTTACAGCTTTACATGTATTTTGGTTTAACTTTGACATTGAGGTTCATGGAGTTGCAGCAGAAATTGCTGCTAAATTCTTGCGCACGTTTTTCTTTTAAAATCACCAGTTTGATTAATGGGCATTTCCCTGTAATGCTTCACATTACTTTCCCATAAAGATGGACTGTGTGCCAGGTTGAAAAGGCCTATAAAGCAGCATTAAGAGCTCTCCTCAGATCTAAACGGCTCCTTCAAGGAAATTTATCCAGACCCATTTCCAGGTCCCTTGCAAAAGTGTTATAATGACCTCATTAAATGCATGCGATAATGGCTAAATATAAAAAAGAGTTGTGATAAAGTAAATGCAAAGTCCCAAAATGATCAGATTTAAAGCTTGTATGCTAAATGTCTTATATCACACCCAGCATCAGAAAAAGGCAGAGAAAGGTTTTGTTTTTTTATTTTTCATGGGATTTTTTTTAGTCAATACATATCTAGAAAACACACATTTAAAGATTTGTGCAGCACTCAGGTGTATATTACAGGGCTTATGCTACTGTAAAACTTGTTTTAGAATGTTAACGCGAATAAATAAAAGCAAAAACCCAGTGAGCAGAAAAAGATCTATTGTGCTGAGGAAGATTATGATTAAAACAGCCATGACAATAACCTGTGAATTCCTTACATTGAAGAGTTTTGTGTAGATTTAGTTTGTATAAGATTAGAAGAAAACATGAGTTAAGCGTCTGTGTTAAAGATCCTACTAGTACGTAGAAATGTTTCTGCAGCGCTTTCACATACATTCAGCTGATTTAGATTTAATAAAGTCAGTCTGTCTGTGTTAGAAGTTGCTATATTGTTAACGTAAATCAAACGCGTTAACTGAGAAAAGATGCTTTTACATGGAGCAGATGTTGAAGTTTTTTCTGCAAGAAAAAGGCAGCTTTGCCTCTCCAATTTGGCAAAAATACTAACCTAATTACCCAAAAATGCAGTTTGGCTGTCATACACTTCACATTCTCCTCAGATGAAAACATTAAGGTAACATTTTTAGCTTATAGTATCACAGAGGACATGACTACAGAAGTGTTTATGTTTTACTACGTATAATTAACAACAGTTTTTATTAGTATTTGGATCTGTGTTTAGCCATTTCATGTAAAAAATCTGTTATTTCAGAAGACAATAAAGCTTTAGAAGTGGGAATTGTGATAGCTCCCTGTTATGCAGTAATAGCTGCAGCTGTTTTTATTCATTTACATATTTAGTTCCTCCTTTACAGTACAAATCTGAGCTGCGGTATCTCTAAATGCTTCGTTATTAACAACTGTCTCATTTTCACTGCATTGGCCAAATAATGTTTTATTGTAACTTCATTCATCTTCAGAATGGATGGGCATGCTAAGTGAACCCATTTTACCACTCCTCATTCCCACCACATCTGTACATTCTGCACCATCTTCTGTAGCAAAAGCTGCAAAGCTTAGAGGGGGATTTTCTCCTTAAGCTGATTTTATATCAACTGATAACCCTGTCATACAGCTTGGCACTGGAGAGAATAGATGAATACACAGATGAAAAAAAAATAATGAAAGGATAAAAAGGGAATTAGCAGCAGTTGCATTAATATCCAGTTGAAAGGTAGCACCCTGCAAGGGATTCTGAGGTCTTCTTTGCTTTGCAACTCAACAAAACTGGGGAAGGTAGGGAAGAAGAAAAAGTAACAGCAAAAATGGGGGGAAAGGTCATTGTGATGGAAAAGAGAAAAGGGGAATAAGTTCAGGAATAAGAGTGGAAAAGAAATTAATATCAAAACAGATCAAGAATGATTTGAGAAGTGTAAGGGGGGAGATGATCGACATGCAAGAGTCTGAGGATAGAGGGAGGGGCAGCAGTGACATTCTGCTACTGTGCAGAGAAAATGGCCGGATAGAGCTCTGAAATAGGAAGCATGAATGTGCATGTAGCTGTCATCTTTACTGAAGAAATAAGTGTACAATATCATGACCTTTTCAATACATTATCCCGTTATACAAACATCCATCTGCCAGGCTTAACAACTGACAGAATATAGATTGAAAACAAGGGTGAAGGAGTCAATCGCTAAACGCATTCAATTTATCATGATCTTTTTTCTCTTATGCCTTTTAGAATTCAAAATAAGATGGAAATAAAATGCTTCTTGATAATCCTCCCTCAATTTGTCATCTTCTTTAGCAGTTTAGACATAGTTGTGGTGTTTCATACCAAGAGTAAAGACTCCAAGTTTGTGGTCACTTCGGCAGTTCTGTCACTTCTTTGCCTACAGGAGAATATTGAGCTCTCTTACATGCACTACTTTGATGAACGTCGTAGTAGCAAAGTTCGACTGACTTCAATCTTTTTCAAATGTTTTTCTGACTCTCCAGTTGAAGAAGCTGTTGCTGACTCCTCCCAATGTCCCCACGACTATTGATGTGCAGAAAGATGGCATCCAGAGCCACCGTTACAGTAACAGAAGCCTGCGCTTACGACCAGTCAGACCCATGGCAAAGGTGAGCTGCAAATCATTTTCAGGGAGTGACAGGACTGAATGATTTAAAGAATCGCTCTTTTCTCCCATTTGTCCTCTAAAAACGGCAGATCTCTGTATTTTCTGTTCAACGCCTCATTCCCTCTGTCCCCTGAAAGCTTGCGAGATAACAAAATTGGATTTTTCCAATCACTTCCTCTAAGGGTGGCGAGTGAAGGCAGAAGTAATTCAGAGATATATGTGGAGGCTGCAGTCAGCATCATAGCATCTGCAGAGGTTGGCCTTTAAAGAGGTGTCTGTATCAACTTTTCCCTTTACAATATCTTTATTGTGCCAAATATGGAGTTCAGTCCAGGATTGGGTTTTTCAAACAGAAATATATTATACTATTAGAAATCGGAGGGAATTCTTGGAATTCCTCCTATTGTTGTGGGAAGTATATTTCCATTGATGAGGTTTTCAGCAATACGTCATTCTGTCATGACTGTGGTGTATAAAACAGCACTATACGTTTTCCAGTTGAGCATGTAATGACATGTAAGTCTTGTATAAGTTGCCCATAAATGTATGATGTTATGCAGATTTGTTCAGCTTGCCTACACAGTGATATTGTTTCTTCAGTCTTGTGCGGATCGTTTTTCTTAATGGTGTGGCAAACTCGAGAGCAATCAAACTTCGAAAACCTTCAACAAAGTCGATATAAAGCACCTGTTAAGTTATCATCTTTGAGATTAAGACTGCTTTTGCTCTTCACATCTAAAATCAGACTATGGGGACAAAGCTAGCCAAAGATTGCTAAGTTGGGAATTGGCCTTTTGTGTAGTGCTTTATCTCCAAATGACTGCAGATTTCCGGGGTGGAGCTATGATATTCTAGCTTAACCTGGAAGAAGTTACACAAAACCATTCCTAAAGAGGAACTGTATACAACCTTTTAGCATCTTTGGTTTTGTATTTGTACGCCATTAAGATCAAATCTCAGAGCTAGCTAGCTAAATTATTAACAGTGAAATATTTGTTTTCTTGGTGGTCACTTGGTGGTCACTTAGTAAAGTGACACTATGTTGTAGTCGTTCAAACAAGGCGGTTGTATATTGCGAAAACTGTCACATAAACTATACTCCAAACATCGGGCAGGTTTCTTTCTTTCTACATGGTTGACGTGCACAGCTGAATTAACAGCTTCACAGAAGCGAGAGTCTGCGTTTTATTCTCTACAGTTGCAGTCCTTTAGTTAAAGTTTATAAAGTGCATACAAATACATCAAAATAAAATGACCTGGAGTTTTTTGTGATAAAGGAGAATTGACTGTAGAGACGATATTGTAAGGACATATCATGTTAATACACCGGCCGTATGTTGTCTTTTGATATCAGCTGATAAAATTGGAATATTATTATATACATTTGTGAAAGTACAATCACCATAAAAAGTAAAATAATAATAATAAAAACAACCTATTTATTAGTTTGATAGTTTTTCTGTGTTTTCTATGGATGTTGCAAAAAAATAGTAATTGTGTTGTAAAAAATCCGCTATAATAACTCTAGCATCGACAAAAACCAGTTTGTGGTTCCTCATTTCTTCTCAGCAGTGTTGAATAAAACAATAGATTTTCAGATGTCATTCTGAGTAAAACTAGCCTTTAGAAATGTAAAGTCTTCCAAAATTTGTTGTTTGGACATTCACATGATGATGATTGAGTCCAATTTCTTTCAGCTGAATTTATTAAACTGGCTTGAATGGGGCACATTATCACCTATCACAGTAGGGTTGGATCTTCTTACGGTCAATAAACCAGTTTCCCACCATGTTCTGTGTCTCATATGCTGGGAGAATAAATGATGCAGTTGTGCTACAACTGAAGCTCAGAATAACTCATTTATACTGCTTCCTCTTTTCAGCATTGAAAGGTAATCATTACATTTGGGAGTTAAAACATTAGATCAACATTTCATTTAATCTTCAGAATAATTTTCTACTGCATGAAATGATTAGAAACATAAAAAATAGTAGTTGTAGGAAATAAATAAGTAAACAAAGCCCCTTTTGGTTTGTGAAAAATTGAAGTGGCCAGCTTTTGATAGGTCTTAGGTACTTTTACAGTGTTTTCATCAGTTGAAAAGAATATCCAAACTGTCCACAGTGCAACCAGCTGCAGTCCATCTCACGGAAAGACAGTTTTTATTTTCCAAATGATAGATATTTCATTTTACAATAAAAACTTTGCGCCTTCAAGCTTGTAGAGACCTTCAGCTGCTGGTCATGATAAATGTGGTGTTGGGGAAAAGAGAACATTTACAATGACTGCTCCTGTATGACTTAGCTGTAATTGGATAGCTGCTAACATTGTGCTTCAAGTGGTCATTGATTACAACACCAGTCATTTATCTTGTACAAGCATAAAGCTTGGTGAGCCTTCACATAGACTTCTGCTCAAGCGAGAAGGACACAGAATACTCTCTGGGAAGCGGTTGGGGATAAGCCAAGCCTTGTATCCATCACCTCCTAAGCTCAACATTCCTGGCAGTGTGTGTGTGAGTATTGTAGTTTTAGAGTGGCATGGCTTTGGTGTGGCAGATGGCGGAAGTATTGACTGACAGGGCAGGAGGGCAGCAGTGAATCAGAGTGGCTTCCTCTCTGCTCTCTCAATGTGTATGAGTTATATGGAATCAGCCATTTTATTGCACCTGGACACCGAATCATTCCACAAAGTCAGTTGGAAAATTTATAGCCGTGTTCTTCCATGATCCTGTATCCAGGGAAGGAAATTGAAGGTACATGTTGGTGTTTATGAGCGTGTTTTTGCTGTTTGGTTTTCCGTTTTTTCCCTTCCTGTTACTATTTCCAGCACAACAAAAGAAGAATTTGAAACACTGGTGGAACTGGTGTCATTTCCTCTGTATCAAAGACTGAGGACTTCTATGTAAGGTCATCTATTATCAGAAGTTTTCTATATAAAAATTTAAAGGTCAATGACATAACTTATGTTTTTATTCTCTCAGAATGAGTCATTTAATAGACATACTTAGCAGTGGCCGTATTGTGCCCCTTTTTTTTACTACGGTTGCTCCGAATGAACAAACAACTCTGTGTGAGATGAGGAGCATCTGGGCTTTAAAACTGCAGCATTGGCTTTTTTAGGTGCTACATCACATTCTGGGATTCAAAATGTCTTAGAGTGCTTAAAAGCAAACAATATACATATACACCTGATGCTACTTAGATAAAAAGATTTATGTCTATTATACAGTTTGGCCATTAATCGTCACCATCATTCACAACTGTGCTTGGCATTTGAACTCATTTTTATGCTTATCTTTCAAACTACATGCTATTATTTTTAGACATTTTACCTTTCATGTGTTGCAGTTAAACCAGGATTTTCTTGGATTTGGAGAAAATTAAATAATGATCCTGATTAGTCAAAACATTTATTTTTATGGAGGGTGTGATGGCCCGATCGTGAGCAAAACCAGGCAGACTAAACTTTTCTTGAAAAAATGGGTTTTTATTGTAACCCATGAAATTTATCTACAAAAAAATGTCAAAACGGAGGCATAAAAGAGGTCAAAATAACCGAACGTTAATCAAATGAATTAACAACTAAACTCAGACTGACTTAACAAAT
>JBAMHX010000008.1:6670322-6684323 GCA_037177515.1 Pseudomugil tenellus | reverse complement strand
CAGGTCGTTTCAGCCACGGGACCGGAGCAGCTGCAAAACTCAAAGAAATCAAATCAATATGTGACGTAACAAAACATTAAACTCATAACCTTAAACTTATAATCTGTAAAGTAATTTAAATAACAAAAAAATAAGGTGTGTGAAACAACAGGTTTTACCACACATGTGTGGCTGTGTGACCAGCCATCACAGAGGGATAAACTTTTTATTAGAAAAAAAGGCTTGTCCCTGATTTGCTTGAATTCCCTCTTTTGTAGTCCAGGCTTCACTTTTACCCCTTTCTTCACCATGAAAAGTATGTGCATGATGTTTGCCTTGCAAATGGTTTGCCACACCTCCAAATGAAAGCTGATCTCATTGGTCTGCTTTGAGCAACATCATCTCATCTCTTCTCCTGTCTCCAACCTGAAAATTGATCTCAGCAAAATAGTATGAAGGCATCTCAGCTTCTGAAGCGCTCCAGTGAGTTGAAGGTATAAGAGAGAATATGGATAACTGTCCCTCGTGGTCTTCTGGGCATCTGGGATGTCTACGGGGGGTATGACGTATTAATACCTTAATGTTTATTTTATTGGATTTTATTTAGTGCCAAAATTTGTTTAAAATGTTGACCAAGAACTAAGAATGTCTCAATGACGCGTGTCTGTTTCCTCACCTCCCCTGCTTACGTCTCTGGTGAGATCCACGCTATTAGGAATTCATGATGTGCAAATAAGGGAATGTGTTCAGAACAAAGACTCTTTCGTAGTTTCAGAGTCTAAAAATACACGGAAATTAAAGTCTTGCTTGTTCTTACACAAGCTGGGTTGTGTGAGTGAGTGTTATTTTTGTAATAAAGTGCATTTTTAGGAAGTTTTGCAACAGTTTTTTCTTTTTTATGTCTGCGTCCTCAGAGTGACCTTCCCCAGGAGCGGAAACCCAGAGCGGTGCGTCCCATGGGGCGTCTGTGCACAGAGCTGCACCGTCACCTCACCACTGCCCAGGATACAGAGGACACCCCAGCCGCTGACACGGAAGGCGATGAAGAGGAAGAGGAGGAGGAGGACAGTGAGTCGGAAGAGGACGAAGAGGAAGAGGAGTCTTCCAGTAGCGAGGTGGAAGGACCTGTTGTGGCTGCTGTCCCCGTGGAGGCTGCAAAGCCTCAGTTTAGCTCAGAGAAAGAACTGCATTCAGTGGTTGAGCTGATCACCTACATGCACACGTACTGCCTGCCCATGCGCAAGCAGCAGGGTTGGGATCGCAAGGATCGTGACCTCCCCAGGCCTCGGGCCAAGCCTGAGGCCTCCCGCCCCGTCTCCACAAACTCTCACAGCAGAGTTGTGTTGGTGGCCTCTTCTGGGACTAGTGGAAGTTTGACTGGGACAGGTAGCAGCATCCCCAGGAGGCTGCCCTTTGCTAGGCGGAGGGAGATCAAGGCCAACTCTCTTCTCCGTGAGCTCCTGCAGCAGAGCAGCTCCTTCGATGTGAGCAAGCCTTACAGACTGCACAGCCCACCCTACTCCCGTTCACTGAGCCCCAACAGGAGCGGCCCGCCTGTTGCTTTGACCCCAGCTAAACCAGCCCTTGCTCAGTCTCCCAGTCCCATTAACCCTAAACCAGAGCTTTGTAAAGACTCTTCCTCGCCTGAGAGGAGAAAGTATTCCTCGGAGCCACCACAGAGCCTGGACGAGCCCGCGCAAACCAGCGGGTCTTTCTCAGTTCGACGCTCCAGGCGGCTGGCCTCGTTTCCCAGCCGCTTTGCTAAGAGACTGCGGCCTGGACGAGGGAGGGACGGAGAGGCGAAGGACAAGGAGGAGAAAGAGGAAGGACAAGCAGTGGTCAAAGTCTTGCCTACCCAAGCTGGAGGGGGAACTACGACAGAGATGCAGCCGAAACAGCTAACATCTAGCGATAGCAGCACCGCCTCTACGCAGCCCACCAAACCCTGCTGCCATGGTTAGAGAAAACAAGCAAACCTCTCGATGTTATCTTAATTAGTTCTAATAAATGTTTCACACAGCCTGCCATCAAAAAGATAATGAATATATTTATTGTTAGTCTTTTCAGCTGCTTATTACTGAGTTTTTATTCTGCTTACAGAAAAACGATCCTGCCTCTGTCTGCCTCTGAACCCAAAGTCCGCGGGGTGAGTACTTTTATGTACAGAACCGGCCATGTTTTTATTAACCTCCATTTTTCTGCTGATTGCTGAGGGTAATCAAGATTGGGGGGCGTATCAGTTTACATTAGGATTACTACACACAGACGACATTTCCTCCAATATTCATAAGAATTAATGAAAAAAAATTATCTAGGTCAAAAAGCAATTCATGTAAAAGACTAACACAGATAAAAATCCATGCATGTCAACTGGACACAACCTAAAATAAACTCTCCTGTTTTTTCTACTGAGTTTATTCCAGGGGATAAAATATCTAATGGTTAAGTTGAGGACTTAATTCAGTGAAGTATCCCTGTAACCAAATTCTTGTTGATATTTCAAAGCCACATAATAACCCCAAACCAAGCATATAAGAAATACAAATGGCTGACAAGGACCTGCTTTAAGTGTTTAGTCTCTCAGTTCTGAAGCTGCTCTCTAAATTTAGAACAAATTTATCTTCTTAAATCCGCTCATACTGATGTTTGATAAGGAGCTTTTATATCAGCTATTAACACATGTAGTGTTTATGTGTTTAAGACTAACTACACTTTATTCCCCAATTTCCATCTGTATTTTTCTTTCTTCCTTATAAGTGCGTGGTTAAGTTTAGGAAAACACCCGGCTTAGGAGTTAAAATGTGTTTTGTGCAGAAAAGTTGACAGACGCTGTGACATTGGCCCTCTGGGGAAGCGTACAAATCTAAAAGTGATGCTTTAGGAAGTGTCAGTATGTGAGGAGTTTTAACAGTTCGAAAATGTTTATCTTCATGCAATTAAGGACAAATGAAAATGTTGCTTTTATGCCTGAAAAAGCTAAACTAGAATGCAAATTGGATTATTTGCATATATAAGCACTCAATTTATAGAGGGCTAAAACCCATTAACATCACACTCAGAAATGTTCGTTTCAGCAGCACTTAAATATGCACATTTCCCAGTTTTATTACCATCTAAATTCCCTACGCTAGTAAGATAACAGCCATTTATATCAGTTTCTACTTATTAAAATGATATTTACAACTTTGTTTCAGTCAAAAGTGTGGACACACTTATCAGTTGGATAACAGGTGAAGTGTGTCCAGACCTTTCTTTGATAACATATGTGCAGTTTAAGTGGTTATTTTTTTTTTTTGTTTTGTTTTAGTTCAAACAGACAGAAACGGGTTTGATTTCCCAAGTTGTTTTCCTTTATGGTATCTGATATTCTTTAAATTTAAAACAACACTGCTGAAGAGAAACATTCCCCGTTGTGTGAACTGTTTATGAGCACGAGTGATTCATTAAGGAGCAGAAGATTGTTTCGGCTATAACAGCATAATGCCTGTTAACATGTAAATTGCTGCATTAATCACCTTTGCTGTAAATTGCTAAAATTGCTGCTAAGTGATATGATCCCATTTGTTAACATAACACGGTATTTAATGTGATTCAGGAATCGTGACAAATGAGTGTTTAGCTTGTAACGTGTTGGGCTAGATGGTAAACGGCTGAGTTTTAATTATTAGTATGTCACACAGTGTGTGTGGTTTACATTTATAAGATGACTAACTGTTATATTCTGAATTTTAGGCCAAAATTATTGTATTTTTATTCTTAGAATATTAATAAATAAGGATTTCTGGCTTGTGTAGCCAGATTTTAATCTGTTCCAGACAAAGCAGCTTCACTGCTCTTAATTTTCTAGAATAACCTCCTCAAACCCTGAACCTTATCCAGTTTCATCTAGTCACCGAGCTCAGTGGTCTTACTGTACAAACCCTGGGCATCCATCCATCTCCTAAACAAATCAGTCCTCTGAAGCACTCACCAAAAGGAGATTTTTTTTTTTAGTTTCTTTTACGCGTTTGCTATGGAGAGTTAGTAATATCCCGCCTGGAGCCAATCCACTCAGCACAGCTCCTGCCTTTCATGGCAACCAGAGAAACAGAAAGAGACAGCAACAAATAGTGAAGGAAAAATAGGGGAAGAGGACAGCAAAGCACATATGACTGTTGTGATAAGAAATGAGAAGTGCAAAGAAATGCCAATAGCATTTACAGGGAGACACGTCATTTGATCTTAGAGGACATCAGCAGAAAAAAACACATTTTAGGAGGAAAAAAAGACAGACTTTTCTGGGATTCTTATATAACGTTTGAAACGTCCCGACATGACGCAGCAATGTTTAATTTCCCTGCTTTGATCTGTTTCGTCACTACCAGAGAGTCCCAGTTTGGCACCAAGCCTTTTGAGCAGACGCTAACGGTGGATCTTTGTGGAACAGCAGGTAAAAAAACCTTTGTTTGTTATAAAGACAGTATTTATTTGCACTGCAAGCAACGGGTAGCTATGGCTCAACAATCACAGGGGGAAAGCTTCCAAGCCTGCAGATGCATAAAGCATCCTTGGAGAATTTCTAAGCATTTGGGAAAAAACTTAACTCTGCAAGTTTAAACCTCAAACACCAACAAATGTGCAGGATCTGACTTACTTCCTGGTTGTCCTAGTTTCTATGTCTTGGAAGTGACTGTTTTAATGTGCATACTTCTTCCTTTTCCACTCAGGTCTCACTCCTCCCACCACCCCACCTCACAAACCTGTGGAGGATGAGCTCTTCAAGCCGACAGAGGGAGGAAAGGGCGGTGGCAGCAGTGGTGATGGTGGAGGTGGCGGCGACTCAACCCACCTGACTTCAAACACAAGTGTAGCCACAAAAGGCTCGTCCTGGCTGAGTCGTTCCCATCACCAGCGGAAGCTGCCGGAGCAGACGGAGCTGTATGCACAGCTGCAACGTATGGGCCAGGCGGGTGACGCTGACACCCAGCGTAACTTTGGCGACCATGACTACTGCGCCTTGAGCCTCGGGGAGAGCCGCAAGCGCAGCACCGCCATTCTTGGCGCTATATTAAAGACGCACGGAGGAAGCGAGGGAGATGCCAACCTCGAGCTGAAGACAGCTGATGATCAGGTGTTGGATGAAAACTGCAAGGAGAGTGAGGAGGAAGAGGACGAGGAGGGAGAAGAAGAGGAAATGGAGGGGCTTGTAATGACAGAAGTTATAGAAGCACAGGAGCAGCAGACCACCGTGGTGATAGCATCATCACCTCCACCCGACTGCCAGTCAGCTGCTGCCACGCCACCAGCTTCTGAGGAGGAGGCTGAGTGCTCCTCAGCATCTCGCTCCTCCTCGCCCATCCTCCAACAGTGTCCTGACTCCCCCTCCAGCAAGACAGACTCCAGGTGAGACAGAATCTGAAGAGGTGTGAAAATGTAGGTCATGGAGGTTAGATTCACTGTGTTGTCTAGAGTTTATGATACTTATAAAGGAGCAAAAGTGTGTTTGAAGGAAAAAAAAGTTCTCTCTGTTTAACATGCACTGTACATGTTTTCATATAAAGATTATTTTCCTCTTCTGAGCTTCTCAGAAGACAGACTATAAAATGATCATAAAATATAACCAGGTCTTCAGCTGGCTTTAAGATCAGGTACCTGAAACCTCAGATGAAAAATAACACAAATAGGTTACAGCATTATTTTCTGAGCAAAAACTAAACCAAAGGTGTGTGTTAAAACAATGCCAAGCAGGAAAAACAAGCAGATTTTGTTGTCCATATTCCCAGGAGTGGATATTATGGCAACTTCATTGTAAGGGTTGTGTAATACACCAAGATCAGCCCTTAGTTAGCATCTTAAATCCTAGAGTTTATAATTATACAATTAGTAGACTGAACAAGCACATTTTGTTTGAAAAGACTACAATAGAAAAAGAACATGGCAGCAAATGAACAAACCAGAAGACTTAACAGTGTTTTTTGGACAAACCAGATCGGACCAAATGTTTGGTAATAAAGCACATAGTATTTCTGGACTAAACCAAAAACAGCATATCATCACAAATACCTAATATTAATTACGAAGCCCAGTGGTGGAAGGCTGATGATCTGGACTTTAAAGCTTGATAACGTCTTACAGAAAACAGTGACTGCTGCCTAAGCTGACTCTACGAGCTAAGTTAAGTAATGAACTTAGTTTTTCCATCTGTCGCTCTGCGTCTGTCTACATTTACTTTAAAATGAGATGAAAACATTGTTGTTTATTTGAGGTTGTATTTTAACCCCATAAAGGCCAGATGAAATGTAGAATCATGTTTTGTTCTCTTGCATTGTGGCAACATTGACGGTCAGAAACCCTGATTTGGATGCAGAAACACTTGACATTTGATGCGTTCAATTTGGTCTCTGATGCCTTGTGATGTGTAGTGTGTAAGAAGAAATATGGCATACATGGATTTGTGCTTGCAAAAGAAGCTGAATCAGCTGAAAACTGCATGAATCCATAAGAACAAAACTTGGGTTATTTCTACGGTTTAAAAGGTTTCTGGTTGAATGTGTCGATGTAACGGTACGAGCTGCTGACTTCTGAATACAGTTTGTCTCAACTGTCGTACACCGAATTAGGTCAGCTGTCATGTTATTTCTGCAAAATGTGGGACCACAGCAGAGACACATAAAATAGAAGGTGCTTAATGGCAAATCACCTGATTCATGTTTCAATTTGACCTTCCCTTCATCATCTCACTATCTTTTCTCCTCTTCATTCTCCTTCAGCGAGAATTCTGAGATCTGTCCTGATGACAAACAAAGGAACAAAGCCAAGTCTGATGAGGTACACAACATTTATGCTCTGCAGCCTTCTGCATACATCAATAATACCATCCTTTAGAAAAGGACTTCTCCCCCTAAACCATTTAATGTCCATAAGGACACGTAAGGGAAATGCAGGTGCTGAACTACAGGGTGCTGCTGTACCCTCAGCCTTCCTCCTTTAGTTCCCACGTCTATCAGTATTCTGTATTGTCCTTTGTCCTGACTGTTGCCATGGTTTCCTTGTTGCCAGGAAAACTGCCAGGTGTTTTACATCCACAACCTGCCAAGCAGCGTGACCCAGAACATGCTGAGGAAACGCTTCCAGGTCTTCGGCAATGCAGAAGACTGCAAAGTCATCGTCTGTAACGAGTAAGTGTCCTGATTTGTGTCTATTGGATGGATTGTTTAATGCTCTATTTGTCTAAAAAAAAAGGGGGGGAAAAACATCTGAGAATTCATCGGAGCGATGTTTTAAAATCTACATTAGTCTGTCATATTCATTATATCTTTATTACCAGAAAGGAAAATGTTCCCACTACAGAATAAAATATTACTTTTTAATTCTCTGGCAGCATTTTATCCTCTAAAAATAAAACTTTACTTAATATTACCCTTGATACAGGCACTGATCTCAGATCTGCATTTCATCCTGAGGCTTTGCTATTTTTACTGCTCCTGACCAGTGAGAATGATACCGTTTCACCATAGGGCATAATTTTTTATGAGTGAAACCAGATTGTCCTCCTCTTGTTGCAGGCTAACCCAAACATCTGGAGTGTGAGGGGGATTCTGATAATGTGTCCCTTCTCCTTTTTTGTTTTAGTTTTTTTTTTTTTTTTTTTAGGTTTTGTTTTCACAAGAGATTTAGTATCTATGCTGATAATTTTTTTGGCCTTATTTGACATAAAGTCAAAGTTTAAGCAACATGAAGTAAGTGTGTCTTCTCTCTCTGGTTGCAGGGAACGCTGTGGGGTCATAAAGATTCGTCAGTCTGGCGGTCAAAGACACCGGAGAGAACGGGACATTCTTTTCCAGGGTGGAATTTCAAGCCTAAGGAGGATGACAAGGAAGCGCTACATAGACCTCGGTAATACACATACACATTTGCATAACTTTTAATACCTAAAGTATCCATAAAAGAGTTTCTTTTGTATATTTCTTTTCACACTGATTAGGAAGGATTTCTGTTTTTGATATTCTGATTTGGAGCTAGTTCAAGATAAGGGGAGACTGATAGCTAAAATGATCCACATCCAATCCTAAAGCTTGAAACACTGGAAGTCACCAGCAGACCAGCTCTGATAGCAAATAATTCTTTTGGGCAACAATGACATCTTTATTGTAATTGGGTTCCGTTTGAGCTCTAATCATCAAAAGACATGTGAATAACATTTCTTTGTCAGAAATTGCTTGGACTCAGTAATATTATAAGCCAAAGTAAAGTCATGTTAAAGATGTTTAAGTTTAGCCAGCATAAGTAGTGCAAGAGATTTCGGTACTTGTGTTACCTTTAGAAATAAAACATGCAGCTTTCTCATACCTTTATTGGTCTTAAACAAGCCTGTAACACCTGTAACTGATTAGTTCCTTTGGGTTTAATAAAGCAGGGTATCATCAGCATATCAACTTTCCTAAAAAGGTTTCTTTCAACAAACATGTAGCAAAAACAAGATTAGTCGGTGTCTACAACCCTGTAGAATGCCTTATATGACTTTGCTCTGTAGGATGGACATATCATTTGTGTGTACAAACTGGAAACTGTGGGTGAATAACTTAAAAAAATAACTTTGAATATTGTGCATCTGTAATTCATGATTACTAGGATGTTAATAACTTCCCCATCACTGGGGAAAAAAAACACTGAGGAGAAAACAATGCACAAAGTTTGGAACAAACTGTACATATTTATGCTTACACCTAAAGAACAAGAATAAACTGATGTTGAATCAGAAACTATTCAGAAAGAAAACAAATTATTTAAAAAAAATCTGATTCTTTGACTGCCAAGGTACACAGTTTACTTATAATAATCTATAATTACTGTAAACTGAAACAAATTAATATTATATAATGATGTGCCTATCGGCGTGTGAGTGTGTGTGTAAATGGGTGAGTGTGTACTATTTAGTGTAAAGCACTTTCAGTGGTCAACATGACTGGAAAAGCGCTATACAAGTCCATTTACTTTTTTATAGAACAAGACCACCTATAATGCTGACAAAACTCCACTCAACCCAACTTTATTAAAAAAGACCAGTTGCCACAAAGTGCTGTACATTGAAACAAGACCAAATAATAGTGCAGAGTCAATTAGAATATTAGCAGCAAAATGATAAAAGACAAACAATGAAAAAATAAAAAGTAAAATCAATTAAAAACAAAGAGTTAAAAACAATAACAAGAAAAAAACAAAAAGTTTATATAAACAAACAAGCAGTTGGAATGAAAACACTGAACATAAAACATGAGTTCACATGTCAAACAAGGCACTCACCAAGAGATGCATCAGTGAAGCCAAACTAAGGCCTAAAAATGAAATTATTTCTGCAAACTATTTATACAATACCCCCCCCCACCCCCACCCCCCCCCAACTGATCATTTTTGCACATCAGCTTTCTGAAGCTTCTTTCTAACTAAAAGACTGTGTGTTTCTCTGTTTCAGATGAAGCAGGCCCTGGCCCTGTCAAGAGTAAGTATGATGCACTGGACTTTGACACTCTGCTGAAGGAGGCCCAGAAGTCCCTGCACCGTTGACAGTACAGCGCTGCTGACTGGCCAGCCTTAGTAAACTGCAGCAGCATCCCTCTGAAAGCATGGGTCTGCCCTCAGACAGGCCTCTTAGTACCTCCATGCAAGGCAACCTCGCAAAATGTTTACATTTTTACCATTGGAAAAACATAAAAAGGACCTTGTTTTCTAAGTTTGTTTCACCGAAAGATACTGCTTAAAAACGAGGAAGCCAGAGAGGTTAAGAGACAACAGAGAAGATGAAAAACCTAAAAGGACTTTAAATAGCAGTGGTACAACAGCTACAAACAATGATACAGTTGTCCACTGAAAAACAGTAACAACAAGCTGCTTCCTGTCTGTACTGGTGACATCATTGCCCCCCTGCCTTGGAAGAGTGGGCATGAGAGACCTGTAGCAAATCCTTGCTATCCCTGCGTTGCGTTGGTCTTTGTGGTGTGTGTTCCTGCGTGTGTGTGTGTGTTCTTTGTTCTGTTTGTTTTGTAAAAAAAAAAAAAAAAATGAAGAAGAAGAAAATCCTCCCTCTTTCTGGTCAAGGTTGGTGAATCTGCAGTTGAAACATGCTGTGCTCGCTTGTCCCAGAAAAAAAGAGAGAGATATGAAAAATAAAAGAAAACCAACACTGCTTTGTTTTAGCAAAAAATTGTGGATGTTATAAAGTTTTAAAACTTACTGTGTGTGTCATGGAGAAAGAATATAACAGAATAACAAACGTAATCAATGGATGACTGAAAAAGTTTACAAATCTATATTTAAGAAAAAAAAATCATGTTTTTTTTTTCTTTTTTGTAATTGTAGTGCTTCCTTGATTTGATCTATGCACTGTAAGGAGGTAAATGTCACTGCTGTCCTTCGCTTTTCCCCTTATAACTATAACTGTATCTTTGCTATGCTGACTATCTTGTCTTCTGCTGCTGGCTGCTACAGGCTCTGTTTGATGGGACCTTCATACATTAAGGCCTCATCTAAAACTATTTGTACAAACCCATTTCAACAAGGCACTTTCCATTAACTAGTAACTTAAGTAAATCAAACTAAACTAAAAAAAAAGTAGCTCATCTATTGCTTAGTTACACAGAAAAACAGATTTACTGTGGAGTGTTGTAACAATTATTGATTTATGTTTGGCTAAAACAAAATTTTTAAGTCAGAATTGGATTCTGATAAATTAAAGGATGGGAATGCAACGGGTTATGTTGTGCATGGCTGTAATGAATAGATTATTCAAAATAAAATGGAAACAAAATTGATGCAAAAATTGGACAGTTTTATCACATGATGACAAAGACAAACTTAAAGCAGACTTAAAACATCAGTATATCTACATCAGACCAATGCATTCAGGTATGATCTAAAGTAAACAGAAAAGGCCAGTCTAACACATTTCCTTAATGTTGTGATTCATGTAAAAAAAAAAGCTAAATCCTAAAAGAGGGCACGGCACCATTTGCAGATATACGTTTCCACACAAAACATTGGAAAACAAAATCATTTACACAACATCAGAATGAAAACTATTTTTGTTCAGATGAAAACACAAATACAACCAGAAACGTAAACTTGGCACATGCAAGGCCACTAGTGAGCAGTAAAACTTTGAGATGAGAAACGCAACAAAAACCGTGCGACTTGCATGCCAACCGCTAGTTATCTTCCTAGAAGTTTTAAAGCTAATTATGCATTTGTGCCGATGCATAAATTGCTCTATAAGGATCAGTCTTTGCTTCCACAGACCAAATAAGTGAAAAACATGGAGCAGTAGCACAAACATGACATGGAGATCTGTTTTGTAGTAGTTGTGCTTTTCATGTGTGAAGTCTGACAGGACGTGTGTTGCAAGATAATTTCTCTTCCCAAAATTTTCTTGCAAGGCAGAAATTTGGCCGTCAATTTGACGATCATCAAACTTGTCACTGGAGGCCATCGTCAAACCATTCCAATTTTATCCACCCAAAGCTGTTAGCATCTAAACAAGAGGCCAGAATGCAACATTACTTTAGTGTTTTACTGTCTCGGCGTCACAGTGTAAACAGAACCTAAATTTATGGCCTCACGGAGGGCAAATTTTGCATTGAAGTTTTTAACTTAATTTGAAGAGCTATTTCTCTTTCTCTAAAAAAAATTGCTCATCAGAAAAGTTTTTTCTAATTATTTTCTCAGACAAACAATGAGGAATTTAATTTTCTAGAGTAAAATTGAAATTATACACTACCAGTTAAAAGCTTGGACAAACTTTCTAATTGAATTTTATGGGAAAGTGTGTCCAAACTTTTGCCAATCAATTTATAAGTTACATTCCCCACTTTTTGGCAACCTTCGTTTCTTGTTCCTTGGAAGTTTAGTGTCTGGGTAGCCACCACTTCTCTGTTTATTACAGCCGTGCTTAATACAGGCCTTACGACAAACGTACTCCTCCACAAAGCATACTGAGCGAAATGGCACTTTTTTTAAGTTTGTTCCAAATGTTGCTTAGGAGCTTCTTGTAAAAATGGGCACCCTTTGCAGATGTTGACATCTCTAGTAATCACAAAAAAATTGCATCATGGTCCGTTGGCTACAGGAAGACTGTCGGTTCAAAAGGAATGTATTTAGAAGCTGAATGTAATCATCATGTTTTTCCACATATCTGCCTCTCCAAAGATTGTGGAGCGTCTTGGTGCTTTAAAACAAGTTGCAATCTGGTTTACATTCCTGTTGCAGCCAGCAGCAGCATGCCTTGGCAAGGGAGAGCGCCTCCAAAGCCTGCCAATCTGGTGGCACCAAACCACCACTGATAACAGAGCCAGGGAACAAGCGAGTGAAACGAAACAAAGAAAGCAATCGGCTGAGAATTGGATTTCTGGTCTGAGAGGTACTGTATCAGATGAGCATCTACCTCACATCCATCCATCCTGGCTCCCCCTCCCCTCCTTTTTTTTATTTTTTTTTTTTGTTCGACCTATCTCCTGGATGCTCTCTCTTTCTTTTTTATAGCTCACTCAGTCCAGTAATATCATTGATGTTCCCTTTTTGTTGGGGTTTTCTCAACTGATTAACAGTTATGAGTTATAAAGAGGTTTTTGTCTCCTTTTCTAGTCTTTCGTTCGCTTGCTTCATAAAGTTTTTTTAGCTTTTCTGTCTTTTGGAGTCTCGACCGTATGTCCTCGTGTAGCTGTATGTTTTGTCTCCGTCTCATATTGTACACCGCTCATGCTTACAGGTCGGTGAGGAGGCATGGATCGGCAAGTGGTCTGGTGATTGGTCTTTTCTTGAGTGCGCTCGATGAGAAAAAGAAGCCTATTCTTCTTCCATCGTCCTTGTTTTCACACTTTTGTCAAGGACATGCCACTCCTCCCGATTTCCTGCTCTCTCTCTCTCCTCACCTACGAAATTCAATAAAAACGCAGCCTGGTTCTTTATTGCTAACCTTTACTCACTTTTGGCTGTTTGTGGGTTCAAGGCCTCGACCTTCAGGTGTTCCCTAAATGCCTCAGAAAGCCCCAATGTTTAAACAGAAACCCCTTCCCTCCCTCTCTCCCCTAGGCTCATCCTCTTCCTTGTCGTTTCTCTATCTATAATCAACTCCTTGGTAACACACACAAAAAACTGAATGTTTACATCACTTGATTCTCCTTTGACTTTATTAGGAACGCACACTAAGTACAAAGGCGCCTTATTCAGTGCTCAAAACTAAAACAACAGCAAGTGGACAAGCCTGAAAGGATGCACCTCCTCCAGGCTCACTGATGTCTAAAACCTAACAACACTTTAGTGCTATACATACTGATTGAAAACAAGGTGTCACTTTTTAAAAAGGAAAAAAAAATCCAATTGTGAACAACTGAATGAGTATTTGTGCTTAGTATGTATACTACTAAAAAGTGAGAGAATGTGCTGGTTTACATATAAAATGAAAATATATGAATATATAATGTGTACATAGCACTATGCCTCATTGTAAACATAATGTAATGTGTGTTTTTTTGTTTGTTTCTTTTTTAAGGTGGTGGGTCTGATTACTAATCCGACTTGAGTTGCAGGGTTGGTTTTGTTTCAGTATGTTGATTTTGCTTGTTACAAGAAGGATAAGAAGGGAAAAATGACTTGACACAAAGTCCAACTCTGTAGCAAAGATGACACACACATAAAAAAGGTATCCCTTTAGACTCACACTAGAAGGTTTTATTCTTTGCCATTCTTTTATCTCTTTTCCCCTGTTTCTTAATAAGCAATTTCAGATGCAATACGTAAATAATATCAAGACAGCCTTTCTGAAAAAAACTGAGGTAATAATGTACAGTGTGTGTTTGGGTGTTGAGCTACTACACAGGCAATCGTTAAGCTGGGATTCAGTATGCTGCTGTACTGTATGTAGACTGCCATTAAACAAAGAGACTATATATATATATATATATATATATATATATATATATACACATATACACACACATATACATATAGAAAAAATGTGTGCTCTGCAAACCTATACAGAAAAAGAGGTGCGCA
>JBAMHX010000008.1:6659675-6670222 GCA_037177515.1 Pseudomugil tenellus | reverse complement strand
TATATATATATACATACATACATACATACATACATACAGGAAGAATGTGGTCAGTAAAAACCTATAAAAAACAAGATGTACTAATATATTCACTGCACAAATCGTTCTAATTGGTGAAATATCTTCACTGTATTTTCTTCTCATTGAAAGCTGTAACTACGTTATCACCACATTTTGATGGTGCACAGGTTTGGTTAAATAAAAATTGCTTTGAGCACTTACTTTACCATAACAAGCCAATAACTATATAAGTATGACTCTGGTAAGGGAATGTGGCAGGGAGGAGGAAGAGGAGGATAGCCAGAAAAGAGAGTTGTCGCTGGTTTGACCCCGGTAGACATTTTCAGACAGCTGAGGTCGGCGCTGGAGAAATCCTAGTTTTCGCTGCTGCAGCTTTCTTATTTTTATCCCCAAAATGAATTCAGAAAAGTAATCTCACCCAGGTTTTTTTTTCTCACTGATGGCCAAAATAGAAACTTTGAGGGAGAAGTCCTGTTTTCATGTTAAACTTTAAAGCTTCAACCTCAAACCTGCAGCACGTGCTTGGATTTCTGCAGCAACAGCCGCTGTGCCTGCGAGGGTACCTCTGCTGTTTAAGAGGTGAATGACATCGAAACTGCCCCAACTTCATCGTGGCAAGCCTTAAAAACCAACCGGGAGAGGGTAAAATGAAGCTACCACTAGCTTTTATTATTACTGTTTCAACACCTTTCCAATCCAGTGTGGTTTATTATTGACTAATTACTGACGTAATTAAAACTTTTTTCAATAGCCATATTATAAAAAAAGGTATATACATATATATGAATATATATTTGTGTGTTTGTGTAGATATCTAGATGATTATATACTTTCTTATAGAAACTTTGATGTTGATCATTCTCCTCAGTGTTTTGAGAACACGTTGACACATTTCAATACTGCTGTCTACTTGGTCTAGGTCCTAGGTCAATGGGCAATGAATCCAAATATTTAAAAAAAGAAAAAAAAAACTTCCAAAGGGAATTACCCTCATCAGAATGCAATACCTTTTCTTTCCACCTTTCATTTGAGAAAAATGGAAAATGGCAAGAAAGGCCTTTTGATAGGCAACTTGACCAAAAAAAAGATCAATAAATACAAGAAACTTGGACAATAAAGAGCACGGTTTGTCATGTGGTGACCTCTTCAGATTCAGTTTTCTAGATATCCTGTTTCCATTGTCATTGCCCACTGAAGCACT
The DNA here is from genome assembly GCA_037177515.1 of Pseudomugil tenellus. Lineage (NCBI taxonomy): Eukaryota > Metazoa > Chordata > Actinopteri > Atheriniformes > Pseudomugilidae > Pseudomugil > Pseudomugil tenellus. The sequence continues at coordinate 6,669,000 of JBAMHX010000008.1, read as the reverse complement.
CGTTTTTCTGTCGCCCACTGTTTCTTTACCATCATGTTAGCTCCTACTGAGACGAGTGCTTACAGTAACAGGCCCAGATTCCACTTGCGTGTGTTTTTAATCTGCAACGGGGCCGTATCTCAGTTCCACATCGCAGAAACTAAAACTAATCTGTCAAACTGTGTGAGATGTTGATGCAAGATAGACATCCAGTAGGGACTGTAACCTGTCAGAATCTGCTAAATGTGTATGGGTGTTGTTTTCTTCTATTCTTTTGGTTGACATAAAGGGCATACATTGTTTTTTTTTAATTATTATTATTTTATTTTAATTACAATTGATTTTATTGTCTATTTACATCTAATGACTATCAACTTCACAAATGATTTGTTCTTCTTCCTTTTTTTAACTTAGTTTTTGGTAAAAGCAAATTATAAATACTTCTAGTGAGATTTTATATTTTTACATATGTTGTTTTCATTTTGCGTTTTCTTTTTTTATTTATATGCCACTTAGTTTGGATGTCTTTAAATTGTGTTTTTTTTCTTCCTTTGTTGTGTGATTTCACATGTTATGAATGTGGAGATAAAGGCATTTCAGTATTTTTGAATTGTTAAAATCTAGTTTCATAGAAGCTAAAGTATCTGATGTTATAAATTATATTTTAATTCATGTAAATAGTTTAAAACAGAAGACTATGGCTTCCTTTTAAACTGAATACATTTCTCTTCAGAGATTGTTTACATTATGAAACTGTAGAAATGTGCTCCTCATATACTGTAAAAAGTACATATATTCATTGATTTGGCTCAAAAAATAAAAACCTAATGAACAATCCCCTGTCAGTGCGTCCGTTTTCTTCAGTGAATTCTGCTAACCAATTATACTCTTTTATCTGTGCTACATTAGGCAACATTGATCCAACATATCATAGTTTTTTCATTAGCTTAAGATATTTTTCCCGATAACTTCACTTTTTAAACAAATGTTACCAAGATAAGATTAAATGGCACAATTTTCTGAGCTTTTCTATACCTTGTAAATGATCAGAGCTGATCCTTATCTATCTTTTTCTAGAAATATGAGACAAAGTTTTTATGTTTCTAATTAACTTAAAAGGGAACATCCCATCTGAGCATCTTTATTCTTTATTCTTCAACATAGTCTGAACCCTCATACTGAGGCTTTTTGCTTTGAGTCGTCTGCTGTAACTACAGACATCCTGAAGGACTTTCCAAACCTCTTCTTCAGATGTTGGCTGCCATTTTGTGTTCTGTGTCCAGATGATCCCACACTGCTTGTTGAGGTCCAGGCTCTGTGGACGATTCATCGCCAGGGATCTGTTTTGCCCTTCGATAGAGACCATTTTTGATGAGGCTTCAGCTAACGGTAAATGGATTAGCTGAAGGTTCCAAAGCATCTCTCAGCTCCTATATCAGCTTTCTTTACTCTTTCATATCCTGTTCATCAGCTGTTTTAGACTGGATGCTCTCAGAAGTTTTAAAAAGTTTAAAACACAATGCATACTGTGCTGAAATATCCCAAATGTTTATCAGCTATTTGGGAATCGCCCTGTTTTCCCCAAAAATCTTTTTTGTTTCTTTTTTGCTATCGGAGTCTGTCAAACTCTGTTATTCTTGCCAGTTTTCATAGATGCAGTCAAAGAAATGTGATGTGTGTATGTCAGTGAAGTCTGGTAACAAGGATCCCAAAGATCTAATTTGAAAATGGTTCTTTTCTTTAGTCTGATAAGTTAGAGTGATTCATGGTTCAGCATTAAGTAGCTTAATATACAAGCAAAGGAGATGCAGATGCAAAAGCAGTCAACAGAACGACTTTAACAATCTTCAGAAATCATATTTTTGTTGACAACATACTAAACTATTCTTTTGGTCATGACTTCTTTTTAAGGTTACAAAAAAAGGTTGTTTGTTCGAAGCAAAATATTCAGTAATTAGCGTTGGTTCAAGGCTTTTACACACTGCAGCATTTTCAGATGTGGGCTATGGCAGACTCAGAGCTGTAATCATTTTCCTAAGTCTGTATCCCTGTAGACTGAAATAAAAAAATTAGTGGCCTCCCTGTTTATTTCTCAAGTCCCTATGTTCTGCTCTCTCATTTGTCCCATTGGTTTGTGGAGGACTGACCAGAATAAAACTCTAAATTTGAACAAAAAAATAGCTAAAGTCAAGCATTCATGTCACAGTCTAACTGGGGGAAAGGATATGAAATCTCAGTAACTATTCCTAACTTGCATGGGGACTCACTGAAGGAACCGATCCCAGGTTAAGTTACGTTGTAAGCTAACAGAAACCTGAGAGGATAAAACTTTGGCTGCAAAGATAAACATGGACGTGCAGTGATTCTATCAGTAAAACTCTGCTTTTACTGAACAACAGAATGAGGAGAAAGAGATTTAAGTTTTCATGTCACATATTTGTTGGTACTAGATGGACTGATCAGAGTATTTCAGAAACGGTTGATTTGCTAGGATTTCTACTCATAACCATCTCTAGGGCTTTAGAAAGAAAATGTCCAATGAACAGCAGCTGTCTGGAACAAAATGCATTGTGGATGTAAGAAGAGAATGGACAGACTGGTTGGAAATTATGAAAACTCAACAGGGAGTCCTAGAACCAATGGTTTTAAGTAGGATATGCAGAAAACCATGTCTGGAGGCAGAACACATCTAATGGTATTTTCATTTTCTTGGCACACTTTGGATCCTTTATCACAACACTGACCATCTCTTGATGGCTACTTCCAGCAGGATAATGTACCACGTCAAAAAGCTCAGATCCTTTCCAAGTGTTTTGTTCAACATGAAAAAAACTTCACAGTACTCCGACGGGCTCCACAGTCATCAGGTTTCAATCCAATTGAGCAGCTTTTATATGTGGTGGAACAGGACATTCCTACCAATGATGTGCAGTTTTAAAATCTGCACCAACTCTGTGATGCCGTCGTGACCTGAAGCAAAAGGCTGAGCAATGTTTCAACGCCTTGTTGAATCTGTGCCACCAAGAATTAATGAGGTTCTGAAGACAAAAAGGGTCCAAACTTAGTAGTAGCAAAGTACCTATCTAATAAACTGCCTGTTGAGAAGATCTTCAAGAGATACCATTAACACACTGTAGAGCCATGAACAGGAAGCTGTAGATTCTAATTTTATTGGTTTTCATGCAGTTTCCACTTTTCCAGCAATGATGCGGTGAAACTAAAAAAAAGTATTGCTTACACATTTCTGTAGTTGGATGTGGCGGCCATGTTTGTAATGAGACAGTTCTGCCCTGTCATTCCCTGGTCTCGCTCAGCTTCTCCTCCATCTCTAACTGCAGCTGTGCCTGATGGGATAAGCACACCTGTCCCTCATCACTGTCACAATAAAGCTAAACCTCTACCAAACAAGTTCCCAGTCCGTCATCAAACTGAGAGTTTCTGTTTGCGAATCATACTGTTTACCAGGCATTGCTGTGAATAATATTTTCTTTCATCGTTTGAACCTTTTACAGTTTGAATCTGTCCTTGAAACATGAAAAGGTTTCTGTCATGCTAATCCCTGACTGATGCACCAAGTTATCTCACTCCGATGGGTCTGAAAATGATGAAGCTGCATTCCTCTTTATTAGCATGCTAACACAAGAAAGCACATATCTACTGATTGCAGCCTCTCTGTGGGGTTGAGAGGTTCAGCTTGACAAAGCTGCATGCTCTGCTGCCTGTTGGGTCATGCACATACACATCACATGCATTACCACACTAATGGGCATTACCTCTTCCCAGTCTTCCCCTAGTTAACAGCATCCTATTAACAGGCCGCTGGCAATTTTCCGCCTGGCTAGGCTACAATTCACATGTCAGTGACTGCGCTGATGTGTGCTCACAGAACACCGCTGCACCAGCAATGCTGCACTGATGGTCTCTATTCTCCTGTCATCTTCTCGCCACCAGACAAGCGCAGGAACATCTATGTTTCACAAAGCCCCTGAGCTGTGTAAGGAAGAGAAAAATATGTGAGGCTGAACATCAACTGAATTCAACCTGAAGGGGAAGTGAAATTGGCAGATGATAACGGAAGCACCACTGATTCTGCACAACCTCCTTTTGCATGGCTTCAGGATGTGAGCTTGAACGTCGACATCAGTCTTCTGTGGAGCATTATGAAGAAGAAAATCAGACAACAAGCATGAGCCGCCGAACAGCTGAAATCTTTTTTATCAGTGAGATTTAAATGAAATATGGTAAAAAACCACATGAGCTGGTTACAATCATCAACCTTCTTTGAGCTGGTATCAAAACAAACATGACATTATTTTGTTCCTACGTTTAACTTGCTCACTTCAAAGCACTCTATAATGTAGCCATAGAAGTGATATAGTAGAGTAAATATTAAATAATCACAAATCTGTGTTTCCAGAAATGGATTTTAAGCAAGGTGTTCTGAATACATATGCTATAGAACTTATGAAATGTGTTATTAGTGGGTGAATAAAGTTCTGCTAAAACAGCTATTTGTAGAAGTATTAACCTTTAAATGTTGTGAATGTAAGGCTCAAAGGCAGCAGAGATTAGAAACCATCCTGTCAGCCATTTCCTGTCCTGCCGTCCTCTATTTGGTTGTTACTGTGGGGCAGTCGTGACTGCAGCAAACAGAGCTGCTCTGCAGTGCAGTGCACTGTTATCACACACAGCATCGTCCCCATGAGCTTCCCTGTAATGGACAGGAACACCAGCAGGATGACATTACTACCAAATGAAAACACAACTTTATCTGCCATGGTGGTTCTGAAATCCAGAAGGGTCCAACAGGAAAAAAATAAAACAAAACAAAGCTTCAGAATAATTGTGGGAGGAGGACTTTACTGGTGTTCAGCCACTGTGTTTTCTACTGGAGTTAAGCATCTCATTCACAGATTACTGGCAAAAGTTAAGATATATAATACATCATGTGCATGGTTGTCTTAGTGAAATGTTCTGTTCTATGATAGAAGATGCAGGTGCATGAAATGTGTACTGGAGCTCTTCTGAGCAATAACAAGCTCCTAAGATACATATTCTCAGAAGCACACCTTTACGTCTGCCACAAGTTGAATGATTATCTCCCTGAAATTAGCTAACGATTAACATAATACAGAGCTTTGTTCATTAGAGTATGTGTGCATTTTGAATGTTTTTTTTTCCTATACAACCAAAAACAGTCTTCAGTCTTTTATAGAAATTCTGATGGTGCTATAACGCTGTTTTCAATCATATATGAAATTAGACTATACTGACTTTATTAGTGGCATTTAAAGAGTAAACAATTCTATTATAACAGAAAATGAACTGATTGCCATAAGTTATAAAGCAAAGGTCTCCAAAGTCACTCCACAATGCTGCCTGTTTGTAATTCATCTTTTCTCCAACAGACCTGACTCAAATTAAACAAATCTATCAGCCTGTGAAGTTCTGCATGGCAACAAAATAATTTGAGTTGGAACAAGGAGACATAGGAAATCTGCAGGATTGTGCCCCAAGCTGGATACCACAGGTATAACATTTACGCAGTTCATTGAGGTTTGCAGGATAATTTCTGCACAGCTTTCTGAAGGCCCCACGCAGCACTTCAGGTTGAGATGTGGATAGATCTTCAGTTGCATTTGGGAACATTTTCCTGGTGCCTGAGCAAATTTCATATTTGACTAAAATCCACAAATAATCTTCCCTTCACCACTGTACTTGTATGACGTGTAAGTCATGATGTGCTATAATGGCCAAGCCTCTTTACTTTAGTCTCGTCTGTCGAAAAAACTCTGGGTGTCACTCACCTCCATGATGTAATTCACTGGGGTGGAATTATATAACTTTATGCTTGCACCCACATTTTTTGAGCTTTTGTGGTCCTTTTTTTGGCATTATTTCTAGTTTTGCTGTTATATTTTCCCTTATGTTCAAATACATTTTCTCAATTCTCAACCAACACTTGTCTATATTTAATCATACGGTGGGTAAGAACTTGAAAAGCAGCTTTAATGTACAGCTATTTAAGTCCTGAAGTTAGACAGCAGCCACCAGTCTGGATTTATGAACACGCTTAAGGAGGTACTATTGCAAAGTAAAATACATTCTTATTACCATATTTTTTGGACTATAAGTAAAAGGAGTAAAAGTTGCATAAGCCCAAAAATGAGTCATGAAGATAAAATCATATAAAATTCACACTGGACTATAAGTCGCATTTATTTATAAGGCCTGCTAGAAAATATTATGTCAATATCAGTGGCAAATACCAGAGTATTGAGACGTAATTCTGCCGTCAACAAACCTCTTCAGTCAGGATGTTTTTCTGGCTAGTGATTTGAGTATTTTCCCAAACCACAAGTTTATGAGATAGCCAAAGCTACAGCTATCAAACACATGCTAAATATCCAAGTAAAGACTGATTTTATTTGGCTTGAAAAAATATGCTTTAGGACACAGTAAAACTGGCAAGAAGATCATAGGTTACACACTTTGCATCACTGTTAAAGACCCCACCACAGATCACAAGATCAGGTCGTCTTGCCTTCAGGCTGTGATTAACTTGCTTTGTTTTCTTCATCACAGAAAGAGTAACCTATACTTTTCATCAGTCCCACACAAGTTTTTCATACACCAAGCTTTCTTTCTGCTGCTTGATTACTGTTTTATGCTTTAACCTGTGTTTCAGTTAAGTTTTTTTGTGGAACTGGTAGCATAAAGCATAAAATAACCTCTAGCAGCTGTTAATATATATTCTGGGGGTATATACAGTAAGTTGAATTCAACTTTATTTGTCTAGCACCATTTCACAACAATGTCGTCTCAAGGCGCTTCACAGAGATCGGCCAATTAAAAAAATAGCCTTATATAGGGAACCAGCTAGATTGTATCAAATCTTGACTTTGATCAAGATTTGATGCAATCTTCCATCCTGAGCAAGCATGGGGTGACAGTGGGAAGGAAAACAGGGAGGCAAAACCTCCGGCAGAACCCGGCTCAGGTAAGGCAGCCCTCTGCCTGTACTCGCTGGGGTCAGAGAGGACAGAAAAGACAGATTAATATACATTGCAGCTTCTATCCAGGAAGACCTGCAAGGAAAATAAGAAGTAAGACCAGCAAAAAAAGGAAGAAATGAGAAATAAAACCTGCAAAAAAGGAGAAATAAGACCTGCAGAAAAAAAGAGTAATAGGTTAATGATGCCAGTACTGCCCAATACATGGAAAATAAGCAGCAGAGATAAAAATTGGAAGTCCTCAGTGCATCATGGGATGTCCGGCTAGACTATCCCTAAATAGATGATTTGTTGAAAAGGAAGGTTTTAAGTTTTATTTTAAAGAGAGAGAGGGTGTCGGCCTCTCGTACCCTGATTGGACTGATTGGTTTCATCGGGCTTTATGGATAAGTAAATCTGAGCATCATCTGCATAGCAATGAAAATTAATACAATGATGCTTGATAATATTACCTAAGGGAAGCATGTATAGTGTAGAAAGTATTGGTCCTAGTACAGAACCCTGAAGAACACCATGACTTCCTCTGGTGTGTAAGGAAGACTCATCATTTACATTAACAAACTGAAATCTATCAAATAAATATGACTTTAACCAGCTTAATGCGGTACCTTTAATACCAATAACATGTTCCAGTCTCTGTAGCAGAATGTTGTGATCTATGGTGTCGAATGCAACACTAAGATCTAACAAGATAAGAACAGACAGGAGTCCTTTATCTGAGGCCATAAGAAGATCATTAGTAACTTTCTCCAATGCTGTCTCTATGCTATGATGAGTTCTAAATCCTGACTGAAATTCCTCAAACAGATTGTTTCTGGTCAGATGGGCACATAGCTGAGTAGGAACTATTTTCTCCAGAATTTTAGACAAGAAGGGGAGGTTGGATATCGGTCTATACTTAGTGAACACTTCTGGATCAAGTGTTGGTTTTTTTTAAGTAAAGGTTTAATTACAGCTGTCTTCAAAGATTGAGGTACATATCCTGTTAATAAAGATGCATTGATCAGATCGAGTACAGATGCATTGACTAAAGAAAATACTTCCTTGAATGATCTAATTGCGATTGGGTCTAAAATACAAGTTGAAGGTTTAGATGAAGCTATTATTTTAGTTAATTCTGAGACCTGTACAGGACAGAAATTATCCAAACAAAAATCAGATTCTATAAATGTCTCTAAAACTGCTGCATTTGAAACAACATCAATAGTGGGAAGGATATCATGGATTTTATCTCTAATAGAAACTATTTTAAGAAGAAACTCATAAATTCATCACAGCTGAGCGTTAAAGGAATACAAGGCTCAATGGTACTATGGCTCCTAGTCAGCCTGGCTACAGTGCTGTAGAGAAGCCTGAGATTGTTCTTGTTCTCCTCTATCAATATTGAAAAATAATCTGTTCTAGCCTTACGCAGGGCTTTCTTATATACTATTAAACTTTTTTTCCAGACTAAATGACTTTTCCAAGTGTCTTGATGTCTGTTTGAAAACTCGCTTCTTCTGAGTGGTTATTTTCTTTTTTAAAGGAGCAACATTGTCTAGTGTTGTATGCATTAAAATTGTAATTCTCTCAACAAACCTGTCTTGGATGAGAGCTTGAATGGATCTTCTCTATTATATCAACACATTGTATCGGAAATACTGATGAAATGGATTTCTTAAATTTGGTAACAACACTATCTGAAAAACATCGGCTATAAGTTTTCTTCTCTGCTATTGTGTAGTCAAGTAGAGTAAATTCAAAGGTTATTAAGAAATGGTCAGACAGAACAGGGTTATGATAACTGTCAGTTCTTCACTATCAATGAATGCCATAAGTCAGAACAAGATTAAGAGTATGATGATAAGAATGAGTAAGTTTGTGGACATTTTGTGAGAAGCCAATTGAGTTTAATATGGAGTTAAAAGCCATGTTTAAGCTGTCCTTTTCATCATCAGCATGAATGTCAAAGTCACCCAGTACAATAACTTTATCAGTATTAAGCACTAAGTCTGATAAGAAGTCTGAAAAGTCCGTCACAAACTGTGAGTAAGGTCCAGTTGGATGATACACTACTGTTAACAGAAGTGGCTTCTCCAATTTCCATTTTGGGTCAGATAGACTGTGAGTAAGGTGTTCAAAGGAATTAAAACTAATTTTTTGGTCTAGGACTGATCAATAGCCGTGATTTAAAGATAGCTGCTACACCTCCCCTGCGACCTGTAGTTCTAGGAACATGAAAGTGTAGACAGTCAGGTGGAGTAGATTCTTTAATACAACATGATCCTCCTGCTGCAGCCAGGTTTCTGTGAGACAAAATAAATCAATATAAAGATCACTAATCAGGTCATTAA
>JBAMHX010000008.1:6615844-6627201 GCA_037177515.1 Pseudomugil tenellus | reverse complement strand
ACACACACACACACACACACACACACACACACACACACACACACACACACACACACACACACACACACACAGTGTGTACCTCCATCAGTGTTTCGTCCATTTCATCAAAAGGTTTTCCATCCTTCCTGTTATAGAACGTTGCCACACCCACTATCTCTTCTTTCTTGTTGACGATTGGCATAGACAGGACATTCTTAATGGTCCAGCCAGACTCATCCAGTGGCTCTGTCTGCACAAAGAGACACAGACACACAAAACAAAAACATGAGTTATAAGGTCTTTTTCAATCTTTTTCATGATTTTTTCACATCACCATCGTCACATCAGCCGGAATGTGATGTAGAAAAGGGACATTTTGGTACACGATGAAATGTTGCACTACATGTCTGAGGACACCTAAGAAACCAAACAGCTTGAGGAACTCTGGAAACTACGCAAAAGTAGGGAATAATGTTGTCCTTTTCTGGAACCTTGTGATCTAACAACATCAACGCACCTTTATACACCACTCACCTAAATTGATATTCAACTTTTTCATGAAACTTACAGACACTGCAGAACATTGATACTACACTGATGTATCATGAATGAAGTAGTTCTAATTGAAAGCATTTCATGGTAATTTCCGCTATTGAAAATAATATGCTGAAGCAAAAGCTAACAACTGATGGGTATAGTGCAAAATAAAATACCAATGTCCCAATAATCATGTTGTTCTAGTTGTTTAGAATTTATGTTGTTTCCACGTGAACATTATGATGAAGAGGAATGTTTGGATATAAGATGTTTTGAACCAGAACATTTAGTGGTCCATTCATGGTTCAGATTCATGGTTTTGTGGTTAATTATTAGAGAAAAGCATGTTGCAATAAATGCTTTAACACTGACCTGTTAATATTAATATGCATCTATACATTTAGAGAAAGACAAAATACATTCACCTGTAAAGTTTATAGTAAAATTCAGGTGTTTTGATCTAAAATATAAACAAAATAAGCAATATCTGTAATTTTTTTACAAGGAGTGTGTGATTAGTACTAACTAGTGTAACAGTTTAATATACTTGTTACACACTTATCTACAACCACATTTTAGTGATCTGTGTAACGTGTAAGAAAATCAAAGGTCAATGACAAAAACATTCTATATATCATTAAAAAACATTTCTTTATATTGGTATGTAATAATTTTGTTAAAACAACTTTTACTCTCTTAGAATGAACTATTTTTACACATTTGCTTGATCACACATACATGGCAGTCGCCATGTTTCTGCCACCTGCAGCAACCAATGAAAATGCTGCTGTCATTTACAGACAGAGCAGAAAGATCTGTAAAGATTTTAGGACTGGTGGGGGAGGACTGAATTAGATAATAGTGAGGGAGCCTCATTATTGTATCCTTGGTAAAATAGGAAAATCGATATGAAAGAATCTTACCTGGAAGCTGAAAAACTCGTCCTGAGCTGCATTCATGATGTTGCAAATCTGTTGCAAGCGCAAAAGTTTAGAACACGTAAATTAAATAAATAAATAAAAAATAAATATATGTAATTGAATAAAACACTAAAATTCTAAATACAATAAAGGTAATTCAAATAAAAAGCTAAATTAAAAAGGTGAGTCTTGGGCCTCTTTTTAAAAACATCAACAGTCCCTGCAGCCCTGAGGTTCTCTGGTAGGCTGTTCCACAGTCGAGGGCCGTAATAATGAAAGGAGGCCTCACTGTATGTTTTAGTTCTAACCTGGGGAACAGATAAAAGGCCGGTACCAAAGGACCCCAGGGTCCGAGTGGGTTCATACCTAAAAATGAGTTCTGATAAATAAGAAGGTCCAAGACCATTAATACATTTATAAACAACTAAATTAATTTTAAAATCAATCCTGAAACTTACGGGGAGAAATGTTTTCGGGCAGCTTGACATTGATTCTCAATCTAATCTGATGGCCATTATGAAAGTGGCACGTTGGAAAAGGGAGGTTTTCACCTTCCACATGGTGTTGAGAAGGGAATTATGGTTAAAAAAAGACAATGTAAACTTGAAAAATGACAGCAGCAGAGATTTCATAAGGAGAACAGATGGAGAAGGATGGATAGATGAGCAACACTCGGCTGATCTGTTTGGAAAAAGCTCCCTGTGATTAATTAAAACAGCTTCTTCAGAAACTACAGTTATGTAGCAGTTTTCAATTCCACATCAGCGTTCGCACTGACAACTGTGTAATCAGGCCTAATAATGTTCACTTTATTTGACCTGTTGCAACCTACAATGGAGAAATGATTAATTATTCTTGATGAAGTCAAAAGAGAGAATTTTGTTTTTGTTTTCCTAGGAAAATCCTTTGGCCAGTTGCACATGCTGAATAAATTGAAAAACATTTACTCACACAATAAGAAGTTTTATATTTTCCCTATTAATGACATTTTCATTACAGTTGACAAAAAAGTTGTAATTAAAATATATAAAAAATCTAATGATTCCTAATCCTTAATGTAGATTTTTTTTAAAACAAATGACAAATAACCTGTCAGAATGGGCAGTTTTTGTTATTCAAAATAGTTAGACTATAAAGCTATAAACTATAACTGTAAAGCGTGAAACTTTTCTGGGTATTTGTTTCCTTCAACTAAATGTTTCCAGAGTGGGAATTAGTGACACATAACATGACCTGTACATTGTTAGATTTGTTAATGCTTGCTCTCTCCGACAGCATTAACAACACAACACATTGCTATTTTTATTAATCTCATTGACAGATGGACAGATCCCCCTCATGCTGGTCAGCAGCTTGGTCTAATGTGGTTGTAATGGGCTCTTTACTACAGTGTATCTAAGCTGATCCAACAAGTGATCAACTGGGTTGTTTCTGATGAAGATCTTCTGCAGTGAAACTGTCAATGTTACAAATTTTTGTAACTTTGGCAGCATGTTTTTACTCTTTTGTTTGTATTAATTTTTGTAAACGTCTCTCTGGGCCATTTCTTAATGTTCACGGTGCCTAACAGGTTTAAAATGTCTGATTGGTTTAGCATGGTGTCATTTGAAAAACAATCTGGCAGCATATCATTGTGTTAAATTGGCTGGTCGAGAAATGTAGCTCTGTGCAGACTATTTGAATGAGTGATTTATTAAAGTTCAACAAAACCTTGAAGCACAAAAACTTGAAGTGTGTCCTGCATGAGAGTATTAGCGCCACTTGGAAAAAAAACCAAGAAAAAAAAAAGAATTCTGACTTTTTTCAAATACTCTTCCATAAATTGCTTTTTATTTTATGTTTATTTTTTTCTAGTCTGCTGATTTTAGTTGACTAATAAGTACTCAGAGGTTCGACCACTCAGATGGCCAGTCTGTTTCTGGATATGTTTCTACACGTTTCTAATGCGTAATAACAAATATAATCTATCAGATAGGTTGATAATGAAATTATTCCTAATGCCATATTCCTACTTTCACTCCTTGATCAGCTAACATTAAATACTGTTCTAATGCTAAAACCCTCCATAAAGAACAAGTATGAACATCTTCACTCCAGCTGTTCTGTAATCCTGAAGTCCAGCTTTTATTACATCTTCTGAAAGGTTATTACTGTGCTTAGGTTAATTACTCCCTTGCTGAACCGCAATGACACAGTTTATATTCAGCCTGCTTGCATGGCAGTCATTCATTATTCATTCATTGATTCAGTCATTCGTCTTTGGGCTCTAAGGTGGATGAGCAGAAAGGTCACATGATCTTCAATATCTTCAACTGTCACATGGCATCCATGTAAGCTGCCAAACTGCCCAATTTTATTGTACGTTAAACGTGTAAATGAATGCCCTTTTTTAAAGCCCCAAGGTTGAGTTTACAAGACAGTAGCTTTGGAGACATCCCAGTAAACAGAAAAGTCATGCATCTGAAGATTGAAGGAGGACATGATGAAATCTCTGCCGCTGCAGCCATGACTGGGTAAAATGAGAAACTTTCTACATGTGCTAATCCCAATGCATACCAAAGAAGCTCAGTTAACATCAGTTTGATATTTAATCATGAAATTAAAATCCCAAACTTTCACAAATGTTAAAGCTGCCAAAATCAAACAATTTAAAAATTTATGGATAGTGTTCATTTAAAGTTAAAGACGATATTAGGAGCAGGTTAAATGGAGTTTCTAACAACATGATGGACAAAAATTCTGTTATATCCAACATAAATTTTATGCTATGGGGTAATAGACATTGGTGGAAATATTTATGGAAAATTAAATGTAATTCAGAACATCCTGATGTGAGTTTGTTTGAAAAACAGGTACTAACCAGTCCAGTTTCTGCCACATAAGTGGGCAAACCACTGACCAGGGCCCAGTGATCAGCTGGAGGGTTCCTTGGGAAGAAGAGAACATGATAGGCATATAAATCACAATTTCCACAAAACTATCACTGTACTGAGAGATACAGCGAAAATAGTTTTCAGATTTGAGCCCTCCCTGCTGGCCAACCTGAAAATGAAAAATCGCTCAAAATTGAATCAGTTCATACTCTCTATGCTCTCTATGCAAAACACGAAAACTCTAAATTGAACATTGATCAAGTTATTGCTTTAACACAAAGTATTTTTGCTGGACAAAGTGGCGGATGCAGGGCAATACCATAATATCCCAGAGAGTCCATTTGGGGATGTAAAAATCAGGAGTCCAGTTGGACAAACAAGAGAAGTGTTGTATAAATGAGTGTGTGAACAGGTGAATGTAACATGGGGTGTCAAAGCATATTGGGTGTTCAACATGAGACACAATAAATAATGCAGTCGTAACATGATTGGTTAAATATGTGATAGGATCTTTGTGCGAAAAAGCCCTTTTTAAGTTGGCGTTCATTCAGGGGTTTCAAAGTTTTCGGACACCTCACAAAATGTCCCATAATGTGATTTTTTTAAATGTTGCATATGACTTACGGTATGACTTTAATGTCCTCTTTGCCATGGAGGATGTAGTCAATGACTTTATAGAAGATAACTTCCTGGAGAGGACAGATCAGATTAACAACCTTGCTGTGGCAGAAATACAAAGTCACCGTGGTTTCTCAATCGTCCTATAACAGCACGCTTCGATAGACTTTGTGTTTATTAAGTTAATTTTCCAAGATCACTGCAGGCACATTGACATTCTTAAGAGACAAAAGACTTCTTAAAGCAATTAATTAAAAACACTTAATTGATTGAAGTGTATAATCTACCAATGAGGCATTAGTCGTCAGAAAATGTTTACCAATAGCAGATCTTAGAGCTTGCCAGAGGTCAATCTGAAGACCTGAGACATTTCGAAGGCTTTCATCAGGAGCAAGATTTAGCTGATTTGGTGTAATGGAAATTTGTCACCTATTCTGATTGGTCAAATGGAAGAAAGTGTTAACATGCCATTAACACTGGGAACATAGAGAGCAGTGCTCAGCAGAACTGAGGCAATAGTAATAGTGTCTGTAGTAGCAGAGGTTGATATTTTCTCACCCTGCCATCAGGAGTCTTGGGTCCATCATAAGGTGGAACTTCTCCCATCAGGACGGGCCACAAGTCAAAGAACTCCTATGATGCAAATAGACACAAAAAGGAAGTCTGAAGAGAGGTGCAAAACAGCTGATACAGCATCTTCTTTTTTCATATTCAGATATATTTATATGAAAAATACAAGTCCCATTCAGAAGCAGCATTATTTATAAAAACACTAACTCCAGGAGCCTCTTAGGCAGGTGCAATATTGATGTCCTGTCTACTGAAAATACAGTTCTCAAAACAAATGCTTGAAGTTGAGCTACTAGTTTTGTTTATTCTTCTTTGTTCAAGAAATCCAATACAGCACCATCTGTGCAGCCAGACATATGTTTGTTCTCAGATAGCAGGTGTGTGGAATTAACTAGCAGCTGCTTGTAATTAGATGGCAGTCACAGACGATAAGTTGTATTCGTGATCATGTGTTACTTAACACAAACATGAGGGATATTGATCAAAAGGTGGGGTTTGGTTCGAATATTTTTTATATTCACACAAGATGAGAAACTCAAAGAAGTTGACAGAGCATGTTCAAAGTCTTGATAAACATCTTCTCCCAGAAGACAGGGAGTATAAATAGAAATGGGCGAAAGGGGACAATATTGAGCACATGATGCTTTCAGTTTAAAATTTGTATAAACACACCAGGATCTTGGCTTTCTTTCTGTTTTCTGAAGAACAGTGTCAGCAAATTAACTTTATTTTCCTTTTAAGTCCAATGAAATTTTATTAGATTTAATCTTATTAAGCAGCTTTGTGTAAACTGAAATGAGATGTTTAAGGAATGTGCAAAAGGAAAAGCAGATGTTGCACAAATTCAAGCTTAAATAGCCTTTAAACAGATTCGTTATTAGAAAATCCATCCTCATCTTCAAAGGGAATGTATCAAAAGACCAAATATGGTGACTGTATCAGACCTTGATCAGATTTAGATCAGCTAGCTCACGTTTGGATTTGGCCTCTAGTGACCGTGCAAAGTTCGGCCATTTTTCTCCACTGTGGTTTCATTTTTCTTCATTTACCAAGTGCTGGTGCGAGAACCAGTCCAGGACTGGTTATTACCGTGGAAATTGATGGATAAAATGAATCCTCACTGAGGAGAGGACATCAACAAAAGCATGTAAAACCTATGTATGTAAATACATTTTAAAGATTCAGAGAGACATTGTTAGCTTAAAAGTCATGTTTTTTTTAAGATAATCTTTTTAAGTATTCTGTCTTAGAATACGGGTACCACAATGGCTCTGGATATTTAGGGTGGTCTAAGATTTATTTTGCTCTGGTCTTGATAAAACCAACTCCAGCCCTTCTAGAAGGAGCTGGAGTTGGGTTATAAAAAAAAAAGTTGACAACCTGATCTTCTTTTGACTCCCTTCATCTAAATTCAATCTGATCCTTCACTTAGCAGAAACCAACCTTGGTTTTGGTCATATCCAGCAGGCCGACGGAGTAACGGTCACAGTTAAGAAAGGCCCTGACTGTGTACAAGGCCTTGTGGAACTGCCTCTCGATGTCTGTTAGCTCCTCAAAAACTTTGCTGGCCGACCACAGCAGCACCTGGACGATACAACACAGAAGAGTCAAGACTTTCAGGTTTTTATAACTTACACCAGTGAGTGGGCAATATGTCGCAAATATTAAAAAAAATATAGCTTACATCATAATAATTCTCTTCATTTCCACAATAGCATGCAAAGGAGGGATTTACAGCTATATCAGTGGGGCTTTGCTATAGTAGTCACAGAAACCTATTGTGGGATGTAATCATAACAGCTGCTTTGAAGAATTCAAAATAATTTTTGTCTTGCTTCTTTAAACAGAATTAAAGTGACCAATGACTGTTATCGAGTTACCTTTGTTCAACTCTCCAGTGTTTACTTCATTATACCAAAATTTTTGCGTGAATAACTTTATAGATGTACAGAATGAAGAACTGCATTTTAGTCAGATTAACAGAGCAGAGAACATGACATTCGGGCCGTAGTTGCTCAACAATCAGCAGTGTGTTTATGCAAAGCTGCAAATCACACATAATGCACACGTGTAAGATCCTGCAGCATGATGATGCTTCCCCATGTGTTCGACATGTAAACATTTTCTGCATGTGTACTTTTACAAACATAATTTGAGACCAAGCTTAGCAAGAAAGGTGATCTCTCGCTTCCCTTCTGAGGAAGACATCATGTACAAGCTGACTTTTCCAATGCCTGGAAAATGTAGAAATAATACTGATTAAGAGCTCTGCTCATGTTGTAGATGCTGCAGACTGATCATTCTTACCTGTCCTCTTCTGGTTTCACCGTTGTGCAAGTAGCTCAGGTGGAACACTCTCAGAATCAGGTTTGCGAAGAACAGATATTTATTAAGAATCTGGAAAAAAGGGACAAATTTTCAACTTATTTTGTATTTTGTGTGTTTACTCCAAAACAAATAGTTTTTTTTTTTTTTTACAGATATCAGATATGAAAAAAACATTTATCTACTTATCAATAACTTATATATCAATAACTTTCCAGTCAGCATCTTATTATATTTAGTATTGAAAAATATGTTTGAGACTTTTAATATTTATGAATTTATGTTGCATGAAACACAGATTTTTTTAATACTGTAGTTTGATCTATTTTCTCTAGAGTACTTTGTGTTCCTCTTTGTCCAAAAAAATACATTTGATTTTATTTGACCTGATGAAGCTTTATGTGGTAACTGGCTGTTATTTCACAGCTGAATTTCTATGAAAGCTTCTCACACATCCCAACACTGTTCTGGCAAGAAGAAGCTGGTAATTATCTACAGCATATTCAGTTGTTGTGATTGTTTCATGGCAGTGGCCAAGTCACAAGAATTCAAAATGACACTTTATGCTGTTAAGTAGGAGAACATACACACATCGCAGCAATCCCGCTTTGCAGAAAGATTTGGATGTTTGTTCATTTATTAATCAGATACACATGAGAACTCACATGCCATCATATTGATGGCATTGTTGGCCTTTGTTCTTCCTCTTGATATTTACTAGTGTTTGGCTTCATTTGTTTGTATTCAATTCGGTCATTTGCAGCTAATTCATACAGATCATGTAAATGTATTGCATTGGAAACAGAAATATACGGATCTATCCTTTAGGAGTCAGATGTTCTTTCAAGAAGTTATGTATTAAAGTGACTTGATGCTTTTTTACAACTGGACCCAAGTCAAAGTTAAGGTGTTTCTGACAACAAACTCTCTCGTTTAGGTCTTAAAGCTACATTTTTCAGCTATGTTCCAGGTTCCAAGGTATCCTGCATAAAATGTTAATCTTTGTGTAAACAGGAATTGCGGATACTAAATGTAGATCTTCTCTTCAGCTACATGAGTTCAGTTACACAGGTTTAAAGAAACTGAAACTGCAGTATCCACTGTGTTTACTGTTTACTTGTGGGTCCTAAAGTTTCAAATAGAATGAGAAGCAAAAATTTCTGCTATAGGGCTCCACATTACTTTTTAGATTAGGCTTCAAACTTTACTTTTGTATAACGTTTGCGCTGGTTTGCGTTACACTTAGCCTACATTTATGGGAGACTAGTAAAAGATGTCCCACGCACTCTGCTCCTCTATGCAGTCTACTTTTAATCTTATTCCTCATGTATAAATATGCAACATTACGCTGTCGAATTGTTTTCTCTTTTCAGTCTGTGTCGGTAATGCTGGCTTAGAGTTATGACGCTTGTTAACCCCTCTTTCCTCCCCAGCCCCAGACTGAAGAAGGCAGATGGAAATCCTTCCTGGTTCTGGTCTTGCTTGAGGTCTTTCTTTGTTTAATTGTTTTTACCAATTGACTATATAAATAGCTTTTACCTCTATTCCCCACCACCCTGTGTGTGTCCAGAGGTTTTGGTACACAACAATAGCTTCCAATGGGTTTTTTATGAACTGTCTGAAACATTATTCTTATTCTAAACTAAACTGGAATTAGTTCAGTTTGATTGGAATATAATTATATAATGGTAAAATAATCTGAATTGGACTATAACTAAATTAGACTAAATTAGATTAAAATTCAAAGTGCCTTGAGATGCACTGGTGCTCTGCAAATAAAGCACAGTGAAACTAAACTAGTCCCAGCTGTCATAACAGTGGACAACCCGATGTAAAGGAAGGGATGGACTACATCAAAAGTTCCCTCTCATACTGCACGTCAACATCTGTTGATGTCCTATCAAAAGACTACCAATATCTTTAAAATGAATCCAATCCAAATCTAACACCATTCAGGGGATTAACTTAGTGTTTAGTTTTCTTTTATTTTAATCATCTCGCTGTTCAGAAATGTACCGTATTAGTGTTTGAATTTTATTCTAGTGGGTAAGCCGACCTAACCACTGTGCCAACATAAAAGATGGTTGGAAGTATGAATTCTGAATGACAATGTTTGAAACAGACGTTTCCATTTACGTATGTAAGGGAGCATAAATGGTTCTTAATCCGAGAAAGCTGGAAACCAGCACTTAACATGTAATGAGGTTCAGGGAACCAAATTACCTGTGATAAAAGAAAAATCTGGTTATTAAGCATTTAAAAAAAACACTGATTCCTTCCGACGTTTCTTATTTTCTGATGTCTTTTCAAGTTGGTCTACAAGAGCTGAAAATGACTGAATACTAAGATGAAGAGAGCAGGATTACCTCTTCATCCTTGGCTGTGAAACTCGTTCCATCCACTTTATTGAGAGCCATCATGACCGCCACCATGTCTTTACCATTCATAATGGGGACAGCGAGGACACTCTTGGTAACATACTCAGTCAGCTCATCAACAAAGTTACTGAAATGAGGGTTCTAAGGGGTAAAAACAAGTGAAAGACAACTTGCGTTAGATTGTACTTCATGGCCAGAACTTTGTAACCTTTCAAAAGATTCTGCTCTCATCTATAAATGTTGTGAGCGAAAGCTTTTGATCATCCACAAACTCAATTCTCTCCCTGCTGTGCCCCACCTTCTTTTCCATGTCTGCTGCCAGAGCCATCAATTGTGCTTTCCCAGGGGTGTAACAGGGTCATTAGCTGCCAGGAGGGAATAAAAACTCACTTATGGACCAGATGTTGCTATCACAAGACCCCAGTCCCTGTTTAGATCTTCTTTGTTCCTTATTAAAGGAACATAATGTTTTGAAGACTGGACATAAAAAATGCAGCGGAGGAAACTTTTTGACAAATAGAACTCAGCTTTCATCTTTTACCTTCAGAAGCTTGCACCAAATGTTCATCTTAAAATGTTCCTGTTTCTACAAACGTCTGAGAAAAACTAAAGTAGGGCTGGATGATCAATTTCTGAAGAAGCAACATTTTTTTATGAAAATTTAGATTTTTTTTTTTTAACCTCCCCAGCACTTTTTGGGCCTTCTTACATCATAGTAACATCAGCGTACTTTTGCTAATTTCCTACAAATCCGCATAAACACATCAGCAAAGAAGAGTTTCTTCCCAAAAAAAGGCCAGTTTCCTTTGTTATTTGGAACTGGTTTGGTTTTGCAAACATGGATTTAGAGCAATAAATGCATCATTGCAAAATCTGTTTAAGGGCTGTTGCTATCAATAGTGGCAATATAACAGATTTATTTCAACACCTGAAACAGAGGCACTCAGCGGAGAAATTGTGCAGTTTACGACATGCTCAAACCAGCAACGGCCTAGAAAACATCACCGATAGACAATCTATCATAGAGAATTATTTTCACTCTGTCCCATATGTGAAAATGGCCACGATAAAACGATGTTGTTTAAACTAAAAAGCCTTTTTAAGTTAACTATAATTTTTTGTTGTATATATATATATATATATATATATATATATAT
>JBAMHX010000008.1:6598200-6610418 GCA_037177515.1 Pseudomugil tenellus | reverse complement strand
ATATAAAATGTCATTAACAGTTATAATAAGATAATTTATACAAGATAGCTTTCAGAAGAGAAGAATCATTTGATGTAAGGGTAGGCAACGAGTATCACCGTGCTGCAAGTGTTCTGAGTTTTCCTACTGCAACACACCTGATTCAGATTGATGGCTAATTAGCAGATTTGTGTCGAGTTTGATGCCAGGCTCAACACAAGTCTGCTACTTCAATCTGGTCTATGTCAGGTGGGTTGCAGCAGGGAAACTCTCAACACTTGCAGCACGGTGATACTCGAGAACCAGAGATCGCTGATTTAATTGAAGTTTGACTATGGAACAGTGGCAGGTTTTCATACATTTACACGCCGTGTCATACATTTGACGCAGGCTAATTCATCGTCCATCTTCTCTGACATTCCTCCACTCAATAAAACTCAGTCCAGTGTTGACTATTGACTATATACCATGTACCAAGATCCATCTGGCAGATCTGCTATGAGCCTACACACCACAACGTGCACTCAGATCAGCCGACTAGATGCTTTTAATTGTCTCCAAGACACGGTATAGATCTAAACAAGACAGAACTTTTTCAGCCATAACTCCAAGGACCTGGAATGATCTCCCTCTGCAAGTCAGACAGGTCAGACAACCTCCTTTGCTGTTTTTAATTGTTTAAAAACCCACTTTTATTTTCTGGCTTTCGTACAGGAATGAGTTGTCATCTGTGTCTGAATTTTTAGCTGTTTATGCACATTTTCTTTGTGATGATGCATGTTTTTTTGTTTTTTGCTGTTATTGAACAGAACTTTTGTCAGCAGTTTATTTTTTTAAGTTCTTTAGAAATAAAAGTGGTACATTATGGTATTTTATGGTATGATATATATACTATATAGAACATTCAGCTGACATCACTGAGTCATGTGACTTTTGCTTTGGACAGAACCCAACGATTTCTAAACCTGTTAAACTCTGACAGATTGTTGTGTGTGGTTTATTCCTCTGAGTCAAAATGGTGATTTCATGCTACACATTATAATAATAATAATAATAATAATAATAATAATAATAATAATAATAATAATAATAATAATAATAATGTTTTTATTATTATCATTGCTCTGATATGTATAAATGTTTCAACTACTGTACATAATCTCTGATTATGATTTGTCTGTTCTCTGCTAGATCATAGCCCCAGTTTTCTCTTCCTTAATAATCTGATATTTTTTCTTGAATTAATTTGGATTATCCATTCATTTGTATTCTGTGGTTAAACCCTTCTGCCTGGACCTGCATTTGAGTTCTTCCTTCAAATCCACATTCCTCCCTGACAGAGGACCCTAAGACCCAGACAGAGAGCAGCCACTATAGAGCATGGAACTGCAGGCAACCTGGTGAAGGAGGAACATGTTCCAACACATAGAAGACAGAGAAAAACCCCAGCCAGCATGGGCCCCATGGGACTGGGGGAAAAAGCCCTCCGGTCTGACTCTCACAAGGCAGCGGACACCCAAGCATGAGTTAAGTAAAAAACACAGGGTGCTTTGTAGGATCTGGGCAATCATGACCAACCACCCACTATGGGTCAGTGCCTGCCCCAGTGCTTCCAGCAAAACCCTCCCACCCAGTGAAAAACTAAGATAAAATACACACACACACACACACACACACACAAACACACACACACATTGCCGTTTTCTTATAGAAAACAATACGTCTATCATACCTTACTTTTTCTGCAACTTGCGTGTCTCCACCATGATGTGATGAAGCACATTGAAGTTAAGTTCTCACCCACACTGAAGAATCTGAAACGGAGCCTCAACAAATCAGATAACTGGTGTGCAATATGAAACCACTAGCACTCAATAGAGGTGTAATTACTGAGCTGTAACTTGTAAAACGTTTTCAGGTTGTTCATAGTGTTTTCTAAAATGATAGTTCTTTAACTGTTAATATATTATTACTTATAAACAAACGGATAAATCTGGAATTCTTCATTTTTAGTTGTACTGATCACTCAAGACCAGATTGCATTATACGTGGAACTTGATGATTTAGGGGGGTGCAAAATTATTCAACAACTTGAAAAACGGCTGAGAACCACAGATCTAATACAAATCTATATTTGTATACTTGTATAGCTGTCATAATGTGAAAATATACATGTGTAGTGGATGTCATTTGTGTAATCGTTGCTGCAACGAATAGTGCATGAGTATTCCTTAGGTTGTATGTGTTTTGTGTTGTTGAGATAGCTCTTATGAAAAAGAGGCAAGACCCTCACAGCCTAAATGGAGTGTAAATGAAAAATGAATAATTATATTTAAAAAAACAATAAGCTAAATCCATGAGAAGCACAATATAAGTCTTCCTCATCAAAGTCTAATCACACCATCAGTATAGAGTCTATACTGATGGTGTGATTAGACTTTCATGCTCGTTTTCCTGATTTCTAATTATAGTGCTTTGTCCTTGGTTTGGTAGATACTAGTATTGATCATTAACAGGATGTACTCATTTTAATCATATGACGGTCGCTTGAAGCTTAATCTGACCTCAATGAATAAGTAGCATCTTATCTCATGTAATAAAACATTTCATCGGAGTGCACTATTATCAAATAATTTCCTTCCTAGAGGATTCACGTAGGTAGTGGTCTTCCACTGTTCTGGCTCATAGAGCGCTCAGCCAGTAGTCTTGCACGTTTTTTGTTACGTCATGACGCATAGCGCTACAAGCGATCTTAAAATGAATCTAAGACGGAATAAAAGTCAAGCCTCGAGGAATAACTTCACAAAACCTACTAAAGGGATACAAGTTGGAGCACAGGTGAGTAACTTTGCGTGCTAAAGTAATGTTTTTATCACGGGTATCAAATTAAACTGTGACAATGATTTATTTTAGTCGCTTCAAATTTCAGGCGTCCACGTTGACAACTTGTTTACAATGGTACCCATTCATGTCTCGATAACGTAGCTCTACCTGTTGTGGGAGTCCGTTTTTAAAGACAGCTAAATGAATAAAATGGACAAGTAATGGCTACAATTATTAATACGTGTCCATTATGTTGTATCATACTTCCTTGTCTAATGTATCTCGAGGCTCAAACTCATATTTCCTGTATTTCTGTTTCTTAGCACCGGCTTTAAGGCAGAACATATCATCTTATTAACTGATTCTATCATTTATCTTCGTATCAATATTACCAAGAACAGTAAAGACAGCAGTACTGGCAACCTCATCCCCGTTCTTGAAAAGTTTTTTTTAAAAAATCCTTAATAGTTGGTTACAAAGAGGTTTTTGTATGTGTGAGTTCTGCTCAAAGCAGAATAAGTCTGCTGGCTTAAATTCTACTGATTTTTACTCCTTTAATAACACTTTTTAAAATGAAACATATTTAAAATGATCTTAAAAATCCGAACTCTATCTAGAACTTCATTTCGCAGCACGTCTTCTCACATTTAGGGGGCCTCAGAGTTTGTTCTCCTATGTAATTACAGCATTCCCAAAATTCCCATTAATCTTTCCAGATTTCCTCGATAGGTACTACTAGCCTGGTCTCTCATTTACAAAAATCATTTCTCTCCACAAAAGTGTTGCATCTGGAATAATTCAAACATATTATACAAAAGAAGACTTTATTTTTCAGACATTACTTAATTACTCAAGTTCATCAACTTTTTAATAATAAAGGTTTTCTTATAGCTGCACAGAATTTCTTACTCAGTATAAAATCTCTGTCTCCCCCCCAAAGCATTTAGCATTGTATTTGACTCTATTCCACCTGGTTTGCTCATTTTGTTCAAAGGTGTGGACTTTTCCTCTATCCGACCGAGTGGTCCTGACTCTAGACAAACTGCTATTGATAAGATTTTTTCTCATCTCCACCAAACTAACTCTATAATTTGCTCTTTATTCCAACATCGTCTGATCTCATCCCCTTCGTGTGTGCCCTACTGGAACACTTGTTCAGAATCTCGATTGGACTAAAATTTATTCTCTTCCGCACAAATATTTCCTCACTAATAAAGTCAAAGACGTTTCCAACAAGCTAACCCACAGGTTTTATCCAACCAAATGTTATTTTCAAAGATTCAAAACTGACATTGAAGTCTCTTGTTCACCCAGAGACCTCTTCTGGAATTGTGTATGCTCACAAAACTTTTGGAAATACATTGCAGCACAGATCTCCAACAACATCAAACCAGATTTCCTCTTGTTTTTTAAATATATACTGTTTCGGTATCACACACTATAGGATGAAAGTCTCCCCTGCTATATTTCTTATTAACCTGATTCTGTTTCTTGCAATATTCTTCACCCATAAATGTAAATTTCCAAATAAAACAACAAAAAGGCAAAAAAAACCAAAGGATAATTGTACCGAATACAATTTAACTATGTAACTCGCATTTTCTTTTCTTTTATTATACTATTATTTATTTATGAATTCATTTTTCACTCCGATGCCCTATTTTACCTCATGTACAAATGAGTGTTTGTCTCCTTTGATTCTCTAAACTCTGTGAAAGCATTGAAATTATAAATTATATATATATATATATATATATATATATATATATATATATATAATCTGACTTAACACCACTACTCGTGAGTTCAACTGAAAAACTCAGAGTTAACTTTATTAAAAAGATACGGTAAACAAGACCTTTATTAAATTTTATGATGTGCAGCCAAATTATACCTTAAAAAGAAAAAAAAAGATTTACAACTGAATTATGACCAGTAAAACTGAACAAACGCAGCTAAATTGCTTTATACAACACGTTATAGGCACCTAAAATATTGCAGACTAAAATGCATAAAACTACTAACTAATTATAGTGCTTTGTCCTTGCTTTGGTAGCTATCAGTATTGATCATTAACAGGATGTACTTATTTTAATCATATGCCGCTTGAAGCTTAATCTGATCTAAATGAATAATAAGAATCTTATCTCATGTAATAAAATGTAAGAAATATTTCCTGGCATCAGCAACCTGTTCGATGTACAAAGACAGCGTGTCCACACCCATTAATACCAGTCATTAAAAACCAGTTTTATGCAGTTATTTTTAGAAAAGTGGAAAAATTCATTCAAAGAGTTGCACATAGTAGTTATTTGATATGACCACTTACTTTTCTCCATATCACACCGGATACAGGATCAGTCATGCATCACCGGGACGAGTCCTGCCCAGCAGAGGATGATGGGACAAAGACCCTCATTCAGCAGCCACTTATTCTGGAGAGAGTTGAGAAAGGAGCAGAAAAAAAGTGGCAATCCACCGTATCTCATCGGCTGAAGAAACACTGCTCATGCACCCCAAAAAAAGTGAAATCCAAAGTACTAGACTTTGTTCCGATTCTGAAATGGCTGCCCAAGTACAAGCTCAAACAGTGGATTCTGGGTGATATGATGTCAGGACTAATAGTTGGAATCCTACTGGTTCCCCAGTCCATAGCTTACTCCTTATTGGCCGGCCAGGACCCAATTTATGGTCTCTACACTTCTTTCTTTGCATCTATCATTTATGCCCTCCTGGGCACTTCCAGGCATATCTCGGTAGGAATTTTTGGAGTCCTGTGTCTGCTGGTGGGCCAGGTTGTGGATAGGGAGTTGGCTTTGGCAGGATATGTCACAGAAAGCGGCGATATATCCGGGAACGACAGTGTTGTCGGCCATGGGAACAGTAGCCACGTGATGGTATGTGACAGGAGCTGCTATTCAATCACAGTGGGAGCAACGGTAACGTTTGTTGCGGGGATTTACCAGGTAAGTGTGTGACGCTACCCTCTGAGGCAAGCGAGACAATTCATTTTGGTTTATCCCACATTTTGCTTTTAATGCTATTCTGCTGTGTGTCCAATCTGACACCTTACTCCTGCTCCCTTTAGGTGTTAATGGGCCTCCTGCAGGTTGGTTTCGTCTCCGTCTACCTCTCCGACTCGCTTCTCAGTGGCTTTGCCACAGGAGCCTCCCTGACCATCCTCACATCTCAGTTAAAGTACCTTCTGGGCCTGAACATCCCAAAATCCCAGGGCTTGTTCACTCTGTTTAAAACCTGGTACAGCGTGCTCATCAACCTCGGAAAGACCAACATCTGTGACCTTGTCACCAGTTTGGTGTGTTTGGTCATACTGATTCCTTCAAAGGAGCTAAATGACCGTTTCAAAGACAAACTTAAGGTAAAAATAAACAACTTAATGGATTATTTTCTAGAACGTGCAGACAGAAACAAGACCTCTACAATACATGTGTTGCGTCTCAATTAAATCTGTTCTAAAAGCTCTCAAAGTTGTGATAACGCATCCAAAGGATGTAATCATGTCTGCGTGTTGCTTTTTTTTAAATTAGCATATGTTTGCGCAAAAGCAGATGTTAAACTAATTATGAAACAGAACAAATGTATGTTTTTTTATTAAGTCATTAGGTTTATTAGGTTTCAGTGGTTTTTATTAGTTGTTTTATTGTTGCTACAAATTAGATATCACCATAAAAGTTGTGTAAATGTCTATATTGTGTTAATTATTTAGGAAAGTTTTGATGTGAAATAAAAAAGTGATAATTCTCTTTCTAATTTGGCATTACAGTTTATGGCTTTATTATGTGGTTTGATGTCAGCCTCACATTGTTAGATCCTTAGTCTGGTTAACTCTCCTTGTCTCTCTTTCAGGCTCCGATCCCATTTGAACTTTTTGTAGTGATAATTGCAACATTAGCTTCCCACTTTGGCCACTTCAACACCGATTACGGTTCAAGTGTTGCTGGTGACATCCCCACAGGCTTCCTCCCGCCCCAGCTGCCCTCATGGTCGCTGATCCCCAACGTCGCCATTGACGCTTTTTCCATCGCTATCGTGGGATTCGCCATCACTGTCTCGCTGTCAGAGATGTTTGCCAAGAAGCACGGCTATACTATAGATGCTAACCAGGAGATGTACGCCATCGGCTTCTGCAACATCCTGCCATCTTTCTTCCGCTGCTTCACCACCAGCGCCGCTCTGCTGAAGACCCTTGTCAAGGAGTCGACAGGGTGCCAGACCCAGGTGTCGGGGCTGATCAGCGCTCTCGTCCTGCTGCTGGTGCTTCTGGTTTTTGCGCCGCTCTTCTATTCCCTTCAAAAGTAAGCATACCAGAACCTGGGACAGATTTTATGTATGTTTTCACAGTCACTGTAGCTAATTTGTAGCTAATAATTTCTGTTGGATGTTATTACAAGTAAAATGATCGTATAGGATACAAACGCTGTAGTACCGCACCACTACACTTTCTGGAAACCAACGTTGGTTTTTTTTTTTACATTTTTTCAAACTATCCTTAACTATAATAAAACAAAGAGGTCTTTGTTCAAAGCAACCATAACGTAGCAAACAAGCTAACTTACTTTTAAAAGTTCTAATCAATGATGGTAATTATATGGTGATTAAATACTTTTGTACGTGTTAAATACGTGTTGTAATAACCAAAAACAGCAGGTGACTATCGCAACAAAAAGCTCATTGTTCGAGAATTGTGTCAACGAGTTCAGGCAAAAGTTGAAAACAAACTATCATGAGCTACATATTTCCAGCCCTGGCCGCTTTTCGGTGAAGTAGGGTTATGTTAATCATGTGAACAAGAATTAAAAATGTAGATGTGTTATATAATTGGAAAAAAGAGACTAACTGACTCTTACATTTTAACTACAACCTTTTTAAACAAATTGGTTATAACTTCTGCAAAAGCCGACTCGGAGCATTGCAATGTCAGCATTGCTCTCTTATTAATACTTACCCATCGATATCTGCATTACATTTTCTACTAGTTGTCAATAATTGAATGTTGGAATTGTTATTTAGAGGATAAATTAGCTTCGCAGTTAAAAACAGAAAATTTGTAAATATGGGTTTTTTTATCCTGTCTGAATATAATTTTTTCCTTAAAACATATATAAAACATATAGTTATTACTATAAAATGTAAATGTAATACAAAACCAACATCAGATCAACTCTGATCGCTCAAAAGATCAAACTTACAGCTCTAAGACATTATTTTAAAAAATCACGTGAAATAATAATTAGATGGCATTCATTAAGCGAGATTTTAATCTGTGAAAGAAATTACTGTTTTTTTTGTCAGTTTTTATTGGATGACTTGCTTGTGGTTTTCAGATTGTTAAAGAGACGTTTCAAAGGTAGAGTTTGACTACACATAACCTGACAGAAGTTCAGGGCTAAAGTGTTATATTTTTCACTCAGCAGAGGGACATCTTCAGCTGTCATGGTGAACAGATGATAGAATAGAAAGCAGGAAGAGACTGAGTCTTACATTAGACTAAATGACTTTTTTTACTATGCTGATTAGAGTAGCTTCATTATTTTGTTATGTTAATGGAAAGTCCACACACTAACGCATCCAACAGTTGCTGCTTGGACCAAATGCTTTATAATCTTATTTTCTCTTGTAGCGAGTGGTTGCCCATGTGCTTTTCACATGGGTGTCCCTGTGTATTTTACATGCATGTATGATTTAGCAGCTGTTTCATGGAATAACGGGGACACTCCTTTTTTTCCAGATGTGTTTTAGCTGCCATCATTGTGGTGAACCTTCGTGGAGCTCTACAAAAGTTCACTGATGTTCCCCGAATGTGGCGTGTCAACCGTATCGATGCCGCCATCTGGTTGGTAACCATGGCAACATCAGCAATGATCAACACTGAGCTGGGACTTCTTGTTGGGGTGTTGGTGTCAGCTCTCTGCGTCTTGGGCCGAACCCAGAAAGCCAAAGTAAGGGAGCTGGGCCGAGCTGGCACCAGGGAGCTTTATGAAGATTTGTCGTCGTATCGCGGCCTTCAAAAATATCCTGGAGTGACAATCTTTCGATACCAGGCCCCGATCTATTACGCCAACCAGACTCTGTTCAAGAAGTCTCTTTATAAGTCGGCGGGGCTCGACCCTGTGAGGGAGAAAGCAATTCATCTAAAGTTCAAAAAGCAGGGGTCTGGAGAAACGTCAAAGATGAAGTCAGAAAATAGGGCTTGTGAAGAAGATGGAGCTGCTGCGACCGTTACCTTGATGCTTGAGGAGAAACAGTCCCAAAACAAGCGCAGTTTGGTGATCGACTGCAGCGCAGTCTTGTTCCTAGACACTAGTGGAGTAAACGCTCTGAAGGAGGTTCGGAAAGATTACGGAGAACTCGGGGTAAAGGTTCTCCTGGCCCAGTGTAATACCTCAGTACTAGACAGTCTGGAACGAGGAGGTTACTATAGCAGCGAAAAGGATGGTGATGTAGGACAGAACAAAATGACCTTCTTCTCCATTGAAGATGCTGTTTATTATATCCAAAGCCTCTCTACTCCAAATGGAGAATATGATAACAAAAGCTAAATACATACGGTATATAGCAGTAATATTTAATTATATATAAATATATAACATTCCAGAATATATAAGGGAAATTCATGGTTCCAGATGTGCCTTCATGGCCATCTATCGTAACTGCTGTAAGTTTTATTTAATGCAGTTTGAGGATGTTTAAATCCATCTTACAGAAATGTCATTAAAACATGAAATACTGATGTCAGAGTGCAACTTTACTTAAAACACTCTCAGGTGCACTCAAAGCTCTTTTTTAGGGCAAGATTTCTCTAAGCTTAATTTCACAACACATTTGTTTTTAGTTCAATAGAGTCCTGAAAATCTTCTGAAAATATATTTAATGTGAAAGTAAAAGTGAAACAGAAAATGTAAAAAAATAAAATGCAGCAAAGTTTTTAGAATCCTAGATTTCTTGAGGGGGTGTATGTAGTGTCAGACCTAAAGTAGACAGAAGAAAAAACAGAATAGCAAAACCTGAGGATCATTTTTATTTGTTTTCATTATCTGGCACTGGTGAGTTTCAGTCAAAATGCTGATTGTCAGCTAAATGCATTTCAGTGGGGTTCATTTTCTGTCCATTATTATCCCAATTACCCTCAACTTTAGCATGTCTCAGTCCTCCACTGGTCTGAGGAAGAAAAGGCTGGTGGGTTCATATGTAAATCAAGCTACAACCAGAAGTCCAATGTTTAATGCATGCACCAAGGTTCAGATTAGGTCACATTTATTTTGAATGGTCTGCCTGTTTCAGCAATTATTCAGTCTCTTTAATCCAACCAGTGAGTGTAAATGCGAATCCTTTAAACGTTTTAGGGACATGGTATTCTTGCTGTACATGGGTCAGATTACCCAAACACAAAGAATAATGGAACCCAGGTTGGAAAAAAATCCTTCAAAGTTAGCTTCACTTCATGGCCTGGACATTTTATTTGTATGAGAAAAGGTCAAACTTGGCCTGAACATGAATGTAATGAGGGGGTTTTCTGCGGTATCAGCAACTTTCTCACTTTTTAAGAAGCCTTAAAGCTGTAGATGAATTCTTCAACAAAATAATGGGAAAAAAACACACTAAAACTTCTATTAATTGTGAAGTACCTCAAGCTTAATGGCTCCACTGTACTCCCATCGCTTTACTGTGAATGTTTTGATCTCACTTTTTGACATATTACTACCTTACTATCTTAAGGTTTTTTTTAATGAAAACTCTGAAGATTTTAAGTCTTTACTACAAGAAAAGCCAGTTCTGAATGTATCACTTTGATGAATTATACTGTTTTACTGAGTTAGTCCTGTCTGAGTTCTGACTGTAGCCTATTTACAGTGACTTGTAGACTGAGTGGAAAAATACAATGTGCAGTTTATGCCAGGTGAGACTACACACCCACTTTGAGACTCTTTTCTTGCATACAGAGTTGTTGGTCAGATTCCATGTATTCTTCTCATACATGACAGCTTGTATGTGCAGAGGGCGTGAGCATATCCTTGATCAAGCAGGAATCGCTGCAGGGCAAACATGTTCCTGTCAGAGCTGAAGAGCATTTCAATTTAAGTGGTAAAAAAAACGTTGATGCACTGTTGAAATGTTAGAAAAGAAAGTGTGATGATACAGATTTCAAGTCTGACGTGAATGTTAGGCAAATTTTTCTCGTCACCAAAAGAAAAAAAAATTCTCCCTGTTGAAGTAAAAGTTTGATCTTTTAATGTTTTGCTTTTTTTGTGACTTGGCGGATCTCATTACAACTGCCTTATAATGTTGAAGAGCTTTTAGTCGCATAAGACATGCACAAGTGCGGTGCATGGCTGTTCCCTCCTGCATAGGCACCAGATAAGTAAGTTAATAAGTGTGTACTCTGAATAGAATTAGTGGACTACACTGTTCATCTTATCTGTTTCTGATAAATCAGGGGAAAGGGGAGCTCAGGAGAGAATTTTGCTGACCGAATGCAGTCTTGCAATTCGTACTCCAAGTGTATCTTATGTGGAATTCAGTTTTTATTTTGCAGGAGATAAATTTGTTTTTGTTTTTTAAAAAAGAATGTAACTATGCAAAAGTAGATTGCCGCATGTCTGAGGTTTTAAGGGTACGGCAGCTGTCAGTCCTGAAAGTGAAAGAAAAACAGAATGAAGTTTGACATTTAGTGCTCAGGTGAACACTTTTCATGCTGTATATTTATTCATCTTTAAATAAAACTTATAATATCCATTAAAAGAACAACATTCCATTTTATATGTAAAATCCTCCAGGTTCACCATTATCACCTGAAATATACTTTATAGTTTACTTTATATTAATTTATAGTAACATGCTTTAAAAACATGGTTATACTTAAATATGTGTGAATATATATATATATATATATATATATATATATATGCTTGTGATTTTTATTTACTTTTTAATGATGTCTTCTGTGTATTCATGCTTGTAATTGTGCCTTATTTTCTAGTGTCATGTGACTGAAAAGCTTTTGCACTTCTGAGTTCTGAATGAGAAAACTCTTTAATCTGTTTTAAAACCCTGAAGTGTAACATCTATGTGTACCTGTGAAGAATGCAACTAGCAGCTTGCTCGACATGTCATCAGTAAAGCAGCTGTAAACTGTCATGTTTTAGAAATGTGTTTTCTAAGCTTGTT
This sequence comes from Pseudomugil tenellus, assembly GCA_037177515.1. NCBI lineage: Eukaryota > Metazoa > Chordata > Actinopteri > Atheriniformes > Pseudomugilidae > Pseudomugil > Pseudomugil tenellus. Next base: position 6,598,430 of record JBAMHX010000008.1, on the reverse strand, counting down.
TTGCTGAAAAGACTTTTGGTCCTGGGGCTTTATGGGAAACTGCTGCAGCCCATCACAAAACATGTAACCGCTCAGTTCCATTTCATGTTTAGTTGTACTCAGGGTTTGAACTCAAGTGGGCTTCTCAAGTTGACCTGTGCTTTCATTTCACTGCCCTTTTTTGATTTTTGAAATGAATAACTTCTCTTTTATAGATTTTTTGTGTGTAGCTGCATAAAATGCAAATATAT
>JBAMHX010000008.1:6577729-6592369 GCA_037177515.1 Pseudomugil tenellus | reverse complement strand
GTTGTGCTGTCATTTTCTGCTTGCAGTTTTTCTTAGTGAAAGATTGTTTTTTGGACTGTAAAGAGGGCAGGGGAAAAAAAGTGGAGTTTGAAAAAGGGGGGGGAAAGGTCTTTTGGGCACCCCCCCCCCCCCCCCAAATCTGCGTCCATGTCTCCAGTAGAGAGACGTATTTTGGGCATGTATATTTCTTGTTTCAGCAGTAAACCAATTCTACCAAGAATCACTTTAGATGTAAAGATTCTGAACATGTTTCATGTCCTAAATCTAGAAGATTGCAATATACATACAACTATTCACTCAGATATTAAGTAGAGTGTGTCTTGAACACCAACATATGTGATTTTTGGGTGCCATGACTCAGAAAGTTTCATAAACAAACAAACACCATCATTATTAATTTGTAAGCGATTATTCCAACAAAAATATTTTTAACAATTTGAAAGCCCTAAAAAATATGTAATATGGCATTGATGAAAACATAATAGTGTGTTTGTGCTTTTTCATAGATAAGAATAGATAAAGCTTTTTACTAAGAGACCTGAGTTGACACATCTCACACCTCCCCTCCATCTATCTTTGTCAAAAATTTCTGTTACTATTAAATTTGCATTATCTTTTCAAATTTTCTCTTGAACTGCTGACTTAATTTTCTCGTACGTTGTTTAGTCTTCTTGGCAAAACCAAGGAAACAGTGAAAGAAATATCTTTCTGAGTGAAGCACATTAATGACATGCTAAACAACAGGCTGTCATTGAACTGACAGAGAAATTTAACATCAGGATTTTTAACATCTCTAATTATCCTTTTATCTCAACTGTCAGGCAGTAGTAGATAAGCTCCATAAAAAAAGTATTTCATGTTAAATGAATACATGAAAATAACTCTTTTGTCCTAACAAACACTGTAGAGAAAAGTTGTTTACTACTTATTAAAAAGGTTATGGGAACTGCAAAATTTAATACAGTCGGAAAGGGCCTAAAGACGCAGTCTAATTAAATCAGGTTAAATGTTAAAGTTTTACATCTTTTTGTGGATATATCAGAGGGAGGGATTTTTTCCATCTGCAAACAAAGAGATTGTTGGATTACTTTTTCAGAGCATCCTACTTTTTTGAATTTGGGATAACTTTGGAAAAATTATTCTAAACCTTTTTTTGGTAATATTTCAAATATGTGTTCTTGTTTTCAGTTCTTATATTGACCTATTTTTTTTTTTCTAAGATTCAGATAAATTTATCTTCTATTTTTACCCTTTAAGATCTTTTCACTTTGGTACCAGCAACAGAGACTCATTCTAAATGTTGCATCCTGTCTCTTCTCCTAGCTCTTTCCAGCTAGTAAAAATTACTCTAATGTTGACTCTTGTAATTTCTCTGTAGTGCCATTTGTTTCTTTCTTTTCCTTGCTTCCAACAGTATTATCTTCTAAATTTCAATCCTAAATAAGCCATGTGGTGTGTTGTCATCCAGCTACTTGACCTGACATAGTGCTGTAAAGCAAAATATTGCTGTCATGTTATGCTCTGGGCAGGAGTAAAAAAAAAAGATGTTATGAATGGAAGTTCCCCAGATTCAGACACTGCAGGGCAACAGCTTCATGAATGTAAATAATAAATATCAGTATATGATCAAAATTAGACAGAAGCACAGATTTATAAGGTTAGAAATGTACAGTGTTGCTTTAATGATAAATTCCTTCTTTTTGCTGAGATACAGTTTTTGTGTGTTTGTAAACAACATAATTTAAAAAAAAGATGTCATGTAACTTTTGACCTGTGGATGAACTAAGCCTGTAACTTCACAGCACTTACAACACTGTCCCATAATTATATAGTCTCAATCTGTTTACAGTAGTACAACCTCCAATTAAACAGCAAATGAAAAACTTAAAACTAAACCAGGCCATTGTTAATCATTCGGTTACTTCTTAGATATTTACATGAATTTTAGGAAATACATTTATTGCATGCAATCCAGCCCAACTTGCCTGAAATGTTTATAAAGTCTTGTTAGCCTTGATTGATACCAATTTAACTTTAAGTATTTAGCTTCTACTAAACAGGAAAATAAAGACACAGATGTATACCACATTGCTCTGCAGCTTATCAGGCACTTACTGCTATTTTTAGAAAAAAATTACATCCCATTTTGGTACGTTTTCACAGCAGGCAAAGAGCTAACTTACCAGTCTAATAATACAGCGAGTGGGTTTTGCAAACACACTGTTCTTTCATCAGACTCCAACGAGCAAATTCTTTGCCAAGGTTGGTTCAAGTCTTTCCTCTGGAGCAATCTCTTTCCTGCTTTTTCTTTCTGGCCTCCTAAGAGACCGATTTCACCTTCTTACTTTGTTCAACCATGACAAATTTCTGTCTGAAAAGGAGGAAAAAGTAGCACATAGCAGAGCCCGGTGGGTTTATAGAGGAGGAACCATAAAACAAAGCTCTCCAGGTCACTTAATCCCATGAGAGAGACACTGCTCCTGCAAAGTTACTATGTCTAAAGAGGGCAGCCCCCTCGAAAGGTCCAACACATGTCAAGCACTGTATACTGACCCATGAAGTCTTTTTTTTTTTGGTTCAAAAATTAAATGGTAATCCTTTTAATGCTACCAGACTCCAGTGGCTCTAAAATGACCCTCAAGTGCAGAAGAACAGCATTTTGTCATTTTCCACCTCTTCTCGTGCAAAATTGTGACATCAGTCTCCCTTCAACGACATAAAAGTCAGATGTAAAATGTTACTTGACTATTTAGATTGAGATTCCTTTGAAAAGCTCTACGTAACTTTTCAAACCTAAAATACTAGACTTGTAAAATAGCATTTAGTGCATTTTTTGAGCTATCACTGCTTGATAAAACATACCGTATTGCTTTTTTTTCCTCAAAATGCTGACTTTTGAAATTAGGGTTATACACAGCTTTACATGCAAGCAGATAAAAATGCACTAAAATGCACATTTTTAATGCATTGAAACAAACACACAAGAAGACATCTGATTAAGCAAGGGAAAGACAGCAAGAAAGTGACAGCAGGAGATTTGACAAGTCAGGATTAGAATGACTTGTACACACTCACAGTATAGGTAGATGTTAAAATAGTCATTGAAACAGGGGGTTTATTGCAAAAATCTGTCAGAGTTCCTTACTGCATCTTTAAACTACACCAAAAGAAAGCATTAAATTAGTTGATGTTGATGCTTTGACACTATTTGTAGTCATTGCCTTCATAACTTTTCACCTAAACACTAATGCTAAACAGTAGTTTTTTAAAGTAAATCCTAAGAGGGAATGAAAACTCTTATTTCTTTTTAAAACTGGATTTGTATAATTTTTCTGTTGTAAAAGAAAAACATTTCAACAATATATAGCTTTGATCCTCATCTGTCTGGAAAATAATCTTTTTCTTGACCGAAGTTCATCTCTGTCACCATCAAACAGAAACATCAAGGTAAAAGAAATCCCTCTAATGAATCAGGCTTAGAAGACTAGCACTGTTTTTTACAAATCTTCTCACAGGTGGATAATTGAGTGTAGAAAAATAGATTTAAAAAATGGCTTTTCCATTTCAGTATCATGCCCATCATCTCATTTCTTCTCAGTCTGTCAAAACCTGACATATTTGCTCGGATTTTTTAATTTGGTCCCCATCATGACTGTCGTGTGTTTGGTTTGTCTCCAAGGATGGTCTTTTTAGCACCTTTTTGACTAACAAAAGGTTTGCTCTCTAAAAGATAAAGATCAGGTAATCTTTAAATGTAATAAAGAAAGAAAAAGTTGCCAAACTTTTTACTTTTTTACTTTTCATAACTTTTTTTGGTTTAATAGTTTTATTTTTATATGCATTATGATTTTTTGTTATTTCTTGCAGCTTTTTGCTACTTTTTATTGCACAATTTTTTGCACCATGATGCTTTCATGTTTTATGTAAACACTTTGAGTTGTCTTGTGGTAACTTGCCTTGCCTCACAAAGACTATCAGATGAGCAACCATCAAACATTATGTTTGGCTTATTAAACACTTAGCTGATGATGCTATCTCAGCTGGTCTATCTGTACCTAGCCTAATGTAGCCTATAATTTATTTATTTATTTATTATTATTATCATTTTTTAAATAGTTGTTTTCACTTTTTCATTGACGTAGTTTTTGTATGTGTTCTTGTGTGTAGGTGTGGTGTATATGGCAGGGGGGTTTTATGAACATGCAGATTGGTTTTAATGTGTAATGTTTTAAATTCTACTGTAAAGCACTTTGAATTACAGGAATTGTTTGAAAAGTGCTTTATAAATAAAGTTTGATTGATTGGTGATTGATTAATGTATGCACGGGCATCCGTATCCCTGAAAGCTACATCATAAAACACTGGTCTAACCGACACTGCACAAAATCTTAGTTCAGCAAAAGCTTCTGCCCCAAAAACACTGAGGTGTTGCCTTTTTTGGAGTGAGAACATCTGTGCAAGCTGCAGGAAATAACCACAAATTGCAAGGAATTATGGGTGAAAGCTGAAGGATTCTGATATCTGATCCCAGCCTTGTTCCAGGTTTGGAGGATCAGTTGTAACAACACCATCAACTCAAGACTTAGTTCAGTCTGGAGGTATATTCTGTTATGTTCCCATGAGTTTTTATTAGATTGCGTTGAAAATCACCTCAACAACTAAAAAACTGGCTTTTATGTTTAATATTGGATGGGGAACGTCAGATCTGGTTAGGTTTAAAGTAGTGATTAATCCAAAATCTAAATAACTGGAATACAATATTTATGTATTGACATTTTTTATTTTCTGTTACGTGAAACAGTTTGGACGCCTTCAGTGCTACTTTATGTTCTCTTCATTAAAACATAGCAGTTGAACTCCAAATTAACTACTGGCGAGGCTTTGACGTGTTTAACATATACAACATCTGGATTAATGTGAGAAGCAGTGTCAGCCAAGACTGGATAATTCCTCTGAACCATAACTGGTTCAATGGGTTTGTTCCCTGTCAGGTTTTGTAATTACCTTGTCAATAGATCTTTTAGGTCTTTCTTGGAGCCTGGTGGTGAACTATCATCTCCTTCTGGCACAATTAGTTAATGTTTTTTCCAAGCTCCTTTCTTTCTATGATATGAATAAGGCTCTTTTTTTTGCTTAAAGATATTTCCTAAATAAACAAAAGAACTAGTTTCTAGCTTGTTTAAAAAGTTATGTTTGCATAATTAGTTGAAATCAACCCAATAACTGTTGTTGCATATGACATGCTCAGAAAGGAATGGGCATGGTCAGCAACAACAGCTAGTGCCCTGTGGTGTGTAAAACTAGCTCAGTTCGTAGTAGAGGATATCATGTGCGCCAAAAAAAAAAAAAAAAAAAAAAAAATCGCCTGGACTGTTGATACAAAACAGGATGGATCGATGCATTAATGTTCATAAAAAATTCTGAATGTTCCCTTGTATGTAAGTTCATGTCTAGTTCTTTGGTTGTCCGTGAATAAATTCCATTGTTCTGCATCCGGCTGCCTTCTCCTTGCCTGCGTTTGGGTCCACCTCCCTGAATCATGACACTCTGCATACTTTGGTTGGAATTAGCAGTTTTTAAATGCTTTAACTTCCACATTAAGAAGGCCCAAGAAAAAATGTTTCTTTGAATTTTCCTGTTTGTTTTGGACAAAAATAATCAGAATAAATGTTTCTTAGCCAAAGGTTGAGATGCAAGTTCACGACAACATTATGACGATGAACTGATGAAACAATAGTGTTAGAAAAAACTGTTTGGGTTTTACATACCAGAATAGAGTAGTAGAGATGGCTTAGTCCGGTTTATTTCCACAATTTTTTAAAGAAAATCCTAATTATCAATGCAAATTTACCTCTGCCAAATGATAGACGTGGTTTTCTATCATCTCCAACCAGTCTGCCCATTCACCTCTCCTCCTCTTCAATCATTTTCACTGGATATTTCCTCTTCTCCAGAGAGGATCTCCAGAGATTTCTCTTTGCAAACCCTAGAGATGGCTGTATGTAAAAATCTGTGTACAACAGCAGTTTGTGAAACACTCAGGATAATTAAAATTCATTTTCATTGTTATTCTGATGCTCAGTTTAATCTTCAGCGAGTCATCCTGACCATCATGAAAGGACTGTATCCAGGGAGTTGCTGGAATGTGATTGGCCCATTAGTCCATGATCACCTTAGGCTGTTAAAAAAAGCTAACACAGCTCTGGCGTGTCTAGTATGGAAATGACTTTTGAACACACATTACCCAAAGAGAAACTGACAAACCGTTTTAGCTTCTAAACTTCTGACAATAAAATATCAGTGATCATGGGTTATGAAATCACATCAACTTCATTCCTGTCCACTATCTGTCACTATTTCACAGCCCTACTCTCTATTCAGATCACTATGATTTCATACTCTCAGGTGTTCCTGTAGATCCAGGCTAAAACACTGAGGTGATGAAATTTATTCTGTATTTCTTTGACATTTTTAATATTTTAATTAAAAACTTTGACTTCTTTAAACTCTGCTTTGGTCTTTTATCCCATTGTTATAATGTGGCCACAGTTGGTGAATTTTCATAATGAATTATAGTTATTGACTTTCTCCACCTGGTACTCTGAAATTAGGCTACTCTAATATCATGTTATAAAACTCCTAACACATATAAATTATTATTCTAAAAAAAGCTTTTGAACTAAATTTTGTGTGATTCATTGATAACGTAAAGAATGTATCAGTTCCTGTCTGGTAAATATATCCATTCTGTCCCACACTTTTATTTTCCAGCTGCAAAACACCAAGCAAAGGAAGGCTAGTCGGCAGATTTGCAGGAAATAGAAGGAACAAACACATTTTTCTGAACACCTGAAGCTGTTTTGTTCCACCATGTTGCCTGATTAATTTGAAACATTTGTTTAGTGCTACAGGGGAAGAAATCGTGGGTGTTGCTTGTTGTAACGGAATGTAGCCACACACTGTCATAATACATCTTCTACTCTGTTTCTAAGAACCATTGACGGATGAATGAATTCTGCTTTCATAGAAACTGAACAAAAACAGCCAGTGATGCTGCAGTGATATCAACTTTGTTTCTCCTCTTGTAGAAATTAAACCTGGCAGCTAGTTTCTGTTCCCGCTAAACAAAAAAAAAAGTCAGTTTCCTCACAGAATCGCAACCATGTTTGTTGTGAAGCTACACAGTGTTCTTAGCTAGTAAAACACAATAACATAAATAAATTAAACCAGTTGCATCACAATTGAACAAATCTGGACTAAGTGTTCTCAGTTTGTGTAAATTAATTTTCTGTTGAATTTAACAGTGTAGTCGATTTTGTAGCAAGCTTATGTTGCACCATTCGTATAATTGGAATCACTCTTGGTGCTGATAACCGTCTCGAAGAAAGTTTTGTTGTTGCCAAGGTAATAGTCTGAGAACCTCTCTTGCTTATGGTTTCATATTCCTTTTTTTTACTTGTCTTGTCCAGCATAGATGAAGGCAGAATGAGGATCTGTCCGCTATGTTATGCTGAGCAAATTGATTGAACTATATGTATATACTTGTATATAAATTTCCTCGACAATCTGTATTCTTTATTTATTGTATTTACATCTTAGTTCGACAGAGTTTCCATGTATTGCTGGACACGACCGGAGGGGACAGAAAAAAAGGATAATAAAACAAGAGAAAAAGGAAAGAGAATACAAACAGAACATAAAGAAGAGACAGAATCACACCACAAAGAAAAAACCGCAATCTTACCACCGATACTTTGCCATCCGTCACACCTGTACAGAAATGAAAAAAAGGATCTCATGAGCTCCCGCAGAGTAAACGAATATGGATACGGAAGAATGTTACTAAATAATCTAAAAGAAATCTTACTGACTGTGTCATCTTGCAGAACGTACAAGGGGAAAGTACTCGCAGGAAAGTGATCATGCTCAGGCAACCCCCTCTACTCAAAAGGTCAGAGGTCGGCCAGGAGAATCCCGAGACCCGGGCACATGACAGCCAGTTCCAAACGAAGAACACAGCCCCGCACACACATACATTGACCCATCCACCTAAAGCCCACCCCCACCCCTCGGAACTCCAACCCCAGGTACACACACATTTCTTCACACTCACACATTCGTGCTCACACCCAGTGCCCCCTATCCATAGCTCCACACACACAGTCACACCCACACACACATAGTGACGCATCCACACCAAAACCTCCTCCCCTCTCCACTCTGTGTCCCCTACATCCACACACACTTATCCCCTCATTCTCTCCACCCTCCCAACTACCCATTTTCCCACTCTCCCAGCCACACCTTCTCCACCGTCCCGCCCCCCCCCCAAAAAAAAAAAAAAAAAAAAATAACCACAAAGGCACACACTCCCATTAACCCACACATCCCTCCTCTCCCTCCATACATTGTGACCCTCCCCTCGTGGGGACCCCCGGCAGGCAATGGGACAAGAGGGCCAAAAGATGCCTCCCCCCCTCACACGCACACACATACATACACACACACAGCAAGCCCAGCAGGAACCCCAACGGCCTCCACTGGCCAAGCCAGCCCGAGCTCCAGGCGGATGGGGCAACAGCTCGCTCCAATCGAGGCTCTAGTAAGACCTGGCCCAGGGAATGGGGGTGAAAAATGACCCTGTCACTCCCCCCACCCATTAATGATTGTGAGGTGTGCTGTCTGTAGTTAAGATTGAGGAGCAGGGACCTCATCATGCTGGGGGCTTTCATATTCCTGAAATTAGAGGGCAGCAACTTCAGGGGAGTGATGTGATCGTGGCCCCTACCGTGCATCCTGCTCGTACGTTCGCCCCAAATCCTCCTATTCCCCAATTCTCGAATAGATACAATACAATAATGTTCAGTCACAAAGCTACACCTGTTGTCTAAACTTTGAACCACCCCCACCCCACCCTACCAACACCCCGCAACACCAAATTTGATTTGGCGATGCCGAAAACAAATAAATGAATGCGATACAAAAATATTGGATTTCAACTTACATTTGTTACATACCTGCACCATCTGCATCATTTGTCCTTTTGCAATATGTTGTTGTTTACAGCATCTTTGCTGCAATCGCTTTTGGCAATTTCTTTTGCAGGTTTTTAGACCCATTTTTTTTCTCAGAATATTCTTCTGTGCATCTTAAAAATATCAAATTTCATAGTACAAAGTACATGTTGGACTTTAGTAAATATAACAGACATTTGATATTTTTCAGAGCCTTTTCTGTCCAAGGTAAACATATTTCCCTTGAAACAGTGAGCACCAAGCTTCTCCATTAGCATTGAAAGCAGCTGTGCAGCCAAATACTTGGCTACAATCTCTTCTTACCACCTCTTATATGTTTTATCTCTTTGAACATGTTGCGTAATAACGAATGTTATCTTCAACCTTTCTGCTGCACTCAGAGTCAAAGTGAAAAGGCTGAATCAAAGTAATATTTATTCTACTGTGGCCCCATGGTTTTCACATCAATACCACCCATAGTGCATTAGTGGTTGTTTTGATGTCTTACATGGAACAATGTAGTCTTACATTTATGTATGAAAGAAGTGAATTGTGTATTTAAGGCTATTCATGAACCATTAGTTATTGGTAGATATTTTCTGTTTTACATATATCTTGTCAACAGTTAATGAGAAAAAGTGTAAACCTGGCATTTTGCGAAGAGACCCCTCCTTGCTTGCATTTCCCTTCCATACTAACAATGTTATGCATCCGATAATTGTCCAGAATAGGTGACACTGAAGATTCTCTTGCTCTCCTCGCCAGCATCTAACAAAAAAACTCCACCAGGAAGATAACTTCCAATTGGCGTCCAGGATGAAGTCCTCACATCTGGAAGAATACGGATCAATGTTGATGCTTTTAAGCAAGACAGAAGGGTTTCTACTTGAGAGAACTCTTCCTTGTTTTCATTAGTAAATATTACACTGAACTCCCTTAAAAACTCTGCCTTTAAGTCTCCTGCCTGCCTGCAAATATAGGATTTTCAAAGTTGAAAATGTGTATACATGATGCTCAAAAGTATTATTGAGGCTTCAAAATGAGTTTCCTGCAGTTGTTCAACCACAGCTGCTAGTACTGTGGACACTCCCTATAGATACAGTAACACTGACCAGGGAGGAAGAATGCTCATATTATTTGTAACCACCAGCAGATGTTCAGTTGATATGCTGATTATTGGTCAGATCATGATCTGGATTCACTCTGAATATAATTTATGACAGTGTGGTCACAGCAGGGTCCTTGATAGTCTTATTTAAGACTCTCTGTTCAGGAATGTATTTGCAGTAAGTTAAAGAGAAAATAATAAATATTAAATAAAAAATAAGTTGAATAGGATGGAGTGGCAGAAACTGCTTAACTAGCTCACTTCTGAAATCCAAAACATTGAAATAAAATGAGGAAACCTACAAAGAGGCATTGACAACTTACATGGTCAGCCTAATTTCATTCTATTGATACAATTCATTTAAACTCTGCTTAGCATCTCTGACAAAAAAACCAAAAACATGCAGGAAAAGAGCAAAAGTGTCCTGAGAGGACAGAAGGAGGCTCAAGGTGAGGTGAAGAGCTCAAACCTGAACGAAGGACATTTACAAGTGCAGGACTAAATTTGAGAGGGTCAGAGGTTTGAATTAAATTATACTTATTTGCATGCAGGGAGGGACTGTTTGAGTGTGTGAGCAAAAGGAGACAGGGCAGTGTAATATCTGAGCATTGAAATTAAGAAGCCTGCTCTGAAAATGAAAACGTATGTTCCAATTTGAAGAATAAAGACCCATATGAGAGGGTGCAGCTCATTGGTGTAGAGAAGGAAAAGATGTGATACAATAAGAGAAATTATCAACAGCTGTTTACATGGAGCACATTAAACTTCCAGTTAGAATAGAAGCGTGTCATATGAACTAGAGATGTTTGATATTATCTGCATATCAATATTATCGGCCAATACTGGCATTAAATGTGATATCGGTATTTATCAGAATTTTATCTTTTTTTAATATGACATCTTTTACACAACATGTAAATATTATATGTCAAACTCTTCAGTTACGTCTCCTCTAACTCAAAAGGACAAAATAGATGTTAGGTATAGATTCATCACTTGCAGTATATGGAACTTGGAAGTGACTCCTACACGTTTTTGGAACATTTCCATTATCTGATCGGCCTTGATTAGAAATAATTTCCACTCTGATTGAGAGGGGTGATTTAGATCAGTAGGGGTTAATAGCTATAGTGGACATAATGCGGATTAAATATGTTGAAGAAAGAAAGGCGAAAATATGCAATATTAATACCTGGTCATCATTTCTGACCTGCTTATGTGCTGACCAATGTATCTGTGGTTAAAAACAGTCATTTTGAGTCTTTTGGAGATGGTATTTAATTTGAATGTAAATATAATCTGATTAAATGTAATTTTTTTTATTGGGCTTTTTTTGGCCCTCACACCTGTTTTCTCTTCCTGTAAAATTCATGTTCGTGTGGTAAACACTGTAAAATCCCTTTCCAACTACTGTCTCGTTTTTGCAAGCTCAGCAGTGGTACAGCAAGCAGCAAAAAAGTATCACATTGAAGAAAAACCTTGTGACAAAGGCTTTTTGTAAATTTGGCAAAGGAGAAAGAGCAAAACTGGATTTTCCCTTTCTATTCCTCTTGGTGAAGAAAAATATCAAACCTTTACAGTAAATTGAGGTGTTATTTGAAAGTATGATCCCCTTTTACTTGATTAAAAAAACATTAAACCATAATGTATTAGATGTTTTTCAGTGACAAGAAACTTCAAAAACTACCTTGTGGAGAAGAGAGTTGTCAGAATCTTTCTTTAAAGGTTTACTCTGAGGAGAAACAGATGAATGTTTGCAGGAAAATAATATAAAAATTATTCAACCAAGTTAAAAAAAACAAGTTTGCATTGTGAGTACAAGAAAACAGTTGGCTTCAGTGTAATTTTTTTCCATAAAAAAGAAATGGCAAAATATCCAGTACATTCTTCATTATAGCCCCCACTATAAGCTGGGGCCAAGAAGATGAATGGTATGTCGGCATGGAGTGGAGTATCATAGTGCAGGATGATTGGAGGAGATGGTGACCAATAAAGTCTCATACATTCTTAACATCACATTTAAGGATACACACTTACACTCACATCTCCATGGAAACAGACAAAACGAGCATACATTGTTCTAACATGACTTGTCCTAACAAGTCTTCTGATTTATTCGTGAGTTGCTTTCATGTGTTGTGGTCCTCCCAACCAAAGGAACATTAAGTGGAGCCTTGGGAGTGATGAATTCAGGAGTGAGAGCTGGCCACCTCTATGACAATGCACTTTGACAGTTTGAGTAATGGATTTAATGCAGCTTTGTAACCAGTTTCCTCTCAGGTAAGTGAGGATTTACCAAAAACTGGGCAGCTTCAACCTGGGAGACAAACAGGATTTCCAGCAGAGACAAGTGACGTTTAATGTGATGTTTAACAGTAATAAAAAAACAAACAAAAAAAAAGTATTGTTCAAAGGGCTCCTTTTTCATGCTTAACACTTGTTTCATGAGCTCATTCTTGCCAACTTATTGTCATTTTACAAGGAACAACCTATGATCTAAACTTCTTACTGGAAAATAACAAGGAGCATTATATAATAATCCAAAATAGGTCCAACGTATGTGTATGAAAATCACTTTGGCAATGTAATTCACCTCCACGACTTCCTAGTGCAGTCATTATTCACATCTGCTGTGGAAATTCTCCGACACACTTCACCACAGCTGCTGGTTTCCCATAAGACAAACTCAACACTGAGTTTGCCTTGACCAGCTCAGTCTAATGAATACTACACAGAACCAGCATCAGAAAAGACAGGAAGCTGGCTTTTAAAGCCCACCTGACACATGACAACATCTCAGGTCGAGTTTCAGCTGAGATTCAGAACCAGTGTTCTTTTCCCACTGCAGTCCTTCCTGGGCTCTGGCTTCGAGCTCGGCTGGTGTTCCTGTTCTGGGTGTGTATGAAGGCTGCGGTGAGATTCCATCGTCTCCGTGGTGGTATTGTGAGAGCCGAAGTCGTCAGAGTTGTGACTGTGGGGCTGTCATTGGTCACAAGCAGGACTCGTGGGAGTCTGTGTTTGTATGTAGAGACTGTTTTTCCTGCTCTTTGTGGTTCCCATTGTGAAGGACAGAATACCTGAGAAAAAACAATAAAAGAGTGTGAAATGTAGTTTTAAAAGCAACCATCAGGATTTTTAGATACCTTATATAGACTCAGACTTGACACTAGTCATGTGAAGTACTCCAAAATTTCCTTAAATGTCATTCAACCTATCAGCACCTACTGCATTCTGGGTCTTGGATGCAACATGATTTAATATCCACAGGTTTATTGATGAGTCAAGGAAGGGTTAAACTGAAATATACAAAGCACCATTAAGTCTGTGCTAAAACACAACTCTAAATAACATGTGACAGTAAACAGGCTTAAATTTTGAAGAAAGTTACATGCACTTAATTTAGTCATTTCAGACTCATTTCTTCTTAGAATCAAATCTTAGTTCCACTATGTATCTTAAGCATTTTTGCATGAAATAGGAACTGTTTGGAAAGAGTAAACAAAAGCTTAGGAGATCATTTAGTAAAGTTATCACAAACAGTGTAACATAATGTTCACAAACCATCATCACCAAAAATAAACATCTGTTATTGTAGATAGTACTTCAAATAACTAATACATACCTACGATGCTAACAAAGGGGACAAGATGTGAGGAGATGCTGGTGGATTTCTACTCAAGACAGATATTTCTCCATGAGTACAGGACTAACTTCCTGGTCAATACAACTTCCTGTATGACCACTTCCTGCTACTGACAACTGCTGTTCTTAAAGGGACCTGGCTAAATTTCAAGAACAGAATTTACAAGGGAAACTTATTTATGTTGCTGTAGCAAAACAAATATAAAAACTAAATAAAAACATGAAGTTGAATAAAAGCAGAAACAGAAATAAGATCAGAAAAAGTTTTTATCCTCCACTAGTTTGGTTCTGGATCTCCAGTCTGAGTGATGCAGGTCCACATCTTTATGTAACTGGTTCCAGTTTCCCACCATGGTTCTGGTTTTCCTGGAGACCTGCTGCTGATCAGACCAGACCTGTGGAAGTCATCAGGGGTAGGATTAGGGCTTCATCAAGTTTGTCCAGATGACAGCTGTAACGATGAAACATGTCACTGAACTTGGGTCCACCTGGACAGGTCACCAGTCCATCACAAGTCAGTCTGCATTACATTACAGTCATTTAGCGACGCTTTTCTCCAAACACACTTACATTTTTTGGTTTAGGGTTCAGTGTCTTGCCCAAGGACACTTCAGCATGCAGTCAGGACAAGCCTGGAATCGAACCACCAACTTTCAGGTTGGCAGACAATTGCTAACCTCCTGGGCAGTAGCTGTGGAACAATAGTCTTTCTGAGGCGGGGGGGGGGGGTGTAAATGGTAAAATGGGGGATGAATGGGGAAGAAAAAGGTGAGAGGAAAAAAGGAAAAAGAGAAAAAATGGCGTGGTTGTAGGTTCGATTCCAGCAGTGGCCGTACTATTTTCTACTGTTTCCTTTAGTTTTTAGAGGAATGTTTA
>JBAMHX010000008.1:6548799-6562584 GCA_037177515.1 Pseudomugil tenellus | reverse complement strand
GTGTAGCTGGGATTGGCTCCAGCCCCCCCGCGACCCCGTTCGGGAATAAGCGGTAGAAAATGGATGGATGGATGAAACAAAAAAGAAACCACTAACCATAATGATTCTTTACTAAAATAAATGAATAAAATGCACACCAAAAAAATAAATAAATAACACTTTTCACAAAATATGATCATTCAATAAAATTACACAATCAGTTTTTTTAGTATTCTATTCTTATATCTTATGGTTATATATCCAGCCTGAGGGATGCAGTTCAAAGTCTCTTTGCAGAGGGTGGTTCCACTTTCCCATGATGCCTCTGGCTTCCTCACCACCTGCCGCACACAGCAGGTAGTGAGAATCGTGGGAGGCCCATTATTTTTGCTGGCCATCCTCACCACCATCACTTCCACCCTCATCACCCTTCACTCATCACATCTGGATTTGCTTCCATTACTGCTAAATAAAATCGGAGTTGTATTTACCCATTTCTGCTCAGCAACAGATTGTGAACATTATGGTCATACATTAAACTATGGAAACTGCAGATGGTGCATTTACTTTTTAATGATAACACATAAAAACTGCCACTGATTAAAAAGAGGGCAAGATGTACAGTAGGTCACATCTGCAGGATAATCTGTCGGGCAGATTTGTGCAGAAAGCAACAGCAACTATATGTGTTCATTTGAAGTGCAGAGTCAGTTTTAAACTTGAATCAAATTGAGATTCAAAGCGTGACATGTGGCTGAATCCATCCTGTGTTTATTTGTGGTTTTATTCGTACACAGCTGAGCAGACAGGCCAACTGGCAGAGCAGGAGGCAGGATGGAGATTTGTTTAATGAGGCCAGAGGAGAGGCAGGGAGACAGAAGGCCAGGATTACAAGCAGACTAAACATTTCTACATATTTCAGGCAGCAACGCAGCAAACATTCATGTTGATGAAGTGTCCTTGATGAAGATCTGGATATGCTGAGGAGCGGACCATGACATCTAATGTGTACGGGAGTTCTTCACTGGAAATAAGTGAGGTGTTTGCCTGGATTTCAACTAAATATATGTTACATAACATGCATTCTGGTTGTATGTCACAGGAAAAAAAAACAACAAAGAAAAATAAATATTTCATTGTTTCCTGCGGTGCAATCTTAGTATAAGAGATAATGAATATAGTCAAAGAGAATATATCTGTATATCAACATTTTGACTATCTTAAGGGATAAAGTGAATCTTGGTTTTCATGTGGATGCTTCTTGGACATCCATCTTGAGCCTTTATGTAGCCCAGTCCGTTTTTGTGCAAATGAACCCCCTGCCCCCCAAAGACACTGTTTCGGAAGAGGTCAAACAACATGACAGAGTCTCAGGTGTTTAAACTGTCAATTCAGATGTTCTTCTCCTCATCGTGCAGTTGGATGGGCTGAAAATCTTTTTTTAATTAAACTGTATTTGCATTCAGCTGCAGGTGGAGATGGGAAGAGTTTCTGCTGTTGGGCGAAGGCCTCTGCTGTGGTAACCATCCTCTTCACACCTGTCCTGCATCTGGCAGTCATGAGCTGGGAAGATGAGGCTCCAGCAGTTCCATGCCAGATTGCTGGCACTGCTACGATGACTGTTGTGCCCATCTAGATCACCCAAATCTGTGTCCAAAGCCATTTCTCGAGAGTAACTGTCCGGCAGGATTTGGATTATAACGTTAAGGCTGATTAGTATAAATAATTAGCTCCATCAGCAGGCTTATGAGCTGAAACAGTTCAAATGCAATGATGAGGACACTATCGAGATGGACGTGCATTTGATGGACTCCTACCTGCCTATTAATGTTCAAGCAGTGCTCAAATCTCAGCCAGATGTGATGAATACAAGGAGTCATTTAGAAGTTTTAAAAATGTCCCCGACCGTATGTGCTGACTTAGGCATTATATGAAAGCACAAAGCCAACAAGAACATGTGGTGATTTCAGAGCAGCTGCAGTCCTGATGACACAGAAACAGAGTAGTAACACCACAAATAACAACAGAGGGGATTTGTTCTAAAAATAATGAGAGTTAAGACTGTATGACATTAAAAGCAAGCAACCAGGCAGGATATGTTATTTATCCAGCTTAACTTTCCATGACAATAACAACGATATGAGTTTGTGTCTCAGTTTGATTTAATGCAGCACTCTTAAGCTGCATCAACAATGCAGCTCTTTACTCAACTGTATTAACCTGAAGATTAACCCTCTGTAAATTATTTAGTGGAAAACTTGTCCTTGCCTAGTTTAAGTATTAAAGAGATTTTTCCTGAGTATGAACAAGAGAGCATCAGTAAAATAGCTTACCCAAGGTTAATGGTAATATGTTTATACAAAGGAATTTGAAAAGCATCAGATTAAGGGGCTGAGTTATGACACGGGCAGAACTGCTGCGCAATTCATTATTTGCTGCGCTGTTTTGCTCCGGTCTTGTTTCTACGATTAGCGCCATATCTATTAAGATTGCTCCTGTTATCATTTGCGGAGCAAACAGCAGTATTTAAATGTGGATTTCGCTGTTTGCTCTGTCATGCAAGGATCCAGAGAGAAAGGAACCCCAAACGCAAAAAGAATTTCAATCTCATTGAGGTACAAATATTAGTAGAGGAGACAAATAAAAATATTTATGAGCTACAGAAAGAAATGTAAATAACACCAGAATTGCTGCAATATCAGTTCATCTTCAAGTTCAAGTTCGAGTTATTTTTAAAGCACACTAACAACAACCTTTTGGAGCCAAGGTATATTACATATAAAAATATGCAAGGAACAAATAAGAAATAATAAAGGTTTAAAAGCTATAAAGAAATACTACTACTACTACTACTACTACTACTACTACTACTACTACTACTACTAATAATAATAATAATAATAATAATAATAATAATAAAAGACAGGCATTATAAAGAATTGTGACTATATATAGTAAAAGGATAAGAGCATAATATAAAAAGAATCGTGTACGGACCGGACTACATGTGTAATGGTTTCCTTTGTGTCACACATAACTTGTATATTCATAGAATGTGTGGCTTCTGGTTCCTATAAATATGCTCTCTTTCTGAAGGAGGGGCAAGTTGCACATATTATCAGCCTTTAAACTTATCCAGCAATTCTAATATTGCAACGTTGGATCAGCTCCACAATCATCTCCTCTGGCATTCCAAATATATTAATATAATAGAAAAAAAAAGCATTCTCTCAGTCGCCTTTCATGGTCTCTGTGCCTCATAAAATTATTACTGCAGCCATTGCGCCTATACTGTTGTGCCAATTAGCACCTGCTTTTCAGACACGCTATATTTAGAGCAAACATAATCACTGCAAACTATTTGTGGGCTACATAGATCACACTGCTGCACAAACCAGAACTGTTTGTATAGTCTCCTCCCACTAATGTGCACTTTCTGGCCGGAACGCCCATAATGCATATGCATTAGCTGCAGAAGCGCAAAGTGGAGAGCGCACAGTTTTGCCAGGATAACGGACGAAGTTCCATGTTTGCGGCTTTGATAGATATAAATAGAAAATTTACTGTATTTAAAGATCTGCTATAGAAAACATATCAGAGAACCTTTTTTTTTTATTAATCTTCAGGTATTTTGCTGGAAGTACTCCATAGCAAAAAAGACATACATTTCTCCATTTTTTTACTAGCTTCAGTGAAATACACCACAGATAACACAATGTGACAGAAAATATCACTGCAAACAACTTTTGGATGAAAGCTATGCTTGATAACCAGACAAAGATGTGAGGCTTTTATGTGTGGTGATGATCGAGCATCCAAATGCGCCTGGCTCTAGCTGTACAGGGCCATCAGAGCAGCTAAAAAGGGCACATTCCTAAAACCCGGGCAGGACAGGCAGTAAGAGGCAGGTATATGGTCGGTTACAAACTGCATGAATTACACCAACAGAGCCGAGATCGGAAACCCCACCCTGCAGGGCTGCCTGGACCGTTTCATAAAGAATGGACTAGCCCGTAGAAATTAGTTGCTTTCCAAGTGACACACACAAACACATACAGCTCCTGCAGGGTTAGTGAACTTCCTTTACAAGACTGCAAGCCTGGACAGATTATTGGCCGGCACCAAAAAACTAACAGGTGTGAACACTGACATTTTCAATCAGTCTTTAAGATATGCAGAAGTACTCCAGTCATTCAAATAATTCATCATCAGAGACAGTCACCACGCAGGTCACATCCTGCTCAGGCAAAAATAATCAACGCACGAGCTGAGATGCAGCAGAGCAGACAGTCTGATCACTCACACATGTTTCCACTACAGCTTCTTTCCTGCCACAGTATGACTGATGGCCAAAACAATGCAATAACAATGCAGTGGATATAATCTAGACATTTGTGCAATAACGTTTTTTTTATAACGTAGCGATTTGAGTTCTTTCTTTTCTTGTTTCTTTAATCAAATATCATTAAAACTCTAAACTGTGCACAAGAACTCCAAAGTACTCCAACCAAGTATATGCTTACTAATAGCAGACAAAGTCTTGAAATCTTGAACTTGGCATTTCTCAGTATGGTGTGGAGTGTTTCCCCGGAAATGAGGAAGATGGACAAGTAGGTAAGAAAAGATGAAGTGTCAGGACTAAAAGAAAAACTACAGCAGGTAAACAGGATGTGAAAGTGGTGTTCTTAGAAAACCGAGACAAATTCCGCAAAGACGCTCAACGGGATCAAAGAAATGCATCCAAACCTTCGGCAAATCCTTCTACTGTCGGCCAAGCCCACCTCATAAATAACCTCCATGGAGGGATGGCTGACAAGAAGCTGCTCTTATGGAAGGAAAACAGGGACAAATCTGAGGTATGCCAAATACCACAAAAGTGGATTGAAAGCCGTAGCAACTGATGGAGTGATGAATCCTCCCCAGAGCACCAACGTTAACATTATTGTAGCAATGTGGGAAAGTTTGGCAGGCAAAATCCCAAGAAGAGCCTTGAGAAATCCCTCAAGAAGTCTGGAGAACCATTGCTAAAGAGGATTTTTTCAGTTTTCTATATGTGCAAAAACTCCACACCTCTGTTGATCAGAGTTAGTTATTCAAGTATTGACAGAACACAAGAAAACTAAAAGAAAATTGTAAAAAAAATAAAATAATAAAACTACATTGCTGATAGGATAAATGTTGCATGTATTGTGTATACATTTGTGTATAAATGTGTATTTAGCATAAAGTCTCGTCCGAGTACACATACAACTCCAGGCTAATTATAACTAGATTCAGTAAATATTTATTTCTGACCAGTCACAAATGCAGTAGCAGATACTGCCACATAAACTAGCCTGTTACATTAGCAATGGTCCAATAAAAGCAGTCCAGTAAAATAGAATGTCATGTTGTGTGAATATTGAAGGATCTCAAGGGGTTAAAACCTTCTGTATTATCTATCAGGAATTCCTCAACCCAGAGCATCAACGGGTAAATTCCATGTGCTTTAAACTCTGCCGCCTCTTCTCCAACCCCCTTTCTACTTTCCTTACTGCCATCTGTCTTTTCACTTTTCTGATTGTCCTTCGCATTGTCTGAAGTAAAATCATCCCAGCTCACATGTTATTGCTGGCGATGAGCTTAAATCATTGGGATGTATAAGGCCTTATTTTATATCACCATAAATCTTCCTACTAGAGTGTCTCCATAAAAAGGGGGATTTTCAGATGATTGTGTGTCTGAAACTAATATATGATTTTTTAAAATAAAATATGGAAATTAGGGAAGTAAAATGAGCCCATTCTCATTTCCCCACTTAAGTGCACTCAATCATTGCAATCAAGGATCTCCCTCTGCCTTTCAGCCTATTTTCTGTGCTCAGTGATGTCAGGGGTCTGTGTCTGTATATCACCAACTAAAACAGCAAGTAGCGCTTTTCAACTGCACACTACTTGAAATGACAATACCCCACTGAGAAAACCGAGCTCATATCCTGCTGCTAAGCTGATGTAAGGGGGAGGGGGAGAGAATAAGTGGAGGAGATGAGTAAGGGCGATAAATATAAGATGAGGACAATTGAGTCTAGTTTCTGAAAAAGCGATACAACGAAGAGGAATGTATGCATCCTTGCAGTGTGTTCAAGTGCTTTTTTTGCCTACAGATGTCATCCAGCAAAAAGTCTGTGGTTAAACGTAGTAGTATCATAGTGCAAGAGAATGGGTGTAATGGTGATGACCCATACCTGCATATGTAGTTATAACTGGTCCATTTGCAGGTGAACAAATGAAAAACTAAATGAAAAATATGTTTAAACTCAGATGTAATGGTTGGAAATTGCTGAATTAAAACCTCCATCCCTCCTGCATCCTTATCAGCATTAATAACGTAATCAGTGTGTTGAAGTGCCTTTTCATCATATAGTGAAACATTCTTCAAACTCAGGCTAGAAAGTGGCAAATTTACTCTAGCTTGGCATCATGATTACAGAATGGTTGTGAAGAGGAGCTATAAAAAGATTCTTGAGGAAAAGAAATACGTTTTATAAAACTGGAAAGCAACAATAATTTGCTCCAGATTACAATGCAGTTTATATGTTTTCTTTGTTTCTCTTTATAACATATTTGTTTACACACTGACCTGAATAATCAGAAATTTGCATGACATAAAAATGAAGAATTTTACATTTTTCTGTGTGTCCTGCAGTTTATTTTCTTTAATCAGAAATTTAAGAAACAAACAGTTTGTCAAGCTTAACCTCTTAATGAGGGAGGGATGGGGGGGCACATGCGATTTGGATACACTACAAATAAGGAATCCTACCATGATGCATACAGTCAGACCAGGAGAAACTCATACATGCATTTCCAGTAGACTGGATTACTGTAATGGTCTTTTAACAGGACTTCCCAAAAAGAACATAAAACATCTGCAGCTCATCCAGATGTTGCTGCTAGAGCTTTAACTGGGACTAAGAGATCTGAACATATCAAACCAATTTCAAAAACTTTACACTGGTTTCCAGTCTGTCAAAAGATACATTTTAAAACCACGCTGATTGTTTATAAATCCAAGAACGGTTTAGGACCAGAATATATCTGTGATATGTTTGGAGAATTTAAACCAAGCAGAGCTCTTAGATCCAAAGATTCAGGTCAACTAGTCCAGACTAAACATGGAGAAGCAGCATTTATCTGTTATGCTGCAAACAAGTGGAACAAACTGCCAGTAGAGATAAAACTTTCACCAAATGTAGAAACATTTAAATCCAGGTTAAAAACTTTTCTTTTCTAATGCAGCTCTGAATGAAATGTGCACTGTAACTTTTAGCTTTCAATTATTTTATTTTAATTCAGGATTTTTTTGTGATCATGTCTGTTTGTTGCTGTCTTTTCTTTATAACATCTATAAAATAATGTACAGCGCATTATGAAATATGCTGTACAAATAAACTTTCCTTGGCTTGCTTTGCTGAAATCAAGGAAACTCAGCTAACAAACGCTACCAAGCATTAGCATCTAAATCAACTACCACTGAATGGTATATAGTAATGCAAGAAAAAAAATATAACAGCAATGTCCACTTTGGAACAAAAAAGACAGGAAGAAATTTTCATAGTGAAGAGTTTACTCTTCCCATGATATATCTTGGGCTTCACTTCTTCTTGCATCTTCATTGTATTTACGAGATGCATTTGAGGGCTATCTGTTACTTCTGATGCTCATGACCAATAGATATCAACATTAGCTGATGGATTCCTGAGTTATTTACCTTAGCAACACCTCTCCTACAAATTATGTGAAACTGCTCAGTTAATTCATTATTTAAATTTTACTTTTGCAAACTTACTGATCAACTTACTTTACGAATCCCAAAATGCATTAGGGTGTTTGCAAAAAGCAATAAGCCTTTCTGTTAGGAGGTGAGAACCGTTTCAAATGTTCCAGATGAATTTATTTGAGACAATAACATATAAGGAACATTTATACCAGCATTTTTGATTAAACTCCTTATTTCTTTGCATGGTAAGTCTGCTTCATTTGGAGTATTATGAATGTATTATGAAACAAATTTTGATTCAGATGAAAGATGGGGGCTCGCTCTGCACCCAAACGCAGGTCTTGGTCTGTTACAAGCAGACCAAATACAGGAAGTGGACTACAAAGCAAAGTGCATTTAGGGTTTAGAACACTGCATCGGGGGTAAACACAACCAAATGAGCTCAAGAGACTTGCTTATATCTGGTCTGGCCAGAAAATGTGGAGTTTGACTTTCATAGTTTAAACAAATGACAAATGGATGCTGCTGAAAAGATCTGTATTACTTTCTCCAAAACTCCATTGAAAGAAAGCCCCTGAGCAAAAGCTGGTAAAGACCAAACTTCACAGAATAAATACACTTCTAGCAATTCTCTCATAAACTCTGAATTACTAGAACAGATTGAACGTCAGTAAGTGATCGTGACCTCCAAATCTAATCAAACAGCTAATCAATTACATCAGTAAAAGGAAAACTGTACTAAAGTGGTTTCAAAGTGTTCTTTGCACATCTTGCAGCTTTGACTAATGAAACGTTAAAAAAAGCCTGTATGCTGACAACTGAGAAACTAATGCAGCTTCTGAAGCTTTCCATACACTCAACTGACACAGAAAGACCAAAAAGATTAAAACAGACTCTTTACCTTTTTTCAGCTTTTGCTGAGCAGATATATAAAAGAAGGAAAAAAACATGTTGCTTGATTTATGGTTTTGTCCTGCAATGCACTGAAAGTTAAATCAAATCTGATGTAAGAATTCATAGCAGCTCAGAGCTACTGAGAGAACAACCCTGCTGAGCACAGCTGTCCTGTTGATCAGCATACAAACCATCACCATCTTCCTTATCTTCATTGAATCCTTCCTGTTAGGATCTAACAACCATCCAACTGAGCAGCATCCTATACAGCAGAGCTTGCTTTTCAAAAAGCTACTTCAAAAGAAAAGCTCACTTTTCTCTTTCTTTTTGTTCTCTATCAATGATACCTGCGATGGACTCTACTGGACTGGTGACCTGTCCAGGGTGTGCCCTTCCTCTCGCCCGAAATCTGCTGGGATTGGCTCCAGCCCCCCCGCAACCCCATTCAGGGAATAACCAGTAGATAATGGATCTATGATAACATTTGTAATGTTAATCTTAGATTATGAGACACAAGGAGTGAAAATGTAAATTATATTCTTGGCAAAGTCATTTTATTTATTTTGTATTTTTTTTTGCCTACCTAGACATCATAAATGTGAATAAAAATCTATGACATAAGTCTGTTATTTCACATATTTATTTTCCTTTTCTTGATAACAGGTTTTAACCTTTGTGGGTCATGGTGAAAATACAACAACAGTTGAAAATAAGAGGGTACTAGCAATAAAATCTCTATAAAGGAATAGTCCTGCAGTTGGGGGCCAAAAATATCTGTCTGACAGATTTTTGGTTACCTTTTCATTTTGCCAGGTCTCCAAATGTGGTGTCAAAACCATGTAGGACGAACCAGGAGATAGGCCAGTATACCAGATGTGGAGGGGTTGCAGGAGGGCAGCAACCCAGCAGCATGACCGCTGTCTGCTCCTTTGCAAGGAGAGACAAGATGAATGGTGACAGTGCCCTACAAAATTACCTCCAGCAGGCCATAAACATCCATATATCTGCTCAAATTGTTATAAACAAACTCCATCAGGGTTCTTTGAGAGCTTGACATCCACAAGTGAGAGCTGTGTTCGCAACCCAGCACTGTGCAGCCCGACTGCCATTTACCGATTTGCAGATTTGCTGGCACCACATATGCTCTTTACGGGTGAGCAGGTTGACATTGAACAGATGTGAGAGAGTCTGGAGATGTTGTGGATAATGTTATGTCCTCCAGCATGACCAATCTGGCAGTTGGTCAGTGGTGGTCTGGGGAAGCATATCCTTGAAGACTCCATATACCTCCATGTGGTGGCTAAAGGTACCCTGACTGGCATTAGGTACTGGGATGAGATCCTCAAATCCATTGTAAGATCATGAGCTGCTGCTGTGGATCCTGAACTTTCAGACAAGCCAATGCTTGTCCTCGTGTGGCAGCTGTATGTTAGCAACTGTTGCTTAACAAAGGCATCGTTGCTGTGTACTGGCCTGTCTGTTCGCCAGAGCTGAAACCAATCTAGAACCTAAGGTCCTTCATGTCATTTTCCATTTAACACCACCATGTAGAACCAGACTGGGATTGACTCCTGGTCAATGGGGAGGAGGTAGAAGACAAAGAGAAGCGGCTCCAGGCCAGAACCCTGGGGCACACCAGATGTAACAGGTGAGGGAGGGGAACTGCGGGACTTAATTTGGATGAACAGAGACCGGCCTGAAAGATAGGAGTGAAATCAGTTGAGTGGGGTGTGGGAAATGCCGATGGAAGGCTATTGAAGAGAATTAAGTGAGAAATGGTGTCAAAGGCCAAACTAAGATCAAGGAGGATGAGAATACTGAGGAGACCAGAATCGGCAGCCATAAGGAGGTCGTTGATGATCTTGATGAGAGCGGTTTGTACTGTGGTGGGGGCGGATACCGGACAGTGTAGTATAGTGTAGACATTTGGACACAGCCTGAATTAGGAGCAAAAGTGTTCATTAAAAACAGAAACCATGTGTAACACTGAAACAGGAAGTAAGTACAACTAAATATAGTAAAACAAAAAACTCTACATAATAAAATCAATATCAAGATAGACATAGAAGAATCAACCTGAACAAAACCCAGCTGAAGGATGAAAAATAAAATATATACAAAAAAGAACTAAAACAATCAAAACCCACAGATGAGGAAACCCAACCACTAAAAAAACAAACACCTAAACAACTAAACCACTATAAAAGAGAAAAAGTAAAAGTTTCCATTGCAACAATTCCAGTGCCATCAGGAACCAAAACAAATGACAACAATCTATCCTCCCCCCCTGAAGTCAAGTCAAACCAGACCAGCTTGAGATACAGCTTGGTTTGATTCTCATGTTGGCAGCTAGTCCTGCATTACAGGACTGTAGCTTTCTTTATGTAGCAGTGTCCTCTGTGTTCATACTCCAACACACCTAACTCAGATGAATGAATTCCTCATCACGTTAAACAAGTTATTCCTTTCATCCCAGTGTGTGGTAGTAGGGTTACCTCTAAAGACAGAGCAGGGTTACCTCCTGAGGACACAGATATAGGATCACAGTTGTAAATACTCTACAATATCTGTAGGATAGATGCTGTAGCTCAGGAGTGGCCATCTCCGGTCCTTAATAGCCTGCAAGTTTCTTGCTGCAACACACCTGGCAAACACCAGATGTAATTAGCAGTGCAGAACTGCTAATTACCTATTGATTTGAGTGAGGTGTGATGCAGCAGAGAAACTCATCACACCTGCAGGTTTGTAGGTATTGAGGACAGGAATTGGCCTCCTCTGATATACCTCATATTGTACTTTATAGAAAAAAAAACATGTTGTGTTATGTTTAGATTTAACACAAGTATGATAGAATGGTCATATGGTACAATATTTTTATCTTTTCGTTGAACTTGAAATAACTAATAAACTGCATTCAGACTGTTAGTTGTGTTTATTTCCATTCATTCTCATTCTTCAATTTAGTTTTACCATTAAATGTTCTTTCATTACACATTAATAAAATATCGCGCTCTGCCTCCGTGTTGTGGATCACAGATGTCCCCCAGTGCATTTGTCTCCACATAATATATGTTTCATTATCTGATGTTCTTCAAGACTGTTTCATATCTAAGTTTGCTCTCCATCTGAACCACTTCTTTTAAATGATCTATGCTTCATTCAAATTAAAAACATCTCTGTTTCCTCAACTGAACTGTAATCATTAGATGCATGGGGCTGATCTCTGTGATCTGCTTTGAAAAAGTAATAGCCACATTAAATCAGGAATGGAACAAATCAGGAACTAAGCAAGTAGATAAAAAGTAACATAATTACACCCAAGCATTGTTTCGGTTTTTACAAAAATCCCACGTGTGCTCTATACTCTAATCACACTATCACTCACATAATCACATGTATAATTTTTATTCCCTCCGGCTGTTCTGCATGATAGATGATGATTAACAGTATGTGGAGGAGCATCATTTGCAAGTTGATTTGATGCTGACAAATATGAACTTTGTCAGTTTAGTCAGATTTTTCTTTTCTATCTCCCCAATTTTTAGTTTTGACTTATGTCCTATACAAAGCAAAGTGTCATCCGAAACCCGATTAATGGGTCAACAACAGCTCATCATTTAGTAGCATGTACCTGTTAACATGAATTAAATGATATAATCTGTATTTTGGTAAATAAAAGAAAAAGGATGAGATGCAGGATATTCCAATGATTACTATGTCCTAGAATGCGGAATGTCGGGGACATTATGGTCTGTGTCCACCGCCGCCGGAAATTCTTTATATGAGTGCGATAACAATTTTCACTATTGGATTTTGATACTCAGTATATCTATTTAGGTCCCAAAGAGGACGACCTGTATCAAATTTCCATCCATCCATGCATTTTCTACTGCTTATTCCCGAACGGGGTCGTGGGGGGACTGTAGCCAATCTCAGCAGCCAACGGGCGAGAGGCGGGGTACACCCTTGACAGGTCGCCAGTGTATCACAGGGCCACACACATAGACGAACAACCATGCCCACACACACTAACACCTAAGGTTAATTTAGAGTCACCAACCAGCCTATCCCCAAGGTGCATGTTTTTGGACTGTGGGAGATAGTTGGAGAACCCGGACAGAACCCACGCCAACATGCAAACGCCAACATGCAAAAAGGTTGAAGTACGCATGCAGGCCTGTGTGTAAGCCACTACAACCTACACTCATGCTTGTGTTGGTATGTGCTCATTGGATAGCATTTGGACACACACGATCACTCATCATAACACTGGTATTGCAGGTGAATCAATAATGGTGAAGCTGAGCTAAAACTACATAAATAACCAAACATCAAGGTAATTTTTTCATTGTGTGTGTGCGAATGTGTGCGTTTTCTAGGAATGAGATCAGTGTACTGTTGGTTCTCAGTAGATCAGAGGTTTGATTATTTCTGGATGACTGGCATCTGCAATGCAACATTCCTCAGCTAATTGCCTACATTGCGGGAATGAAATCACATCAGTGTGTGTGTGTGTGTGTGTGAGACTCCAAATGCACATTGTGTCATGCATGCATGTAAATTGTGTGTATTATTCACTGACCTATTTCTTGCTAAAAAGAAGAGAACGAGCACACGTCCATCAGTGTGTAAATAATACGTGATTGAAATCCTCCAGACTGGGTCACTGATACTCTACTTTAGTCTTATTTTCCATCTTCCTTTTTCACTTGAATGTCTGATACATCTTTATTATCGAGGCACTTGTTGCTTTATAGTGGTATATTGCTTACTTACAGTGTTTCCTTTGGCATCATTATCAAAATGTATTTATATTTGACACAGACACTAGAGGAGTGTGATGCAATTAAAGTAGGAAGCTGCACAAGGAGATGAACCTGCTTGTGTCAGAATGAGATATTTAAATTCTTGCTATGATCAGTAGTTTGTCTTCTGTAGACAAAGATCCAAATCTACGTAATATTACAAAATTAGGGAAATCCTGTCTCAGAGTAATGAAGAAAAATGAGTTTATGCTTTTGTTACTTCTAGACTGGATTACTGTTATTCCTTCTTCATGGGCTGTCCCAAATATAGGCTGAAAAGTCTCCAGTTGATCCAAAATGCTGCAGCGAGGCTTCTTACGAGAACTAGCAGAAGAGATCATATTTCTCC
>JBAMHX010000008.1:6535453-6548514 GCA_037177515.1 Pseudomugil tenellus | reverse complement strand
CATATAAAGCTCTCCATGACCAAGCTCCATTGTATATCAGAGATCTTCTAGTTCCATATATTCCAAACAGAGCACTTCGCTCTCAGACTGCAGGTCTACTTGTGGTTCTCAGAGTCTATAAAAAAACAATGGGAGGAAGAGCCTTCGGCTATCAAGCTGCGCTCTCATGGAACCAGCTCCCAGTGTGGGTACGAGAGGAGGACACCCTCTCTGCCTTTAAAATCCCTGTAACTCCAGCGAGTTGAGGCAGATGGCTGCCTTACCTGTGTCGGGTTCTGATTGAGATGTTACCTCCCTGTTAAAAGGGAATTTTCCTTCCCACTGTTGCCACATGCTTGCTCAAGATGGGAGATTGGATTGAAGTCAAGATTTGATGCAATCTTGCTGGTTCCCAATATAAGGCCATTTTTATGAATTGGCCGATCTCTGTGAAGCGCCTTGAGACGAAATTATCGTGTAATGGCAATAAATGGTAATAAATGGGAAGTACTCCACCAAGCCATAGCACCACTTACCTGAACAAAACCCCAAATGCACCCAGTTACCAAGACCAATGCCAATACTCTTTATGTACACTTCAAGGTATATTTCCATCATTGAGATGGTACGTCTTAGTTATAATCCTTCACCTTAAACACCAAGGCAAGAAAAAAAAGCTCCGTCCTCCCTGAGCTTCTGTTGCATCATCGGCTCCTCCAGAAGAAGTTGATTATCTGACCTGAAGGATGAGGATGGGGAGGACATCTAACAGCTCAGACAAGTAGGATGAGCCAAGGTCATTTAAAGGTCCCACATTTTGCTATATTTGTCATTTCAAAGCCTATCCTATGCATCTTACGTATTTATAACATTATGCACCAAACTATAGTTTTGCCATACCACTCATTTCTTGCTGTGAAGTCTCTACCCCAAGTGTGAATGGCTTGGTCCCATCTACTCTTACTCATCCGTTGACGGCATGTCTCTTGGCGAGAGCGCAGCAGCAGTAACCGACACACTTCCTGGAGGAGATGGCATGCTAAAGTTTCAGGTATGGGGTGAGTGGGATCAAGCATTTGCTCTAGTGGATGTGCTCTGCCTAAGCTACACCCTCCTATTCAAAGCAATAAAGCATCGATGAAAAATAAAACTACGGGGATCATTTTCAGGTACGATGAACACTTATAGGAGATTAAAAGCTCATAAAAGTTGATTTGGCATAATATGGGATGTTTAATGACTTAGAAAATAACTAATAATTTTTTATCAATAATGAATAATTAAATAAGTAATGAATTAATTGGTAATTAATTATAATATTTTAAGTAATTAATTATTTGTCATTTTACATTGAAGACTAAAATGAGCAGACAACCAGTGCAGTAAAACTAAAATTGTTCTCTCTCTTTCTTTTACAAGTCAACAGACATGCTGCAGCATTTTACACCAGCTGCAGATGAAATTGAGAATTTAATCATTTTGTCTTGATAACTAAAAAATGCTTTACTTTTATTTACAGCAGGTAAGACAATATGCATAGCAACCCATTTTCAAGAAAAGTTATATAAAAACTCAACAAAATAGGTAAAAGTAAAATACAATTTAAATGGGCATCTAAAATAAATACTGCTAGATTACACAGATGTACATTAAAAATGCATTATGATTGCAACTTTTGTGTCTACACATTCACCGATAACCACAGTATGTTTTCTACATTACAGATAACATTTCATAACATCTTTCCCTAAAATGGAAATACATCATTTCAGAATGAAAACTTATTGCTTTAACATCACTGATTCAATGCTCATTACTTCTTGCTGGCTAAGCCGTTGGTTTGGTTGTCTGGGCAAATGAGATCCTCCTACACTGACGAAAGACTTTTTTCTGTCTTTATTCTCATGGGAGAACATTTATGTTGACACCCCATTAGCTACACAGCCCACATGAAGATTACACAGGAGATTGCAGAGAGTTGAAGCAGCAGGCTGAGGCATTGTTGCAACTCTGGCTATAACAAGGATCTAAAGGGTTCAAAGTTCAAGCTGGATTAGAGCAAAATACACACTTCTGCCTTTTTTTTCTTTATATGTCTAAAATTCAGAGGCTATAAAGTTCTTTTGATCATTTTATATGATTGACAACAATCAGCTACAAACATTTTGAAAATGGATGGATGGATGGATGGATGGATGGATGGATGGATGGATGGATGGATGGATGGATATGTAAAACGCTGCTGTTTAAACATTTTTGTAGATATTCATACACAAACAGAAAATAATGAAAAAATGGCATTTGACAACCTGATGAGGAATTCAAAATGTGCAGAGAACACATCTGCATATGATCTGTCAAGTACACCAACTATTGCAGCGGAAAACTGCTGTTCAGAGTCTAAGCTGCAGTCTCATCACATCCTGCAAGTTTGCATTTCAGTATATTGGATTCATAGTAAATTTCTGCTCTTAAAGCAACAAGTGAATTCTGAGTAGGTTAAGAAAAACAAGTGGTGCACATTGGGCCGTTTTGCAGTTTAAATGATCCCAAATTGGAAAGGTATGTTTTCCTTTTTTTAATATCTCATCAACACTATTGACTTTGTGCAAAAACATAAACAAATCCCATACAGGCTTCTGAAAATGCAACTAAATTTTATAAAGCTGTTTGAAAAGACAGCTATGTAAATGCCAAACCATTGTTTGTTCTTTTGTGTGCATGATAGGAGACAAACTCAGCACACGTTTTCCAGAAATCTTCTACAGGGAACATTACAGAGAAAAAAAAAGAAAAAGAAAAGAGAGCTTTTCAGCACCAGAATGACAAAAGTAGTTACTCTGGCTGTAAACATTTACTTAAATGTGTTTTAGTAAATACTGAATTTTGACATCGTCTGTTTTTTGAACCAACGATTGCTGTTTTGTTTTCTGTGGAGGAAGACTCACCAAACATTAATGCCATGACATATGCGTGTCTTTTGGCCTCTGCCATCTAAAACCAGGAAAATTTATTTGTTGAGGCTTTGCTCAGTCTTAGATTCATTATTTCAAACAGAATAACCTAAAGTTGCTCTCTAAATGATGTTTTAAATGCACGTACACTCTGTACATGCACTTTATGACATAAGCCCTCCTCGCAGCAAAATATTCAGTCCTGCAGTATTTCACCTACAAATATCCCTGAATATCTTAAATCTTTTGACCTGATATGCGCAACAGGAAACAGAACAATAAAAACACAGACTGATGTCATTAAAGTATTCTATGCTAATAGTAACTATTTTACTTAATTACTGTATGTGACAAATCTTTTGTTAAGACTATGCTTGGTAGAATGTTTATTATTAATTTAAAATAAATTACATTATATTTTGAAAGTCACGTTATAAAATAAAATCGATGGAATGTAATTTATTTCTTTCCATTGTTGTGTATTATAACTGAAATAGAAAGAAAACTGTAAAAAAATCACAATAAGTGACATCAGATGTTATGATGTCATGCATCATACGGATTAGAAAAGAACTGAGTCAATGCAAAGTGTGTAAAACTACCGTTTATGCTGTATGTCTTTTTCTTTCTGTTTACCATCACGTTTCAACCGTTTTCTGTTGTTTGAATCAGATTTACAGAAGCTTATGCATGCGTTAAATCTGATCGCTGACCTGTTGTCCTCAGGGCCCATTTACACTTAAAGAACGTGCACAAAGACCACGACAATAAGGGACTGCTGTGATATTATCAAAAACATAGAGTCAGTCTGGAGAACATGTTTCATTCATGAAGAGGAATTTAGCACAAACAGAGAGAGACATCTTGTTCATGTGCAATTTACTTCACATTAGCAGAACGGCCTATACACAAACTGGTAGACACAAAGCCCCACCAAGTATGCATGAGGATCATTCCATCTGTGCTCACTCTGAGAAGATTTGCTAACAAATTCCACATTAACTAGTAAATTTTACATTTATATTAATGGTGCCACTCGGGCGATTAGTTTTGGCTCAGTGAGCTGTGAATATAATCAACGAAGAGGCTCTGATGTGATGAGGAGGGAGGAAGTTGGGTCAATCTTTTTGCTAAATTTTAACATGTTTTATTAATTCAACCACACGTTTGCAGAAGTTCTTATGGATGAATTAGGAAAGCGTTGATCTTATTCATTCGGGTGTGTAGACTTGTGGAAAAATAAACGTCCCTGGAAACAGGAAAACAGCCTCGACGGTCCTTGTTATTATTTTTCCTTCACAATTTTCTCTAACTTCATATTTCTGAACAAGACAACGTGAATCGAAAATCAAGAAGAGGGAGAAAAATCTTGTGCCAAGCTGAGCTTTCTATGCGACAGGGAAGGAAAAAAAAGACATCTTAGCAACGTGAAGTCCTGGATATAGAGGAAAATATCTCCATGTTTACCTGATGCCCAGAAAGAAGAAAATAAACAGGCCAGTGTAAACACAGGACGAATAATCATCAACGCAACGTCAAAGGGAGCAAATATGTGTCAACCATGTATTGGATTTCTGTATGAGCTTATGCCTTGGACAATGAGGGGAAGGAATGTGTGTGTGCTTGTGAATAAACATTTTATTTCCAGTGTGCACTGTAAATCTAAGAAATATTTCAGAAACTATCACACTATGGTGCCACCCACAATGGCTGCAGGTTTATTCTTGGCAACGTGCACTATTTTGTGAAGCAAAGTCCAAAGACTTTAAACATGCCTGTCTTCCAAACTTCCTCTGCAGATGCTGTTTGCAGGTGTCATAATCAAACATTTATCCTCTATGTTTCTGAACTTCACTGATAACAACAATGCCGGATTTTAACAACAATACAGACAAATTTATGATGATGCATTAAACTGAAAAAGGACTTAACATATATTTGTTGTCAAAATAACAATTCATAACAAGGAGGTTAAACGAAAACAAATAGAAACTGGGCTTATCGCTAATAAGGGAGGTTCAGGAATTCATACAATTCAACTTAGATCCTTGTTGCTAATTTCTGTTGTTTAAATGTTTTTTTAAAATTATAATCATGATTATTATTATTTCCAGCCATATTGTAAAGCATTATAAAGACAAAATAAATTTTAAAATTGTAGTTTGAATGTGTTTTATTTGGCTCTAATGAATAATGAAAACTAAAAAAAAGTTTTCCAAAAGATTATTTTTTACCTTGCATGGACAAAAAAAAGCAATTTGTGCCCTCATAATTCATGAATATTTTCAATAATATCAACAATTGAAGGGACTTGTGAAAGCATAACTTTACTGGAAGAAAAGCTGAACCTTACTGGGGCTGCCTATGCTGATCACATAGTATCTTTCTGTGCATGCACTATAACGTGTGTGTTTGTGTGTGTGGGCACGCAGATGTGCACCAGATGCATCCATGTTGTTTATGGTAGTTGTTGTCTTTCATCTTGGCAGAGCTGACATAGCTCTAAGAGAGAATGAGATAGACAAAGGAGTAAACAGAAAAGAGAACGTTGTTCAGACGTGAAGTCAATGAGGCAACGGCCCACACAGCGAGTCAATTCAATAAGGAAATGAAAATCCTCCCTGACCTGTTTAATGTGGTTACTGTTTGATGACAATTCTCATGATGATCAGTGCACATGTTTACTTTGTGCTTATGCCACCAATTTGACTATAGATTCTAGAAGGTGATAATACAGTTGGTGTTAAGGTTGATTTGAACTCTAGGAATGACATCAGGGTTTGCTGCTGGAACATCTGCAACAGAACCTCTAGCAGCTTCATACAGTATTGTATTTGGCAGCTGCATATTATTAAGGGCAGTTTTTCAACTTGAGCTGTTTTTTAATACTTAGATGTAAGTTATTGCCAGCAATCCAATTACATAATATCTGCCTCATTAGTTATGTGTAGCATGAAATTGTGGTGAACCTAGCTTATTGAAGATCAGAGTATGTTGTATAAATTAGCAAGAAGAAGCTCACGATATTCACTTTGGATGAATTACATCTTCAGTTTGTACTCTTTCCCAAACAATTCTGGCAGTGGGAAACGGCAGGATGACAGACGTCCCCTTGACTTTTTCAGAAAGATGGTTTGGTCCGCTGCACTATTTCCTCTGCACAGAATTGGTGATAATGTTTTGCTATATGGTTTACAAACAGTCAAACCCAAGAAGGAACACTAAGCTAAAAAGCAGCAATAAAAAACTAGAAGAGCTACTAGAAAACACAGTGAGCTGAAGCATTAGTTTTATGAAAAATACTTCTGTCCCACACATCTTTGAAATCAAAACTTCCTCCTTGGTAGTGACATTCATCAGTACTCTCTCATGACATCACTCCTCTCTTATATAACAGTATTAAAACCAGCAGTGTTTGCAGCTGAAAGAAAGTTCCCATGAGTCAATCATTGTGGCAAAACCATGCCAAATGACCAGGTAGATCTGTGGATTTACCAAGTAAGCTGGATTATACTTTGAATAAATCAATAAAGGTTTCTCTGCTGTGAAGCGATGACACTGATATCAATCTCATCCCATCTCTAACAGAGACAGCTGTCTAAGAATTGAATTGAGCTGACAACATAAAAAAGACTGAAGTGAGAGTGATTGCATCCTGTGACAAAGCTTATGACAAGAAAAAGTGTTGCTGACAGCCCAGCTAACCTCTGCCAAAGACCATCTCATTTTTCTGTTCTCCCTCTGAATACTAAACGCTTTTGGCACAAAGGTGATACTCTTAAAAACCCTGTGCAATGACAGAAAACAATCTTCTAACTGGGACACAACCTTTTGTTTGGTAGCCTTATTGGATCCGAGATTAACTAAATCATCCTACACATCCTCATTAATAAGCTGTTCTAAATTATTCTAAAGTAATCGCTCATGTTGTGGTTTTTTTTTGTAATAATTTAACCACAATATCAGTAGTGAAGGCACCCAAGTAGCAATGTTCTCAGCTAAGAGACCCTTCAAGGACTCACAAGGACTTCCTCCACCTTCGTGATGGTGCTGGATTTCATCTTGCTGCTTATCTGAATGCATACCGCAGTACCATTTAAAGAGCTATGATGACTTTCACACTTATAGCTCTGAAAATGGCGCTGCAGTCTGCAACAAACTGAGTTGTGCACTTTCCCATAAGGTTTGTAAGGTTATTCTGCACATCTCTTCACACTATGGGTTTTGTCGTTAACGTATTTGTTTGACACAATCAATTTGAAATCTGTCAAAATCTCTAGGATACAAGTCAACAATAAGAAAAATAAAAAACAACAAATAAAAAAATAACAAAAACAACAATAAAAAACAAATGTCAGAGATACATTTGAAAAACTTTGAAAAAAATTATCAGTGATGTATTTTTTTCTTTCTCTACACATACATACACTATGAGGTCCACCCATTCAATTGGTTGTTTAGGACAAATATATAAATCAGCCATGGACATGGTAACATTTAAATGACATTACATTACAGTTACTTAGCAGACACTTTTCTCAAAAGAGACTTACATCTGAGAATAAGAACAACAACTTAAGAGACAATAAGTTCGTTTCCATTATTCCTCGATTTGTGCAAAACCTAAATATCGCAATAAAAATCTGGCAAAGGAAACAGCTACATTAAAAAAATAACCTTTCAAATATTGTAAAAAAAAAGTTTTTACGCCCTCATGAGCTGGCTTTCCAGATTTTTTGATATAGAAGTTTATCGCAAAATTGTAAAGGAATTGCATCCATGGACATGATGTAGGTAGGTAACCTGTTAAGATGGCACGGTATGGAGTGAAAGCTGGTGGTTCGATTCCAGGCTTCCCCTGATTACATGCTGAAGTGTCCTTGGACAAGACACTGAAGCCCATGTTGCAGATGTAAGTCGCTTTGGATAAAAGCATCTGCTAAATGACTATATAATAGAACAAAATAAAATAAACAAATGGAAAATACAGAGTTACAATGAATTAGAAAGAGGGGATGGCTTCAAAAAGATGTAGCAAATTTGCCACTGCAAGTTAAAAACCCCGAAATAATGCTTTGTGGTAACATTACAAGCGCCACAATTCTCCTTAAGTCGCATCCAGCTGATTAAATTTTACAAGATCTATGGCTTATGTACCAGACACTGTTCCATGGAAACACCTGAATATCTAAACAGTTTTTCGTGGTATAGTCTTTGGTACCAAACAGGTTTGTCTGTGTATTTCATATACTAATCTACTGGAATTTTCATGAAGAACCATCTATAGGATTGCTGAAAATTCTCTGACAAGTAGAAGATATCCAATAAGTGTGACAAGTTGAAATTATATTCTTGCTACAGTGACAAAACTGCTCTGTTTAAGAAGTTAAATGTATTAGATAATCAAAAAGACTAATTTAAAATGCATGAAGTGCTTAATTACAGATTTTTTCTCTAAGCAAACCAGAAATATATAATACTTTCTTTTAGCATTTATATGTCACATGAGCATTTATACGTAAATGTAAAGATAGCTAATTCAGGTAGACTCGGACTGATCAATCATCTGTCCATACATGCTCACAGGGGGCTTGATGAGTAGGGCTAAAATGACATTGCATTTTATCTTCTGAGAAACATGTGTGTTAGCCTCGTTAAAAAGTGATTAAAAAAAGATCGCACTAATTTTAAGCCTTTGTATAAAATAAATCTGACAAGTAGTTTTGCACAGTTTCAGTAATTATTTCATGCATTCTTATAACTGTTTATTCGTGACAAAGGATATCTGTACTGTTTCACATAAACCATATGTATGTTGCTGTATATTTACTAATGTATCCTACTTCTGTGATCCTGGGATTTTCATGCTGTTCTTTCACTCTTGCATTTTAGTAAATTCACCCAGAAGGAAACATCATCATCGTCTCTCTTGTATCTTTTTTTTAATCAGCTATCACTAATCAGGGGGGCAACATAATTACCACCTTTCTGGACCAAAAAATCAGAGGTCAACAGAAAATGGGCAGAATGGATATAATAGAAAGGAAACAGTAACCCAAATAGTCACCGTTTCCAACCAAGGTATGCAGAATACCATCTTAGAAAATACAACAGGCCCAAACTTGAAGTAAATGGGCTACAGCAACAGAAGACCATACTGTTAGCTAAGAAAAGAAAACTGAAGCTACAGTTCACAAAGACTCGCCAAAAGTGGACAAAAAAGGTGAAAAGATGTTGTTGGATGTAATATTTAATATTTACAACAGGTCCCTTGTCTCAAAGATGATGGGTTGAGATACTCCCCATCAGTTTGGTTGATGTAGAAGTGTTTTAGTGTTTGATGAATTTGTGAAACCTCTTTTTACATTCATATTAGAAAAAAGAAAAACCCATTAACACAGGACTGAATGGTATTTGAAGAATCAATAAAGAATTCTCAGCAATTTCAAAGACTATTTTTTTGCTTAAAATACCTATGAATACTATGGTCTGAGATCAGTGGTGACCATGGCTCTAAATTAACACCCACTAAATGAGTTTTATAATAAAATTATATGAATGATGAATCATTGAAGCAAACAGGAAGAGCAGATTCCCATCAAAGCAACAGCTGCTTAGCAGGCAGAGGTAACTTTAATTTGAAGGACATATATTGATGCCAATAGCATCTTAGGAGCAAAAAGTGAGGAAATGAGTGATAACTGAAGAGGTAGCAACTAGCTGCATTTTAATAATATTCAATTTCATATTTAAAAATGTAAATAACTCTACTGATTAGTAAATTGTTAAAACGTTACTTTATTCCATGCTACAAAAAAGAACACTGAGAGGAGGTTTTTATTGGGATTAATTTACAATAAAAAAACAAAGAAACAAAGAAAAAAGACAAAATAAATGTATAGTAAGTAAATGCACAGAAAATCAATTTGGGATTTTCAACTTTCTGAAATAAAGATAGTTGAGCCAGAATAAGGAGACAGCATGAAGAGGCATCTGAAAGTGTGAAACAAAATGGGTTCCAGGTTAAAAGTCTGTAAGACCTAGTATTGACACAAGCACTACAGCAAAACACTTTCCTTTCAACATCTTGTCTGCAAAGATGTCTGGTAGAGAAAAAAACTAGTATTGTTATCTTATCCTCATGTTGTCTGCGTTTCTTATTTTTGAAAACAAAGAAACAGTCAAGCCAACAGAATGAGTTTTTTTTTCTTTTTCTTTTACCCTTTGATCCAATAAGATGTTTCTGAATGTCAACTCTTTTATTTTATGCATAAAATTTAGTTTTTCATCAGGAGAATTCAGATTAATACACCAATGTATCATCTGTACATCGATGGTATGAATATTTATGATCAAACCAAATGACAGCATCCAATGATAAAAAGTAATCGTCCAAGAACCCTGAAGAAGTCCTGAACATTTTTCAACTTGTTAAATTAAAAACTATCCATTATAATATCTAATACTAGATTTACCACTAATACAAACGTGGAAGAGTTCAAGTATCTTAGTGAGAGAAGGATGGAGTGTGAAATTGACATGTGGATAAGTGTGGCGTCTACAGTAATGTAGGTTTTACATCAGATTGTAATTGTGAAGAAGGAGGTGAGCCAGAAGG
Organism: Pseudomugil tenellus; assembly: GCA_037177515.1. Classification (NCBI taxonomy): domain Eukaryota; kingdom Metazoa; phylum Chordata; class Actinopteri; order Atheriniformes; family Pseudomugilidae; genus Pseudomugil; species Pseudomugil tenellus. The sequence continues at coordinate 6,537,963 of JBAMHX010000008.1, read as the reverse complement.
CAAAGCTCTCAATCAATATCTCAATCCTCTCCTATGGTCACGAATTGTGGGTGGTGACCAAAAGAATGAGATCATGAAAACAAGATAGCCACACTCTCTGTTACAGATAGGGTGAGAAGTTAGGTCATCCTTGAGGGGTTCAGAGTAGAGCCGTTACTCCTCCAAATCAAAAGGAGCCAAATGAGATGGCTTGGGCATCTGGTTAGAATGCCTCCTGGACACCTCAGATGGATCTGAAAGGCATCTTTTAAAAAATCAGCTAACTTAATTTAGTCTGGAAGAGTTACAATGTTGGTATCTTATTGATCCAATCAGTCACTACCTACAGCTTGCAAATAGAAGTAGCTTGTAAGTTGTTTATGAGCTACGTCTAGAAAGTTGACTGTTTGACATTTAACTTTGCCCACTTATCGACTTTAAAATCTTCAACACCAATTTTCTCCCACATTGACCAGAATTCAGAGATACTGTGAGAATTGTTTTGCCTTGATAAAGGCCCCTGGGAAATGATACCAATATGTGATTTAGTTTTCCAGCAAAAACACTCCTGCCCTGTAACTTGAAACTCTGCATATGACAACAGGGTCTGATGGCATTTAACTAGTAAATTCCAAAATACTTTAATGGCTAATAAAGCAAAGAGCAAAACTGCATCAAACTATACTAAAGTGGTTTAATGAGATGTGCAACTGTTCAAAATCATAGCACTGGGGCTGATTATAGCAAGACTTCAAGTACAGCAGCTGCATGAAAAAAAACATCTGTACCCAGTGCTGCACACAGTATTAACCTGAGGTCCATTCTAAAGACAAATCTATACTTTCATATAAGCATCAAAAATGTTGACACTTGTGAGACATGGCTAGATGTCAGATATTACAAAAAATATAAAAACTGCTTCATGAAGTTTTTTTTTCATTTTTTTGCATTGTTCAGAACTTTAGAAGATCTATATAAGACTATATAACAACCTTCAGATGGTAGCAGTAGAAAAACTATTTTTCTACTCTTATTGTTGTCTGTAAATGTCCAGTGACTAAAACCATATGGAGTTTAAAAAAAAACAACAACAAAAAAAAAACAAGAAAAAAAAAACACCACACTGGCCCCATGTAAACCATGTAAACACCTACTTCCGAGTGGAATTGTTAATTCGGAATTAAACTCCGAATGAACTGGCTCTTTTATTCTCATTTTAACGCAGAATTAAATAATTCCTGTCTCTTGTAAACCCTTAATTCCTGTCGTGGTCTCCCACTGCAATGGCGCACAAGCGCTGTCTTCTGCCTCCTGTCTAACTGTTTGATAAACGCAATAAAGTTGTTTTTTTTCTTTTAAAAAAAAAAAGCTGGACTACCGTCTTCAATATATTTAGTCCCGTCTATATTTTTCTCCTCCTGAGGTGCTCAGAAGTAAAGTCGTATACTTGTGACAAGCTAGTAATTAAAATATGGACTCAAAATTGAAGCTAAAACATTTTACATTAGACTGTTTTCCATGTAGCCGCTAAGGCTAAAAACAAGAAAGAGAGTTGCTGCGTGATTGCGTCATTTCCAGCATCACGTCGAAATTAAGAGATGAGAATAAACATGATGCCATGTAAACATTTTATTCGGAATTAAAATTTCCATGTAAACTAAAAGCTTCATGAATTTAATTCGGAATTAGTTAATTCTGAGTTAATAATTCGGAATTAAAAGTATCATGTAATGTACCTAATGTCAGTGTGGAAACATATGCATTATGGTTCATCCAATGCAGCAATAAGCACCGTTGCTTGTGTTACTGTTAGAGGCAGCAGACTCACTGATCAGAGCCTTGAGATGCCTTAGAAACACAGCAGCTAGACAGGCACTGGTCTGGTGTTGCAGAACCAGAGCAGCAGCTTTGATGCAGAGGAGCAGCCACTGGAGAAAGAGGAAGGGGAAGGAGAGGGAAAAGGAGAAGGATGGAGGTCAAAAAAGGAAAAGAAAATGTGGCAATAAATGTATGAGGTGAAGCCAAAGAAAGAAGAAACGAGGTCAAATAAGACCAAATTTAAGAAAAAATGTGAATTGAAATTAAGTAACGGGGAGAACAAAAAGACAGTAAAACATTATATGAAAATATGGAAAAAGAATGTTTTAAAAAGAAGAGACAATTTAGAAATGGCAACAAAGACAAATAGATGAAAATGGAGAAGGAAATAAAGAATTTGTAACAATGGAGAAAAGAAAAACACAAACACCAGATACACCAGAAACAGGACAAAAATATATAAAATGAATGATATCCATATTGTAATATCATGAAGATGAACAAGGACAAAAAAGGAATTAAAGTAAAAAATGAAAGTTAGGAAAAGCATAAAACATGTAGGAGGGTTTAACAAAAGGAAAGAGCAGGAAGGGGGCGGGGGGGGGGGGGGGGGGGGGGGGGGGAGAAGGAAAAAAAGAAAGTTAAAAAAAACCCAAAACACTCGGGAGGGTTTCAAAAAAAGAGGCCGAAAAAATCTTTTGTGGGGGAAAGAG
>JBAMHX010000008.1:6499536-6511347 GCA_037177515.1 Pseudomugil tenellus | reverse complement strand
TTCGCTTGGGGTGTTCTTGGTGAACCAGGGGGGAAGTGGGGGGGTGGGCTCAGGGGCCCCTTCATGACTTTTCTTTTTGCCCCCCCCCCCCCCCCCCAGAACCGCCAGACGGACGGACGGATGGATAGATATTTTGAATTGAAATTTAGCACTCTACTTTCTAGGGTATGTTTTTAAAATGAAATCTTTCTTTATCATTTTAATTGCATTACAAAATCTTAAAGTAGAAAATGTTGTTTGGATGGTTTATTACTCACTTTATTATTGAGTCAGAAATGCATCTAAATTCAGAAAATTGCAAAAAGAACTATGTTATTGTATTTTAATTTGAAATGTGGTTCATAATTGCTTCTGTACGGCATGTTTGCATTAAAAGCATGAGCATTTGACATGCTGCTCTCAGATCAGGCTACATAAAGCTTGATATTAAAGGACACTGCAAGTATCTCTCTATCCCTGGGGCTTTGTATCTGTAAATAAGCTGTATGTGGTCACATGATCTGGTGACAGCAGCTGTTGGTTGTATCCCAGTTCAGTTGTTTATTGTAACCATACAAGTTAAACTAATTGTGACATCCAGAATTTAGAAACCCTTTGGATAAAAAAAGAAAACCACTAAAATGACATAATCTTGTTATTTTACTAAGGTTACTCATGGGCAACATTTAGACTTTAAAGCTTTATATATTTTTTATATTTGTTTGCATGTTTTCAACATTAACCATGACTCACTGAGGATTCTAGTAATCCAAACAAGCTACTTTATATTTTTGTCAAAAAACAATGTTGTTGGTGTCAACGGCCTGACATGTTGATGTTATTACCATAGTAACATGTTAAGTAATTGTTCGGTCTTGTAAACAACTCTGCCCAGAAGTGTAATTTATTTCATTGTGCTTTTAGACACTAATAGTTTATGCAATACATGTTTTTTCTCTCCCGTTTCGTTTTCTCTCCATTTTCAGCAAAAAAAAAAAAAAATAAATAAAAGTGTTCTTTTATCTTCGCATCACACACAAACACATTGCTACAGCACTCACCAGGTGGTCGATGCCGATGCTGTTCCAGCCCTGCATGATGGGCAGGAAAGAGATGAAAGTGGGAATGACCCAGCAGCCACCGATCATTAAAGCCACTCGCATGGGCGTCATTTTGTTCCGGTAGACCAGAGGCTGGCAGCAGATAGCGTAGTACCTGCAGAGAGATCAGCAAAGTGGTGAAGAGGTGATCTGCTGCACACTGGTGGATCATCTGCATTGAAAAAGCAGCCAGCACATATTACACTGCAAAGGACTAATTTATTTTTAAATTTTAATTTATCTTTTATTAAGCAAAGGTTTTACATAATTTTAGAAACTCTTATAACACAGAGTAGTTCCCAGACACAAAGAACTATAAAATACAACCAATGGCGTTATAGCTATATAAAATAACTTAAGATTCCAAAACTTAAAATGAAGGTTGCAAATGAATGACATCTCAATCTAATGCAAACTAGTAGAATTTTTCTCTCTGTCATGACTTGGAATCCAAAACAGATTAAATAACATGCTTTGTTTTGACATTAGTACAATTTAAACAGTTCTCATTATTCGCATTTATGTTTTTTATATATTTTTGTGCCCCGAATCACCAAAATGACTACATGACTAAAATGATATTTAGAGTCATCATTTTATACAATTATTTGAGGCAGTTTAAGTTCTCTTTTCATCCTTATCCCCCTTCCCCTCCTTGTGTTCTGGTGACCACAATGAGCATTCAGCCAAAGTTTCTGAGAATGTGGAAGAAGAACTAACGTTCAAGTCCTCTTATGTGTTTATCTTATTTAAAGGACAAATGAAAGACAAAACCAAATAATTGTATATTAAATTAAAAATATTTCAAACAAGATGAGAATCATTGGTTGGTTCTTCACAGTTGCTGTATTTCTTTTCTTGTTGTCAGTAAATCACCAAACTGATTAGTTTTTGTATTTGTAGTGCTTCAGTCAGACCTTACGTTTGTTTTTATATTCTTTAAATAATGTCAATTGAATCACTGTAACAATGTCAACCCATTTAATACCACGACAATAATACATAACAATTCCACTGTTTTCTTGGTCGGGTTATTCTTGGAAAACATACTTCTAATTTCAGTGAGGTTCCTTTGTGGTTAAATAAATAAGAAAATAAATGACAAATGCAAAGTTATTTGCTACATATCCGTTTTCTTCTTGGAACTAAATCCATGTAATGCATTTCCATTTAGTATTTTTTCTTGGATTCCATCACAGACATTTGCTTTTGCTCTTCAATGTTCTTGAGGCCTCCTTCATTTAAACACTTAAAAGAGGATACTTTGTAAAAACATAAAAAAAGCCTTGTCAGGCAATAACATAGATGACTGTTGTTCACTTTGTCAGTGCTGATGTTAGACAGCCCCATGAGCCCAAACCTCTCTTACTGCAGCTTTCTCCTCTAAGTAATCCCGAGAATGTCTTGTAAGAAAGTTTCTGTCTTCCTCCCTAATTTTTCGTAAAGTACCAGCTCCATTAATACATTTTTATAACCTTTGCTTTTCCTCAACATTTAGCTCTGGTGCAATAGAAATGAAGATAATCCGGTTTTTACCACCATCAGTCTCCGTGGATATTTTCCTGCCTCTTGTGCTGTGATCCCACCTCATTACCTACTTGGGGTGCGTGGCATTTCATAGCCATCAGTAATTTGGAAAGGGTGTGTATACTGTGTGTGGTCTCCATGTGCAGTGGCATTATAAAAAGGTCAAGAGGCCCTTTTCTATTTGAATTCCCAAAGCGGTTGTGTTGAAAGGTTGCAGATTGATTCTTTAAGTGTGGATGTGGAGTACTGAGTGACAGAACCCCCGTGTCTCCGTCACAAGTAGGAATCCATGTATTGTGCCAGCATAAATGTCTAAACACACAAACACGCACATCCACCAAGACGCAGTATGCAAACACACCCTGGAAGCACCAGTCCACTCAAAGATACACGTATACACATTCACTCATACTCACATTAGCAAGGGGAAGATTAGAAGCAGACACGGCACAGTTGAATGACAACATGTCTGGACCACGAGCACTTTAAATGGCCCCTGCTTTTCTTTGATCTGTACAACATTGCTTTCTGTTTATTTCAGACATTTTTATCCAAGCATTATTTATTTGGGAGCTGATTTCTGAGACCAGCCAAAAGTATGTTGTTGTATTTTATGTTCACATGAAGCTGCAGGACATTAAGTTTTACAAACAGATGGTTGTGGGTTCCAGTTCTCCTTGCTACCCAAACAATGAAAATTTGGAAATATAACATTAAGCCGTTGCCTCGAGATTCTAAAAATACCCAGACCCACCACTAAATGGGAAGACATGAAGACATGTTACACTCTCTCTCTCTCTCTCTCTCATACATACATAGATATATAAAATGTAATCTAATTATACACTACTGCTATGAGTTAATTATGGAAAAAACGTTTTTTGGGGTGGGGGGTGGGGATTGGGGGCAGACAAATGAAGACTTATATACATATAAAATTGATTTGATTAAATGGATTTTATGGTTTATAACGACTAGAGTGCAGCATCTACTGATGGCTAATCATAAAGTATGATGTCAACAACATCCTCAAATTATCTCAAAATGGTCATGTTTTCATGTCAATATGGACCTAAATCACTGTGGTTTCACTTGCGGCTTAAATGGTTAAGTAAACATTGGCAAAATGTGGAAGTTAAATGTTTGTCGTCATCCTCACGCAAAAGCAATGTGGGATGTCTACCTGCTTACAAATAATGTTGGCAGACTGAAACTTAAGGTTTTGTGCTGACGGCCAAAGCACTATATAGTTAGAAAAGGTTCACTGTATTTTGTTATGTTGTTCTGATCTACTTTTCAACTACTTGACACTCAGAAAATCTAGTGTGCTGCAACTGTTTTCATTTCCTTCATTTCAGCTGTGCATTGCTCTGAATTGCAGAATAAGTCCTACAAATGCAACAACCTTACAGGAGCTTCTTTATACCACAAAATAACACCCTTACCTATGGCTGGACAAGTGTTTTTATGGTACAACTGTATTTTTTACTTCCTTTTTGTTATCTGTTTAACTTTTTTTGTCCTGTCTCACATGTTTTTTCTTTGTCTTCAGGCATGAAAGTCTTTTTCTGACTTCAAAGTTCACTGTGCTTGACGACAAGCTGCTGGGAAATCTACTGAATCAGGTTCACTGGAGCTGCTTAAGCCACAATCATGTTAGCTGGAGCAGTCACTGGAGTTATTTTTTTAGTTTTGGGGATTAAACACTGTAGCTATGATAAGGAATCAACATTTGGTTTGTTCTTGAACATGTCATGTCACATCATGCTTTTTTGAACTTTGCCTTGACTTATTTTACTGTGGCCTGTACAACAAGCGCAGGTTCAGCATGTTCACAACATCTACAGGTGATCATGTTAACTATAATGGGAGATCCCACTAAGCAGTACAGAACTCTTTAGAGCTTCATAAACATTCAAGCTTCTGAAATCAGTCCAGCTAAGATATGTTTGTGTCAAACCAGTTGAAGCTGCAACCACTCCTTCTGGTTTTACATTCCTTGTAGACCAACTTCGAACTTCTGTAGAAGACTAACGAAAAAATGCAGAAGAACCAACTTTTAGTTAGTATTTGACCTAATAGTATGTTAATAGTCTTCGACTTGATTAACGGTTTAGCTTGAATCAGCTTGTCCCAACTGGATTGTACATGTCCTTTGTGTTCTGGTTTTTATTTTCCCAAACTGATTAATTCCATCTGCAAAGCACACTGAGAGCAAAGTGTGTGCCACCAAGCTTCAGCCCACACAGAAACAAGCTAATCACTGTTACAACCACATCCTTAGTCCCTGTCAACACTAAGGTCTAATCCTTCGCTGCTGGCTGCTCCTGACCCATTCCATCCAAACTCAAGCACTGGTTGAAATATTCAATGTAAAATTGCTGGAAAAAAAGACTTGCTTAAAATTAAAGTGACTTTGTCATAGTGTTCTTTATTTTCACAAGATGACGATAATGGTGCAAGGAGATGGATCAATGGCGAATCATACAATTATAAATGTTTGCATTAATCACACAGAAATACCTCCAAAATTAAATGGTTGTTGTTTTAACCTTTATGTTTTGAATTTTCTTCCTTAATTCCTCTTTTACTAGGACTTTTCCGCAATATTCATATTCTTTTAATCTCAACCATTTTACTGCATTTTTTCTGAACTGGACACTTTTGGATGTTAAAATCATTTTTGTCATTATGCATTTGGCAATTAAGTTGACTAAAAGTTAACATCAGTAAAACACCAAGCGAAGGAGAAATATCCATCCACATTTACTTAACAGGGTTTGAAGCTTATTCCAGTTTTCACTGGGCAAGTTGACATTAATCAGACATTATTAGCAGACTTGTGCAAAGCTTGACATCAAACTGTACAAGTCTGCTAATTATAATTTGATCTGAGTCAGATGTGTTGCAGCAGGGAAACACCCAACACTTGCAGGAGTACAGCTCTCTAGGACTGGAGTTGCGTACCACTGAGTTATGGCCACTCCATCGTCTGGGAGCCAACATCTAAAGTAAAAAAAAATAATAATAATTTCCTCCATTCCATTAAAAAAAAAAAATAAATCACACCCACACTCGACAGATCATCTATGACAAAGGCAACAGAGAGGAGTGATACTCCAGAGGATTCACTATCTATACCAGAGGTGCTCAAGTTTGGTGTTCAAGATCTACCACCCTGCAGCTTTTAGATGCATCCTTTCTCCAGCACATCTGAAACAAATAACTAAATTCTCTCTTCTGCATGCCATCCAGCTCTGCAGAGGCCTGGTAACAAGCCGTTTATTTGATTCAGCTATGTTGATGAGGGTTGCATGTAACAGCTGGAGGATGGTAGATCTCGAGGACCAAATTTGTGACCCCTTGATCTATCTATTCCAGCAATTATTAGCTGATTTAAAATCACTAATGTACTAATCCTCTTTGTTAAGATGCATGAGTTAAAGATTCACCTAAAGCTGGACTCATGTGGTGGCTGCAGTCATGGTGTACTTGATGCCTCTGCACTCGAGCATAGGGTTGCAGTGTCATTTTGCAGCTTCTCTTCCGTGGTTAGCACACAAATTCAGCAAGAAGTTCCAGATATCCAGAAACCAGTTTGAACCAATCGACCATTCACAAATCCTGAATAATCGTGCTGCAAGCAGAGGTGCACGTCAGGTCTGCAAGCGGTACATACCTCTGAAGAGCATATGGGGCTGACGTAGCTGACCTTATACAGATGCTGCACCTCCACTGAACATACAGCTTCACGGTAATTCTCACGAACCTACTTGCTGTGAGATAACACCACTTATTATATCACCAAGCAGCATGGAAGAAGTTCTATTTGGGAAATAGAACATTATTATAAAAATTAGAGTTCAGTCTTGAGCTCCACGAGTTGTCTTGTATTTGTAGAATGTCTTTAAGTAAACATGTTACTGGCGAATTGTTAAAAAAAGGAACTAATAAGCATATATTTACATCAGGAATCATGTGGCTGAGCATATTTCATCATCAGCATGTTCAAGCACTTCCGCGTATGAGAGCACGCTAATACATCCATCTCCCTTCTATGGCAGTCTTTTCCCTTGTATCTAATCCTTTCAGCTCTCTTGTATTTCTCAGTCTGAATAGCTCAGAGTTGGCCTCTTCACTGAATGCATTTATGCTGGAGCATCCTCCTCCTAGCAATTCTGTTATTTTTAGGCCAAATTCATTTCTATTCAGACCTTTTCAGTGTCTTCAGTTAACATTAGATGAATAAGAGGCTTTATACTGCAGCTGCTCACTTGTTTTTTTATGTTCTTTTCTTCTCCATTTCCCCTTCTCGCTTTCAATATGCCTTTTTTTCCTTTCTCTTTTGTACACATGAACTTGTGTTGTCAGTAAGCCAAGTAAGTTCTAAAAGCAGGAACACACTCGAGGCAATGCACTATTTCCTTTTTTTTTCTTTTAGTTTTTCTGTAACAGTTCTTTAACTTTCAGCTTCTTTATGAATATTATTTTCAAATGTACTTTTTCCAATTCTGTATTTTAAATCCAAAATGACCTCTGACCTGTTTCTGAATGAAAGGAAAAATACACAACAGATGATTACATTAGTGCACAGGTACCCCTTTTAACATTTTACCCAAATTATTACTTTAACTTTGCATTAATTTAACATGCTTATACTGTGCATGCTCATGGATGTTGAGCTGATAAATCTGCAGCAACTGTGTGATGCTATCATATAAAATGGAGCAAAATCTCTGAGCCTTGTTATCTATGACACCAATAATTAAGGCAGTTCTGAAGGTGAAAGGGGTCCACACAAGGACTAGCAAAAGGGAAGAAAAGTGCTTGGTAAGTGCATATCAAAAAGAGAAATACACCTTCTGGGATGGTTGAAGTGGTGTTCTGGTTGCCAGGCCCCTGATTGTGTCCACCTGTGCCTGCTAATGGCTCTCAAGCTGCTCACCTGTTTCTCATTGTGTTTATATCCCATCTTTCATGCCTCCTGTGCCAAACTGTCTGTTGCCATTTGCTTACTGATCCAGTGTTTTTAACACAGCCTTTCTACCACAGAGGAGTCTGGCTTGACCTGTGGCTTTGTCTTATACTTCTGCCTTTACCTTGACATATCCTCACCTGAATGCTTTGAATTGACCCACTGGCTTAGCCAAATAGCAGCCTTGCAAGTTAAAGTAGCAATTAGCATAGAATGAATAATTTCTCAATTGAAAGAATTACACATTGCTATGTGGATGTGTTATTTCAGCAGGGGTACAGCATTGTGTAACACATCACCTCACTGTGTTGCTCTTTAGCTCTGGTTGCGTGTTGGTGTATGTTTACATGAATTGCTACCTTTTCTCTCCTCGCGGCGCTCTCTCCCTAAAGGTTCCAGGTTTAGTTTATTCATATCTAAGGCTGTCTGTCCATTTATAAGAATACTTTTCAACAATTATTACTTTCATGTTCTCTAGAGGAGGGGACTAATAATTTAAGTGATGTACAGAATTTACCTTTCTTTCGCATTACATCAAACCCACTAGCTTTTCTTCTTTATTTTCATTGAATGTGTAAACATGTTGGAAATGATTTTTTTTCAATTGCATCTCATCAGAGTGATGATGATGACTGATTAATAAAAGTTATCCAAAAATGATCAGAGACATTGGAGGCTTCATAATGCCCAAGGAAACTCCACAAGTAAGATTACTGATTTAAACATTTGGTGTTGTTTCATTAATTGTAGGAGACTTTTAATTGTAAGTGAATTGTAATTATGGATAAGGGAAATAAAACAATCCCATGTGTGGAACATGTTGACTTTTTCATCCACAAAGGTAAGTTTGATGTATTATATATGGGGAAGAAAAAGCTTTAACATACTCTGCATAACTGTATTGACACTTGTGCTGTTAATGCATCTCGTAAGCAGGAAGCCAGTATTGAACATGTCTGAAAGATGACTGCAGCTTTCATAGCACAGCAGAATTTGAAGATCCTGGCATGAAAACAGGCTGAGAAAGCACATTTCATCCATTTTAAACAGGTCGACTTTTAACACAATGTATTACGGAGCTCCTTAAATTCTGTTATTTGCATTAGTATATTAGAAGTAATAGTTCTAAAGGAAACAATTTTGCTTTGTAATCCATATATATATATATATATATATATTAGGTGAAAGGAACAAATGAAAGAAAAGAGGAACGAAGAAAATGACTATGAAAAGTATAGGTTGAGGGAGAAGTTATGAGTCATATTCTTTTGGCCAATCAAATTCTTTTATGAAAGGGACTGTGGGGAATCTGCCAAGTAGAGACAAGCACCAGTGTGAGAAAGATGAGAGAGCTGTATTCCACACTGGTCCAAAGATCTAAACTCTGTTTAGCATCCTCATTCAAGGACTAAACTTATTATCTTCATTCCTGCAGATTAGTGAAGAAACAAAGAAAAGGCTTAATGACCTAACACATATGAATTAAATAAAACCAAAGCAGTAATTACTATTAATCTTCCCGTACACAAAATATACACAGAAAAAAACACTCCCAGATGGTAAACAGACAGTTTCTAATACTATTGAATGGAATTGAACAGAAGCTGTGTGCATATGTCTGTATGTGGGTCAGTGTGCAAATCACTGACAATGTGTTTGCTTTTGTATATTATACACAAAGTCTGCCTTTTTAAACTGCACTGCTCCAAGTCTAGATTTTTGTGTTGTAGTTTATCTTTGTCTCCCAAAACAGCAGCAGAGATCAGACCTCTGGAGGAAGTCCGCGTCTTTTGGCTGCCCCCTCTGAACCTCTGGTCACTGGCAGTGAAAATGCAAAGTGGAGAAGAAAGCTGTCTGGAGGCTTGATCTCTGCACCGCGATTCTGTCTGCAGCCAGGAGGTGAGCAGGCAAATAACAGATTCTATTTGAAACCTTTGATTGTCTCGCAAAAAGTCTGAACCATCAGAGCTGCTTTTCTCTTTTATTTTGCTTCTGATTCAAAAAATTTTGATTAAGACCAAATTTTCCACCGATTTTTTTAAGACCTTTACACTTTCGTTCCAACAAAGCTACGTATTACAACTCAGACACTGAAAGGAAGTCCAGTTCTTATTCCATAACCTCAAGACACAGAATTGAAATGTATTTATGTATTACTACAATATGGGTACGAAGAGGGTTTCATGTTGGTTCTTCAAAAAGAAATCCATTTACAGATTACAACAAAAAAATTTAGAGATCAAGGACTACCTTCAGGAAGTAGTAGCCTTCAACCTGCAGATGTTCTTCAAGAATATTTTTTTCCATGGATGAAGCCAAAAGTGCACTCAGCTGTATTTGTTGGAAGTCATAACTGGACTTTTTAAACACAGCCTCTTAAGTAGAGGTGGTCATGAAAGAACAATAAAGAGAATCAATAAACTCACTGGTACTTTGAGTAGCACTCCCAGGAATTAAATTAGATTTTTTTTTCCTAATGTTGCCATATGTAGCTCCTTTTTTTCTCTGACGATTGATTTCTTCTTTTTTTTTTTGTTGTTCTCATTTGCTCTTTTAGTTCTTGTGCCATCTGTGATCAAAATCATTGTTACTCTGAGATTTACCAAAAAAAAAAAAAAAAAAAAAACTAAAAAAAACCCCACAATATGCTTACTACAGATTTACACGAGGAACTTATGTCACATTGCTATTTCTTACATGTGAACAGCTGGAGGTTTGTTATCAAGTGGGTCCATTTCTGTGAAACAATCTGCTGAGTAAAGTCAAGGAATTTGGAGCAAAATAAAATGGTGGGACTGTAACTGGTAGGCACTACCAGTAAAAGCATAGAGGTCATCAAGTTGGCTAATTTAACCTACAGTCTCAGTTTCTTCTACGTCTGCTAATAGCTGATCTCTGCACAGGTTAAGTCCATCCAGTGGCTCTGCTGATCTCTTTCTACTTAACCAGTTGGAAATCTTAACCAGGGAAATCTACTTTGCAACCCACCTCCATCTCTCTTCCTGTTTTTAATGATGTTAACAAATTTAATTGGTCATTTCTGATGTAACTGATGCCTGCTCCCATCTCTGGGGCAGTCACTGCTGGTGAATGTGGCAGGACCCTTTGCATATATAAAAAACAAAACACATAACCATACCAGGATGCATTTACACCAGAATAAACTGGGATTCAGTTCAACTGGACAGGGGTTTTTGTAAAACATTGCCCCTTCCATACAGCCTAAAAGCCTGAACAATGTCACACAGTTACAAGTGGTCACTAGAGAGCAATATTTTCAAACTGACCAAGAAGAAGAAAATCTCATTTATTGACCAGGAATAAACAGTCATCCAACCTCTTCAGCAGATTTGTTCACCACATGTAAACAATACAGCAACACAGACTTAACACAGTTTTTTGGGTTTCTGTTGTTACTTCAGTGAATCTTTCCAAGAATCCATTCTGCATATGCAGCACAATGTTCAATAAGCTATCCTTCAGGTTGTTCTATAATAGTTCTACATCACTTTCTCTTTTTGGTTCTCTGAACTATCTATTTTCTTTCAAATACAGAAACAAATACCAGGGTTCACTGGGATGTAAGTCAACTGGTTTTCATGCTCTTCAGTGTCTGTTTGTGTGGTCCATACCAAAATACTGTTCACCATACTCCAAGCAGAGCAGTTATTTGTGGAAGTGGACCAGGGTTTGTTGAAAGCAGACCAGACAGTATGAGTATGAATGCGCCTAAAGTTTCTGCAGATGGAAATAAAAATTTCAGAAGACTGAACTGCTCTGACCTTATTTGTAATACAAACCACTTTACAAACTTTTGCTGTTAAATATTCTGCACCATCTTCTCCAAGTCTCTTCATCTCAAATCTAACATCATCAAGCAGAAACCTGAATTATTATCCACCCTACGAGGATAAGCGCTCTCATCTAGAACACTTAACTCTCATCATTCCTACAGAGCAGCTCTGTGGCTCATTAGTATGTTTGCCATTACATGAGCCTTCAGCAGCATTGCCTTGCAGAACACATCTTTCCCTTTAAAGGAATGTGTCAAATGGTGCTAACAAAAAAAAAAAAAAAACAGCCTTATAATGAGCAACTGACAGCACTGGACTTTTTTGAGAAACAGGATTTTTCCTACATGAACTCTGAGGTTGTTTTCAATTCAATTCAATTTTATTTATATAGCCCAGTATCACAACAAGTTGTCTCAGAGGGCTTCACATGCAGGTA
>JBAMHX010000008.1:6479874-6491056 GCA_037177515.1 Pseudomugil tenellus | reverse complement strand
GACTACACTAAACTAAACAGACCCAGGACTTCCCTGTCCTTAGACCCTCCTTCGCGGTAAGGAAAAACTCCAAAAAAAAAAAAAAAAGAAAAAAAAGACGGTTGTAGGGAATAAATATTTTTAATGAAAACAGATTTAATGTCATACAGATTAGGTTTTCATGAGCAACAAAAGAACTGTTGTGGAGCATACGTTATATTCCTGTATGGAGCGTCGGAAATATTATGGTTTCGCACGACCATCGCCATGTCCGCCGAAGAGCCTTTGTGTTAACGCAATAACTTAAACAATATTAAATTTAGAGTTTTTCATGTTCTGCATTTGCATAGATATCATTCGATTTCGAGCGATTTATCATTTCCTGTTGGCCACCAGGGGCGCTCATACCCGAAACCTGTTTTGGCTATATCTCTGAAACTATTCATCTAATTGACCTCAAATAAAATGCAAAGGAAAGGTCATTACCCATCACAAATAGCTAGGAGGATATGCAAGAAAGTGGAAGTCCTGCCATGTTTTTGTATCTACCTGTACATGTAGAACAGGTGTTTTCACTAATAGGCTGGTTTACCTGGGAGATAAACTGCTTTCTAAATTCAGTTGGATTGGTGACTTGTCAGAACAGCTAGCAGATAGGATTTTTACTTTCTGGACCAGGAAGGGACACCCCTACGATTGTTACATAGTTTGGTAAATCAATGGTACCTTGTAGTGATGGTACTGCATTACTATCAGGTGCTGCTTTACAGCACACCATTGCATATGTTGTTGACAGTTACATGAATTACCCTGTTTGGTACAACTGAATAACTCTTTGAGAACTCAGAAATGATCACCCACAATATGAGACACATTCTCAGGTCTTCACATATATTTCTTAATAAGTGCGCTAATTTTTATTTTATTTTTCATTTTATTATTTAGCAGCTCATAGTATGTGTGCAACACAGCCATGTGGTTAGCATGTGCTCACTTGTAATGAGCAGCAGAACCCTGTGAAAAAGGGAAAACTGCTTGTGTTGCTTTTCAACAACGGCTTTTGCATGAAATGGAGCTATTTTTTTCTTTGTTGTCTGACTCTATAATTCTTCACCAGTGTAATAGCATTTATCTTACTCAGACAGATGAATTCCTGAACAGTGGAGCAGTTTTGGTTCCAAGTGAATTTAATTAAGAGAGATTTCCAACAAATCTGCTGTTAAAATGCCAAAGTTTGTTTTAGTGTCTTTGTCTGTGTTGTACAGTGTAAATGTTTGTGTGTGAATACTGGATCCAGATAAATGCATGGGATATCCATCTGAACACACTGCACACAGTGTGAAACAGCTATCTGAGGCGTTCCAGCTTATAGGATGTCAGACTATCTCTTACATTTAGCAACAAGTGTTTGAATGACACTTTCATTAAGTTGTGATCTAATTCTGCAGTTTCACATGAGGAAGCATCCTTAGTGTCCGTCAATCAATCTGTCACATTCATTGTAGACATAAACATGACATGACTGCCGGACACAGTGCAAACACAATGTGATGGGTTACAGCTCAAAATGTATTAACACAGAAGATCTTTTCTTTCAAATTTTCCTTACAATGTCACAAAATCAAACGCTTAACGTGGTATTTACCCTGTCAGAAGGATTTGGGGATAGCCAAGAAGTGCCACGGGTCTGAACCAAGAGCTCTGTCCAGAGTTCACTTGTTTATTTCATTACATGTTTTTGCTGTTGTTATTGTTTTGTTTAGTCCTTGTGTTTTATATGTAATATATGTAATTTATATGTAATATAAACATGTATATGTATAGTAATTATATGGCTGTTAACTAATAGCTTATATGTTTGTCTTGTTTACTTATATGTCAACATGTGTTAACCCCTCTCTTTGTCCCCTGTTTGTTAGGTTAGTTTGGTTAAACACTTAAGTTTAAAAATTATTTAATTTTACCATTAAGATGTTGGAGACTTTTGAGCTCTGATTGTGTGTTTAGTAGGGGTGTAACGATCCATCTAGTATGTCTATAGATCGATTGATATTCCTACAATCTCACAACATCGATCTGTGCTCAGCAAGTTGTTAATAACAACGTCATATACCGATCTACTATCGTTTGAAAACGATTCTATCGATATTAAGAAATTACAATTTGGATTAAAGAATGTATAATTTTCTTTAATGCATTTATTTTCACGCTTCTAATGATAAACATCTTGAACGTGATTCGATTTAATCTGCCTGTTACTGATGTCACGCCATGGTGGATGGTAGAGGGGAAAAGACCTAGCAGGGAATTATCATTCCACCTTTATGATCCAGTGCAAAAGTACAGACAATATGAACACCACATGTGTCAATCTCTGGGCCGAAGTGCATTTGTATCTGGCCCGCGAGATCATCCGTCCATCCATTCTCTACCGCTTAATCCCGAACAGGGTCACGGGGGCGCTAGAGCCAATGCCAGCTGACAACGGGCGAGAGGCGGGGTACACACTGGAGAGGTCTCCAGTTCATCACAGGGCCACACACATAGATGAACAACCATACACGCACACTCAGTCCAAAAGGCAATTTAGAGTCCCCAATCAGCCTATCCCCAAGCTGTATGTTTTTGGACTGTGGGAGGAAGCCGGAGAACCCAGAGAGAAGCCATGCTAACACGGGGAGACCATGCAAACCAGATAGGCCACTGCCCGAACCGGGGATCGAACCAACAACCGAACCCGCGCCAATACACTGATAACACAAACTACATATCCCATAATGCAACGCTTCAGTTACCTTGCTGAACGCTTACCAAGCCAATGAAGTCCAGCTTCAGAAAAAAAAAAAGTCTTGGAACATCTTCATGTAACCTGTTACATGTAAACCTGATCAGTAACATGGCGGCTGGTCGAGTTTATGAGATTGACACGGATTTAGGAAGACTTTATTGCAAACTCTCATGCTGAAAGTATTGACATATCCAACACTGCACAGCAGGACATGTTCACAGTGAAGTGGGTGCCAGTTTGTTTGTTAGAGAAAATATAGAGAAAATACTGGACATTAAATTGATGCATCAGACAACGAGTTGAAAAGACAGTTTGGAAAACATGTCTAAGTCGAACCTACATGAAACTGGACAAACTTACACAGACTTCCAGCTGATGGAGCAGCAAACTATGTACAGTGGAAAGGTGGACCAGTGAGAAGAATAGGAATAAAGATGCAGGAAGATAACTACTGGTGAGTTCCCAGCAGATCACTGCATTATACACCAGGCTAGCACTATGTAGCAACATCCTGCAGATGGAGCATGTAATGAGCTCTGTAACGCAAACCATAAACTTCATCCAGACTAAAGGTTTAAATCACAGCAGTTTCAGCCATTTATGTGTGAGAGCGATTCAGTTTGCCAACATTTCTCATCATTCAGAGGAGCGTTGTGGGAAAAGTTCTCAAAGTTTTTAAGCTCAGTAAGAAATTCTGTCAGTTCATGGACAGTAAATGGTGTAAGTGTAAAACAGTTTTACAGGGCATGGTGTTCATCAGGGCAGGTGTGTGTTTAATTAAACAACGCAATATTTTAATGCATTTGTTTTACGTGTTTTTACATTGTGTTTTATGAGTTATCCACTATCTGCCTCACCTTGTAGTAGTTTAATATTATGTACTGTAAGACAGTTTTACACTTACATCTGGCTCTTTAAGGATAACCGGTATGCTGATGTGGCCCTTGGTGAAAATACATTTTGACACCCCTGGCTTACACCATTCCCACTGCAGCACAAGACAGCTCTGCAGAGGAATTAAGTCAGCATTAGTCAGAAACTTTATACTTGTTTCCTTTACAAGAAACAGGAATCTAGTAAACTTCACCTGCTCTGTCCAGTATCCAGGTATTAATGACAATCGCACTGGTTGAATTTGATTGTTAATTAAATAAGTTGAAAGAGATCCTGAATCGATTTCAAGTCATTGAATCGTTTCGGATCGTATCGTTCTAAATGAACCAGTATCGTTCATGAATCGAATTGACAACCATGAATCATGATCTGAATCGAACCGTTGTTATAATGAATCATTACACCCCTAGTGTTTAGGCATCTTTTGGGGTTAAGAAAACCTATTCTTTTTGAAGCTGTGTTCCTCATTCGTGACCAGTTTTGTTGCTTACAGTCTCTAAAATCAAGACACAACATCAAAAAAATATTCAACTTAAATCAGTCAGAGAGTGAAAAATAATTCTATAGATGTGATGCGTGGCTACAGAAAGCTGTGTTATTAAAATGAAAGTGGTGATGAGACAGCTATTGTATGTATGCATTAGTATAAAGCTTCTGCTTATATAGCTTGGTGACTTTCAAAAAATATTACATACACACTGTACATTTCAATTTACTGTTAATGTCATTGTAATCTAATGGTTGTTATAAATAAACTTTACTGAAAGCTATGAAGTTCCTCCCCTTACTCTGTAGCATCATTATATCCCACAATGCGGAGTGTCGGGATATAATGGCTTCATCACGACCACTGCCAGATATCCTTCGTGTGAGCACGATAACTCAAACAGTTTTCACAATTGGAATTTCATACTTGTGAACCTATAAAGGTCTATAACTATATCTCTCATTGATCTTAAAACAGGGCTGCACGGTGGCGAGGTGGTTGCCGGTTCGATCTGTGTGGAATTTGTATGTTCTCCCCGTGTTAGTGTAGGTTCTCTCCGGGTTCTCCGGCTTCCTCCCAAAGTCCAAAAATGTGCACCTTGGGGATAGGCTGATTGGGGACTCTAAATTGACCTCAGGTGTGAGTGTGTGTGTGCGTGGTTGTTCGTCTATGTGTGTGGCCCTGTGATAGACTGGCGACCTGTCCAGGGTGTACCCCGCCTCTCGCCCGATGGCTTCTGGGATTGGCTCCAGTCCCCCCGCCACCCCATTTGGGAATAAGCTGTAGAAAATGGATGGATGGATCTTAAATCAAGTGCAAATAAAAGGTCATGACCTCAGGATGCATCATGTCCTGACATCATACCGGGCTGGTTCAAAGTTTCAAAACCAGGTGGATAACAGATTAAACAGATTTATCTTCTTACAAGTAGGAAATAAAGCAAACACAGATAATCCCTTTCTTACTCTTTGGCAAAATGAGTTATGCTTTAAAGCAGATGAACAACACTGACATTGAACATCTGCATTCATCAAAATCAAGCCTTTAATTTATCGCAATATGATTTTTTTTTTTTGTATGATTTACCAGAATCGTTTGCGGTTTAATTGATTTCCTGTTGGCTAAATGTTTTCCCAGCATTCTAATTTTTATTTCAATGGAAAAGCAAAAGCAGTAGAAAAAACTGTCAGCAGCTCACATTGTCTTAAATCTGTCAAAAAAGAAAGTGTTGCTGAAATCAGAAGACTTTCGTTGTAGTGCTCTCCTCTTGTGAGGAGTCTAACAATCATGTTTCGGCATAACAGCCACTTCAAATGGAGCTGGTATCCATCATACTAGCTCTACAAAACAACACTGATACAGAGCCACAACATCTGATCCGCTGTCTGCCTTCCTTTCACTTGCTGAGCGATGTAAAATGTTATGAGATGAGAAGAAAATTCACAACCAAAGAGTCACATTACAAAAAATCACTCATGTCACAAACAGTGTAGATGAGCCATCACAAGCGAGCAAAATGCTAAGAATAAGTCCTGACAGAAGGTGAAGTGGTTTAAAAGCAGCATAAAAGCAGGTTTTAGAAGTACACGCAAGATTCTTACCTATCCAGAGCGATGCAGCACAAGTGCAATATAGAGGCGGTGGTCAACAGGACGTCCAGCGATGTCCGAACCAGACAGAATGTCTCGCCGTAGATCCAGTGCTGGTGGACGAGTTCAATGGCCCCAAACGGCATCACCAGCACTGACACGAGCAAGTCAGCAAACGCCAGGGACACAATGAAGTAGTTGGTTTTAATTTTCCTGATGGAAGGAAACAAAAAAAGAGAACTTCATGAAAACATCTTGTTCTCATTCATTAATCATGTCGGATTCATGAGAAAGATGTATTTGAAGCTACATACTCAAATAGCTGAGCAGACGCTGTGTGTGCTGTGATATGTACAGGAACAATGTTTCAGTTTAAATAATTCATCTAGGGGTCATTCAAACTGAGAGAAAAGCACTGAGACTGTACTGATATGTGAGAAGCTCCATCATTTCCAGGTGAATACCTCCACCTGGATTTATGAGTACTTTAAAACAGACCACAGCTTGTCAGAATGAAATTTTGTGTGTCTGAGATGGATATCAGCAGTACTGGAGCATCTCAAAAGACTCTACATGCCACACTGTACGACTCAGACATTCAACACAACCCTTCCAACAGAGTCCTGCCATCTGCAGAGGTGCTGCCTGTACTCTGCAGTAGCAGGGTGTATCAGTGATGTAAAAGAAGCTGAGTACACAGAACCGGTCAGTCTATTTGTGAGATATTGTGCAAACAATCCCCTCAGCTTGGACATAAACAAAACAAAAGAGATGATTGTTGACTTTAGGAGAACAAGGGGCAAACAAAAGACGTTTGAGGAGTACAGGTACCTTGGTTCAGCTCAACAACAACCTTGACTGCTACAGCATCATGTTCTGTGTTTTATAGACCCAAATGCTGCAAAGGATGCTGAAAATGATAATGTATGTATGTAATATGTTCAGTTTGAGGCTTCTTCAAGTATGCTGAGAAGTAGAAAGTACAAGAGGTTATTCCTGCCAGCAGCCAATCCCCTCTGGAAAAAAACTGACTAAATTAGTTAACATTTATTTGCTAATTTATAAAAACAAAAGTACAATAACATTATGATGTCCCTCTGTCTTTTATTATGTTTTTTTTTATTTATTTATTTATTAATTTTTTAAATCTCCTTTGCTTTGTTAAACTTAATGTCCTAGACTGACGGATTATTATCATACTAAGTGGCTGCAACAGAAAAAAGGGTTGATGTTTATATATGAGCCAACAAAGATGTGTCAGTGTAGGCTATTTCTTCCTTTTTCTTTGTTTTAAGCATTGCACGGTAATATAAATTAAAACATAACTTAAACATTTTATTTCCCAACTGTTTACTTTAATAGAAGAAATGTTTCAATTTAACATTTCTCAACAACAAAACAAACAAAAATAATATGTGTTTTATGATGGAAATGAGGATGTTCATCAAGAGCTTTTGGATTTATACATTAAAAGGGAAATTATAACAAACTGGACTAGCACTAAAACAGAATCCCAACCAGTATTAGATAACATTATCACAAAGTAATAAGAGTAGATTCTCTAGGATAACAAACTTTACAGTCTGCAGTGTTGACTTTTCCTTCAGCAGCAGCATATTAACAACATGCATAGTAAGCTATTCTCAAGGTGAAATTACCATTATCACTATCTCTGTCTTTTATTGCAAATATAGAGAGTTCTTTGAAATGCTGAGGTTAAACTGAAGGTTAAAATTACGATTATCATAGAAAATAATAATGAAATAAAATCTGCAGCAAAAACAAAAAGGAGGCAGATAGTTGAGGCATGAAGAGGAAGCTCCGAGTGAATCTCCCAATATTTGCAGAGATAGGGTGAAGAAAAAAACTCACCCTGGTTCCATTACTCACTGATTAAGAGATTTCAGGAGAGCAGAACAAAATAAAAGCAACTTGGAGACAATGAAATATTGGAAAGAGAGCAAGCATTCATCATTTTATTCTGTGGAGTTGGAGAAAAAGAAGTTAATAAAACAACAGAATGAAGGTGAAACTACAGATAAAAGATGGTTTCAGAAGATACATTCTGTAAATTGGAAACTTGAGACCAAAATAGTCTACATTGGAATCCATCTTGATTTTAATGACGTACCCCAATACATGTTTTGGTCATGTTTCCTCAGGACCTAAAGATGAAAGCAGCCAATGGCAAGTCATGCTACTAATAAAAAGTAGAATGATTGAAAGAGCATCCAACTACAATAACATTCTCCATTATATAGTTTTTTTGCTGAAATGTTTTAACAAGCAGCCCAGAGAGAGGCTACAGTTTCATTACATTACATTACAGTCATTTAGCAGAGGCTCCACAGCGACTTACATCTGAGAATAGGAACAACACAAGTAGGAAATCAACCAATAGGGGACATCATACGTAAGATATTTTATTCCAAATGTTATCAGTTAAAAAGGAAAATGAGTGTGATTTTGTCACTTAATGACTTCAACTTGTTTTAATTGTGCATTAATACATGCACACACATTATCTCCCAATAATTGTACTACAGTATAGTCATTTTGCTTGATTTTTTAAGAAGATGCAAATCTTTTTTTTTGTTTTTTTAATGTTGTTTTATGTAGTGCAAGTTCTTGCTCAGAAGGACAATATGAAAAATGCCTTTCCGGCCTTTAAACTCTGTGCCTCTGACTCATTGTGATGATACACTGACATTCATTATGCACAGCACCTGAGCTACTGTTGCCCTGCACCATCCCATACCTGAGAAATCCTTTGATAGTAGCATTTTGCTTTGTGGCACTCCAGCGCATGGTTATCAATGTGGATATATTTTCTCTGGCAGGTTGCCGGTTCGATCCCCAGCTCGGATAGTGGCATTTCTGTGTGGAATTTGCATGTTCTCCCTGTATTAGCGTGGGTTCTCTCCGGGTACTCCAGCTTCCTCCCACAGTCCAAAAGACATGTACCTTGGGGATAGGCTGATTGGTGACTCTAAATTGCCCATAGGATTGAATGTGTGTGTGGTTGTTTGTCTATGTGTGTTGGCCCTGTGATGAACTGACACCATGTCCAGGGTGTACCACGCCTCTCGCCCAATGTCAGCTGGGATTGGCTCCAGCCCCCATGTGACCCCGTTCAGGAATAAGCAGTAGATAATGGATGGATGGATAATGGATGGAAATGTAAGAAGACTATTACTGTAATAAGAGAAAATCATAGAACAAGACATAAGACAAGATCCAACATCTGACTGACCTTTATTGGTTGGAATAAACTAAGAGAAGAGACAGGAAGCAAGAAGGATGCAAAATTACAGAGAGGGGGCTGGCTGCAAAGCTACACTGTGGATCAACTCTCAGCCCAACTAAGGCAGGAGGAAAACAACTCTGCAACGAAACGGTCCATTGTGGAGCTCCACAGCCAAACTGGCCTAAAACGAAGGCTCATTCCAGTAATAGAGATATCCATTCCAAACATGGCTATATGGCCCTGCGCTCATACTACTGCAAGTCTTTTGCATTGCCATGGTTTTTGAATCTGTTTATCTGCTAGTGGCCAGTGATGAATTCACTTCCTTATTGCTGTAGTTTTGGACACTCTCACAAAGCTTCTCTGCTAATATTCCTGCCATGTCTATGCTCTCCTGAACTTCTGCATCTTCTTCTGGTGTTAGCGATTTCTTCTTCTTTATCTACCTCTGGCTTGTTCATTTCACGGGTTGCATGTCAGCTATACAATTCAACACGGCCCCCACAATACTGTTTTGGCATTGCTCCATTTTCTGCTTGAAGTGACAGCTAGCTAAGCTGTTTGGAAACTTGACCAATTAAGCATGTTAGCGACGGTGGAGATGGATGAAGCTGTCTGTCTGCGTATTTGTCTTTACGTCAGGCATAAATGTGTTCCTGCCTTCATTCTCTGCCACCAGCATTCAGCAGTAAAGGCAGCAGTAAAGCAGACTATTTGCCACGGACACACAAAGACCCAGTGTGTCACTTTCTTGAGCTTTATTGCCAAACAACACACATAAACACACACACTGATGTCTCCTGGGAGGCTCAGCTCTTGACAAAGAACAGAACTGCTGACACAAGGGGACAAAATGCCTGCCTATCAGCCAGCTGTAACATCAGAATTTAATACATGGAACCATTTTGATGAGTTGCAGTGATCAGTCACAGTGGGATTAGTGATGTGAAAAATATCAACATTGTGCTCAAACAAATCTTGCGGTGTGAGACATCTTCCATTTTTTTTTATTTTGCAAACAAACAACTGACCAGTAAAAAAATAAAGTTAGTCAGTTGCTATGGTCTCTTTGGGCTGTAGATGGTCTGCAGACTATAAATAGCCTCAATAAGAGCGGATTGCTGCAAGGCTTTTCCATCTGCCACTCTGTAACCCAAACAGTCCCTTAAAACAGGCAGTTAGTGATGGAACCAACCAGCTGTCTGCTTGTGGAGCTCGTGTAAATCCTTCTGGACACACATGTTAAAAACACGGGCACACAAATGGATGGAATCATGGAAAAAATCTGCACAATAAAGATAAATGAGCACACATTTACACATTACATGCATGCATTTCATAAAGTTACACACCCACTGTTGTGTTGGCAGTAATTCAGGATGGTTTAGAAACCATTAACAAACCTCTGAGAGGGAGGTGTTGTGTTTGGTTAGCGTGACATACTGTGTTTCGCTTAAAGTGCTATGAATAAATAAACTTTATTAAAGTAGACTTGGGTTAGTGTGTGGTCGGTGTAATTACAGGTGCATCTAATGGTATAATGCAAAGTAAGAAAGTAGATAAAAGGGGATTTAAACAGTGAAACAAGTAAAAAGATGGGAACACCAAATGGTGTTTTTATGACTTCTGATCATCTTATTTAATCATTTACTGTAATTATAGCTGAAGCAACAAAGCATTTACATGGTAGCTAAAATATTCAGGTAATTATGGTCTAAGGTTTTATGTCACTGTTGTTGATTAAGGTAGAGAGTTTTTAAATAGACTTTCTTGGCGATGGTGATGTTAATGTCTGTGTCTGTAGCTTTCTCTGTTTCTTTTTAATTTCCTTTATTCATTTTTAGTTCTTTTATCTTTAATCCCTTTTATTCATAGTTTATCTTAATCCTTTTTTTTGCCTTACTGTTCTGCTTTTGGTGTATCAGCTCTGGTCTTCGAAGGCCACAATCCTGCAAGTTTTCCATGTATCCCTGCTCCAACACCACAGATTCAAATGAATCAGCCATTGTGCAAAACTTCATTGACCGTTGGCTCATCTAATGGGAACCAGTTTTGATACTTTGAAAATAGGGCTGGGCCAACGCGTCGACTTAACTGATTACATCGACACAAAAAAATACAGGCTGAAATGAGTTTCCTCCGTAGGGTGGCTGGGCTCTCCCTTAGAGATAGGGTGAGAAGCTCGGTCATCCGGGAGG
>JBAMHX010000008.1:6453202-6466925 GCA_037177515.1 Pseudomugil tenellus | reverse complement strand
AGAGATGAGTGTTGGGTGTGTGTGTGTGTGTGTGTGTGTGTAGAGAGAGAGAGGGAGAGCGAGAGAGAGACAGAGCGTACTAGTGGACTTGACAGCCAGGTCAAGGGGAACAGGCCCCAGTAGCACCAGATTGGTAAATGGTGTCCCCATCAGGCACTGGCCACCCAGGTCAGACAGAGCACAGGCCCCCAGAGCCCAAAAACAATGCCCCCACCCTCACATATAAAGGACCTGGCACACAATGACAGAGAGCCTGGACCTGCAGACCACTGCTCAGTGGGGGGCTGTCCACAACCTAGTGCACCAGCCACACATCCCGGGAACCAGCCTACCTCACCCATTCCATTCTTTCCCCACCCCATCCACTCACACACTCGTCCCTCCCTACTCACCCATATACACACACATACACACTCACATAGACACATGCTCCCCCACTCACATACTCATTTCCTGCGCTTCCGCTGACTGTTTTAATATTTTGAAGGTTAATGAACCCCTAAACCCCAACAGTACAAGTGTAATAATACTACTCTTTTTCAAGTTTTATGTGGATGGATTTAAAATTTCATCACTGGAGACAGCTGAAGTGTGTATGTCTACACAGGCTGCATTTATACACAGTATGATTGTAGACAAGTTTGTGAACCATCTGAGCTCTAACAACATCACCGTACGGACCGGAATAATCTCAATAGGATAAACTAAACAGCTAGTTCAAGAACCAGCTTTTCAAGGTGCATTTCCACATTTTACTTAACTTCACTGCATGTCAAAATCAGTTAGTAAGATTTGTCCGTCTCTTTGACACAATTCAGCACTGAATAAGCTGTGCTCAAGACAACATTTCTTGATAAAACTGTGTTCTTGTAAGTAGACAAAGGGACAGTTGCAGGGAGGGGGAGGAAATGGCACTACATGGCAGCACCTGTGTCAAACAGGACTTGCAGTAGCCTGAGTAGTACTTCACTACAATGTCCCCTAATATTTTATTCTTACTTGTGCCAGAGGTAAGTAGCTTTGGAGAAAAGTGTCAATGAATCCCAAAATCATGAAATTCAAGCAAATGTTATCCCCTTCGGGACCTAAACAGGTATACTGAGTACCGAAATGCAATTGTAAAAATTGTTCGGATTATCGCGCTTACACGAAGGATATCATGCTGTGGTTGGGCTGAAACCATAATTGAGGAGTTGTGCATTTTAGCATGAGAGATCCTCCAGATGATTCCTCTGACTTACAACACAACTGTCCAATTTTAGAAAAAAAAAAAAAAAAGATCACAATAATTCTGCAAGGTCCAAAATGTAAGGAAGTGAGGTTCACAGCTGCAACAGAAAGCGGGATTTTCCTTTTCATCTCTGTTTTGCTGGGTCTGTTTATTTTTGGGGAAATTTGTGAGATTGCTCTGTGGTGGACTCTCCTGTCTAGGGATGTCTACAGGAGTTCTTGAGATTTGACAAAAGTACAGTGCTGAGTGTAAATTTAGCTGAAGGGATTCCTGCACTGTTCCTACTGAGCCAAGGAAAGTAAGGAGGTTTATGTAAAAGACCCATGTACTAGATTAACAGAGACAGAAAAAAACAGACTGAGAGCGAGTAAAAAGGAACAGAAAAGTAAATGTGTACATAATGTGCCTAGAACTGATGAATAGCAGTGATGCCAGAATCTGCAGACATTAGTATGACTGACCCACATTAATTCATCATACTGCATGATTTCATTTTTCAAAACCTGACATGCATTAATACCACTTTTGGTAGGAATCATCAGGGTCAAAGTCATGAAAAAATCTTCAGATTGCTTCTGGACCTCTTCCCAAATTGGTTATTAATGACCTTTACACCTTGTCCTGGACTTGGCTTTTCAACTTTTCATGAGATTTAAACACTGACCTTCAGTATTCATTGGTAAGTTTCACAATCACTGCAGCACAAGAAGGTCTGATGACTTTTTAATAAGCATTAAAACCAATTCCAAGTAAAAGAGGAAGGGGTAATTACCATCCATCCAATGAGCCTTTTCACAATCAGAATACACAAAGAAAAAACAATCATGCTAGTTCTGGGGCTGGTCAGTGATTTCTATCTTTTCAGGACTCTTTCTATGGCAACAGAAGAGAGTGAAGGGTGGGAGGAAGACAGAAAAAAACACTATAAATTCATACTATTTAACTGTTCTGATGGGTATCGTGAGATCACATTTTATGACGTCAGATGAAAACCAAGTAATGCCAACTGTTCATTAGATTTTTTCAAACTCTCCATTTCTGCTGATTCATTAAATCTGCTTGGTGTGTGTGTCTGTGGCGAGAATGTTCTGGCTTGTGTGTAAAAACACTTGCTCCAATTGTCTACCATGTAACTTGATTTTGCTTGAGCCAATCATAATCACTTATCGTGTTGTAAACCCACCTGGTCTCTCCACTAGCAGTTCGTGTGTGGAGCCATGGGTGGGTTTGGATGTTTATTGAAATAATTCATAGTGACACACACATTTAAAGATGGTGGCCCTGCGTGTAGGAGTTGCAGGTGGCCCTCAATTGAAGGCTGAGATTTTCGTTTATAAAACAGCAGATGGGAGAGTGATAGCAGAGGACGAACTTTTGAACTTTATCGTGATTAAAATGAGAACATTGTCGCAAGATGTAATTGTATTGTTAGTTTCAAACAATTTCTCATCAGAGTGGATTGAAGAATCCAAGCGGTGTCTGTTTGAAATATGTATGACTACCATACGCAGTATTAGGCACAAAGGGCCTCAACAGGACAGTAACAACATAAAAGACTGTCTAAAGGTGCTTAACGAGTGTGGTAATAACGTTCCTAGATTCGTATCTCACTACTTGGATCACCTACCACCTGTTGGATTTGGTAACATGGACACATCACCTCTGCTTAGATGAGTGGAGCAGCTGAGCCAGGAAGTCTTGAGTCTTAGAGTGGCTGCGGAAGCACAAGCAAGGGTGAATGAGAACCTAGGAGCGGCTACGGTGGCTATGGATCGCCGGGTGGCAACTATTGAAAACCTCCGCGGATTATGGGCAGGCGGAGTCGCTGCACCTACTCAGGCGCAGTGATGGGAATAGCGGCGTTAAAATAAACACGTTACTAACGGTGGCACTTTTTAGTCACAGGGTATCTAACTAATTATTTTTTCCATTGTTACAACACCGTTACCAATATAACACGCCATTACTGTGCGTTACTGAAGCTTCACTAAATCTAACATTGACTGCTCAAACAAGGAAGAGGAACTGCATTCTTTCTTTTCCTCCTGTTGAGAGGGGGTTTGGAGGTGGGGGGTATAGTTGACGGTGATTGGCTAAGGTAGAGTAACGTTAGGCCAACCAGATTCATCAGGTGGGCGGGTGTTTACACACAAACCACACTTAAAACAGCACACGCACAAGAATGATCCATGAAGTAGAGATGTCGAGTTTGGAGTCAAAGGGAAAGACGACGTTTTCAAGGTGGTGCATTGTTAAACGGTTTACTTTTGTGAAGAAAGAATTACACTATATCAGTTGGCTGAAGCTGTGAAGATTTGATTTTTTTTATTTATACCACAGCAGTTTTTTGATAAAGGAAATACTTGAGATACAATTGTATCAGTTTTGGTCTGTAGATGTACAATAAATTTTATTGTGCAGTTACTTGTCTTTCCTGTTCTTTTCTATGCACCTGGCTTGTGAAACCTGTCATGAAAAATCCAAATTCATTGACATTTAAAATATGTAACACAGTGGTTACTTTTCTGCAAACTAGTTTCTTTTTTGGAAAAGTAAATAGTAACTATAACTAATTTTTCAAAGTAATTAATGGTCCCAACACTGCTCAGGCGGAAGCATCAGTAGCGTCTGAGTTACCGAGAGAAAGCGTGGACGCTATGGCCCGGTCCCCGGCGTAGAGCATAGTTGTGAAGAGAATGACTCGGAGGCCCCAGAGGGCTCCATAGGCAGTAGCGCAGTCCAATGTTGGAGGTATGGACGCACGACCCAAAAGAAAGCAGCGAAGGAAAATAAGAATACTGGGCACTGGAACTGAAAACAACATTCCAGTGATCAAAACCAAAATGGTGAGTGTATTTGCCACTCGGGTTTCCCCTGAGCTGGAGGCTAATACCCTGTGTTCTTTTTTCACTGAGAAACTGGGCAAACGGGTGACATGTCGCAAAATTGCCTCAAACCGCAACAGATTTAGCTCTTTTCACGTAACGGTTGAATGTCATAAGGTAAAAGAAATGTACGATTCTCAACTTTGGCCAGCGGGGACCTATGTCCGCTGCTATTTTGAGGCCTGCAAACCGAGAGTCACTACAGACAAGGCACAATGGTTGGACAAATCTATTTAAATAAACGTTAATATTGTGTCACATGATAATGATGTTAATATTGTGTTGGACATGATGAAACTTGACAGATCACGTCGCATTGTGGTGGATAAACCTTTGGAAACGTGATGTATTGTGTATTCAGGAGACTTTTTTATCCAAGCAAGATTTAGAGTGACTGAATTTTCTACATAAAGACTTTTATGGTGCGGGTGAAACTGACTGTAGGACTAATTTACTTCGTGGCAGAATCCCTGGCGGTGTTGCAGTATTGTGGCACAAAAAGCATGACCAGCTAGTTAAAGGGATCCAACTAGATGTTGACTGGGCTATAGGAATTGAATTTAGCTGTGGTGATAGAAAGTTTGTTATATTGAACATATATACACGTGCCCACAGAATGAAGATGAATTCCTTAATAGGATGGCTTTTGTTTTGTTATTTATGCAAGACAATCCCTCCACTTTTTTATTGTGGGTGATATGAATGCTGATGTGTCTGAGTGTAAATCCTTATTTTCCAATCATTTAAATGAGTTTTGCTCATGTAATTGACTGATTATTTCCAGTAAAGTACTTCTGCCTGATAATAGCTACACTTACATTAGTGAGGTATGGCACACAGCATAATGGCTAGATCACTGCATCTGTACATTGGATGCTCATGACTCGATAAAGGATATTAGGATTAATTAAGAATTGGCCACAACTGATCATGTGCCATTCTCTTTATCCATAAATGTGGGCAATTTGCCAGCCCTTTTATCTGTGAGTAATGACATAAATGTTGGGAAAATAAAATGGTCCACTGTATCTGAGCAGGATCTTCATGGGTATTATATTCAGTCTCACACTCTGCCGAGTAATATTGATTCACCAAAAAATGCAGTAACTTGTTCTGATATTAACTGTAAGAACCAGCAACGCGGAATTGAGTTGTGTTCACTGTATGAGAAAATTGTGGAATCCCTTCTTATATCTAGCAGGCCTTTGTTTAAAACCAAACCATATAAAGCAAAAGCAGGATGGAAAGAATATGCAGAAGAGCTTCATGCTGAGGCTCGAAGGGCGTTTAAAACCTGGGCCGAATCTGGCAAACATAAGCATGGTCCCTTATTTGACTATAAGAAGCGGGCAAATACAAAATTTAAACATGCCCTGCAATTTATCAAGAAGAATGAATATTCTCTGAGGTCTGACTCACTTGCTAGGAAGTTACAAAACAATAGCCATACAGAATTTTGGAAAGAAATTAAAAGAATGAATTCTTATAAAATATCCTTGCCAACAAATATTGATGGGGCAAATGCAGAAACATTATCATGAGCTGTTTAATTCTGTCAAAACTAACCCCTTTTTAGTGGGCAACATAAATGAAAATAAGGACGTGACTATCTCTGAAAAAAGAAGTTTATGAAATTATTATGTTAAATAGTAATAAAAGTTAAAGAATAGTAAGGCAGTTGGTGCAGAAGGGGTTTCTGCAGAGCATTTAAAATTTGCAAGCAGGAAACTTTATCTACTGCTTGCCATTTGTTTTACTGGATTTTTACCGAACTCGTTACTGTCTGTCATTTTACTTCCGATTGTTAAAGATAAAGCTGGAAAAATAAATAGCAAAGATAATTATTGGCCTATAGCTCTGGTATGGCCAGTATGGCCAAAAGTATTGGAGAGGGCTATATTGAGAAACATGATTTTATTTTGACATCTGACTATCAGTTTGGTTTTAAATCAAAATTTGGCACAGATATGTTTACTTTTGCACTCAAGGAGATTTTGGATTTGTATTATAGGCAAAATACAACAATTTCTATGAGTTTTATTGATGCATCTAAAGCTTTTGATCATGTAAATCATGAAAAATTGTTTTTTTAAGTTACATAATAGAGGGGTTCCAAAATATCTGGTGAGAATATTGGTGTTTTGGTATGTTCACCAGTCTATATATGTAAAATGGGGGAACTCTATGTCAGTTCCCTTTAATGTATGTGATGGTGTTAGACAGCGTAGCATATTGTCTTCTTCTTTCTTTAATGTCTATATGGATGATCTATCAACCTTGCTGAATGAGTGTGGGACTGGTTGTTGGGTTGGTAATAATATCATCAACCACTTAATGTATGCTGATGATCTAGTGATGTTCTCTACATGTAGTGCTGGTTTGCAGCATCTGTTAAGGGTTTTCTTTCAGTATGGTTTGGACTTTGACTTCAAATAACGCAAAAAAAGAGTTACATCATGATTGTCAGGAGCAAAGAGGACACCAAATTATCCTTCCCTGACTTCTTTCTGTCTGACATCATCCTTAAAGTCAGTGATGAGGTTAAGTACATGGGACACTACATAACTGCAGATCTGTCTGATGATAGAGATATTTACAGACAGTGCTGTGTGCAGTATGCACAAGCAAACATGCTTATTCGTAAATTTGGCATGTGTTCAGTTGGGGTTAAGACTGCACTTTTTAAGGCCTTCTGTACCCCTATGTATACTGCCCACCTGTGGCGGCACTACAGAAAAAGCAGTATGCAGAAACTCCAGGTGGCATTTAATGATGGAATGAGGATATTGCTAAAGGTCCCACGCTGGTGCAGTGCCAGTGAGATTTTTGTGAAAGCTGCTATTCCCACTTGTGCTGCTGTGCTGCGCAATCTAATGTACAGGTGCGTGTGCAGGTTATCTAACCCTGTAAACAGCATAATTTACAGCCTGTCCAACCCCACACAAAGTTCAGTCAGGTTCTTTTCTAAACTTTGGAAGCACTGGCGCAATAGTTTATATGTAAATATTTTACGTTTTTGATAAATGCTTTGTAACATTTATCTGTCTGGTTGTAATTTTAATTTATTTTTTTCTTCTTTTTCTTAAATGTTATATTATTATTTTTATGCTATGGACCATACATGGGTCTGAAATAAAGTTTTATTGATGATGATGATAACATCAATTTGCATTTAAAGGTCTGTGTGAGCATACAGTGGAAAAGTTAAAGGAAGTGGTATTGCAGTGATTGTAACCACTGTTGGTGCCATGCTGGATATAAAAGATCTGCACAGGGGACAATAAACATGTAGGTTAGCATTTTTATCTATATTTACTCAGCTTGAGAGCTTTCCTGCAGTTTTTATCATGTTATATCAGTTTACAGTGATTATATATCGTAATCAGTTTACACCAGCATGTTTGGAAATTTACAATATCTACCAGACATTATTTAGGTTATGTTAATTAAATATCTGCTGTCATGAAAGATAATAGTTTGGCATTGTGGCCAATGTCAAACTATGAGCAATTACTTTTTTAAAAATATGCTGTCATCCCTTTTAGAAAGAGGACAGTGAACAACTCTGCTTATGCACATACCATCTTTAATAAACGTCTCAAAATACTGGTACTTGACTTCTTAAACTTTTCCTGCCCTTCATCTGGAAATAGGACAGAGATGGAAATGTTGCTAGCTAAAGGCAACACATCAAGGACACGTTTAAGAATCCTCTGTTGAATTGGCACATAGTACAGGCATGTCTTTCCATCCCCAGAGAAAAGCCTTTGTTTGACCATACAAAACTCACCTTCAAGGAGCTATATCAGTCGCCTTGGTCTTAGTCAGAGTTCTGCCTTCCTCTCTCTGTGATTGGTAGTGATTAGAGAAATCTGATTGCTTCTGGAGTAGAAAGTCAAATGTAGGACAAAACTTTTTTGTGTTTTCTGACCTGCAGAAAAAACATGCACATGTTTGTTACAAAATATACAAAAAAATACATAAGTAACAAACCTGTACTTGTTCCATACTGCTGCAGGTCAAAATGACATGGTGTAGATTTCATACTATATCTAAATGACGTAACATCATAAACACAAGGTAAAGCAATTGCAGTATACTTGTGAGATGTATTAGTGTTGATGTGTTACCAAGCCAACCAATAAAATCAAATGCAAAAAATTAAAGGAAGGACTGCTATAAGAAGACAGCATCCATCTGCTTATTCCCTAAATGAGGTCGCGGGGGGACTGGAGCCAATCCCAGCTGACATTGGTTGAGAGGTGGGGTACCCTGGACAGGTTGCCAGTCCATCACAGGGCCAAACAACCATGTACACACACACACACTTACTCCTATGGGCAATTTAGAGTCTGCCCAAGGTGCATGTGGGAGGAAGCCGGAGTACCCACGCAAACATGGGGAGAACATGCAAACTCCACCATGTTAATACTAATTATATCCCCTATACTCCGTGTTCGGGGATTTTATGTTTCGACCCAACCGCTGCTGCATCCATCTCCATCGGATATCCTTTGTCTGAGCGTGATAACAATTTAATTTACTCAATATACCATTTTAGGTCCCCAAGGAGACGACCTGTATTGACTTTCATATTTGGATTAATATTTTCCCCACCAAGCTGTGCTTTATTCACAAAAATTCAGAGTTTTTGCTATATCTCTGGAACTATTTCTCTGATTGACCTCAAGTCAAGTGCAATTAAAAGGTCATGACCTCAGGATGCATCCTTTCCTGACGTCATACTAGGCTGGTTCAAAGTTTCCACACCAGGTGGAGCTTTGTAACTGAACACGTGCGGCTTTATATTATTGTGTTGTGTCTGTTTGAGGATTGGGGGATAGGTGGATTGGAGGTGTTTGTAGATATACCCCTAGCCATTGCTTCCAAGGACATAATAATGATTAAAAAATATATTATAATGGGTTTATCCCTCATACCACAACCAGGAAGTAACTGAGCTTTTTGAAAGTGAAAGAATTATAAGGTGAGGATGACATTTCCAGTTTTATAAATACCATACAGTGGCCTTCAAAGACTTGTACCTGTCTGAAAGTGTAATGTCTACATGAGTGATGGAGAATGAAGCTTGTACGTTGCTTTACAGACAGTGCTTGTGAAGTTTACAGATGTGGGGAGAATAAGTGGATTTCAGGGATCTGCACACATCAAAGACATGATGCATGTTCCCTCAGCTTGCAGCAGTTGAGATTTGTCACAGTAATCAATGAAAGCTGCTACACCACCTACAGAGACCACACATCCCTGCTGCTAAACCACGCAGGCAAAGTGTGAACTTCTCATTGCTCTCATAGAGAGGCCGCAGGGGATGGACTCCAAAAAAAACAAATCGCATAATGGAACAAATCTACAAAGTCTGTATCGTCTAACTTTGCTTGAAGTACTTTAGACAGAAATTGTTTTTTTTTTTATTTAACTGTGTTTGTGATCCATTTATTGAATTATTTGAGAATTTTGCATGTTTTTTTCCAAGTTTTCTGCTCTCAAAGATATCCTCCTATAATCCTGTATATGATTAAAGTGTGACAAAGATTTTTATTTATTTTTTTCATGGATTGACTACCGCTGTTGCACCCTCCTGGCTGTCCTTGTTCAAGTGTGAAATTTAGTCCTAATGGGACAGATTAACATTATCACACATAAACATGCATATACAGACATTCAAGACAAACACACTCACACAGACACACACGTACACAGACACACAGAAATAATTTAGACTAAATCAGCTAATAAATATTCCTGCAGATTATATAAACAACTGAGTAAGTGTTGCTGCAAGAATTATAATTTTCAATTATGACTGTGGGGAGTCAGACCATCTTTGAAACCAATCTAATCAAATAAATCTAACTAATCAAATGTTCTTGCCCTATCCCAACAGATCATTTAAAAATGTGTTGCTCATCTTTCTTAGCTGAGAACTAGTTTGGTTTTCACAATCAGGAAACTATCACGGCATGTAACATGTCATGTTCCTCATTTCTCTGTAAACTGATGTCTTAATATCACCAATCTGATTTTAAAACTGTTGTTCTTTACCAACAGCCTGTATATTCCCAACTAGCATGTCTAAATGCAAACCAGTGGTTAAATACAGCTATGCTAATTTGATTTCTTCTCCTCTTTTAATTAGGATATATGGATGGCAGCTGGCTATATAAATGTAATTGCAAACAAAGTTTGAAAATTCAGCTACATCTAGTGATTATGAATGCACTCTGCGTAGCGTTCAGAGATCTGAAAAGCAGGAAAATGAGAAGAATACTGAGTTGTTTTACCATTTTGGTTTCACGTCCATGTGATGACTCAGGTTTGCTTTTCCTGACTTAACCTAGACCAGCCCAAGAAAAAATGAAGACAAAATAATTTCAGTAAACTGTAACTCTATCCTTGTTTCGGAATGGCCTTTCCATTTGAACATTTAATATACAATAAGACATGTTTGAACACCTTTTGTTTCTGTGTGAACTATCACAAAGGTTTTATAAGAACTTCTCTGCTGGGTTGTTGTTGCTTAGCAACCAAACTAGCATCTCACGTTTACATTAAATTCACCAACCAATTCATTTTCAAATTCACTATTAGTCAGTAGTGTAGTTTTTGAATTAGAAAATCTATCATGCAGCAGTTAATGAAGGGATGTTGTAACCATAGGAACAATTGCTAAATAATTTTAGATCAATTTGGCTTTAAAATAAAAGCCACTGAATAAATAACTTGAATATCAGTAGTATGGCAGGAAGTGTGTGATATGTTTGTTCTGCATAACCAACTTATAATAATTTTAAAATTTAGCACTATTTTCAAGCATCGCCATGCGAATGGGAGAAATTAGATGTTATTACAGATTTAAGATAGAGTAGTACTAAAGTAAATTTCCCATATGTTTTTGTATGTGAATTAAAAATTAAACACATCAGTGTCACTAACTTTAATTACTCTATGTGACTACAATCCTTCTTAAAGGGGCTGGATTATGCTATATTTACCGTCTCGCAGTCTATGCTATGCACATTTATGATAATATTAAGCATTTTGCAACATGCACCAAACCATAGTTTTGCCAAACCACTCACTTGTTGCTGAGAGATTTTTAACTGGAACTGTGAAAGGCTGGATCTGTATCTCTCCTTCTCTCCTCTGTGTCTCTGCTGCACCCCGGCTCCACCCGCACTGAGCAGCCAGAGAGGCGCTGTGTGTACACTTGTGTCTGTTGACAAGAGCACAGCAGCAGCCACGTGCACACTTCCTGGTAAATGACGAGCTAAAGTTTTCAGGTAGGGGAAGGGGGAGTCTCTAACGTGCCGCGTCAGAGTGGTGTAGTCAGCCGTTTGGCTGCTTAAGCTGCACTCTTCTTTTCAAAGCAATAATCAGGTAACTAGTTGTTATTTACTGAGAGGAAATCACCTTTAACTGGTGATTAACTTTGTTAATATAAGTTGTTTTAGTAAACTATGAGTGTGAGCGAAAGCTGGTAATTGAATTTAAAACTTGTTTTAGTGAAATCTTATGTTTCAAGACCTTGAAATTCTTTGAGACCTAAATATTCTCATTCTGTCAGTTTCTAATTAAGCAGTCTTTAACATAATGTAACTATTTACAAAAACAAAAAGCAAAATGTTTTTAAAAATGTTCTGATTTTTTCCATTTCGAGAAACGTCAGTCGTACTTTGTAAAGTTGTAATTAATTCAGCTTCATTAAAAGCAATTCCTGGAGGTAGTGTGGGGGATCATAAATGTGGATACCATCTTGGTATCATACTCCATATCTGGTCTTAGTTATAAACGCAAATGTCTACTGACACATACAAAGCAAAGCTGACATCAGTATGAGACCAGCGAATGACTGGAAGGGAAATTCATGTGGCAGTGAACTGATGCGAATGCTGTTGTGTGTAGATGAAGTGTCCTGATGCATCATATATGTGTGTGTGTGCATGTGGGAAGCTGTCAGACATTCGGTTTGTTTTTGAAGACAATTAGCCTCAAATTATTTGCAGGGCTTCTTGTGCAGTAGCACACAAACTCTATCAGCTGTTAGATCCATCATGCTTTCTGGTACTAATTTGAGTTTGAATAACACAAAGACTTAATTTGTTCGTCTTGCAAATAGGAGACAACTTCAGCTGGTTTCCTTCACAGCTGAATATCCAAATATGACTTGTAATTATTTGCCTTGAAAAAAGGCAAACCTCTATGTTTGCGTCAATGATTTGAAGACGCATTAGATTCTAACAAAACTGAAATAATTTCCTCAGGTAATTGAAGCATTTTGGTTAATCACAGCTTAATTGACTAAAAGATTAGATCCATTTAGATTGGATGATGGTGATGATGCAATAAATCACTGTGTCGGAGCACTTTATTTACTTTGGGATTGAGATTGACTTCTGGTTGCAAAAAAAATTATAAATATAATAAATATAATACTTTGCGTACTTGTTAATTATTTTTTAATCAAGTACATTATCAGTAATATTTTGCATTGATTCCTGATCAAAAATCTCATCTGAAGTTCATAGGATGAAAGTTTTTCTTCTTTTTTATTTAATTTTGTCTGGAAATTTACATCTGTTTCCAAATAGTCACATTTTAGCTTGAAGTTATATTTTTATTATTAAGTTTTATTTGCAAGATTTTTCATTAAATTTCTGTTTATTTTAACTTGACATTGAACTTTTCTTGTATAATTCTAATACTATAGTAATTGTATAATCTTTCCATGCATCCATTTACTGCTTGCAGAGCTTTAAAAGTACTGAATCAATGA
This sequence comes from Pseudomugil tenellus, assembly GCA_037177515.1. Lineage (NCBI taxonomy): Eukaryota > Metazoa > Chordata > Actinopteri > Atheriniformes > Pseudomugilidae > Pseudomugil > Pseudomugil tenellus. The sequence continues at coordinate 6,454,015 of JBAMHX010000008.1, read as the reverse complement.
GCTTTTAGCAGTTAATGGTTTAAAAAAGCTGTGTTGTGCCTGTCCAGAAAGATTGAATCATTATCAGTTAATGTTATGTTATGCTGGACATAACATAACATTATTGTTGTATAGTTGCTTTTAAACTTACCACATGTCTCATAAATCTTCATATCTGGAGTTTCAATAAACCCAGGAGAGGTTAATCTCCAGTGTGAGCTTCTGCTCAGCTGTGTGTTCATTTAGCGTGAACATCCGAGAGGAGAATTTTCACTTAAGCACCTTGCCACACTTTTCTTGCTACACTTTCTGCCATTTCCTCACAAGCCCTGCTTCACTTATCTCGCCCACATGAACCTTAATGCTACAACAAAAATGCAGCATGTTTCAGTGAAAGGACATCATGATTATCATCATAAGGTAGATTTTACACAATCCCACACGCACACAACTGTGTGAGCCTTTTAACTATTTTTGAACCCTCCCTAGTGTGTATTTAATGTCAGCATGGTTTGTGGTCACACATCGCCCTTCTCTGCCTACACTATCGGCCACGCATCATTAGGTGTCCCTTTAAGAGAGACTGCGTCGTCACATTATGTTCAGGCAAGCATCTCATGAGTCGAGATAATTTCTTTTCTGGAATGCGCTCAGTTATTTTTGGTCCATTAGGGTTGTTAAACAAAAATAAAGCAAGCACCACTTATTTTGAAATCAGGCTGGAAAATTAGATCTTACAAAATTATTTCATCATTAATATCATCTGTTACATTACTCACCTTGTGACATTAAGATAAGTGCTACAAGAATAAAGAATAAATATATCGAAATATA
>JBAMHX010000008.1:6440486-6453102 GCA_037177515.1 Pseudomugil tenellus | reverse complement strand
TGTCCCCTCCGGTCGTGTCCAGCAGCGCATTGAAATCTTGACAAAATGATGTAACCAAAATAAAGAATTCAGATCATTAAGAGGAACTTTGTATATACATATATACATATAGTTCCTCTTGACAGAGCAAGGTTGTTCAGCAAGACACAACAGACAGATCCACATTATCTGCCTGTTTTAATGCTGGACAAGACAAGTTAAAAAAATAAATAAATAAAAAGATGCAAGAACCCTTCTGTGAGTATGATGAAGTTTGTAATGATACAGTGTTACAAGTGAAATTTTGAACGCTTAGGTTGTAAAACCTGACTTTTTTTTTTACAGCTGGCAACGGGAGAAGACTGCATTACATATTATCAACTATTTAAAACCCCTATTTTTGGCACTTATCTATCACATCTTTTTCTTTAGTCTACATATACAGCCCTAAGAAAACTATAGAACTTCATACTGCACTGTTGAGCTTTGTAATATATTCACCAGTCTCACCTGCCAACAGTCTCCTGTAAAGAAAGAAAAAAAAAGATGCAGCAATAACACGAAAATAACTACTATGGCTCTGTGGTTAATTACTGCATTGTCTTCTATAACTATGCAGAAGTTCAGGGAGTACAGAAAACAACTGAGTCACTATCAAGGCCAATGTTGCAGAGATATTTTTTGGATCTTAAAAAAACCCAAATTGAAAGGTTTCATTGTATCTTCAACTTGCTTCTAAGCTACTTTCTTAACTTGGAATAATCTAATCAGTCTGGCATCCACGGGCGGATCTACAGCTACAGGATAATTACCCACTCCTTTAGAAACTTGCCCTATCACCTGTCTCCTTAATGTTTATCCTAAAATTACACTTCCAAAAATCACACCATGGGTAAGTTCCAAAGCCTCTCATAGCACTAAAATAAAATATTATTCACAAAAACATATTAATTATATATTTAATTTTAGGCCGCATGTGGTTGTTTATTATATGCATTCATTTCACTTCTCACCAATGCCTAGTCACCACTGGTGTGCCAGAGGCTTCAGTTACGGGGTACCTGCTATTCATCATTTGCATTCCTCCTCTTGGCCCATCTGCCTCTGACATTATAACTTCCATTGCTAAATCAATTACACCCAGCTCTACCTCTCATCCAAACATGATACCACTATTCCCCTTTTGCACCTTGCTGACCATCTCCATAAAGTGTGTTCAATTTCTCAAATCAAAGAAATCCGTCAACATGTCTTCCCATGAGGGGCCACGAGAGACTCAGGGGTGGTCTCTCTTATTTCTAGGGCTAAAGTTTCTAAAGTGGTTAAAAGCTCCTCAGTGAGAAGGCCTTGGGAGTGGATGATATCTGCTCTGAATTTCAGAGCAGATAAGACTCTAGATATTGTGGGGCTGTCCTAGCTGACATTCCGCTGCAGCATCAAGTGGACATTGATAACAATGCATGTGGACTGGCAGACTGGGGCCGTTCTGTTCATAACCTTTTATGAAAAGAATTTCTAGGTGAAGCCGAGATGTTGAGGAGATCCAGTTTAGTGACCTCAGGATTGAGTCTTTGCTCTGTGCGGATGATGTAGTTCTGTTGACTTCATCTTGTCATGATCTCTAGCTTTCACTCAAGCAATTCACAGTCAAAGCCGAAGTGCCTGGGATATGAGGATCAGCACCTCCAAATCTTAAATAGGTTGGTAATGAGATCCTGCCCAATTAGAGAAGTTGTAGTATCTTGGGCTCTTGTTCACGAGTGAGGGAAGGATTGAAGGTAAGATCAACAAGTGGACTGATGAGGCATCTGCAATATTGCAGTCTCAGTGCTGGTCTGTTGCTGTGAAGAAGGAGCTGAGCCAGAAGGCAAATCTATTAATTTATTGATCTTGGTTCCAACCCTCAACAATGGTCACGAGCTGTGGATAGTGATCGGAAGAACAAAATTGCAAATACAAGAGGTTGAAGTGAGTTTTCTCCACAGGGTGGCTGGGCTCTCCCTTAGACTGAGGGTGAGAACCTAAGTGATCCGGGACCACTCAGAGTAGAGGTCATCTGGCTCTTCCACATTGAGAGGAGCCAGGTGAGGTGGCACAGCCTTCATGGACACCTTTCTGGTGAGGTGTTCTGAGCACGTCCCTGCAGGAGGAGACTCCGGGAAAGACCCCTGATACAAGATTTGTATTTTTTGCACATCCTGGAAACACCCTGGGACCCCTCCCCTATGCTCTTTCCTCAAAGCTTTCAATTCAGCTACTGCAATCACATTTTGTGTGGGCTCCCATCAAAGTCCCAGTCCATGATCCAATAAATATATGGCTACTGCAAAAGAAGCAATCACATCATGTAGAGAGACAATGCACAACTCATTCAAGGAAATGACCACCTAAAAGATGGATAAGGGAGATAAGAAAAATCAGAAACCAGGCCAACCACACTATCAACAGGGATAAAGGAACCTTTATTCTGTCAACAACCTGGGACTCTCCTCCAAAGATTAACAGAGAGTAGGTGTGTGGCAAATCTGGTCAATCAGTCAAATGTTTCAGGTGGGTCATGCCTAAAAACAATAGTTAATAAACGACATATCTCAGAACTCAGATAAAAGTAGTTTGTTTTATGAATTTGTCTTTGTTTATGTAGTTATTTTTATCTATTTGTAATTTATGTAAATACACCCAATTTTTTATTTGGCTATTCTACTGTTTAAATAGCTTACATTGTGCATCTAATCAAAACATGGGTTGGAAGTCTATTTTTTTCTACTTAAAAGTCTAACATGACATTTTAAGCCAGGTTTAATGTTAATGGCATCGCTTGCCACCTAGTGAATCCTGCTGACATGATTCTAATGAAAGGTCTTTTGAGATCAAGAAGAGACTGGAACCAGCACGTGCCTGGAAGTACTATCAGTGACAGGTGAGATTAATCACCTTGTCAGGCATGAACAGAAGCAGTCTAGAAAGACTGTGTAACAAAGAGCACATTCCGGCCAATATGCCCTCGCACAGTCCACCTCCAGCAAGCTCCACCTCATTTAGTGGCTTGACAGATTTCATTTTATCACTGAAGAGTTTGACAGCTTCGCAAGCACGCTTCACCTCACGGATATAAGGCGTCTGAGCTGAATGGAAGTCATTACATCTTGCGTGTTTTTTTTTTTTTTTGTATATTCATTCTTTCACATATGCAAGCTCAAGCTCAAAAGTATTTTTTTCCATTGAGATTACATAAGAGATTGCTGAATGAATTATTCAATCTGTGAAAGAAAATGACGATGCACTTTGTTGCCTGCCAGGTCTGCAGAATTTAACACGGCCACCAAACAGCAGAACTGACAGAAACTGCCAGTTCTCTTGAACAACGAGGTGAGGAAAACAGATTTAATCACCACTAACAACTTGTTTCATAGTATAATATTACTGACAAGAGAACAGTTTTCTGAAAAAGAGCTGGAACTGCTTGATAAAGATCAGACTGACGAGTTGGGGATTTAACATATCAGAAATATCATAACACCTCTACCAATCTGTCATGTTGAGTAAGTAAAGTTGTAGCGTTAAGAGTGTAATGATTCTGAAAGTACTGCTCTTTGAACTTGGATTTGACTTATGTTGATTTTGTTCTTTGTATGAGGAATTTTGCATTGCACCACTGTTAAAACAACCTTTTTCTGTTTTCTGTTTTAAGCATCGACCCGTCGGCAAATGTATTGCTAACATATGCTATGTTAACAGATAGCTATGACGTGAAATGTCTACATTAAAATCTTTCTTTTTGTTGTGCTTCACTTTACAAGAGTTAACTTTTGATGATGTTCACAAGATGGACTGTGGTTTCATAAAGGTTTTAGGGCTAAGGTTGTATTATTCCAAAAATATATTTACATTAATCCTAAAAGTGCTTTATTTTTCATGTTTGCAATCTTGAAACTCTTATTTGTGCTATGTGCCATCTTCATATCGTTCATATCATAATTTTAATATGGTAATGAAACATTTAAGCGGAGGTCAAAAGCAAAGTGACAAAGCTCAAAAGGTTAATAGACTGTTCAATATATTGACCTCCCATTTACTATTTTCAACATGAGAAAAACAATTTTACTTTGCCAGCAAAATTAAATTTTTGGACAACAAAATACAACTTATGGGTAAAATAATTCTATATATAATAATTATATAATTATATATTATATAATAATATATATAATAATTCTAACTCAGTGTTTAAATTGAACCACTTTGGTTGTGTATTTATAAAGAAACCATAAACCCCCAAAAATAAGGGAAAACAAAAAGGACTCATGAGGGACCAAAAATGTGAAAATACATCTATAAAGAAGTAAAAAACAAATGGATCTCAATAAAAGAAATCCCGACTTTCATAATTTATCTTAGTGACAAATATAAGTAATGACAAAACTAAATGTATAAGATTTTATTGCACAAATATTAACCACAGTTGAAGCTCAAGTTTACAATGACACAGTGACCGTCTTTCTGAATTGCTGCTGGAGTTAACAAATTGACTTTATGTGAGACAAGGACAAGAAGTTGGCTTGGAATGGATTACAAACCGCAGTATTAGCTACATAAATCAGAGAAAAATTGATAAATGTAGCATAGCAACACAATCAGGCTGTGGTGATACGCTCTCCCCAGCACTGTGTTGGACCTTCTGCCATGTGAGGTTGAACTTTCCTGTTGGAAGCAATCACCCTGAAAACAGGATCTGTCACAGGACACCTGAGGTGTTGCAGAGACGAAAAGTAAACAGCAGAGCGGGAGGGAAAGATGATTCCTGAAGAGGAAAGAAAAGCTGGCTGCTATCTGATCAGCCTGAGTCTGACTGACTGCATCATATTGACTTATGGCTTGAACGCAGCTGCCTGCTCGGGGATGATCATGCTGTGGTTGCAGAAGTGCCCGGCTTGAGCTATTACATTGCAGGATGCATTTGGCATGCAATATATTAAGTGGTGGTTATCCATAGATATACTGTAATGATGCAATATGGGACTTGTCGGGACATTCTTCTTTCACAAACTCTAAGGATATTCTGTGTGCAAGGATAAACAAAGCCAATAAAATGTCCAGTGAAGTACCAAGTGCTTGTATTTTCACAACCCATCCTGACTGTCATTTATAAATGTAATCAAAAGTCTACACTGGAGCAACTGGAATATTACTCAAGCTCTTCAGCATCCTGATCATTCCTTCACTGAAAGACACTCAACATATGGTACAACTAAACAAAGAATTGTTTTCGACACATTACCACAGAGATCACAGTATGCGCTGTTTCATATTAAACCAATGCGTACAATGTGATAATATCCTATACAGTTTTATTTGTCTAGGAATCTGCCTCATAGTCTATGATGGTTATTATACATCTTCCCTCAGATTAATAAACCTCTGAATTGATGGCAGTGTCTTTCTGAAACATATTCCTTTAAAGAACAACTTAGTAGAAAATTCTCATTTTTAAAATTTTAACTCTTTGTTTGGCTCTTTAACAAAATCTAAAAATTAAAAAAATATATGTTTTTTGGTATTTCTACCTTTTATTCCCCTGTTATAAGTCAAAATTACTGCAGTTTAATTTTCTGCTTTCTAATGTTCTCCACAGGGCAGGAGAGCAGTATCACATGGTAAACAATAGTGTTTAGAATAATGTTTCTACCAAAGTTTCTCATAAAATCAGATAAGTTGGATCCCCCTTCTTTAGTTATTGAATTAACACTGTATCCGATTAAAATTAACAATCAAACTCAGAATACAACATTAAAAAAATATAGGCAGGAAATCTGGATAATGAACTACTAAAGGTGAATGAATGGAAGTTATTGTCTGTTGCGTGCAAGTGGTATTAATATATACTTCCATAGTTATCCAACAGGCTTTCTGCTTCAGAAAACTGTGCAGTGTATTATGCTGTAAAAGTTACCCTAAAGAGTCATAATGCTAGAGCACATAATTTAATTGTCTGCACTGGAAACATGAAAATCATATTGCCCATAGTTTAATGAAAATTATATCTAAATGAAACATAATTATAACTAATGAAGCATGAATAAGTAGAAAAATTGTAAAAGCTGGCTGTAACACATTGAAAGGTTGCATTTAATTGATTTAACGCTATAACAACAACATAATATCATAGATATACGATATCACAACATTAGATAGATGAACACTGGCTGGGTCCACAAGGTACTCTAGAGCAGGGTTGCCCATATGCCTTTGAGCAAGTACTTCTGTACACATCTTAAAGGAACAGATTCGACAGAGCTTGAGGCAGAAATGATCACACAAAACATAGGTTCACACCAGTGCAACTTGGCCCAAATGCTGACGCATTATGACAATCATCCCAAACCACCACATCAACCTTCCTGTGACCACAGCTGACTTTAGAACAGGGGTACTCATGTCAGGTCCAGGAATTATATAAATATAAAAGTTGCATTGCATCCTGCAACTTTTATATTGCATCCCTTCACCAACACACTGGAAAGCTATAGTTTCCAACATAGTACACTTGCTTCACGTAGTTTCAAGGGAAAGGTTGAGATCTAAAAGGTCTATTACATAATAAAAAGTCATTACCAAAAACTCACATTTCAGAAGTGCTGGAATTAATCCCAAAGGACTACTTAATATTTGATAACATTTCTTATTAAACATCAGTCACAGAACTCAAATGCCATGTGTCTTACTTATATATTTATTCTCAATCTGAGGTTGCAAATATGTTGACGTCAATTCTAACGTACTCTGGCTGCAATATTAGCTGCACTCATTTGCACTGTAACACCATCAGTGTGTGGTCAGTGGCCCACTCGCTACTTTTCTGGTTTTGCCCTTCTATATAGATAGTAACTGGCTAGCTGGTGCTTACAAAATATTGCTTATGTCAAACAGAACTACTGAAACTCCTGTAAAAATGACATTGTGGCTGCTGACATAAAACATGTCAGTGTAACCTCCCACACCTCAGTTTTCTTGGTAGGTTAGAGGAGAAGCAAATATTATTGTGATGAAATCCAAAGGTTACTACAGGACCACATAAAACCTTTTGGTTTGTGTGCTGCCACTGCTTTCTATTCCCACCACAGATTTCAAGTGACAGCCAGTCACAGATGTTTAATGTAGAAATCCCAAGTTGGGTTTACCTGCTCCTGCAGAGGTAGAGTTCAGCAATGCAAACTCACAAATACCGTTCATGCATTATGGGCTATTGCTCATGGGTGCATTGAAACAGATTCAGCTTTGTCTCATCAATGCACAAACTAACTCTCAGAGCTGTCTATACCAGGGATGTCCTGCTCTCTTCCTGGAGGACCACAACCACAACCCTGCAAGCCTGTTATGTATCTCTGCTCTGACTCATTGCACAGAGCTTGATAGGATCCATTTAATTTGAGTCCAGTGTATTAGAGCAGGGAAACATTGAAAACATGCAGAACAATGGCCCTCAATGTCATGGTTTGGAGTGTTTGGTAGTTCTGGTTTCCTGATTTATTTTGTAGTGTTCCTTTTATTTTTTGCTGAGATTTCATGTTAGTTTAGCTGGTTTTATCCCACTGTGTATTTTTGTGTTCTGTGTGTGTGTATATGAAGCAGGCTTGAATTATTGGTGGGTTTCAATTCACCTTTAACAGTTCAACTGTTAGATCACATCATGTTTAGTCTGTTCCTATTTATGTTGGGTCATGTAATGTTTCAGTTATTATCCCTTTCTGCTTCTTGTAAGCAACTGTTTTTGTAATTAAAACCATTATTCCTGCATTTTGTCTGCCTCATGCCTCTAGAGCCTGCACTTGGGTCCATACCTTCCCCTTATTTTGACACTCAAGGCTCGACTTTGGTCATCCCTGATGGTCTATGCGGTTCGATTGTATTCTTTTATATTAAAGTTACATATCTATGTGTCACGTAGCTTCAAACCCTTGCTTATTCTGTTTTTCCAGGCTGCAGCCTGCTTATATTTTTGTTCTCACATTAAGTAGGTTGTCCTGCAAGCCTTTCACGATAAAAAAGTAATATTTCCTTTTCTTTTTCTAACATCTGACTGCTTTTAAAAGATTATAGGAAATACTCTCATATGAAAACTTGTCCTTCATGGTAAATCGGCATTAACGTTCTGAACACCAGAATTTAATTATGAAATGCAAGAACTAAAAAAACGTTGTTAAAGTTGGTAAATTAAATCTTTGATTTAATCTGATTCTACAATCCGAGAGGTTTCAGACATGTACATGTTTATGAAAATTAGAAGGGTTAAATCATTTTCATTGCAACTATATATGTGGTTGGCTGTACTTGTGAATTAAAAGTGTCAAATGATTGTGATGATAAGCAAGATCCTTGGCTATATTACTGACCATCTGCACATACCTACGCAACATTATCCCATTAGAAAATGTGTGACATAACAAATGTATCTTCCCACCCTTTTAACAAGATAAAGTGTGGCCATATCAAAGTAAGCCATGCATTATAAAACATAGAATCTCAGCTGAGCATATTCTGGTTGGAGAACTGCTACTTTAGTCACGTTTAGCAGGAATTGATGCTGGATTTGAATTGTTAACCTTTTTTTTTATTTGGTGGAAATAGTATGGAGCTAGATATGGAGCTAGAAAGAAAATAAATAACAGAGTAAAAATGTTTTTTTAGATTATTTTTCAAAGAAATATATATATATATTAAAATATCAAATAATTTTAATATATTCTGTGACAGAAAATTTTATCTCAAAACTTTTTTTTTACACACAAATATTATTTTTTGCGATCTGTGTATATATATTTTTCCTTCCAGAACTTTTTTTCCCTCCCAGATTTTATTGAATGCAAGTAAATATACAAAGACAAATCTAGTTCCATAAAAAAGCACTACCTAAGTCGTGCTGCCTGCAAACATCATTACTTGCATCTGAACTACAAAATCCTGACGTCCTGAAGTTTTCCAGTAATACAGAACTGCTCCTGTTGTATGTGAATAAAGTAGCTATAGTAATGTAACACGGAAAGGAAAATTTAAAACTGGTGCATATAATACACTGGAATATAATTCTACACAAACATAATAGTGTACATCTTTCCCGATGTTACACATCAGAACTACATATACAAGTGTTTTCTCTTCCTAAAGTAACCCTGACTTCACCAATGAAAGAAGTGTGGAGAGACCACATTTATTAACACAGCTGTTACAGCATGAACAATCAATTCAGTTCAAACAAACAACAAACAATTCAGTTAAGTTGGAGATTCGTCTACAGCTGCGACGAATATTATACCTGATGCTTAAACAGGTTTCTGTTGACTTGACAGTCCTTCAAAAAACTGTCAGTGTTCTGGTTGCACACACACAGAATTTTCCTTTCTCTGTATTATGCATGAATGTGTCATATGTCTATCACCTTAAATCAGCATGAGTTACAGACAAAACAAACATGTATGTGAAACTGACATCCATTTATGTGGGACACAGTGTTGGCCACTATAAATCATACCTGCTGAAGCCATTAGGTTTATGTCCAGGTTGCCAGAGACAACTATTAAGAGCTGGATCTCATTCACAGCATAACTGCGCAAAATTGAGTCACAACTCATCATCAAGCTAGCTTCACTACACCTACGATAACCATATCTTACCATACACACTGTACAATCTTAATAAATTCCATCGACATTAATGTAATTCCTCCTTACCTTGAAACCCCTCGCTTATGCAATCCCAATTTCAAAACAAAAGATGGGACACTAAATATTACTTAGAGCATAGTTTAGTGAATTTAAAATCTTACGAACTGACATTTTATCAACATTATATCTAATGTTCACAGTGGGGCGTTTTTACCAATAAATGTTAGCTTATTCTAAATTTGATGGCATAAATAGCTCAAATATCATGTTATTTTAACTAGAACCAAGAAAAGAAAACTTATAAAAAATCACTTTTATTTTAGTTTCATTGCACAGGCTCTACATATATGTTTTAAAACTGAATTATAAGAATTGACTTGACTTTTCAAACCTTGCATTGGATAGGCACTTATTTCCCTTTATGAAAATAAAGTTGCACATGTGTAAATAATATCATACTTCAGCTTTTACCACATTTTCTTACAATTTAGTGCAATACTTTATATTCAGCACAGATGCTTTGAATTATTCATATCTTAGATAAAAGAAAAGCCTAAATATGATGAAAAACACTGCTCAAAAGCTGGAACTTCCCTTTTACTAAAGTTTGTAAGCAATATTTTTGTCTAGTTGCATTTCGTGTGTATTATTTTTTAGATTTGAAAAAATATTTAATAATTTGCCACTACGACCAAGAACAATAAAGGGATATATTAAGATATTTGTGTTCTCCAACAGAAAAATGGAGCAAACAGCACAATATGTTAATCTTAAATTTACTTTGGAAATAAGATGTAGGGCAGCAATAAAAAAAAAATAAATAAATGTCTTATATTTTGTTTAAGATTTATATTAAAGTATATTATATCTAAGTCTTTTTTGTCTTGTATATACTATGCATTTTTTCACTTTATTATCAGTGAGTCAAAACAAAAAGTGAGACAAATGCCTTTAAAATTTCCCTGTCCAGTGATAACATAAAGAAAAAAAAATCCCATTACTCGTCAACCCTTTGGGCTACACAATGTTAATGTTTTGGTTTTTTTTTACCCCAATCCGAAGTAACACAGAGGACCACCCAGGAGTTTTAGCAAGATCAGTATTTTAATCAAACCAACAAGCCCAAGGCGAAGATGACTACAGAGAATCAATGATGCTGCAGAAATCCCAGAATGTTTATTGTTTCCTCAGCTAAGCAAAATGCTGCATATGAAAACAAGAATGACCCTGAAGCAGGGAAACCACGCTGCCAATTCAGTTTTATATGCAGACTTTTCATAGTCAGTGCATTAGAAACATCTGCTCTCATGCAAGACTTATACACCGAAGAGCTGATGCATTTATGCATTTTTCATTTGAATTTCTCAATTTATCTAAAACAAAGAACGTGTCTAAAATGCATTTAGAACATATGCAAAAATGTGATTTTTTTACCTAAATCTTGCTTTATTCTTTTCTACTTATTAATTACAAAAATAAAACAGAATATAGGTGCAAAGGTTTACTAAAAAGTGGAAACACTATTTGCTCAACTCTTATAGCCATTGAAATGAAAAATTATTGTCCTGTTTGAGAACTACCTCTAAAACCAGCATCAAGGACAGCTGATTTCTATGTTTCCTCAACTAATTGTTGCTCTATCGTTTGACTTCTACTAATAAGAAGAAATTATGGCTGGATGGGTCATAAGTAGGGATGTAACGATGTACTCAAGTCACGATTTTATTTGATTCACGATTCTAAAGTTACGATTTTTATTTTTTTTAGATTTTTTTCTCAAAAATATTAACATTAGCTATTTTTTTAACATTACTATTTTTTTAACATTAGTATTTTTTTATTTGAACATCTTTTTGTGTGAATAGGTGAAAGTTTGTATTAGGACCCTTCCTAACATATACTAATTTGTTTCTTTGATGGCAAGTCCACACTTTTTCTGTTTGTTTTTTGGCAGAGATGTCAACACATGAATACAAAGATTTTAATCCGGTACCACCAGTATTTGCGTTTCTATACACCTGTTTCTTTAGGAGTTCTGTTACTTCTCTCTTTTTCCATTATCATACAATCCACATGTAATCCCAGGTCTTCTTTGTCCTTTGCCACAATGCACTTGCACTCTGTACTTTGGCATTACCATTGGCTTTTTCCAGTGTTTAGTTTTCCTTTATTGTCTTAAGTGTCAGCATTGCTGCTATGATCCAAGTTCTCCTTATGTCTGAGACTGAACAACGTCTTTTCTTTTCCTGTCAACAGTCAATATAAAACCTTACTAAATGCCTCCTCAACCACAATTCCTGAACTCAGAGAAACATGTTGGTGGGTCGTAGGTTTTAAATCTGTCTAGTTAGCCTCCAACTATGGCCGCCTCCCTTAAGTAAGATAATCCTGACAAGTGATGAGAGAAAAGAAAGTCTCCACAAAAAAGGGATAAATTTGCCAAAATTTCCCTGTATTATCAACAAGATTTAAGCTTCATCCATAACACTATTCAGGAAAACATATGATCTAAAAGCTATCCTAATAGCTTGTGTGTACTAAACAAAACATGTAACAAAGCAGGTCACCGAGTGGTCGGAGCAGCATGATAATTATGGGAACTTTATGTAGTGGAGGAATGTAGTGTCACAGCTTTCACAAGCAGCAAACACCACATGAGGGACCATGTATAAGAGGAATGTTGCTGCCTCCAGTGGAGTGCTGCAGATTTGTATAATCAGTTACAGAGTGTGAGATGCTCCAACAAAGTTCTCAAAGCTCAACAGCATTTTACATAAACATAGTTTAATAATTTATTTTCATTGGTCATTCATCTGCATATAAACATAAATCCAGAAGTCTGGTTCAAAGCACACTGGAAAACTCCAGAAATACCTTCCAGCATCTGGGAAAATTCAGGTCACTGAGCTGATGGTGGTAAAAATATAAAAAATATAAGGCAACAGCTTAAAAACACAGGAACACAGGAGGGATATATA
>JBAMHX010000008.1:6406592-6419567 GCA_037177515.1 Pseudomugil tenellus | reverse complement strand
CAAATACACTACAGCAGTTCGACTGCACTTATCTATGACGTCCTCTACTGTTTGATTTAGTGCTTGTGTTGTTCTTAATTTCTGATGTAAGTCGCTTTGGAGAAAAGCGTCTGCTAAATGACTGTAATGTAATGTAATGTTTTGTTTTTTTTTTTTGCTTCTATAAGCAAAGGCCCACACATGCTAAATTATTTTTACTACTCATTGTTATCTATTATTAATTTCATGCAAATATGACACCCAACCAGCCACACTGGTTCAATATTTAAATACAATATCATTGCTATAAATATCTTTGAGATGTGTTCAGATGGTAAGTGAAACACATATGGAACCAAATAAACTAAGTGCACAAATGGAGTGCATGATCTCCCATAACTCCCACATAGACGAAACTCAAGCTATCCAATCCAAGACCAGGCCAAGGGTACAATCTCATTTGGAAAGGCCTGAGTGTTCCCAGGACCCCTGTGACCTTAATAATTGGAAAACTAATTGGAGGTGGTTTGGGACCATCAGAAATCGTTTCTCCAAAAACATTTTCTGACAGCATGAGGAAAAATATTCTCTCGTCTGGTGAAACAAAAGCTGTCTGAGTTCCCGGCACAGTTCCATTCATCCTTTCTTATCATACTCATAGTGGTGAGAGACTCAAGCCTGTCTGATCTGTCGGCAGATGAGACGCAGGATACAACCCGGGCATAATGCCAGTTTATTTACAAGTTTAGCAGAAAGAGGCAGCAACCATGCACAATCACACTCATACAGCCAATTAACCTCACGTGAATATTTTATGAACCACTCAGAGAAAACTCCACTGGACACATAAAATGTATCTAAACTGTTGTAGCACAGTGGAGGACTTATCATGTGGTATGTATGTAATATACAGGAATAGGTTCAGAAAGGAGGAAGACATCCTTATGATCTTGCATTTCAGGCAAACTTTGAGTTTGAGGCATATGTTTATTTTTAAAAAGTTACACAATTTCTAAAGATTTAATGAATCTGATGAAATGTGACAGCATATGTTTAGAAGATTAGTGTCCTTTCGGATCCAGAGTCAAAAACAGATTGAGTGAGGAAGTTTGATATAATACTGAAGTTATTTCAATATTAACAGCTAAGTCAAAACTTATTTTTTTATAAACAATTTCACTAAAAGCTCTGAAAAAAGAGAAATCGCTTTCTGGATTACTGGAGATGGGGGTGACAATTTAATAGTTATGCAGAAGCAGCAACCAAAATAATATTTTGTAAGTACTAAATGAATTACAACAGCCCTCAGAGGAGTGTTTTTTTTTCTCTCTCTGCGGAGAAACACTTAGTGCTACTTTAAAATGAAGGTCTATGCAACGTTGTGACCCAAAAAAAAAAAAAAGAAAAAAATTGTTTCTGACTAATTTTGATCACAAAGTGACATTTAGTTAGTGCATTTCTGGGCTGTCACTGTGCACTTTTTTTACTCAGCCTGGAAGCCGCAACATAGCAATAAGTTGTGTAAGAAGTGCACAAAAGACCATGTAATACAGTAATCATTGGGTCCAGGTCTTCATTTTATCATAGATGTGGATCACTTCTCTTGATTTGATTGTAATTCACCTGTTATTGACTAAATTCTACGTTTTTAGAACAAGAGAAACTGAGATGCATTATGTTACAGCTAGGTTTAGGTTAGGGTTAGAAATTTAGCAGTTTGTAAAATCACAGCTGTGAATGTGTATTGATATGTATTCCTGCTTATAGTTGGGAGAGTTTGCATTTTTTCATGTGAACATGCATCTGTGTCTACCCAATTCCATATCTTTATGGTAGTGTACTCTATAGCAAGCAGATCCTGGCAATTTGGCTACAAGCCAATCACCTTACTTAACCCCAGATTACACGCTGTGTATCATGTTGTTATGACACACACAGAGTTTTGTTAACCATCTATCTTCAAAGCTACGACCTTCTATCAGCTAGATAAGAACCTCATTTTGCCAAGAGATGGAAACTTATGAGAAGAAAAGAAAGATGATCGGCTCTCTTTGTGTTTGTCAAGAAAATTTCCCCTAGGAAAAATTAATGACTGATAGGTGAGAAGATGCTGTCTCAAAACATTATAAAAATAACAAATTGATCATAAATTGATCCCAAACTTTGACCTTAAAAAAAGCCAACAAATATCCAAAGTAGGTTTTTAAAATAATAGTTACCTATTAAACTAATAAAAAGCTACGGAGAGTTGAACATAAACCGATGACATTCTTAATGATCACATACTGATTTGTAAGAAATATCATTGATCAAGATTAATTTTCAAAACTATACAAGAATATTTTCCTCTAAAACTCATTTAAAATAAAAGAGGAAGGTAGACACATGGACAAAACACACACACATAAAAAAATGAATATTCTTTGTCATATAATGCTTGTTTGTTCATCCCATATTTAAATCAGAACAAATTTTGAAAGCAAGAGCCGTGTAGTGTGGTGGAATAAAGCAGGACGTTGCAGTGTACTCATGAGTTGGTGTGAAAGAGAGAATCAAATCAAACTTTATTTCTGAAGCACATTTTATGCCTAAGGCAAGTACTTCATATTGAAATAAAGCAAGCCTTCATCCACCAAAATTGGTAAAATAGCAAAAAAAAAAAAAACAAAAAAAACACTACCATGTTTTCTTTCACACAGTCATACAAAAACCCACACACACAAAAGGACATACGGCATACCACCCCCAGCTGACCCCAGTCAGCTTTTTCTTGCTGAGAATCAAAGAAGTGGACAATTTCATAGGCTGTAAACCATGAGATAATTATCAGTAGACATGCCAGTGGCCTGCCTCTCCATGCTAATTTCAAGCTGAGGCAGTTTAATCCATTGGCCGACCACATTTGAGCTGCTGGTCATTAGCCTTACCAAGCTAATGCATAACCAAGTCAATAGATGCTCAGATGACAAGATGCATTAGATGCATGAGTTAGCACCCCAGATCGAAGAAGCAGCTTCCTTCTCATTAGGCATTGGTGCTCTCTTCTAATTACTAATGTTGATTTTTATTTGAAATCCAGGAAATGATACTGCTACAATATCTGAACCTCTGTTGAGTACTAAATAGTCCCATTGCTAAAGTTTTAAAGGTTCATGTCAGAATAATGTACATAGTTATAGGTATTGCAAACAAAACCAAACACTTGTACTCACCAGAATACTAATTCCCTTAAGCAAGAGTCCTCAAGGGCCACAATCTTGAAGGTTTTCCATCTATCCCTGCTCCAACACGCCTGACTCAGTCACTGTGCCAAACTTGATCAGCAGCTTGATCCATTTAATGTAAATTGGTGTTGTAGCAGGGAAACAATGAAAACGTGTAGGACAGCAGTGTTCAAGGATTGACTTTAGACACCCCTGCTGCACAGTAAAGCACAGTGTTAGCAGCATCATGCTGTGGGATGTTTAACATTTCTAGGAACTAAGAAACTATGTAGAATTGAAAGATTGATGGATTGTGTGAATAAACATTTTTAATATAAACCTGTTTCAATCTATTAAATACTTGAAAGCAGGATGTAGGTCCATCTTCCAGCAGGAACGTGACCTTTAATGTCTTATTAGAGCAGAAATAGAGTGCTTTCAGGGAAAATGTTTACATATGTTGGAACGGTCAGATTTCAGTCAAACTAAGAATCTGCTGTAGCTTATTCCCAGTGTGCTGTGATTGCAGTGATTCAAAAACAAATATGTTTTGCATAACTTGCTATTTGTACATAATTCCTCCTTACCAGGTAGTTATTCACCATGACCCGTTGCACTTTGACACTAAGGTAGTATACACTTGGCTTATTAGAGCTGTTTGCTGCTGCAGATTACAGTAACTATAGTTACTCTTGTAACATAAGAAATGCACACTCAGGGCCAAGACTAGAGACTCACTTTGTAGTTATGATGGTAATTCTCTCACCCTACACTTGACCCACTGCTTAAATAGCATAAAGCCTTTTTGTAACACAGACTAAACCATTTCAGTGCTGGAGTGAGCGGTCCTTAAAAATTCAACCAGTTGACAGAGTAAGGTTTCAACTAAAGATAGGAGGCATTACCTAAGCTCGACCGACGTGCACTGGCTGGGGTGTCAAGCTGACTCATTCCTCAGGTCAGTAATGACACACTGCTCACCAGGCTTTATATCAGGCACGTGTGAATCCATGTGTAGCAGTGATGCAAGCCCAAACTGTGAGGGTGGTTTCTTAACTTAACTCCTGCCCCAGACACAGTAAATATCACCATGAAATCTGTTCAATCTGCTCTGGTCAAACTAATCCTTAGGATATTAAAAAATGTGGTAATATATCTGTTTTAAGTGTTTTATCTTCTAAGTTGAAACCATTTTTAATAAGTACAATAAAGACCAGACAAGTTCATCCAGAGTCTAAATTTGTTGCTTTCAGCATTCTGTTTTACAAAGAGGTGGGAAGCTCAAGTACAATATTGACCAAGTGAAGACTGTTGCCAAAAAAAAGTAAATGAGGCTGACATCAGCTGGATCCTGTTATGTACAAATAAAAGGAGATATAGTTTAAATAATGTAAAAGCAGGAAAAAGAACTGGACAATTAGAAGACCGAAGAAATCTACACCAGGAAAACTGTGTTCATCTGCTTCTCCAATAAAAATGTCTGTCAATAGGCCACTCTTATGGTAGGGAAATTGCTAAGAGTGGAGACGGGCTGAGGTATGCCATTTGACTCGAACTGAACTGAAAATTAGTGCAAGCAAGTCTGATGGAGTGATGGATCCTCCCAGAGCCGAGACCTCAACATTAGTGAACCAGAGTAAGATAATGTAGACACAGAACACAACAAGACTATCAGCATCCAAAAAAGAAATGACAAGAGATCCCACAGAATGGGCTCTACAGGGAACTCAAGTCCCAACAAATACATGTCTACTTGTTATCTGCTACCAAGTGGTGGCAGGATGCAAAATCATGAAATGTGGGAGTTTTATTTGTTTTTGCTTGGACAAAGGGAAGAATTTATTAGCTTGGTGGAAAAAGTACACATTGTTAAATCTGCATAGTCTAAATGGGTTTTTGGGAGTAATCCTCGCCTGGAATTGTTTGTGTATTATAGCTCATAAAATAGTCATCTTGTAACTCACTATCATGTATTTATTCATGTATTCAGAATAAACTGAGCTTTCATGATATCTATGTTATAATTGGGTCAAATTAATTTAAAAAAAATCTTTTTGCTCATAAAGAGAAAGAATGGGGTAAATGGTAATGGGGTAAAATATGAAGGGTCTAACTGCTATATATGTGTGCATAAACTGCAAAAAATAACCACTCATGTTATTGCGGCTGACACCTCCTACAGGCCGTTTCTACTGACTTTTTCAAAGATGGCGTGTGACTGATTTACATTGTTTGACTTACATTTTTTTGGGTCAGAGGGTCCAGTGACTTGCCCAAAGACACTTCAGCATGTAGTCAGGGGAATCCTGGAATCGAATCACCAACCTTCAAGCTGGCAGACAACTGCTCTTACCTCCTGAGCTACAGAGAACACTCTTTCATCAGTAAGCTAGCTCCAGAAGAAAGGAAGTAATTTCTAAGATGTTGTTTAGAGCGCTACCAAGAGCGCTGAGACTGCTGAGTCGTGGGTAACTCAGTAGATTCCTAAGCAAAAACCAACATTTTTTTTCCATCACAAGATTTGCTGCTGTTCCAGACCGGCTGATGAACACAGATAAATAAAATGGTTTCTGATATCATGAAATACATAAAAAATACACCTCTAGCTCTTCACCCTGAGTTTTTTGTTATTCTTTTGCTTACTGACTCTTTAAGTGTAAGGATTACTACCACAAAACAATATTAGTGACTATCCTTTTACAACATTTGTAGGATTTACTGTGAAATCAGTCAGTGCCAGCTAGTCGGGGCCTTCCCAGATTCAGTTATCATTCCACCAGTCTGCATTCCACCAACGCAAAGCACCAGCTACAAGAGTTTTTGGAAGACTGCAGGTCTATTAAGAGTCTTCATTGAAATTATTACCATCTATGGAGTCAAACAGGTATGCAAATTGATGCATCTACAAAAGCAGAAAAGCAGAAATGGAGTTCAGGCATGTGTTGAAAAAAAAGCTGTGCATACCACATTACCCTCTAAGCTCACAAGAATAGTGCAAACTGTTCTTGCCTTAACACTTATGTTCCCATTTATGTCTTCACATATCACTGTGCATTGGTCCAATTTTCCTGGAAAGAAATGATTTATGTTTAAAGAACCTTGCACTCTACTGTAGATGCTGAACTATGCAGTGAACTAAGCAGACTTCCAACAGTAGGCTTTCGAAGTGAAAACGATACAGATCTTATACTGCCCTATTATTACTTTGTTGCAAATATTTGCTTTCTTCTACCCACTATGGTTTCTTTATATCAACATTTCAGTCTGGGATGGCTGCAGAGAGAAGTCTTGCAGACTTTGTGTAGTTTTTAGTTCTGTTGTGATGCGGGTAGGTGGTGGACCCAAAAGCAGGTGAGGAGGAGAAGCAGGCGGCAGCCAGGATGAAGATTAACAGATTTATTAACAAAACTGATACTGACAATAAGATTGACAGACAGGCAGACTAACTAATTTATTTAATGATCCCACAGCTAAACACCAAGTGACTTAAATACATAGGAAACAAGTGAAAACAATTACCAAAATCAACCCCAGGTGAAACTAATTGATATAAAGCAAAAACAGAAACACAGGGCAAAACAGGAAAAACTACAAAATAAAACAGGAAACAAAAAGCCTAACAAGTTCGTTATGTAGTTTTTAGTTATTAGTTACAGAGCAGTCGGGGTTTTGTGTTGGAGTGGGGAATAAGTTATGTGGCTTTGTCTTTGTTATTTTTCTATGTTGGCATGCTACATAGAATATTAAAATTAAAATATTAAAATATTAAGCTTTATGACTCAGGTAGAGTGTGTGAGTACACATTTAAAGATCTGTAAAATTACTTAAAGTACAAAAAAATCATAAAAGGATAATTATTTCTCAAAATCTATTCTCATAATTTATTTTTTATTGATGTATTATTATTTATTTAGATAAATTATATTAGATAATATTAAATAATAATTTTAACTTTAAATAATTAAAGTAAATAATATTACATTAAAGTTAATAATAATTATATAAAGTAAATTAAAATCAATTACAGGTTAGGATACAAGGCCAATAAATAAATAAACACCAAAAAAAAAAAAAAAAAGAAAGAAAACCCAAATCAAACACAGACTTGAACTGATCAGCTCAATCTAAAAAACAGCTTCATAATGAAAATATTTTATGTAGTTTGTTACAATTTCAAGTGAAATTCTCTTTTCTGGCTAAAGCCCTGTCTTGACTTTTATGTGCTTGGAGCTGAGTGACGGCTGGCAGATGCTATTAGTGTCGCTCACACAGGGAGCAGTGAGTAGTCAGGAGATGACATCTGTCTGTAGCATGTTCATCTGAAGAAAAAAAAAAACATGAAAGACATTCTTGTACAAGCTGATTTAAAAGGGATGCATGTGCAGAACTGGCAATGTGCATGTCCAACAAACATCTCAGGGGCAGTGAGGGACATGTCATTAACAGTGAGTGGAATACGTGTCTGCCATTAGAGCAGACAAATAGTTTGCCCTGGACAGGTCACTGGTCTATGACAGTGCCAAACTTTAAAGAGAAAGACTGCGGATAAACTAGAAATGAACCCGCTGGCTTTAACATTTCGAGTGTCCCATCCATACATGTATCTAAATCGAAAGAAGTGTCATTTGAAGATAACCTCACATTAATCCATAAACCTGACACTGAAATTCTACAACTGTATATTTCACTCCAGTTATATTAAATGTTAAGCAAATGGTTAAATACCGGATATTTTTCTCTCCTCAAGTGTAATTTTTTCAGACCAGAGTGGCACTTGAGAGCCTCTTGTTCACTCTGCCAGCAGTAGAAGTGTGAATCAGGTGGAGGTAACTAAACTTGTCATTTGAACTTCTTGGCAGCCTCTGATATTGACAAAGGAGAGTGCACAGAAGCAATTATAAGGAATCTATTCACTGCACGGATAAAACCTTGCGTTTCCCAAGAGATTATGTAAATTGAGTGTTGCTGATTCATTAGCAGAACTTTAACAGCCATCAGTCACGTAAAAGGGTTTCTCCTTTAAACATTATGAATTAGGAATCAACGTAAAGTGTTTTTTCTACATTACATTGTAGTAGCTTATAAGTTTGTCAGAGTTACTGTTGTCAAGACATGTTTTATAGCCTCTGTAGAACATAATGCTCTTAAATACGCAGATAAATACTAATAAATCCACATGCTTCTTCACTGTTGGGTTCCTCACAGAGGGGTTATTAAACTCTAATTTTAGAAAACAAATAGCTTCACTGGAACTAAAATAGCAGAAGTGGTTTTCTCCTCTCAGTCTCTCACAGGTTATTATTTCATTTAAAACCACCAAACAAGATTATCTTTTATATTTGGAACCAAATTGTCTCCCAGAACATGCACATACTACTCTTAAGCCAGAAGAGCATTTTAACACAGAACCTCTATAAAGGGACAGATTGCTCTCCTGGGGAACAGCATGCAATGGGAAAGATCACCCAATAAATCAGTTCCTATATTGGACTTCCAATGAAATTCCCTCCAACAAAGCCCTGAGACAAGATCATAACCACGAGAGTAGTGTGTGAATCCCACACTATTTCATTACAAGAGTCCTATAACTTGTACATATGCTACATATGTAATGTTACAAGTCTTTTGGGGATCCTGTTGTTAATATGGGGATGAGTTCTACTAATAGTGGTGAGACTTACATTTTAGAATTTCCATTTTACATTCACTTATTAAGTTGCAACCTCAATGCTTTCGGAAGTTGTAACATGTAGCGCTAAAAAGGAAACAGGATATTCAGTTCAGTCCTACGAGTGTCGCAATCCTGCGTTTTTTCGATATAAAACTGTTCCAACAAACCTGTTAAATGGATCTATCTGCCTATTATAGTTCAGTACAATGACTACATAATTTGAGTCATACCTCGAAAACCTGCAGGATCCTTGTAGGATCAAGTTGTGTGGCTGTTGTAGTTATTTGTTGCCACTTGGAAGTGTCTAACATATGTTGCACGGTCTGAGCTATGGGCTGCTTTTAGTTCTGCTTGTGTTGTTTGTAGTTCTTTAAGTATACTCTATTGTGGAAGAGGCTCAATTTTAAGCGGACAAATTGCTTATGACATGTAGTAGATGAAGATGGTCCATTGCTTTTTATCTATGTTTCCTGGGTAAAATCTACATTTGGTTACCTGTGTGAGTATGTTTCTGAACATTGATAGAAAAAACAAAAGATATTTTTGGTAAGAGAGTGGGCCAATGTTGAGCAGCATATCAGCTAGACAGGAATTTAAATGTGGAAAAAAACATCCTTTGCTGCTTTTAACGTTCTGGATGATTATTTCTAATTTAGCTGATATGACAGCGAGGGGTTTTCTTGAATTCATCTGGCTATCATAGCCCATAATGTCTAATGTACTCTCATGCACAAACTCCCACAGACAGAAATAAATTCTGTATAAAACAATGTGATCTAGAATAAATGCCTGCAAACTTCAGCATGTAGATTTATAGGCAAAATTCAGTTTTTGTTAGCTTCTTCTTTTGATCTCATTACAATCTCACCAGGGTTCTGAGGCAAGCCTTAAGCTAAATGCTCAATCTTGACAGGCCAACTTGCTCACCAGCCACTGCTAAGGGGTGAGTGATTGTGCTGTTTCTAATGACTTTCCGTGTTTCTTGATCTTTGAATTTAGTTCCACAGATTGTAGTTGTGTTTGAATCACAGTTAAAATAAGAACTGATTCATATTCTTAGACTGTGTGTGTGTTTGGACATTATAGGTGCATCCTTAGTCTGGATGAACTATCTAGACCAGTGATTCTCAAACGTTTTACAGTGAGTACCACCTGAGAAAATAGCGAGCTCTCAAAGTAAAATCACCATGACTGACCTGAATACACAGTATATATAAAGCTGCAACATATATACAACTATAGGCTATAAGCAGTTACGAAAGGAAGCATAACTTCTTATGAGGATTATTTACTGGGCTGCTTAAGTGCATGAACCTGGCAAATAAGCAGGCTTTTAATAAAAAAAAAAAAAAACCAGAAACAAAAGGAAGACAACACTTATTTTAAATAAGAAATTTAAAATATTTTGTGCATTGAAAAAATTTGGTACTATTTTGATTATATTTGAAACCCTAAAAGGGTTTTTGGGAGTAATCCTCACCTGGAATTGTGTATTATAGCTCATAAAATAGTCATGTTGTAACTCATTCATAATATGCATGTGATTATTAGATCAAAAAAAATCTTTGGACTCATAAAGTTAAAGAAAACATAAATAAAAAAAAATAATTTCACATTTACATATTGAAAAAACACAGAAAATTATGATAAACAACTTTTTGGACATTTTGAAAGTGATGATATAAAGCAGTCCAACTGGACGTCTAACAACATGTGACAGAGTAAAACGATCTTCATTATTGTTAAACTCCACAGGCCAACATTCTTTTATGGTTTACTTCAGTTCTGGCAGGCATTTCCTGTTATAAGCAGTGGTGGCCAACATGGTGACCAGTCTTCACAAGCTTGTGGAAACAAATATAAATAAATATTCTGTTAAACAATAAAAACACAAACAAATAAAAATGTTTTTGCAAACATTCAGCAAGAAGGACCAAAAATCCAGAGACAAACAGAAGGAGATACTTCCACTTAATTGTGCTGCATAACATGTCTGGTCTGCAAGAGGTGTGGATCAAACATACCTAGACATACAGCATGTGCTTCGTACAACAGTGATGCTGTATCCAACCCACACAGATGTGTGAGTGAAAATCCATTTAAAGGCTTAAAAAAATCTGAAACTTCATGAATAAGGTGTATGAAATAATTTTTGGTGTGTTTTTTTCACTGAGATAATGCCAAATTGAAACAATTAATGAAGTATCAGTAATAACTGTTGTTTAAAGGGGCCATATTATGCAAAATTGACTTTTATGAGCTTTTAACCTTCTATTAGTGTTATTTGTAACTTAAAACGATCCTGGAAGTAGTTTTATTTTTCATCCATGCGTTGTTGTAGTTTTATCGCTTTAAAAAGAGTGCAGCTTAAGCAGAGCAAACCACTGTGCAGTGTCATCAAGATGGAACCCCTACCCTCCACACACACACCTGAAAACCTTAACGCCATATCCTCCAGGAAGTGTGCATGTGGCTGTTTGCTGTACTCTCGTCAACAGACACACATGTAACTGCACGCTGACTACAAACAGCGTCTGCTCAGTGGTGCGGGGTGGGGCAGGGGAGCAGCAGACACACAGAGGAGAGAAGGAGAGACACAGACCCAGGCGTTTACAGTTCCGGCTAGAAATTTCTTAGCAAAAAGTGAGTGGTATGGCAAAACTATAGTATGGTGCATGTTGCAAAATGCATAATTTTTTCATAGATGTGCATAGGATAGACTGTGAGATGGCAAATATAGCATAATAGGGCCCATTTAAGCATTACTGCGTTATAATGGAGCACATTAATCTCACAGATCAATGTCTCGCTTTAACACATTGAGTGACAGCCCTAATAAAAATCCCAAATTTATTTGATTAATGTTGCTATTTCTTTTCTCTTTAGAAAGATGTGATCATGTTGAAAATCTTGGTATTATCTTGGTACGCCCAGTTTGAAAAAGTCTGCATTAATGTAGCCTATGTAAAGGCAAGTAAATGGGCCTCATTTAAAAGTACCTCTAATGACTTTATTTTCTGTTCCTATTTTTGTTACTATGTTTCACCTTCATTCTTCATTTTTTTTATTTTCTGCTTGTCCTCATTTTGTTTTCAGTTTTTTTTTCTTTTTCTTTTGTAATGTTTTCCTCTTTCCATGCTCTCCTTTTCATTTCCATCTCATTTCCACTCTCATAGGTGTCAATGAATTTCCAGTTCAGATAAGAAAATGGCCATAAAAAAAGACAGAGGTCATGTGTGATAAAATGCTTCAGGTAATATGGCTGAGGCTGATGTGACAGAGCAAACATAAACTTGGCCGCCTGTTGATGAGATCACCACTTACCGGCTGTTGTTGGTTTTAGCTTGCGTTAGCAGATATTTTACCTCGGGTGGAAATGAGGTTTCCATAGTCTGACTTAGAAATGTTATCAATGCTTTCTGTTATAACGTTATGGCAGGGAGAAGTGTCATGTCAGCCCAGTGATAACACTGCACATCACACTAATCACACACTGCACATTACCAGATTGCATGCTAGTTGAACGTCCTTAAACCCCAGTCATATTATAATAGTCTCCTAAAAAGACATACACAAAGTAAATAATTGACTCATAATAATCATACTGTATGTTCTTGGTGTTTATAGAACTATAGGGACCTATAAGGATCTTTAGTGAGCTACATACTTTGCCTGGGAGTAATAGCAATAAAATAGGCAAAATGTGAAACATCTATCCTTTCCTGTGTTGTTCCGAATTGACAGAGGATAACACCGTAGTGATGGTGATATCAGTCACTGCCACTGATCACCCTCAGAAACAAAAACAGGCCAATCAAGCTTGGTCTTGCTGATTCTTTTTATTCTATTGATTCTTTTAAAAAGCAGCTAAAGACACTTTTATTCAGACAAGCTTTTGGTTGACCTGGTTGTTATGTACCCAGTTTTATTCTATTTTTTATTAGTGCTTTAACATTAATTTGTTTTATTATTGCGCTCTGTGAAAGCTGCTATATAAATAAAGTTCTTCTTCTAGTGGTAAAAGCTAAGATTGGGTGATGAAATACAAATATACACTCACCGGCCACTTTATTAGGTACACCATGCTAGTAACGGGTTGGACCCCCTTTTGCCTTCAGAACT
>JBAMHX010000008.1:6377466-6398431 GCA_037177515.1 Pseudomugil tenellus | reverse complement strand
ATAGATGAATGAATGAATGAATGAATGAATGAATGAATGAATGAATGAATGAATGAATGAATGAATGAATGAATGAAGCAGTTTATCAGTACACTTTTTACTCACCACTTTTCAATGACAGCAGCAGAGTTCACACTCCATTAAAGGTCCTTGCTGATCTTGAACCTCAGCAATTATAAACTGGGCAGTCTCTATCTACCTCCTTTGGCACTAACTCCAGCATTTCCCTTTTTGACATCTAAAATCGATAATGATTTTTTTTCTTGTGGAGCAGACCCCCCCAGGCCAACTGTGTACTTCATCTCTGAAAACAACCTTGTTTCCATTAGCCTCGCCAAGTTGCATCTTCTGCAAACTTTGAGATAACTGCTTTGCCCTTTTATGCTTTATACGGTTTATGTCACCATGTGTAATCTAGAAGGAAAACACATGGAGAGATTACCGAAGGAAAAGAAATAAAGTTACAGTATATGACACAAAAGTCAGCATTTTACTGACTTTTACTGGCTGAAGAGATCTACGAGCCAAGACAAGATGCAAGACAGAAACAGAAAATTTGAAAATCTTCCAAAGTCCAATATGGCCACTTTGATTTGAATTTTGGTTTTTAAAGATACACTAATAAATATTTTGTTTGCAAATTATTTAAAGAAAATCTACTATACTGCATAAGCAGCAGAGATTGAAACAGTGTCTTAGTTTTGAATTTAAACAAAATGTCAATCATCAACAAATCATGCAATTTAAAGAAACAAGCATGTTTATAATATGAACATTTCTGGCTAAGCAGTTTATGTTTACACCAATGACACGTATGATAAGCATGGATCCACGAGCCAGTAGTCAGTTTAGTATTTTTTGTTACAATACGTTTAACTTTAATTATGGCACATGTTTTCATTCAGAGTGCAATTTTTTAGACCCATTAAAACAGATCGAATCCTACAGATGGAAATAGTCCCTAGTAAAACTTGGCAGGGATTTGTGATTACAATATAGATTTGTGCATTACAATACAATAGTGCAGAACAGCAGAAGACTCCAGGATTCATCACATGCTCCCTGAATGTATAATGAGATGAGGAGGAGAAGGAAGAAGAGGATCAAGGATAAATTAATGAATCAGATCCTTAGAAAATGCAGGAAACTGAGTTCCAAATGCAAACTTCTTACTATGATAGTGATTTGATATTATAAATCAAAATTTGTATTGATCCCACAGTATTTGGGAATCTTTGGGCTTCAACGTTTTAATGCATTGTCACACTTCAAATGAGTAAACCTTTAAGGTTGTCCACTATGTCAGGTCTACCAATTTGTTTCTACTGATGAAATCAGATTGAGAATTAAAATAAACCTTCATAATGTCCCTTTTCCATAAAGCCCATGGTTGTCACCTCACCCCATGGACACAGAGCTAAAACTGACCCAATTCCAAAGTTAACTCCAAAAGGTCGCTGTGGGAC
Organism: Pseudomugil tenellus; assembly: GCA_037177515.1. NCBI lineage: Eukaryota > Metazoa > Chordata > Actinopteri > Atheriniformes > Pseudomugilidae > Pseudomugil > Pseudomugil tenellus. The sequence continues at coordinate 6,396,965 of JBAMHX010000008.1, read as the reverse complement.
TCCCCCTAAAAACAGGCTTTTAGCCGGAAAAGAAACATTAGGGGAAATGGACTGAAGACACGGCACATGCACTTACATTTCTAAAATCTGACTCCAGCTCTGCACTGTGTTTTTGATCATCAGTCTAAGGTCTGGTGTTTTCTTTTCTCTGACAGTGCAGACAGACCTCACTGCTGCCACTCTACCAGACACAGAGCAGCTCACACATTCAAAAATACGTTCATACCAAGGCTGAAAGTATGTTTTTAAGCTTCCTATTGTTTCCCCATTGTGAAGTGGACTCCGACGGCTGTCAAAATGCCGCACAGCTTCAGTCCAGCTCTCTACACTCTGCAGCGGCTTCTGACCTGCTGCTGCTGAGAAAGGCAGGGTGTGATGTCAAACTCAGACTGGAATGTAGGTATGTTAACACATATACCCACTGGGTGGCTGGGACTCTGCAGATAAAGCAGTCATCCACTGAGCAGACCAATAAGAACACTTGTGAATAGATTTCTGTCACCAGAGAGCTCTACTTGAATCCTCTTGGACAAGTGTTTTGTCCTTTCTTTGAATAGTTTTTTTGAATTAGTTCTCCAGGCTTCTTTAAGTATCTTTTAAATCTCTCTTCTCTGTCCAGATGATACCGTGCTGTTTCAATAACTCTGAGGTTTGAGCTTTGGAGAGATTTCATCACTCTGATCAAACCTGTTACCACTGGTTTTCAGTCCAGTTTTTCAGTCATTTCTCCCCCTTTCCCATCTTCCATGCAGACCATTTCTTGTAAGGCCATGAGTACATGGATCAATTAAAAATCCAGATGTATCTCTAAGGTCCCACGACCGCTATTTCTTTTCTATTTCTATTATATTCATTATTCTTATTCATATCCATTCCATCAGCCTTAGATTTGTGCAAAACCTAAACATCGCAATAGAAATCCTCTAATGGAAACACCTATATTTAAAGAAAACTCAAGTACCCAAAAAAGGTTCCTGCGCTCTCATGTGGTGGTTTTTTAGAGGTTTCGATAGAGCAGTTTATCACAAAAATGAAATGTAAACATTTTATTCAGACTTCCACATCCCCAGACATCACCTAGTAGATCATGTGACCAGTTAGGATGGTGCGGTACGAATTAAACAACTGGGAAATGCAGAGTTTCAAGGGGTTTGAGAAAGAGAAATGCGGAAGGATGGCTTAAAAAAAGCTGTAGCAAACTTTCTACAGCAAAATAAATGCTTCGTGATAATGTTATGTGTGCCGTCATTCTCATAAATTCACATTCACAAGATCCTGACAAGATTTTTATGAGATTTGCATCTTATGCGCTAAACACCTACAAATCTAATTTAAAAAAAAAAAATTTAACTTTACAAATATCACTTTTATTTTGGAAACTACTTTCAGATAATCTTCTTCTGATGAAAATAGCTTTTAGGCCTCACTGTGGACACAATGCACGTCATGCAGATTTATGACATGTTTTCAGCTAATACACAGTTGTTGGGAGAAAAAGTCTGTCTGTCAAACTGTGGTAGCTTTGGAATGTTTTTTTTTATAGATATAACAAAATATGTGTTTTTGTGACAGGCTGTCAGAAACAAAGTACTTAAAGATGCAATTAAAGATTGGTTCTTTGCAAAGTACTCATTTATAGCTTGACAAAACACTGATTCACCCCTAAAATTAGATGTCTTTCATGCCTAGATGACTCATAGGTCTGTGATTAGTGGCTTAACAAACAATAAATTCCTCTGATGATGGTGGTGTACAAAGAATAGATGGAAAACAAGAGAAAAATGTCCAAATAAAAATCCTAAAAAGCTTTCAGAAAGCCTGGGGGATTATTGTTCGGAGTACTTTATTACAGGAAAGTCTGCTTTGGAAACAGAATATCAATTAAGTGAGATATGGCTCAAAACTTAGACAGTACTTAGTGCACAAACCAAGGACAATGTCATACAGTGCTATTTATTTCCTGGAGATATACTCCATTTGTAAACATCAACCAAAACAGAATGGTTGGATTTGATCATTTACCCACATTAGGAAGACTGAACACGGAGACTCCACACACATCTCACACACACACACACACACTTATAAAGAGAACATCTTTAATGAAAATGAAACACATGAACAATGGAGCCGCCATGTTTTCCAACACATCGTAACAACAGTTCTGAATCTGTGTGAGTAGAGTTGTCACAGCTGTAAATGACACTTTTTGGCCTGATGTTTAAAATCACAGATATAAACAAACTGTTTGTTATCCTGCACCAATGTTTCTCAAACCCTTTCTCTCTTTTCAGCTCTTCCTATCATTTGCTGTAACATGTGTTTCCCTTTTTTATCATTTGTAAAGACCAACAACTCACACTCCACTTCTTCCAGACAGATTCTCTCCTGCCGTCTACACTTGGATGAGCCTCTAAATCCACAAATTCATCTGTTTATGTCTTTCTAGTTTTTCTTTTGAAGGCAATAATACAATGAAAACATAATTAGTTTTTCATTACATCAGCTGGTTTTATTTTTTGTTGTTGTTGTTTTTTAACATAGTAATTACGTAAAGTGACAATTGGTATAATTTTCATTTCCTAAGTCTGGCTATCCATGTGGAGGAAATATGCTGATTAAGAAGCCTTTCCTGACAGACTCCACTACAAAGCATAAACAGTTTTTTTCAGAACTAAAGCAGCACTTACTGCTCACTCGTTTATATGCTACAGAGTTGTGTTTGAGCTGCAATTCTGCCAGATATACAGCCAATGTCTTCTTTTTGGTGAATGAAACCATGAGTCAGACGTAGATACGGCTGATTAAAATATTTTTTTCTTCCTTATGTCATATTTGCAAATGAAAAATATACGTAAAATAGCAATTTATATGAAGCCAATTTATGAAGAAATGCCTAGCTAAGGAAACAATTACATTGCATCAATGACCTGTCCCGAGTTCCAGTGAAGAGACAAAACTCCTTTTTGGAAGGAAAGTGAAAGATCCTGTATTCCCAGACTCTGGATACTCAACCATCTGACTTGATTGGATGTATGAACCACTTCAATATGTTCAAATCATAGCTGTGAGCTTGTGTGTAGTTATGTACAATACAGCAGCTTCCAAAGGTTGATCCCTTTCATGTTAATATGATATGTATTTATATACCATTCTAATCTTTATGGTAGGAAACAGGAAATAAACTCCCAACGACATCACGCTATTCCCACTTTCGACGTCCAACTGTGCAACTCACACTCCAAAACATTCATTCAACGTATTTGAACAGATGTTGGAGATGCAGGACTCTTAAGTATGAATGTTCACAAAGGAAACTTCTAAAAGTATTGCAACATTGGAAATCTCCTTCTATAATTTATGACTCCATCTGCAGAAAGTCCCAGCTGTACAGCTTTTATGAACGCATTACTTCATGTACCCTTTAAAATGGATGCATTCCTCTGTTGTAGCTCTAATTACTCACTTAGAGGCTTCATTTAGATTTCTACATATGCTAAATCTTGTGCTCCCCCACTGGTCTGCATATGCACATTATATAACTTCCAGTACATTTTCTTACATTTTACTTGCAGATTTAGATGTAGATGGCTGTGAGTGCTTCTATACAGTTTAATGCAATGCATGAATGCCTCCTGTGTGGATGCAGAATAAGGAGCACAGATGCTGTGGCTCATCTAATGTTCAAACTTTTTCTGCTCCTGAAGTTATTTATTTCATGGTCATTCCACAAAAACGTTTTCCTGTCTTGAATTTACTTATTTTTCTCCAACACATCTCTGTATGCGCTGTGATTCTTATTCAGAATCAGATTTGTGAATCAGACACTGAATACCTCTGCTTGACGATGCATTCAGAGGCAAATGACAGCCAATAAATGGAGATAATTACATCTATTCAGCAGCTTGGATAAAAGAAAATCTGAGTATTTCAGAGAGTTTAACGCTCTAACGCTGAAAAAAAAGGCAAATTGCATCTTTTGCATTTTCTTTACTTGATGTGTGCAGGAGTATCCATATTTCATTCCCTCTCTGAATGTATGTGTGTTTTACTTAGCTTACTCTTGTAGAGACAATTTACAATTACCAATCCACAATTACAACTTTTAATGAAACAATCATCTATTTTGTAAAAATACTGGGCATTTTTTTATCCGTGACAGATGTAGAAAAAAATGGGAATTAACATTTGGGTTAAACATAACACAGAAACATCATTCATATTGAGTTGGTCCTGGTAGATGCTTCTTTACATCAAGATTTCATGTAATACAAGTTTGGATAAAAAGTCATTTGCATTTTAATCCATTCTTCAAACAGACACTGTTACAGCACTTTTAAAAATGATAGCAAGGGTAGGTGGTTTCTAACTAGTCGCTCCATAACTAACCACCTATGTTCAATTATGTCAAGAGCTTTTAGATGCAACTTTAGCCTTCTTAGACAACTCACGAACCGTCACAAAACTGCCTGGACACATCATTGCCAAGCCAAGGTGACTAAAATCAGTGACATTCATTCTGAACCCAAACAAAAGCATCGAGGATGATTCTTCAGAAATGATAACAAGCTGTCTCTATTTACACCGAGTTGGCAAGATGTTTGTCTAGTTCTGCATCTGTAGTTAATTGATTTATTAACACAATCTTTGATACTCTGCAAGCTCTCAGACTTGTTCCTTGTCTTTTGATGTGCCAGCATGCCATTAGACAAAAGGTTCTCTGGAAGCCTTTGGCACGTCAGCGTTTTTTCTTTCCAAGGACCAAGTGACTCACACTATCTCGCAGTGCTCTTTAGAAAAAGAAAAGTCAATCATTCTGAAAATAAATGGGGACCTCTGATAGAGTACTCAATGATTTTTTTACAGAACATCAAAAGTTAACCACTGATTTACAGGAATATCAAGGCTAATAAAAAACAACATAATGATGCATTTTAATCATATTGTAATTTAGTTATAACCCACTTGAGAAGTGTAGACAGGCTGGAAGACCCACATCATGCGCGCCAAAAAACACCAGATTATCCAAACAACTTTAAACATTTTAAACAATCATTCGTATGCACCACCATCTTGTTTTTGGGTAAATTGAGATGAATAAGTAGGTGGTTAGAGGCAAACATGAATATAAGAAAAAAGCTCAGTTTTAATTTAGAAAAAAAATTATTTGCTGAAAAGTGATCAGATAAGTTACACAATGCCTCAAAAGTTCATCATTTAGTGCAGCTTAAGTTTCAATTGAGAAAGGAAAAAAGGAACAAGTCCTATCCTGCAAGTTACAGCGAACATAATTCAATCCTACATGCTTTTGGTAAAAATGTGGGTTTTTTATCTGCTTTTGTCATAGAAGACACTTTGCTGCCATTGAGCAGCATTAAGGGTCTGGACACCAAAGCATAAAAGAGTGAGGAAGGAGAAAAAAAAATGCCCAAAGGGAAGACATGTCTGCAGAAAGAAGCACATTAGCCTTGATAGTGGAGTCAGTTCATTCAGCTGGAGCCTCCTGCTAAATCAGACTTATTTCCCTTTCGCTTCCTCTTTATCCTCTCTCACCACATTTCCTACTCCTCTGTTGACAGACTGCTTCCCCCAAGTGGGCAGCATCACTGAACCTACCCTCCCATCCCACCTCACCCCCCTCTGTTTAAAACAGATTATTGTTCTGTCATGAGCATCCACCTTTCAGCAGCATCCTGGCGACTGCTCAAGGAAATAGTGTTGCTCCTGAAGATGGGAGCGATAATAATAACACCCCTCACACAAAAAGGCACCAGCATTCTCTTTTCCTTTCTTTGAACCAAATTGCATATGTTACTTCTCAACAAAGAGCAGTTCAGACCAAAATGCGTTGAGCTTTTTGTCAAAATGAGATTAATTTTTATGCTGGTGGATTCACAGCTGAATGTCACCTTCATCATTCAGAGTGATTCAACTTATCTAAATACATCTCATGATAGAAAAAAATGTAATCATGATTTTTTTTTTTATCTTTTAGTTTAGTTGTTTTTTAGTAAAGAAAAACAGGATCAATGGATCGTTTTCCAAGAATTCTACACCCAGGCATTGGATCTTTCATTCACAAGTATTTGGGAGCCTTCTTTTAGTCTCTCTCCCAGAGTTCACAACCCTGGGCATCGGGATTTGTAAAAACGATCACGCATGTTAAGCATATTATTTCGAAGCTGTCCTTGAACGCAGCATAGCTACGTTTCATCCCAAGTTTCGTTTTCCGTAGAACCAGTTCTTGTGCTGGTGCCATTTCCAGAACCATGTATTTACGTCTTCTCCCTTATTGCCAGTATTGCATCTGAACACATTTTCTGCATTGCAGCACTACTTCCACAATTTGCATTGTGGATGCATCGATACCACAGAGTTTGCACTGGAAGTGTGTGGAAAAAAAAAAAAGTTTCTGTCTACTAAAAAATAACATCAAGCAAATAAAATTGTTTGGTCTCTGTATGAATGTGGCCTTAGGTGCAGGGTGCTGTTTTTATCTACATTCAGACACGTCTGCAATTTCACAGACCACCACCAAGACACAAACACCACTCTTTCTACCAGCAAAAGGGAAAATTTCAGTCAGGGCTAGCTCACTGGATGTCAGAGGGGGGAAAAGTAAGCGGTCAAAACATTGCAATTTTCATTATTTGACTTTGATGGTAAATTATCCCACCGTGAGTCTTATTAGTCATTCTTGCCATGTCATTGCTCCTTAAATGCATCAATTACTGAATTTCTTAATATAATTAGGAGATTAATAGCAGAAAAGCATATATGTAGTTAAAATAAAGCTAATTTATATAGCAAATTGCATACATAATAACAATCAGACACTAAAAAACATACAACTATTTCCACATTATAAAACATAGTGTATATAGACATAAACCAGTGCACTCATATTTGTAGTCTGCTGCTTCACACAGGTTCACTGGTTGTAATGGAGGCAGAGATGTACTTCTAAAGTGCCAACGCTGCAGTTGATTGTGATTTTATTGCAATTAATAATCCAGCCCAGCCCCTAAACACACTGCTGACAACCTGCCAGAAGCCATACCACAGTAGATGTTAAGCAAAGAGAGGCAGGCTGACAGGGATAGGATGTGTGTATGTGTGAGAGAGAGGGAGAAACAGAATTGACTATTGATCCCGGGCAAATGCTCTTTTGTGTGTTGAGTCTCTGTGTGTGAGTGTCTGTCAAATTACCACATTGTTCTGTGAGTGTGAAAGTGTGTTTGTACGCAAATGAGAAAGTCCAGAAGATTCAGCAATTAACTGCATGGCCAAACTGTTGCATAAGCTTATTTTGATCACTTCACACAGCAGAGAAGGAGAAAATGTGTGTGAGTGTGTGTGTGTGTGTGAGAGAGAGAATGAGACAAAGACTAAGCATTTTTCCCTTCAGGGGACATGAAATAGGTTCCCCTAATGTAAATCTAACATTTTAATAGGATCACTTGGTTTTAAGGTTTTGAATTTGATCATATTTATTAACAGGAAGATAAAGCATCATTCCGGCAGCTATCCTCTAAAAACTCATTTGTATTTTCACCATTTTCATTCTGGAAAGACTAAACTAGCTCCTGGAGCTGGACTACGAGCTGGCAGAACAAAGCTCAACCCTGCAAGCCAGCAAAATGATAGCTCACAGCCAAAGTGGTCAGTTATTAACAATATATAGCCTGACTTTCTTTGTCCCAAAAAGAAGACAAATCGTCTGCACTGTTGCATTGCACAGACATTTTTTCTTTGATCGAGCAAAATGTCTGTTTTCAGACTTCCATGTGAATTAAATACCCAAATGATGCAAAAAATGTAACCAAATACACCTCAACCCATCTCTGTGTGGACATGGCCTTAATTTAAAATCACACTTCCTGTAAAAAATCAAAGCCTCAGAGACTACTGTGCTCTGTGGGAGACTCCTTTGGGGGTTCAGGGACCCCAGGTTGGGACTCACTGCTTTATATCATGCTTTCTTCTCCCTTCCCTCTCTCCACCATGTAGTTATGTATGTTGAGGGACAGTAAGACTGAAAACTGCAGACTCAGTCATACTGTCCCTCTATTTGCATTATGACAAACGAGGCGTCAGCACATCGACTGATATTCTGACTGATATACAGGCTTCATGACCTACACGCAAAGTCTCACATTGTTCTGTACAATGTGTACCAGACAAAGTGTCACCAAATAACTCAATATCAGAAGTTCGTTTGTATTGAATTCAGACACTAATTCCTGTTATTACATACAGTGACTGAAATAAGGAAAATATGTTGAATAGAAACAGTTTCTACATGAGGAACAGATCTGTCCAACTTTAACTTTGTGTTGAGATAAGCAAATATTATAGAGAAAAATCTTTGGGTCAGCATTCAGGCTCAGCTCCAGAGATATATTCTTATGATCAGCCCCAAATCCGCACACACTGAAACACGCACACATATAGTGAGGAAAGGACGCAGCAAGACTGAAAATAAAAAAAGCTAACTTTACAGATTTTTAACAATAAAATGACTCAATAATCTCTAAAATACATGGCTTGACAAGTAGATTGAAGTCTGGCAGACTTTATATGACATCTTAGACTCTGCCCTCTAGTGGAGTAAAATCATCTCACACAAGTTTATGCAGAGAAAAAGACTCAATAACAGGATGAAATAGACATCCATGCATGGTCAGATGTTTCTGTCTACATGTCACATAACTCATTTCCACGTTTTTAACTACACAACCTTATTCAGCTACATATAAAAACCCAAAGAGGATGTGCCAAAGCTCATCTCTAAGAATAAACCTCCTCATTTGGCTCTTTTTCCTGATAGACGTTTGCTTTTTGTCTAGGCGCCGGTATTCTGTCAAAGTCCTCTCCATCACTGCCTCTCACTCCTTCTGAGGGATCCCAAGGCAGATTAAATATATACTCTTACTGGCCTCCCAGTTGACCGCACTTCAGAAGATGTCAAAACTAATGAAGAAAAAAATTCTCTCAAAGATTCAGCAGGGCCAATATATCATCTAAAGATTTCTTCTAAGGGAAAAATAAGTGCAAAATGATACAAATGTAATCTTTTATGGGTAAACATCACATTTCAGCCATTTTTTGTAACATTCACTTTCATTCATTTGGCATTGGAATGAGTTTTAGACCTGAGGAAACAAACTAATGAATCCAGCAAAGACACTGGAATTTATGGAACATGAGGGGACTGACACTTGAGCATATGCACACATATTGCCTCAAAAAAAAAAAAAAAAAAAAAAAAAAAAAAAAAAAAAAAAAAAAAAAAAAAACCACTACAGGACAATTTGAGCTCAATAAAGCTTGGGGAGATATAGGGAGGAAAAATCCACTGAATCAAGTCCATTAAAGACTCAACTGTTTCTGATGAACACACTTAACATATCAGAAAATCTTGTTTTCCAGATGCACATTTATGTACTTCCAGTTGCTTGCATGTTGAGTGCACGTCTGGAAGTTGAGACAAAAACGGAAGTTAAATTTGCTTAAATTCAGCTCAAATAGAGGAAAAAACATTTTAAATTAAGACAGGAGGGATACTTGGGTCCATCTGAAGGGTCCTGATATATGTGTAAACCTGTATCCCTGTGACTGTTCGGCAGTCCATCTCAAACAGCTGTGTGTGTGTGTGTGAGCTGTAAATGACAACGCTTTGATCCTCCAATCACCATTCAAACTGACAGCACATTGTACCTAAACCTTTGAGCAACGGCACTGTGACCGATCCATAAATATTACGTAATGATTATGATCTAAGTTGTTAAGTAACTGCACAGCATAATTAGCCAAGTACACGGAGAAAGGTTTCAGTTTAAAGGCACTGAACTACTGGAAGCATGTGAAACACAGAATGTTAACAACACTGTACTAAGATTTGTCAGTTTTACCACATAAGATACAGCACAAATTTCAAACTGGAAAAACAGTCTGAAATGTATTTCTTGAGCATGAAAAGCTTATGGCTATCATCAAACGACACTTTGCTTCAGTCACAATCTACACCATCTGGGAATTTAAATACAAAAACACATTTACAACTAAAACTAAGAATCTGTTGCTGCACAAAAGCACAGAAGGACACAATTAACACAAACAATCAAACTAATTTCCAAATTACAAGTTTTTCACTTACAGGATCTAGCAGCTCTCCACAGCCTCCTGCTTCGACGCGCACGCTGCGTGTGCCAGTCAACTCCTCTGTGCATCCACAGCCCTCCCTATCAATAGTTCACCGATCGACACAAAAGGGTGCAGCCCAGTTTGACACCGCTGGGATTAAATGTATGGAACATTCATCAGAATCGAGGCAGACTGACACGAGAGCAGCAACGCGTCCATGTGAAACAACTGTGGCAAATGTCACCCGTGGTGGGATTGATGCGCATGATCTCACGGGGTAAGAAACACAGCTGATTACAACATCTTAAAATTACTACAGAGGCAATTAAACAACACATATCATAAAACGGAACGTAATTTATTACAATGCTCTCATTTTGGAGTTTTTAGAACACTTATGTCCCAAGTGACCAATAAAGTGAAACTCGTCTTTTGGTTTCTGAGCTTCACCTCATCTGCAGGGGTCAAATGTTCAAACAGCGACAAGCAAAGCAGACAGACGGCTAATAGCCAGATAAATAATACATTATACTCACCATTTCTGTTTGGAGACACCGGGTCCTGAAAGCATGTCACGACACTAAATCCCCATGAAAGAAAACTGGGCAATAATTCAGTCCAAAAAACTCAAAGCGAAATTTAAAGACTGGGTTTGAATGTGTGAGAGAAATCCGCGGAAAGAGCGCAGCGCAGCTGAGACAAGTGTTTGTTTTTGGAGAAATCACCGCGCGCAAAATTGAGCGACTTGCTCCGTGCGCTCCGAGATAGTTTTTTTGTTTTTTTCGGGGGGTTGTGGAACTCTTAGGAACAGGGCAGAATCCACGTGGAGGCTCTGGGAGAGCCACAGTTTGGAGCGTGTCCGGTTAAAACAGAGGGGATGTCAGCGGCGGAGATGTTTCGCTGTGCCGTTCCTCCTGAACTCACAGCGGACATTAACCCACTCTGCTCTAGTCCCTCCTCCTTTCTCTTGCCCTGAAGTGAACGAAGCCCACTCTTCCTCCTGCTCACGCACTGTCTCCGTCACTGACAGACGACTTGAACATGATCCATTTGGCTCGGGCTGTCCCTGCAACGTGCGGGCTAGACTGTGAGGACGCAAGCACGCGTAAAGAGCCACCCTTTGACCTTTCTATGGGAGCACCCAAAATTGCCTTTAACTCACGTGATCTTTGTCGTTTCTTTGATTTATAACCAGAAAACTCTTTTTACAGTAACTTTTTCTCTGAGAGGCAAGTTGTTCATTAGATATCACTCGACCAGAAATCTGATATTGAAAAGGTGAGCAGCAGTGTCCTAAAGGATCAACATCAGCAACAAAAACGATACTTATTCCACATTTATCGTAATTCAGGGATGGACTTTAATCAGTCCAGCAGGGTGGCACAAGCAGCTTTAAAATGTAACAGTGTTTGCAGTATGACTTTACAACCAGTTTCTAACCAAAGGTGTGCCAGGAATAGTCACAGCGAACATAAACAAGAGATTCTGAATTGTGAAATTCAGAGAGTATTTCAGATAACTATAGAAACTAAATAATTCTAAGTTGTAAGTTGAGTGTGAAAGAATATATGTGAATTGTTTACCAAAATCTTTAATTAAAGTGTAATGGCCGTTATTCCTGTCAAGGACGAGGAGACTGGTTTTCTTTAGATTGAGAAGAATATAAATTTAATAATGAAGAATACAAGAAGTTGAACATACATTAAACATTAAAACAAGAAGGAAACAATACATTAAGACATACAGACATGGTACAAGGTTATAACCCAGGGAGAATACCTCCAGAGATCTGTCGTCACACAGAAGTCTGGAACTATTCTTCCCTAGTAAGATAGGGGCACTTTTGTTTAAAGACTTTGGTCACGTGCGTCAATCTGGAACTGTTCTCATGATATGACGACAAAACCGAGGTCTCGTCTAAACATTTTCCTGATGGAAGGACGCTGGCCTTGCAGATGGTTTACTAAGGTCAGAATGACATCAGTTTAGGAGCACTATGGTCGGACCTTTCAGCTAGACATAAATTAAGAGCAAGGTAATTAAGCTAACATATAAAATTTCCCCAGCAGCAGTATTCCAACTCTCACAGTGTGTGTGATGCAGCTTTAGGCCAAAGTGGTAACAGGTGCAAATTAATTTCCAAACTTTTAAAGACAAAAAGCTGAATTAAGTGGAGGTAAAAAGTTAACATAAGTGATCTAAGCCATTAAACAGTAAGTTACTAGCAAACCTGTAGCAGCAGATCCCAAACAAGCATTTTTAAAAAGTAATCGGTGATTAGCCTCAGGTGTGTATGGTCAGTCATACAGCAACCATCTGAGGCAGGGAAGACAGAAAAACAGAGTGAGGCTGCTTCCCAAAGTTTCAGAGCTCATTAAAGGCTGCAGGTTTCCAAAGGACATTGTTCCAGAAGCCCTGTAGTTTGTTCTGATGCAGTGTCATTTTTCTTTTTAGAAAATAGGTTTTCTCTTTCAGGACTTCAAAACAACACATGCTTGTTCAGTCTTTGATTGATCATGTCATTAACATGAACATTGAACATTTTAACTGAGGCCTGGAGACTGTGAGATGAAGCCCTTGGGATTTTTTATTTTTATTTTTTTGGACTGAGTCTTATCTAGTATGATTTTGGGCTAAACTTGTTGTGACATCATCTCCTGGGAAAATTGAGAACTGTCCTGAAAGGTTGACTTTTGTAAATAATCTCTCTTACTGTAAAATGAGAGATTATAAGTAAGTAGCCATATCTGTCTGCTATTTACCTTCTTCGTTACCTTCTTTCACACAGTATCTGGATTTTTACTCAGATTTTTGTTTAAATAAATAATGTTACAATGTTTTATGTCATCTTGTTATTTATCTGAGCTTGAGTTAATCTCATTTTAAGATCTTAAAGAGCAACACTGGCACCTGTACAGACGATCAGAACCAGCATTGCTCTGATCCTCAGCTGCAGATGGGTCTCATTTCTGACCAGTAGGTGAAACGCCTTTTTACATTTAGGATTAACCTAAAAGATGTCTTTTTGCATATTTATTTATTTTTACCAAGACTGATTTGACACCCTAGTCATCCCTCTTTCTATTCACCTTTTTAGTCTTTCCTCTTTGTTTTTAAGCTGCAGTTTTGTTGCTCCTTTGCTTTTGTATTAAAGTGTTGAAGCTAATCTTATTTCACATATTCCTGTGAGACCAGCCTGTTCTCACTTGAAAATGAGCTGAACATTCTGCTTTTTTTTATGAAACCTCAGTTCTTGAGAGGACATTGAGACTGAAATGCATCTTTCTCTGTGTGTTCCCCTATCATGCTTATGGAGCACCACTGCTTTGGGTCAGGAGCAGGTAAAATGAATGATCCCATCATTAGAAACAGACATGCTGTTGAACTGTGCTCCTTAGTTCATCTCTCACTCATTAGACCAGTTGCTTCCCAGTTGTATTTTTTTTCCTGTTTCTCTTCTGCTCGTGTATCCAACAACATGATTTCACTGTTTGCACTGACCAAATCTTGATTATTTTCACTGTGTCTGACTTATTTTTAACTTATGTTTATTCGTTATCAGTCTTTCCCTTGTTGATTGCTTCTATTCAAGTAGCTTCATATATCACCCAACACTGAACCATAGCTGCTCTTAAGGACCATTCAGGGATGTTTACATTATATGATGTAGTTGCATACTTTCTCTTACTTTTCTTTAGGTGATAAAAGGGATTTCTATATTAAAATCGAACTAAACAGTGTTTTAAGTTTCCTTAAGACATATGAGGAGGCTGATAAAAAAAACAAGCATCAGGTCTAGAAAAGTCTACAACATAAAGGATCTGAAAGGATGTGAAAGATGCATCTGGACCTACAGTTGATCCAACTATTGGAAGTTGTGACCTCATCAGAAATGGCGTCACGAGATGAGCCATCGTATTATTTAAGCAGGATGGGATCATCTTGACTGATAATGAAACAACAGTGACAGTAAGATCTGCACATGGGACACCATGGGAATTTTCACCTACTTGCTCTCAGGAATCAAAAAGATGGAGAAGTCTAGTTCCATGCTGGATAGTCATACTGATTGTACAGAGAAGAATGCTGAACATAACAGACAATCCTTCACACCCTTGTTACAGCAGTGAGAAAATAACTGTGTTAAGTCTGATGCTGACAGGAAGATATGCTTGACAACAGCTTTCTGCATCTGGAAAAATCGGTGACAATTAATTGTTTCTAAAAATGAAAATTTACACTGAAGGGATAAAGTATTTATTTCGGTTTACTTTTCATTCATAAAATATACTTCCTCCTTTTGGCAGAAAAACATTGAGGACCTGGAGTAACACAAGTATCATTTAAACAAGAACATACATCATTTTCTCTTGTAATGTGGACACCTATTAGATATTGTGTGTGACAAAAATGATGTCCACCTTCAGGCCAAACTATACATTTTGGAGTGATAGTATAGCCCAATGATAAATAGGACTCCCTTGAGTTTTTTGAAGATTCATTCAGTCGTATTTGGAGCGGCTGGATACATGGCCTCCAGCCAATCTACTGTTTCACCCACAATTTATTCATTGGAGAAAGCAAACATTGACCAGAAGTAGCAGACGGCAGTAAAGTAGCTTAAACCTCCTCTCACTCTGAGTCACAGTGTGATGTAAGTACCAAATCTTTCCAAAAATAAAAGACATAATGCGGGTCTCACTATGGACAGGAAGACAGAATGAGAAAAAATGAGACTTTAAAGAGATCTCCGTGTGTGTCAGAGAACATGCAGATGCCTCTAAAGGCTAAAAAAATGTTTTAACCAACACATCATGATAGATTGATCATAACTGTTGGGCTCCAGTAGGTTACTGTCCAAAGTTAGCACAAATAATTTCCTTTTCTAGCTTACATTAATTCAACATCACTACCCTTTACTAACACATTTTTACTAGAGAGGCACACAGCAAATCCATTGGTTTAAATTGATTAGAAATGGATGGAGCAGTGATTCTTTTTAAATTTGACTGTTTGTTTGGATAAGAGTTATGTCTTATTGTACAGAGTCATGGTTATGTGGTCCCTTTAAGTTTGAGTTGAAGAGGGAGGGAGAGAGTCACACAGCACATCAGCTGCTTTGACACACAGCTAAACATGGGCAGATGAAGCCTTGTGAAGCTTTTGAACAAAACAAAGATTTTAAACTTCAGTTCGTCAGACAATCATACCAGTAACATCTAGTGGTCAGCTGCAATTACAGCAGCTACAAACTTGATTCTCATAATTTAGTTTATTCTATTTCCAAAACAAAAACCCATAAATTTAGTTTCCATTCTGAAAGTTATTGTTCAATTAAGATAATGTAACATTTTGAAAAGCCGGTTTGCTAGTAAGAGTATGTGTAAATTTGTTGTCTTGTCACTAACTATAATTACTAGAAATATGACTTAGATGACATGACCAATTTTGCTGTAAAGTAAGATAATAGGTGTCTCAACATTAGTATTTTGGAGATATGACTCCGATGTATGAAGCCTGAAATGTATTTCATTACATGATCAAAGAGATGTAATTTAATTATAGAAGCACACAGTGATTTAAACTAGTCAGCTTCAAATGAATGAAACAAGCTCTGGAGGGTCAGTGTGAAATGCCATAGTGGGGGATGGCGAAGGGGATGGACATTGGAGCAAACAAGGTTAGCTGTGAGAAACTACAGCAAGTAGTTAGCTGAAAATGTTTTGATCAACGCCAGACAACTCTCCCAACTCCAGCAGTCTCATGTCTGTTTCACCGCTGTGAGGTGATGGGAGCTAGCCTCTAAGCTAGCCACAAATTCACCAAGGAAAAATAATTTCATTTCCACTTCTTTAATTATATTAGTAAGTAGAAGCAGGAAAGTTTAACAGCTTTTTTGTCATTTTTCACTGAGGCAACAGATCTGAGCAGTATGGTTTCTAAACAATCTGTTACAATGGCCAGTGGTGATATGAAGGTGTGGTGTGGACCCAAATTGGCGATAAAGCTTGAGGGGGCAGGTTGAACGCAGTAAACTGTGATTTAATTTAATTAAACTGGTAACAAGAACTACTTAGGAGATACCAAAACAGGGCACAAAGAAACAACTAATGAACCAGCACTGGTAACCGAAACCAAGAACTATTAATACACTTAAAACATAAGAAGACACAGGTAGAATGCATAATCTAAATTAAACCAGGTGAACAAGAACCAGAGAAGAACAAGAACAAAAAAAAAAAAAAAAAAAAAAAATGGTTGATTACATAAATAAATAATATTGTGCCCGACTATTCTCTGAGTCTGTGTCCTGTTCTCATATTTGAGGTCAGACACTGTTTGCCTTATTATAATCATCATAATTCACCATTACCAAGCTCTTCAAAAAGCAGGAAAAAACTATCTCAAATTGTTTCTGAGTGAGTTAATTTGATAATTCAATCAAGTGGAGACATCATGAAAGCAGACTGAGGCCTACTTAAATGGATTTGAACCTCATTAAGAATCATTTTTATGAAAAAATTGATTCTGTGCTATTTTTATTTATTTTTTATACTATTTTTTCAGTGGAATTAAATTGATATTTACTTTATACTCAGGGTTCCAAATAATAAAACAACAAAGCCAAAATTAGACATATATATTACTGAAAAATCCATACACATGCAAACATGGTTAATATGGTTTTCCTATTTGTTTTTTCAGAAACAAAGGAACCAAGAAATATCAAAGGGAAACAATGAGCCTTGCACAAAGAGATACAAGGAGAGTCACCTCAGCCAAAACCATAATCATCCAAAATGAAGTACATGCAAATTGCCTTTTTACACACTAAGAAAAGAAAAATAAGCAAGAATCAGAAGACAAATTAAACAACAATAAATGAAAACATCTTTTTAACTTTCTCTCACAGCATAAATGTGATTGAGGTGAAGTTGATTGGTTGGCTATGCAAAAAATGTATGGTGTAAAAGTGAGGTATGATAATGACAGATACAGTGATAATCAAAAGTTATAGATTTTTATTTTCCTTTCGTGGTGTCAAACGGTAATAAAGCAACATGTTTTCTTAGTTATTGTAATGATATCTCCTAAATATAGCATAGACAAATCCCTCATTTTTACACTGCATTAACATAATCTGTGCCTTTGATTTTTGTTCCCACCTTTTACATTAAGACAAAATATTTGGCTTTGATTTTGTTCCCCAAAAAAATCTGACCTTACCTTACTTGAATGAGGTGAAATAAAGATTAATCAGACCAGGCAAAGTTTTTACATTCTTCTGTTGTCCAGTTTTGGTAAGTCTATGTGAATGGTAGCATCAGTTTACTGTTCTTAGCTGACAGAAGTGACACTTTATGTGGTTCTGTGCTGCTGTAGCCTCTCGGGGGATGGCCATGTTATGCATTCAGAGATGGTATTCCGCATTTTTAGGATGGAACCAGTGATTATTAAGAGAGCCAATCCTTAAAGCATTCAGGCTTTGAAGGATTGGCTATGTTATGTGATAAATTAATTTTAAATTACTATTATAGATAAGTTTGCATATATACCTCTTATTATAGTTCTCTCATTTCTAACTCAGTTTTGACTTTTGTTGTACTTAAGTCTTACGGTGCTTAAGTAATTTGTTAAAAATGGAAATGTACAGCTCAGGCACACTTTCACAGAGGAAACTCATTCAAAGTTTAAACTTATTTTCTGGCTTAAGCAATGTTTTCATATTTTTTATGATTTTGGTCAATCACATGTTATATTTTAAGAAAAAAGAAATGTCAGAAAAATGTCCCAATATTGCCCAGAACTCTAACATCACAAACTTCAAATCAGGCACAAAATCATTCTGAAATTTTTTTCAGGTGTGTCTCATACCCACTCTTTTCTTGTAGGCTACAGGCAAAAATTATATATAAAAATAGATTACCTTAAGTTTGCTTCAAATGAAACCTCGTCATATTGCAACCTAAGTGGTTTTATAAAGTCTATTTGATAGGGTATTCTGGCTAGCAGTTTCCTCCTTGAGCAACTTTGGGTTTCAGACGAGATAAATTAAACTTGTTAGGCAGTTCCCACGGATGCCATCTTGGGAGCATCACACATCCCGTAGCTCCAGAATAAATACAAAAATGGGAAAAGAGGTGACACAGAAGGGGACTGTGAGCATGGGGGTCAATGATTGATATCTATAATATTCAAAAGTGTCTGTAGCTAAGAGCTAACTGAGCTAACTTGGATCTAATGGGAGCTAACTGGCTAATGGAGTTGCAAGTTTTCATTAAGACTACAAGTTTTCACATCAAAGCTAAGCTCATATATTTTAGCACATATTTACCATTATACATTTTCTGTAATCTATAGATATGGTCGTATGAGAAAATACCAGTAGATCAGCGGTTTCTGAAGTACTCAGATCAGCCTAAACAACCATGCCACATTCAAACTGCATTTAAGATCTTTGAACCATTGTGGATGCCTTTAGCTTACATTGTTGTACATTTATGTATCATCTGTAATTTGTACTTACTTTCTACGTCTGTAAATAGCGTCATGTAGAGGCCTAAAAATAAAATATTATTGAACCAGATGTTGGAAAGTGCAGCGGAAATTAAACCAAATTTTCACCTTCTCAAATGGTTCTGTGCTCAGTGGGTGTCTATATGTTTTGGTGTAATGATTTCTCATCATAAGCCTTCCCTGTCTCACAAATTCAATCTATCTTTCATTTCACAAAGTTGTGATATGGGAGACTTCTTTTTTCCCTCTTTTCGTTCTTCGTAATATTAACAGTGTGCAAATGCAATTGGTCTATACAGCATCTGTACGTAGGGTGTTTTTTAATGAAATATTTACATTGTAATCTGTTTTCTTTAATTTCACTAATAACATTTTAACCATATTAACTAATTTTAGTCCGACTAATCTGAACACAAAATCACTGCTGCTCTTCCTATACTAGTCAAATAGTCCATTCATTTCTAGCCTCTGTATAACTTTTGATAGCTCATGGCCACCTGACATGTTTTCCTCCCCAAGTAATTATCTAGCACTCCAAGGTTTCAACATGCACACAAATTCTTTAAAGTAAACTCACGTCTCTGATCCAATTTTAGGTTAATGCTTTGTTTTCCACTCAGCAATAAATCAGTCCCTGGCAGAATAATAACATAAAAGCAATACGTTAGCAGCTGAGTCAGCATTTAAAGCAAGTGAGCATGTAATAGATAAAAACAAATACAAAACAAAACACGCATCCATTCATGGACGTAAATTTAAGGGGGGATGTGGGGGGGGGGGGGGGGGGGGGGGGGGGGGGGGGGGGGGGGGGGGGGGGGGGGGGGGGGGGGGGGGGG
>JBAMHX010000008.1:6343082-6368079 GCA_037177515.1 Pseudomugil tenellus | reverse complement strand
ACAAACAGGAGTCGGAAGATCCAGGGAGGAGACAGAGTCCAGGAAACAGTCAACAACGGGAGATCAATCCAATTAGGTCTGCTCTGGAGCAGGGATGTGAAGGGACCAAGGCATGACACAAAGAGGCAAGAAAACACTAACACTCACTGCTGTTCCAAAGTTTTACATGTGAGAAAAAATTCACCCATTTATTCACACATTTAGAAGGACGGTGATTAATTAGCTTGAAGAATCAAAATAAAAACAATCATGGTTAATAAATAGGTACACAGGGTTTTTTTTTAGTCATTATCCACCCTTTCCATTCCAAAATGGATGTTTCTTAGTTGCAGCAGAGAAAAGCTTGTATTTTCTATCCAACTCTAGGTGTGAAAAACTAAAATACTGGGCTCTAAATGCAATTGATCAAGTTTTTCCACCCGCAAGGCGGTGAGAGAAGAGACCGCCTGCTAGACCGGGACCTGTCCCACTGGATACGCTCGGGACCCGTGGGCACAATAGGGTCCTGTGTGGCTCGGAATGATCTCGGTTGAAGATCTTGAGGATCTATACATTTTTGGCTTCATGATACTGAGGTTTCTACTGATTGGATTAAGTGGATTCCTTGTGTGTTCCAAAGTCTTCAAGCTGTTGCATAAAATCTCAGCAGACCTTGAAGGCATCTCACGCTCCCTACAAACTCAGATTCGTGCCACTGAGGAGCTGGGGCGCAAGCTGGATGCTAACTATGCCCAAGATACTAATCTGCTTATGTTACCTGAACTCTTTGGTGCTTTTTCCACCCGTTTTGAAAGAGTGATGGGTCGTGAGGATGGTGCCGCTAATTAACTACCTCATTTCAGCTGTTTGGCTCCTGGAACCCAACTGCAGAACTGGTTACAAAACAACACCCTGAAATCAAAACACACCTTATCAAATTTGGCCTTCCCCAAACAGACTGGAAATTCTCTCCAGTAGAAGCAAGCTGGGAAACTACTCGGACACGACCTTTCCCCTACCTCATACTCCAATGTTGACGTCTCCTGGCTGGATCCTGAAGGGCGCACTGTTTCCATTGTGACGAACGGACGGTGAACTGCACGGGGGACGGTCCATACACCTCACTCACATGCAAGCGCACACTCAAGTTACACAAACACTTCCTTGTATTCACCATACTGGCCAACACCCCTCTGGTGAGGGTCATCAGGACGGACTATTTGAGTGCTCACAACTCCCCCCCTCCCCCAAAATCCTACGTGATGTGAAATTGCTCTTATAAGTGTTGAGGTGCTGTTCTTTTCCTAAGTATACTAGTCTGCATATGGTGATATGCTGAATAGAATACTAAGTTTTTCTCTCTTCATGTGTCTTTCTTCTCCCTTACCTGCTAAAGGGTTATGTTCTCAGTTATTCTGATCCTGTCTGTTATGTGATGTTATTTGTATTCTTGGATTGGTTTGTACTGAAAAAAATTCCACCAACTTGTGTGGTCTGAATCTGAATTTAATTTTGAGAAAGTCATACTATTTTAATAGGATTTTCCACTCCATGATCTTTTATGGCTAAGTAATAAAATGCAAACGTCTGTAATCAAATTTCAATTTATTCAGACAGTACAAGAAATTCCCTACTTCAATGCATATTATGACGATAAAAAGATATATTTATAAACTATGGGATGTACATACATCATCTTTACAGCAATTATGTCGACATAGGAAAATTGATATACTTGTTGGCACAGTGTAATCACATAGAATTTGTGATGTGAAATATGCTGAATTTTATTTCTTGTCCATTGTTTTTCAGGCATCTGGACCAAGCAAATATGCTTTTTTTTCAGAGTCTGTACAATAATATGTAAACAACAGGTAAATATGAGTCATATTGTAACTTTAATTGAATAAATAATGCATTATGGAGTCTTACTTACAACTCTGAGACTTACTTACAACTAACCTGAGAATGATTTGCTGCAATTAATTTAATTGGGCCTAATAAACACATTCCATGATAAAATAGTTATCATCCTAAAGATTATTTTATGAGTGTAAGAACATGATTGTGTAAAAATAAATATAGGCAGTGAAAATAATTAAAAAATTCTTTGCCTCTGTGTTTTATTTAATTCTAGTCAAACATTCACCAGCAAATGATTGCTGGTCTTTTTCTTTTCTTCTTTCGTGGTTCATTTCCCTGGAAAACGGATCAAGTTTTCTTTTCTTTTGTGCAAAAGACATCTTGTTGTGGCAGCTATCACATTTCCCTCCATAATAATCTCCTTCCATACACTTCATCATTACTTGCTACACGAGAATGGAGACATAAAGCCACTTGCTTATTCTCCAAATGCTTTAAAAGTCTAGTACACAACTTATAACATAAATCACAAATATGTCATGTACTTGCATAGATTGTGTTTTGTGTGCACAACAAATAAAAACAAGCATTTTTTATCAGCCACAAGTATGGATTATTGTATTTTTTTCTGTACTGATCTGGATTGAGCTCAGCAGTGGATTTGTTACAAGCACTCCATAAAGACATTCACGGCCTCTGAACTAAAGGCAGCTGTAATCTCTCCTGACTGGGTCAATGAAATTAATGTAATGTAATAAACACACATTGTTCATGTGTCTTCACAGATTCACACAATGCAATGATAAACACATATTGCTTACACCATACGAAAATTCAATGTTTAGCCAGTTTTCAAATAAAGCTTTCTAGCTTGTTCATTAGATTTTTAATAAGATAACCACATGAAATTTAGCTTGAAAATCAAATAGTAATTATTTAATTTATATAAATACTTATAAACTCCTGAAAAAATTTGTTATCGTATGTATATAATATATATAATCTTAGGCCCCTCAAAAACACAGTTACGGCTCAGCATATAATGCTGCACGTGATGGTGCATCAGACACATGGAGGACATAATCTGTCTGCAACCTAACACAGTGGGGAAAGGGAACCACTCTTTCTCTATGTCAAGCCACTTTTCATCAGTAATTCTTTGTTTGCCAATAAAGACTCAGTTGAGACTTGTTGGACCATATGTCTTCATCACGAGAGCAATTTATAAAGATTTTGATACAAGTTGCTGTTTCAGGGGCTGAAGTTTCAGAACCAGTTCACATCAATGAGTTCCACTATTAAACCAAATCCTGTCAGATCAGATAAAATTACTGATAGTCTTCCTTAACATTGAGGAGTCTAAATGAACGTGCTTATGTCATCTATGCAAAGGTGTGTTAAGAAATGAGCAGGAAGTAGTGAAAGAAGAAAGAATGGAAGGCCAGGAGAGTCGAGGTTGAAAGACCAACACATGAAGAAGCGAAGATATGTTGAAGAAAAAAATGAAACAGGTTCAGAAACAGAGACAGAAGTAAACAGTTGAGAGGACGCAGATGAAGATAATTATTAGAGTCAGGGGATCTGTCCTTTTTTCCAGCTGGACAACATTGGATGTTTTTATTCTCTGTATCAGTTTCAGTGTAAGGTTGGATATGTGAAGCTTTAGTTGATTTATTTAATAGTGATTGTGATAAAGAACTAAATATGTAAGAACATTGGGAAACTGTATTATGAAGTTATACCAGTGACACTCTATGCATAAATGTTTTACACATATCAAAAGCAAAGTTAGATTATCTGGGCAATCTTGTCCTTGTTTGGAAAACATTTAGCTGTTCTGAGGTTGTTACATGGCAAGGAGCTGCAGGGTGTTTTATTTACCTCACAGGAGCAAAAAGAAAATTTATTTATTTTTATTTTTAAATTTATTATCACGAAACAGACAGACGGACCACAATAGCATCACGTTTTAAGAGGTTTTATTTCAAAGTTGAGGAAATAGGGAGAGAATGTCCGTGTTAGAGTGAGTACCAGAGACGTCCGGTGTAGTTGGGGGAGAAAGGTCCTGATAACTCGCCACGAGTCTGGAAGTCCGGTACAGATGAGCAGGCAGAAGTGACAGGAGGTCCAGGTCCAGGTTTCAGGTTTCAGGTTTCAGATCCAGATCCGTGTTCCAAGTTCCGAGTCCCAGAATCCTCAGAGTCAGAGAAAAGCAGAGCCGATCAGGATCCCAGGGAAGACTAATGCTGGCTTGCAGACAATCTGACAAAACTGGAATGAAAGGCAGGGCTTTACAGGGAGTGGTTAACAGGGGAATTCAGAGCTTGTCAGGGAGTCAATCAGTGCTGGTGCACAGGCTGAGAGAGCTCATGACACAAGTGACTGAAATCCAGATTGAAGAACTTTCTCTACCACAACATGCCACAAAAAATCTAAGGGTTTTAGTTCCCATACTCACCCTGTAAAGAGCTGATCATGCCCACAACAATGGGTCTGTCTTTAATGAAAAAATATATGGAAATAATGGAAAATCAAGCTGAGTACTATTGTGCCACCTTCAACCTTCTGTTCTGTGCCATGCAAAGAAAATATGCAAATATTGAAGTAAAAAGTGCAGCAGTGCGGGCTCAGAGCTCCACCTCAAAAGCCTACAATTAGCTGACTCACATTGGCTGCTTTAAATGCAAACATAACAATGTATGTGAAATTCTCTTCGTTCCTTTTCTTTCAAGGCGTCAGACTCAGAAAGAGCCAGAAATCCCTTTTCCCCCTGCACTGGACACCTTAACTTATTTTTTAAATGCTGCAAACAAAGCTATACATCAACATAAAAAGAAATAATAGTGTAAAAAATATTTTCTTATATGTACTGAACAATAGTCAAAAATACATTGGCTAAACTCATACATGTCACACATAATCATGTACTGACAGCTGTATATTTTCACTGGGAATATTTATAAAATAATTAGCGTGTAACTCAGAAAATCTGAACTGAAAACTTTAAGTTTATTCATTATTCACCCACTATGTATCACTCTGCCTCTTTTTTCTTTGATTTTCCGTCATATAAAAGAAATAACCATTAAATGTAGTTGTTTCATGGCTCAATAAAAGATACAACCAGTGAAATGTTAACATTAACTGTTACTGCATACAGAATGTGAAACTATGTCTATATGACCCTGTGATAAACACAACGTTCAGATTTACAACATGAGTTTTCACAAAAGGGCAGATGAGCACAACAAAACATCAAACATGAGCTATCTTCGCTCCCATCAGGCATTCCATCTAATTTGTTTTAGTTGATAATTCGATCCCAGCTGTGTCCAGAGGTATTAACAGTTCTGCTTTATTTTTGCCCACTCTCACCTTTTGATTTCTTCACACTAATTTCCCTTCACGTCTAATTCTGGAAATAAAGCATGTTTTATTGACTTTTTAGGTTGTAGCAGGAAATCAGTGTTTGGAAGATATTAAATAGCATCTTTTAGACTGTTAAACCCCTCTTTTTATTGCTTTTGTTGCTAGTGCCTGCATTGTGTTCCCTCATGATGTTGTGGGCATATGGTACAGCAGGTCAGATGAATGATGCAGGGTGATATCATAGCAACTAATCAGTGAGCTTTTGTCTCCAGATGAAAATGCAGAAAAACAAGTTTGGTTATTCATTTATTCAAAGTAAATCTAAATTTACTTGCAAGGAGCAACAGTAATGTGAGTTCACTGGTTTATTGAAAGTTATTGATAAGGTTATGGATAAATATAAAATGTCTCTCATCCTACCCTCTTCTACCCTTCTATGGTAGAGAATGAAGATGGAGGATAGAAGAGGGAGAGGTGGTTGTCTAAATGGATAAAAATTGTGCGGCTGTGGTGCAGGTGTAGAGTGGGCAACCTCTGATGCGTGAGTCATGGGTTCAGTTCCCACTCTGAAGTCTGCATGTCGAAATGTTCTTCAGCAACACACTGAACCCCTTGGTTTCTCCTGGTGGCCAGTCTAGCATTGGTGTTCATGGCACCTCTGCCGCCATCAGTGCGTAAATGGGTGGATAACAGTATCTGTAAAGCGCTTTGGTCATCAAGAGATGAAAATAAAGCAATATATACGTGAACACCATTTACCATTTACCATACATGAATGAGAAAGAGGAAGTATGGAGGAGGTGGAGAGAGTGAAGATGGATAACTGGATAAAGGAGGAATGGTGGAAGAAATGAGGAAGGAAGGTGGAAAATGGACAAACAAATGAGGGTGAGGGAATGTTGGATAAATAAGTGTGATAGGGAAATAGATATATAGATGGAAAGGAAAGATGGATGAATAAATGAGAGAGAAAATGATTGATTAAAGCAAATCGTGGAGGAACCAAATGGCAATCTCAACCGACAGAAAGTGAAGACACACGGAAGTTCAGCAAAATTGCACTTCGCCTATCATCTGCAAAACAGCAATCTCCATAGACGCCCATGTTGAAATGTCTTATTTATCAGCAGAAATAAACATTTTAAAGAGTGTTCAAAAAATGTTTTAGGTTTAATAGGCAGTGTTGGGCATCTTACTTTAAAAAGTAGTTAGTTACAAATTACTTTGCCCCAAAAGTAATTGAGTTAGTAACTCAGTTACCATACAGTAAAAGTAATAAGTTACCCATCAAAGTAACTGAAATTAGTCACAATGTCCTATTACATATAAGATTTAGAAGGTGAAATATGTTTTGCGTAAAAAAAAGAATAATTAAAAACCAAACTAGATACAGTATTCTAAACATGTGATATTTATTTTAACTCAACAGATTGCAGACACTCATATGATTATGTCTAAATCAAAACATCAGCGTCAGTGAAAAATAATCATGGGACACAGTGCTGCTGCCATCCTAGTTTGTCTGCTGGAACAAATGTGTGGTAAAAGTAATTAGTTATAGTTATATGCATAAAAAATGTCCTCATCACTCGACTGCTGCTAATTCTTTTCTTTCTGGTGGGCAATGACTTCTTGGTGGTTGGAGACTGCACAAAGGATAAGCTAATAATAAGCTATTAAGCTAATTCAGCCCCCAAATGAAGTGTGCATTTGAAGTGTGGATCCTTCTTCGAATTAGGACAGCACTCAGCGCGCCACGATGACGAATGCGTACTTCAAATCCACACTTCGAGGTATGAAGACCATAAGATTGAGATACAGCCTTTGCGTTTGTAGTGTGCAGTGAAACAACCTAAGCAGAGCACTCACGGACCATGATATCTGTCCACTCAATCAATCATCATCACAATTGGAAGGATGTCATCAATCATCACGGACTCCTTCATCAGTCTCAGCATAATGTTAAACCACTTTGCCCAAAAGAACTCAACGCGGTTGTATCAATGTGTTCAGATCTTTTTTCTCTGGAAAACTGTGGCTTGCTGCACTATTAATTGCACCAACCGTCCAAGAAGTCTCTGGTCCGTTTTTTTTTTTTTTTTTTGTGAATGAAATTATATTTCAATGTTTAGTAGCTATTTCTCCAGCATTAGCTGCCCGAAAGCTAATGTAAAATATTAATAAGTCACCATGTTTGTTTCTGGTGAAGTGATTAGAAAAATGTGTGGAATGATGGAGTTATATCAGCCCCGCTTTCCCTAATGTGAAACAAAGCAGGACCTTTTCCACATCACACCAGGATTCTTTTCTTACTCGGGCCACGTTTAGACAGAAACGGTCTGAAGCAAAAATGTAAAAGTAGCATTTCGTTCTCACTTTAATTCCACATGCAGAGACACAAAAATGCACATGGCAGTTCTTGAGAGAAGAATATCAAATGTGGTTCCGAGCCTGGTGTTGACAAGCCTGGTGGTTATTGTGGGGACAATTTGACAAATTCTGAGCCCATTGATTTCATATTTCCTTTTCTGAATGATGAATTCTGAAGCATCATTACCAATGAAACTGGTAATGATATGCCCACCAGTTCTTTGAAAGGGAAATTTCTAAACCAAACTGAAATTTTGGTTTGTAATAAAGACATTTCTCATTTACAGTATGAATTTATCTAGAATATTTTACCTTTTAATAAGTTATTGCCTTGTGAAAGCTTGATATCAAAATTTAACATTTTTCAATATGAAGCCACTTTGTGATGTCATTATATACCAATTAATAATTTCACTCCAATCATAGACCTTGAGTCATATGGAACAACTTTCTTGTTGACAGTACCTTTATCTCAAACTAATTGCAAGTTAGAGCCTTTTGAAACTTTGATATCAAAATGGAAGATTTTCCAATATGCCACTTTGTGATGTCATAATATGCAAATTAGATTACAATTTTTACTCCCAACACAGACCTTTAGTCATACGGAACAATTTTCTCATTGACAGTATACCTTTATCTCAAACTATTTTCAAGTTACAGCCTTTTAAAATCTAGCTGTCAAAATTGTAGATTTTCTTGAAAAAACTCCGGCACCTAAAGGTTTAAAAAGATCCTGAATTGGGACATAACTAATGTCATGAAAGACCGATATGACTGACAAAAGATGTCTGCCCATTGAGCCTGTTCGACTTCATTTGACACTCTGTAGGCAAACAGCGCGGGTGAGGCCTCTAGTTTAATAATGACTGTGTGATAAAATAGTCAATTGCTGACATGACTCCTGCATCGCATTTACTGCTGTAGCTTGAAGTTCAGCTTGAACTGGCTCGTGATTATGACATCATCTTTATGTGACCACAACGCACTTTTGCATTGTCAACCGCTTAGACGGCAACAGCGCTCTCAGGATTTCCACTTTGGAAAGAGTTTTGAGATTTTTGCATTGTTTACCCTCCAAAATTCCGTTGCCGTCTAAACAATATGGACATCTGGCAAAATGTTTTGTGTTTTTTCTATCGTTCTTTCTATCTGTGTAAACGGAGCCTCAGACTGGTGTTGAGCCGGTGCTGGAGAATCGGACAGTTTTCCTGAGCAGGTCTTGAGACCTGCAGCCTTGTTCTGGTTCAGTTTCATTAGTTTTTTCATGACTTGATTACAAGAGACAGAGTGAAGGTGGAGGCAGAGAGGGTTTCAGGAATTCCTGAAGATGAGGTTGTGTTCAGGTCCTTGAATAAGCTGCAGAGTGACAGAAGTGGAGGTGTGACCGGAAAGCTGTAGGCTAATGGGGCTAGCTTGTAGGCTCATTTTATCTTCTCTTAACAGCGACAAGTCCAGAATGACACTAACACTGGTTAACCAGTAGTGCAACTCCACCTCCCTTTTATTTTCCGCTGAGTATCTTGAAACCATGTGCAGATGCATTACAATCTGGGATATGTTTTGCTAGCTAGCAATCTAAAGTTACCCATCACAACATTTGAGCAAAATCTCTGTTTATCTCTCTACCTCACTCCTGCCTTGCATTCTCTTGTCTTTCTACATTGGGATCTAAGGTGTTAGTTATATCTTGAATTTGGAGAGGATTATCAGTTGATCTCTGTGGTAAATAAGTCTTGTTGCCATGGAGACTCACCATAAGAAGTCTTAAAAGAGTAGATAAAATTGCAGAGATGAAGGGGTGAGGTTAAGAAAATGAGGCAAATAGAGCTGAGTGAGTGGAGCAGGTATAGTGTATGACGGCTCACCAGAGGCCTGTACTATGATGTGGGATTAACACAGCCTGCTTTATCTCTGTTCTCTGGATTGACCTAGCCAAACATTGAGGAACAAAGATAAGCTGTACTACGAAGCTAGTTATTAACCTGCTAACTCAACGCAGAACTTTCCACATCAGAAAAGTTCACATAAATAGGGTGGTGCTGGGAGGTTCTGGCCAATCGCAAACATGGACAAACCCAGAGCAGCATATTTTACCACAGAGGAGCAGACTATGATTCTCCTAAAATACAAGGAATTTAAAAGTATATGCAAAAGCAACACTGTTGCTGGAACAAAAGCAGGAAGGAATGCTGGCAGAAAATTACTCTGTTGCAGACAAACTCACAGCACTCAGGTCACTGAATTTGAGCACAAACATTTCTGGGAATGCTTTATCTACATCATATTTACCAGTTCTTTAAAGGATCCTCTCCAATGTGAGTGTGTTATATATCTATCTATCTATATACCAAGGCTGTGTCCCACCCTACTGTGAGGTAGCCTAGAGCACCTAAGCACATCCCCACCCATCACCATCATAGTTGTTGCTCTACTTTAAATTACCCAGAAGAGTTAAATGAAAATATTTATTTTCCCCCTTCTCCGAACATTTTTTACATACTATGTTACCCTATACTGTGTATAAAGTGTTTTCTATACATATTGTGTCTAAATGCATTAAAAGAAGGAAAACATTGTCCTGCAAGCCTAAGTGTAGGTATACACCTTACCCTAACTAAGAAATGCTGCATTAAAACACTCTAAAAACATTGGGAGAGGGTCCAGGTTAAATGTATTTACAAAAAATCACCCACAACAACAACAGTAATAACCAAAGCTGCACCCAACTAATGTCGTCCCCATCCAGGCCCACTTCCTACCAATCATGCAACCCCAAGAGAACCATGGACCTAGATGGCCATACAGATCACACCCAAAGCACCAGCCAGCTAGTCCCCAGGCACCCCAAAACAGGGCCAGGTGATATCACCCAAGCATGGCAACAATCCCCCCCGACCACCCAGCACTCCAATGAACACACAGGCAAACCCCAGCACCAACCCAAACGTCCCAGGTGATGATGTTGGGAAAAGGACACCTTGGTTTAAGGTTTAGGACTAGATCTAAGACCCCACCTGCTTCATGCTAAGACCAGTGCTCTACCACGCCTATCCGTTCATTCATACACAAACTCTCTCCATTCATTTCTGTCCTGAGCCGCCTCCCTCCCTTGCTCCATAGTCATCCGTCTTGCATTCAACACTCTTCTTGCACGCTCTGTCCATCCCATTCGCAGTCTCATTTTCTCTCCACTCACGTCAGATTCATACACCTTTTTCACCATTTGCTCCCTTTCCATTCTTTCAACATGTCCAAACTATCCCAATGCTCTGCTCTGCTCAGCCAACTCTCGCACAACACCAGTTCTCTCTCGGATTTCTTAATTTCTCACACGATTCATACACATCAGACCACACATACCCCTGAGACATCTCATCACACCTACATTCAGCTTCTTTCAAAATTCATTTTTCAGCCCCATACAACACAGCAGGCACCACCACACCCTCATACAATCTCCTTTTCGCATCCATCCCCATTGACCTACACTTAAACAATCTCTTCACCCATCAACAACAGCAACATCAACAATATCTTCTAAAAATGGGCAGGACATTTATTTTATGAGATTTATATAGATTTTTATGAACAGGTTAGCCGTCAGTTTGAGAGTCACTTGTTTAATTTTAATGTTCACCTAAAGACTTATTGGTTTTTGGTTCTAATCTTTTACATGTGTTTCATGTATGTACATTTACCCTTTACACCGTGACTTAATGGTTTAATATGCGTTTTTTATGTTCATTCATATCCTTAAACTTTAAGGCTTAATAAGGTCCATAGAGGTAACAATTTAAAGGAGGTTTTGAAAGTTAACCACATGTAAATCCAGGCAGGGCTGATTCAGCCAGCCCACAGGAATCCTGATTGGCTGGCAGGATCCAGTCCCAGCCACCCAGCCAACAGCCCGACTGTTTCAAAAAGAGCAACACAGACTCTGTTCTCTCTCTTACTTTTCTATCCTCTTACAGCTCACCTGTTACACTTCTCTTGTTCCTGGTTTTTGCTGGAGAACAAAGAAAGCCACACTCTGAGCACATGGCGCTTCATCTGAGGAATTTAGAATAAGAAAATAAGCTTTCACCTTTCAGCAACTAAGTTTGGGCCTTCTGAACGGAATTTAGATTTTTCCCACAACTCCAGCTTAGGCCACCTTACTTTTGGACATTTTTTAACCTTTCCATCTTCGGCCTCAGCGACCTGGAACCATAACCTCACCACCATGCCATCGACCCAGAATGACCACTCAAGGCAACGAACCACCCAGGACAGGCTTCGTCCCGATCCCAGACCCAGGCGCCACTATGGACCGACACCTTCTCAGCACCCTAGAACAGATCTGGACCTGAGCCCCGTCCACTGCTTGTAAGCTGTGGTTCTGAACGAACCCTGTTTCCTAAGCAAGGAATTAATAGTCTTTAATGATGGCTGGCAAGTTATGAAACTATTTAATCTAGGCTTAGAAATGGTTCAACCTCTTATACATGATTAGGGAACATCACAGTTCATGTTAATCCCATACACACACTTTCTTTGCCATAAAACTCAAGTTGATCAAAGCTACAGCTGCCTCATTTCATGCTGTTTGTTTGTTTGTTTGTCTAGTCTGTCATATGTTTTATTATTTATCATATTTAGACATGTATAATTACTAATTGTTAATATTATTATTTCATATTAATATTAAGTCATATTAATCCCATTTTACCTTTACACCATTCAGCATCTGTTGATACAGCTCAATCAAAAGCAAGCCAGCTTTGTAGTACAGAAAATCCAGAAGTAATTCCTGAAGTTACCAAATAAGCAAAAATTCAGCTTCGAAGAACAGGCCTCTAGTGAGTTGAGGTGTGCCACAAAGTCAACAGGAAACTTGCTGTACAACCTCCAAGTTTTATAGATTGACAATTATGCAAAAGACTTAAACTCTTCCTGAAGTTTTCCTGAAGCCCATTTCCTAAATGTCTTTAAGATGCAGACAGAGAGAAAACAAGCGCAGCCCCAAGACTGATTAAACTTTTAGACAGTAAGAGCAGAATGTAGTCAGGGGCACAAAAAGCCTCCACTCAAAGTTGCATGATGAGGATTTCAGGTTAAAGTTCAAGTGAAGGATACCGTATCGAATGTCTTCATTTCTTTCTGCACCAGAAACTTTCCTGATTTCTTTTTCTCTTTTGCTTTACTTAATCAACATTGTCCTTACGTTTCCTCATGAACCCACCCACCCACACCCCCACCCTATCCCTTACCAACATCTGAAAGCGTCTACTGTTTCACCCATTATATTCCCATCATTTCATCTTCCTCAGTTCTCCCAGTTAAACAAATATTTTCATTCATTAGAACGATCATTTTCTCTAAAGAGCAGAAGGAGAACATCAGAGTTTGACAAAAGCCAGAGTTTTACATGTGATAGAGTGTCGGTAAGAAGAGACTTCCACTCCAAGGCCTTTCCCATCTTCGCTGCTGAACTTGGTTTGACTTTTTCCAAAAGTTCTGAGGACTTTCAGAAAGTCTGAAGAGGTATTTTTGTGGCTGAATATCTTCACAAACACCATCTGGGCCATGTAGGTGGTAAAAGACATGAAGCTGAATTATTGCATTTGTAATTTCCCTGTTTTTCCGCACAGGGAGACAATGATTGGAACGGCTGATGATTCAGATTTACATGCTGTTGTTACAAAACTCAGTGTGATGCCTGTCTCAGACTCTTTTCCACGCAGTTTACTTTTCTCTTTTCTACATTTCTATCTTTTTTTCTCTGACATTTAATCATTTTAGTTCATCAGAAGAAAGTTGAGTGTGGGAGTTACATACCTTTTTTTATTCTGAGCTTTGTACATGCTGTATTTGCTTGTTTCAACAGGCTGAATAAATAGAGAAATTTCACTGATCAAGTTTATTGCTTTTCATGCAATGCTTTATTATTTAGTACATTAAAATGAATAGTTCACCATTTCAGTTTTGAACTAGGTCCAATTTTAGTTAATTCATTTGTTTTTGGTCATTAAAAGTGAGGATGAAAGGCTGAATTAAGAAAGAAATTAATTGTGCTTTGTAACTAAATCATTTATGCTAATCCTTAGGTTTTATCACACATAATAGATGTGTGAACAGATGATAAATATTATTTGCATTTTCTTTTTTAACACTGCATCTTTTAAAACAGAAGTTCTTTACCTTTTCTGTGGACTACTTTGGTTGACAAGGCTTTTTTTAAAGGATGCTAAAGAAACATGTTCCGTCCCAATTGTGTATTCGTAAAATGTATTTTCAACTTCGAATGTATAAATAATACAAATATAAACAACAAAGAGTGTTTTTTTTTTTTTTTGGTTTTATGTTTGTCAAAGAACACAAATCAAAAGAGATTTCATCATTAAACTCAGTGGAGTCCATGGTGTCAGCCCTGTGATGAAGTGACAATCACATCCCTACTTCTGGCACCTGTGATAATCTCCAACAGCATTAAGTAGGTGAAGAAAATGGACATGTAAAGCATTGTTTACAAGCAAGGATCTCTTCTTTTCACTATCATGAGTGAAAACACTGTTTCACAAAGTCAACAGCATATTATATTACACTTACATCTTACATGTTCCTCACCTCAGTCCCGACCAGCTTTCACAATTCTACACCAATTAATGCAAGCTCTCAATAAATACCACTTATTTTCAAGAGTATCCAACTGCAGTCAAGATGGCGCTCCACAGTGCCGCCATTTCTTAACTCTAACCCGGAAGTGACGTAGCTCTGTCCCGGAAAGTCACGTAATCTCGACACTGGAAAAATAGATGACCTACGCTTTGACCTATTTCTAGGATATGATGAACGCGTCTACCATATTGATGGTACAACCGGACAACCCTAACCTGGTGATGTTTGGCTTAATGATTTTATAGATTAGACGGTATTTTTCATTGCCATGTATCAGTTCATTCAAGATTAATTAACAACTGTTATTATACTTTTGAAATAGGCTACTTCAAAACTGACTGAATGACAGTATCCTGAGATAACAAGATAATTATCCCGTTATCACGGGATAACAGATTTTATTATCCTGTGATAACAAGATATTTATCCCGTTATCACGAGAAAATATTAGTAAGAAAATCATGGTATGACTGCTGTCGGCTTCCTTAACAAACACAGCTAAAGTGACTGAACATAAATATGTATTTATGCAACAGCGCACCAAAAGGCAAGTTAAATTACGTACAACTTTGCCAGGCTTCTGATTAAAAGGACAGTTGTTTAGCATGCTAACATTAGCCTGATCCACCAAATTGGAAAGTACACACTTGCTTTAGCAAAGATAACGTTAACCCACATGGTTCTCAAAGAGGAGGAACAGCAGCAAATGACCTCTAAACATTTGATGTTATATTTGTATATACCAATTAAAAAGCATATTGGAGACAATACCACTTGTTGATAGATAATTAAAACGCATTTTTACTTACATTCTTTCACCCTCATGTGTCCTTTCCAGTAAAAGTACTTCTTCTTTGTTTTTTTTTTGGACGCACGTGTGTGTTGCTGCCACACAAAGATGGCTACCGGCATAGAGTTGAGGAATGGCTGCGCAGATAGGTGCCTCTCCTTATTTTTCAAATACATCACATCATTTTGAGTTTTGTCATAAAAAACTAACTTTTCAAAAGGTTTCTATCCAAATCAATCTCCAACTACCCATCTGCAGCATGTACGGTCATAGACTTAAACGTTCCTGGCAGCAAGTCATTTCTGTTTCTCTGTAAGAAGTTTTGTATGGATTTCTTCTCTCCTGACATCATTTATCCATCTGGCACCATGTTATAATTTCACATAAAGCAGATTCGCTTAAAAGGAAATGAAAAAAAAAGGCCATGTACAGATGTAAAGCAGGAACACAGTTTATTTGAAGATAATTTACTCGATTGAAAGCATTGCAATACCTTTCATTTTTCATACAAATCCTCTCTGTACTGAGAGGATAGATGGCTGACATTCTTCCGTTTGAACGCCTAAAGACACAGAGAGAGAAAGAACGTCCTTGTTTTCTTGTC
This sequence comes from Pseudomugil tenellus, assembly GCA_037177515.1. Lineage (NCBI taxonomy): Eukaryota > Metazoa > Chordata > Actinopteri > Atheriniformes > Pseudomugilidae > Pseudomugil > Pseudomugil tenellus. The sequence continues at coordinate 6,352,444 of JBAMHX010000008.1, read as the reverse complement.
CTGAAGAAAACTTTTTGTCCAGCCAAAGACTCTCCATCCGTGTCTTAGTAATCCTTTACTTTAAAGAGATGATTTATGACTGTTGGCATTTCTTTAGCAAGTTGTAATAGCTCTTATTTAAAGGCATGAAATAATTACAGACAGAGTTCCTGAAACAAATCACCATGAAGGGAAAACTTTCCTTTCCTTTTCTCTTCTGGATAACAGAAAGTTGAAGTATATGTTTTTATGAGTGCAATAACTCTGTGTGAGAATAACTCACTGAGAATTCCATCCATCCATCCATCCATCCATCCATCCATCCATCCATCCATCCATCCATCCATCCATCCATCCATCACAAGGGTAATCAGTTTGGTCCTACAAAGGCCGGAATCCAGCAGGTTTCCCATGTATTCCTGCTTTACCACACACAAATCAAATTAAATGGATCTTACAACCCATGAATCAGCTGTGTTGGAGCAGGGAAAACTAAAACCTGCTGGATCGCAGCCTTTGTAGGACTAACTTGAGCATCCTTGATCTATTGTCTCCACACCTAATCCAAGAGTACCTGGACAGAATTTTGACAGGAATAGGAAGAACACAGAAATGCCTCCATGAGAACTTGGACAGGAGCTTTCACAGGGGCTTTGATGTAACAGTGCTCACCACACCACCATACATAATCCTGAAACAGAATGTTCACAATGTAAACACACTGACATACATAATTATACATAATTATATATACATAATATGTATATATAACTCTAATACTGATGATGTTCTGTGACAACTTTATCCTGTGTCATCACTAACTTTATATTTCTCATCTGGACTCAGTACAATCAGTAAATGATCGGAAATCAGTACCAAACAATATGTTTTCCTAATGGATTTATTTTGTCAAGACATTGACTTACATTTATTGGAAACTTTATTAGATCTACCATGCAAGTACCAAAGAGGAGCCTCTTTTCTCCTTCAGAAGTGGGCTGAGAGACTGCCATTAACTTGGGTAAAAAACCTTTCAGAAGCACAGACGAGGACTTTTTCCTCTCAAACCAGTTTCTTGAACATGACAATGAGTTAATGGACTCCACAGTCACCGAATTGAAATAATAGACTGCCGTTGGGATGAAGTGGAACTGGAGATTCTTATGATGGATGTGCAGCATACAAATCTTCAGCAAATCTTCAAACAAATTGAAAAGTTGACATAAGTGGAACTTACGTGGTACTATTTTCCCAGTGTGTTGATGACAAGGACATGTATACGTTAGCATATGCAGCTGGGCAATAGAATATCGGATTACCTCAGGGTTTCATTTAAGAATAGCATATGACTGGGTCACAAATTACATTTACATATCCTAGAGCGCCGGCTTATTCATAGGCATAGTTGTCACTACATGCAGTGGTGCAAACACTGGAATGACATATGGAGATACACACATACATGCTGTGCCATGATAATATTCATAAAACATTCATGTGTTTTGGGTCCTCTTGGCCATAGCTATTCATAGTGATGTCTGTCAAATGTCACTCAAGGAAAGTTACCCGCATCTGAGCTGTTTGGTAAACTTGTTAAGTAATACATCTGGAGCAGACCCTCTCTAGCCAGTTGCTCTTTGTTGTCATACTTCCTCATGACCACAGCTCTGTATAATATGATGCATCACTGATAGAGTATTTAACGAACATAAACATAGAGCATCCAGAAAAAGGTTATTAAGCCAATTATTTTCCTCAGTGAATAATTTCCCTTCATTAGGATCCAAGAACAGGCAGCATTACTTATATTCACATTTCCATCATTTTTACAGTCCATATGAACTCAAAGCTCAAAGTGAATGATAGAAAATCAAACACCAAGCAAGGCTGGTTTGAGAATATCTGCAAAATCAGAAGGAGCACATTTAATTTATTGTCTCTGATATATTATTGAAGATGGAAAATGAGCTGTGCAGGAAAGAAAAAATTGTTTTTGTCATTATAAACCACAGCAGCTCAGTGGAAGCAAAACAAAACTGGAAACACTTAGTGTGTGACTGATAGACACTGTTTTACTAACTGATTCTTTCAGACAAGAAAATATAAATCTAACCTTTCAGAAACAATGTGAATTAAGATGCTGTAATAAATTAATGTTTGTGTTGAAAAATTATGTGCAGATAATTGTCATCTGTAATTAGGTCATTCATCATCATCTTGGCCGTGACTGACAATAAAAAATATGTATCTAACACTGTGTGCACAGCATCACTGTTGAAGTGACACAGATTTGTCATGTCTGTTACTTTAAGCATTATCTTTGAAGTTATTATGTTCAAATGTGTGTTGACAACAAATATGTACTCAGCATTTCCTCAGCAATTTTCACCTAAATCGGGGTGCCCAAGTTCTCTCCTCAAGATAAACCATCTTGCAACTCTTAGATCCCAACACACCTGAATGTTTCAGCCTCTCCAGAGCTGGATGACATGCATTAAAGAGAACTGAGGTGTTTGATTCAGGTGTGTTGGAGAAATAACGCGTTTAAAAGTTGCAGGATCGTAGATCTCAAGGACCAGACTTGGGCACTCCTGACCTTCCTGATATAGCTGCCTCTGAGTTAATCCAAAATGGAAAAAGTAACAACAAATTTAAAAATGATAAAAATAGAGATATTGTTTTAAATTTCTGGTTCAATATAAATACTTAAAAAAAACAAACAAACATGATAATATAGTATACATTACATCCCTCATAATTAATATTTTTTTAACAATCCTTCCATTACAGACAGGTGTTTTCTCTACCTCTCAGACTTCTGCACCTGTCGACAGGTCTTTTGTCTCACTCTTCATCAAGAATTTCGCCAGGAACAATTTCTTTCTTTTTTAATTTTGAAATAAACTAATTTAAAAATCAGTCTTACATAAAAAAAAGTATAATTCTGAGTAGAATTCATCACACTGATTAGATAATGGAAACCACAGGACAAAGATGGTATTCATGCTCTGAAAGGCTTCAGAGTTTCAGAGAACAACAGAAGTTTTTGGTTATTTTTTGTAACTTGACACTTAGTTTTTCCAACACTTAAATCTGCACTCCATGTGAAAGCCTTATTAATAACTTTTTTTATATAATAACCAGAACTCAGAAACTCAGAAAAGTTGTTATAAATTCTTGATCTTTTGCATCACACAGCCTTGCTCAGAACTTTTCACTCAATGCCATCAGACGACACCATCAATTCAGCAGAATGAGGAGATGGTCACTGCAGTTCCAAAGCTGATGAACAACAGAGTGTCATACATCTCTTGATGGGTCTTTTTGGTCCCAGAATTGACTCATCCACAATTTCTCACTCTGTCTTTGGAATCCAGTCCAGACCAAGGGATCATTGCAGCTCTGAATGGAACTCATTTTGTCATCGATCGATTCCCTCTCAGGAAGGATGATAGTTGGCAAGTCATAGTAGTGTGAATCTGTTTCATTCAGGACTAGTCTTTCAGTTCAATTCAATTCAACTTTATTTGTATAATCAATTAAAAAAATAGCCTTATATAGGGAACCAGCAAGATTGCATCAAACCTCGACTTTGATTCCCATCCTGAGCAAGCATGAGGCGAGAGTGGGAAGAAAAACTTTAACAGGGAGACAAAACCTCCAGCAGAACCCGGCTCAGGTAAGACAGCCATCTGCCTCGACTCGCTGGGGTCAGAGAGGACAGGTTAATATACATTGCAGCTGCTATCCAGGAAGACCTGCAGAGAAAGGAAAATAAAAAATAAGACCTGCAAAAAAAGGAAGAAATGAGTAATAAAACCTGTATAAAACTTTTGACCCATTTCAGTTTTTGTAGTGAAAAAAGTACTGGTAATCCTTTTTTTTACTCATGAAAATTTATGAGTCTTCCTTATCTGGGGTCATGAACATTTGAGGAAGATTTGAACACTTTGATGTGAAGTGAAACCTTTGTGCAGTGTTTATATACAAATATGTTGTTAGGGGTAATTTTGACCCGGAGACTTTGGTGTGAGTAAGTAGCTGTTGATAGCCAAAATAAACATGTCTCTTTCATGTTTGATTGCTCAATTATTTATGTTTTCATTGCTTCTTAATAAGCAATCATACCCAGACACCCAGGTGTGTCTTAGGGAGAATCTTTCTTGCCCTTGTCCTTCTCACTGTTCTTATGTCAGCTCTCTGACTAATATACCAATAATCAGTTCCAGAAAGTTTACAACTGAAGAAGCTTTATCCCTGATTTTTAACTGGGATAGTGATGAAAGGGAAAAGATTTAATAGAAAGCGGATCTTTCAGAGAGTGATCACTATTGATGATCCAGATGATCAATTTTCCTATGAAGAGGAGAATTCAGAGGAGTTGTCTGCTGTTATCTCCCCTTAAAAACCAAGGATTGCAGCAAACATCCACAGAGGGGATGTGGACATCTAAAGATGGTTTTATACAATAGTCAACATCACCAGACAAAAGTCAAGGTAGGCTGTCTTCTTCCAGTGTCATTAAAATGGTCCGACAAGATTTGCTGTCACATAAGTTGATGAAATACAGTCAGCATTTGAGCTCTTCATATCCCACCAATAGAAAAGATTATACTGGACATGACTAACTTGGAGGGCAGGTATGTATTTCGAGAGAAATGGAAGTCACTGGATCAGATTGACTTGCATGTTTAGTTTGGTATTCTGGTATTTGCTGAAGTTTAAAGGTCAAAGGGAGAAGCAACTGCAAGTCTGTGGAGTGAAGAGAGTGGAAAGCCAATCTTTTGAGCAACAATGTCTCTGGAGTCATTTTACAGGATACTGCCACATGCTTGCTCAGAATGGGAGATTGGATCGAAGTCAAGATTCAATGCAGGTCTTGCTGGTTCCCCGCATAAGGCTATTTTTTATGAATTAGCGGATCTCTGTGAAGAGCCTTGAGACGAGACTGTCAAGATATGGCGCTATAAAAATAAAGTTGAATTAAATTTAAGTTTAATCCGATTTAACAACAGTGACACCAGAGCTGGTCGACGTAGAAGAGACAGGCTAGCTGCAATCAGAGATATATGGGATAAATGGGTTGAAATTCTACATTTGTTGTACCATCCTGGTCCCAATGTTACTGTAGATGAGTGCCCTGTTTCATTCAGGGGGCGCTGTGCTTTTCGACAGTACATGCCGAACAAGCCTGCCAAGTATGGCATAAAAATATGGGCAGCCTGTGATGCTAAATCTAGCTATGCATGGAATATGCAACTAGAAAGCCAACAGGATGAGCATCAGAGGATGCATGTTGTACTGGAAATGAGTGAAGGTCTGCAAAGTCATAACATCACATTTGACAAATTCTTCATGTCCTACAGCCTTGGAGATGAACTTATAAAGAGAAAGCTGACAATGTTGGGAACAGTCAGAAGAAATAAGCCCCAATGAAATTCTGAAGATGCAGGGAAGACCTCTGCATTCCTCAAAATGATTTTTTACTGAGAAAAGAAACAGTTGTTTCATATTCATATTGACAAACAAGAATGTTCTTGTAATGAGCACAATGCACACACGGATGCATCTCTGAGCACAAGAGAAAACATGAAGCCACAAATGGTCCTGGGCTACAACCAGGGGCGGGTCTTCCATGGCTCCAAAAGGGGGCACTGGCCCCCTTGTAAACTAATTGGGCATCTCATGTGCCACTCAATCATCATTGGTTCTCGGTCATGTCAATCATTGTGCCACCATTGCATGATTGAACGGAAACAGTTCTGAAATCTTGTATAGGCACGTTGACGAGATACGTCACGATTACGTTTTCATTGACCTAGTTTCGGGCTGGCGGCAGAAGCCCGCCGTTGCTGCCATAGAAGAGCGTAGCTATCTGTTTTTACAGTTTGTAAACAAAGATTATGCCAAGTTTATGTAGTGCAGTAGGTTGCATAAACAGAATATTATGAACGTGTCGTCTTTACGCTAAACATGTTTATTATCCTGAGTACAAGCAGTGGACACAAACTGATTTTTGCCAGATGTAATCCTGCAGTGAAACGAGTTAATCTGCTGTGTCCAATGTGCCTCTCCGTTTGCGCTTTCAGGATGCAGGATGAGATCGTTTTATGATTTTACAGATCTGATGGTATTTTTTACTGTTGTCTGTCAGTTAATTGAAAACTAAATGCAGTGTTTTAGTGCAGCCCTGTTGTACCGGCCACCCTGTGTCACAGTAAAGTGACAAGATGAATGATAGACTAACGTATATATTTTTCTTTTATGTTATGCAATCAACTGGTAACAGCTTCACGGCTGATAATCACCCTGCACCAATCATTAATTTTTTATTTAATTACAGCCTTAAAAACTTTCCGTGTCTCCTGAGCTGTCCCTCCTTTTGGTGCGCACGCACACCGCTGAATTGAGTTTCTGTGCAGATGGTCGTGGCTTTGATAAACAATAAACCTCCTTGCTCATAAAAGTCTGGTAGATCTCCATCAAAGCTAGAAAATTATGTGACAATAACTGTGAAATGGATTCACTAAAACATCCGCGCTGTCCGATATGCAGCGTGTGTGTAGTGAACGGGCAGCAGTCGACACACACGCTAGCAGTTAGCTCGTTTCAGCCGCATAAAAGTCCATACAGGCTTCAGATCAGGTCTCCAAAAAAAGAACAAATATATAACTTATGTTTTATATACACACACAATCTTCAAAGTCACCCAAAGAGTCAAGCCTTTCCTTCCAATGTGGTCCTTTAGCAGGAACTTCAGAGATGCGGACGGAAGAAGTAAGTCCATAGGAAGCATAGCGAGTCGTTTCCATTGTAGTATACTTCATGAACATGCCCACAAACGAAAAAAAATATATATATCCATCCAGCGATTTGTACGCTTTCAATGCTTCGGCTTTGTACAACCCAGGAGTGTTTATAAATAGTTCCAAATATCGCCATACTGCATAAGCAGCGACTTCCACATATTGTCCCACTGTTTTTAGTCCACTTCAAACGGATCAGACAACAAAACACCACGCACATACAATTTCTGTTCGTATCTTTCACGATCCCTGTCCGATAAATGGTCAAGATGTTTCTCTTTTGCTTTTAAGTGACTTGATTTTTGCTTCTTTGCAAGTTCAATAGTGTAAACACTACGAGTTACGCCGGTTACGGCGTATCTTCTGCCGACAACTAGTGCGCGTGACCGGGATTAACCAAATGAAACCAACAACAATCAACGTGTCTATAAGACTGGACTTTCTATTAAACAATAAAGGGCTCTTATTTTGAAAGAAACACAGGAACTTCACCGGTTACAGACTTGTTGAGTTTTCTCTTCAGTTGTTCATTTAGCATTTAGTATTTAGCATTTAGATTTAGACTTTATATTTAGATTAAATGTGATATTTGACATCTTTAAAAGTGTGCATATATTAAAAAAATGTTGAACGAAAAGTACTAAATATAAGAAAAGTGAGATAAATAAGGAAAACATGTCAGCAATGACTTTAATGCTGAATTTTTACACTTTGCACCCCATATTTCATTGTGTACATTTTTTATGATAGAGTGACAATGAAAACCAAAAAAGGGAGATATTGATGATTTCTTCACGAAGAAGCAAATTTAGAGCAGGGACATTTCAGGTGTCAGCAGTGACTGTCAGAGTCAGCCTGTATGCAGCAGCCAGAGATCACATGCTGAGCAAAACTTCCAGAGCCAGACCAGAACTCAAGGACCTCCAGGTGAAAAAACAGATTTAAGGAAAGCTTTTAGATAATGTAGTATGTGTTCTGCAGGATTTTACAGCTGAAATAACCTAAGTACCAAATTTGAATTACTAAATTAAGATGGCATTGTGGACTCTGCAGTTTTTAATAGTATCTTAATTCTTGTTAAACATGTGTTTTTTTATGTTACATTGTAAAAAAAAGTACAATTTACATTTAATTTAGGATATTATGAATAAAGTGTTGAGTATTTCAATCAATTTTAGGTGCGACACAAGTGGAGACTGACCCTGATGATCATCTGCCACATCAGATGACTGCAGCAGCTGCAGCAGTGGCGGGGACCTCCCAGTTCAGCCTACTTTTACTGGTAGAATCTAATTAGGTAGAATGCTAATTAACTAAAAGGTAATAACCCACCATAAAGCAATATATAAATGTGAAAACAAGTAAAGCTTGGCCAATTCAGTATTTTGTTTTAGGGCAGTTTATGGTTTAATGATTCCAGACATGTTTTAAAATACTTTACTTTGAAAACTTAAAAATTCTTCTACAAATGCTTGAAATTACATATGCTCCTTCTCCCACTCGTACAAATAGATTTTCTGAGAGTATAGAAACTTTTTAATTTTTTGAAAATAATGTAAAATCATTCCTCAAGTGGCACAATATAATGGCACATAATGATGAACAGTGAAGTTCATACATCCAGCTGTAGCAACAAAAAGAAGCTATTTTTTTTTTATTTTTGAATTTTTGCCTTAAAAGATTAGTTTCTACAGACTAATTTTGAAACTTTTAATACTTCCAGACATTTCTCAAACAAGAGCTTTGGGCCCTGCTCAACCGATTCTGAAGGCCTTCCCTCGCACTCAGTATGGACAGCGTAGGACGAGAGCCTTTAATGCCACTGGGTACAAAGTCTAAAGCTGACTGGAGTATTCTCAATCCCAGGACAGTATATTGTTTTGTATGCAGGCATTTTTCACTCCCCTCTGCTACTGACACAACATTTACTTCAGATACTGTTTTTTTCAAACTGGAAAAAGGCCACATACAAAAATGGAGGATTCCAGATGCATGCCAAGGCAGAGCACCATCTTAATTCCATGGTGGCATGGACAGAGTATAAGAAGGGTGTTGAGAACAATATATCTTTGTTCCAGGCAATGGCTAAACAACACCAAAAAAGGTGTAAGAAAACAAAGTACATCAAAACAACTGCTGATGTCCTGCTGTTTACAGCCACCCAGAATGTCACGTTCTCACGTTATGGCTGGTTGCTATGTCATTGTTGACAGAAACGTCACTTCCGGGTCCAGACCGTTCCTGACCAAACTGCAAAACAGTACTGTACAGTGCTGTGTCCTGTGTTTTAACAACAGAAGTGATGCGAATAAAACAATAGCCAGAAGCTATCTTTAGTTAACATTATTAGCTATTGTTTTGGCTTAAAGGAGAACTTGCGCGATAACTCGCTAATAAAATAGCATTACCTGCATTCTGCCTGGAGCTGCCGTCTCCCATCTAGGAACTGTACTTTTCCTCAAAAAAATGTGTTTGGGATTTGGTCGCCTCCTTGACTGGTAGTAGTCATCACAGTCAAAATGGTCGCTGCAGACCCTGTGGTCGTCACTTCGCAGTGCATCGATTGGGGTTTCTGGG
>JBAMHX010000008.1:6323204-6342982 GCA_037177515.1 Pseudomugil tenellus | reverse complement strand
ACAGGATCGGTGATAAAGGGCAGCCTTGGCGGAGTCCAACCCTCACTGGAAACGAATCCGACTTACTGCCAGCAATGTGGACCAAGCTCTGACACCGGTCGTACATTGACCGGACAGCTCAGTTAAATAATTAATCATTGTTAAACCATCAAAATCCAATATAATATAATGCATTAATGGTGATAACCAGGTAACTACTATAAGCAGTATCAAAATGAATAAAAACCAATAGATGAGAGGATAACGTCATGTCTGGCTGTTGTTTCTGCTCATGCATCAAACAGATTGTCAGCACTCCCTCTCTCTCTCATCACCCACTTAGCAATGTGACATTTGCGCTTGCGCATTTGAACACCAGGAGTGTGATTATGACTGACAGATGTGCTAACATGCTGAGACTATCTACTAGACAGTACCCTATACACTGTATGAGTAATTGCTCTTAGCTTTTAAATAATATCAAATTAATTCATGTTTAAGAGAGAAATGAGTGGTTTTGATGTGGACACCGCTCCGGTGCCTAGTACTAACAAGCTGCCCCTGGAAATAATGCAACAGCTCGAGCAACATTTTGACGGGCACCTCATAGCCATGACATTTACTAGAAGTGACTCCCTGCAAGATGTATTACATGCAAACAAACTCCCTAACAGTACTTCATTTCAGAGGACAAAAGGAGTTTGAGGGGTTGAAATGTCTTTCTGGACAGGACGATTTTGAGGTTAGACATCAGTCACTGCTATCAAGTCTATGTTTGATTCCTGTCTTTTAAATTAAAGTGACTTTTTAACCTTCTCAGGCTGGATCTCGCACCGAACACAGAGGTCACTGCTGCTGGGTAAATCCTGCTGTAAAAGCAGGAGATCCTTTATACTTTGTGGGTTGTGCATGTTTCTTACAGATAAGAGGGTACATTCCTACTTTTTCGGAGCTTCAATATATTACCTCATAATTTTGTTTCATCATAGCAAATATATTATTGAATAAGAATTTAGCATCTTTACTATTTTTTATAATATTTAAATTTTTCAAACGCATCGCTGCCGTTCTCAGGAAAGTTGCCTATTGACATCATGATTATTTTCTTTCTTTAAGACTAAATTAAGAATGTAAATCTGCTTTTGAAGCTTGACTTAACTTTGGGACTTGCCAGTCTTCGAAATATACCCATTTAATTTTAGAATCAGTGCAATGGCCAGGACAAGCTGCTGTTGAAAGTGTGAACCTATGTAGCTTATAGTGGGATTTGAAACAAACATTACTCAATTTTCTCAGCACTCCTGATGCAAAACTACAAAACAGAAAAAAAGAACAATGGGGATAACATTCAAAACTGACTACTTTACACACTTGCATATAGCTATAAAATACAGTCATTTCACATTTTGTTCAATTTTGGTTGATATGTTGGCCTGTACCCTGCCTCTTGCCCGATGATTGCTGGGATAGGCTCCAGTTACCCGACACCCTGAATTGGATGAAGCGGTTAAGAAAATGGATTGATGCCTTTAGGTGCTTGATTAGGTGCTTGATGGAGAACTAGCTAGCTGACTGAATGAATGAATTTTCATAGAGAAAGACCTGTGAGTCGTTGCCTTGATTTTTAAAATCTCCCATTATCATGAGTAAGCTTTCTTTGGCTAGCTTCCCGTGGCATCATTTACTCACAGCATATAACTAACTGTAAGCCCCCAGGTAGAACATATGGACTGTGTGATTATGCTTTTGTCACATGAAAACCTGATAAAACTACTCAGTTTCTGAGCTAGTCTGCTTCATTGAACATCCTATGTGTTGTGCACATTGAAACATGGGACTTGGACTTGGTTCCAGCATTATATTCACAATTGGCAGAGGAAATGTCTTAGTGAATGATTTTGTTTGAAATAAGATCCATATAAACAAATTAAATACAACAAATCAAATTAAATACCTACATCAACAAATGGAATAAAAGTAATACTGATAACCCACTTGACTAACGGAGTGACGGAAGGCCGGGATGGGGAGAGAGCTGGAGCCAATCCCAGCTGACATCAGGCGAGAGGCCAGGTACGCCCTGGACAGGTCGCCAGTCAGCATTAAAGAAAGATAAATTATAATCAATTAATCAATTTCTCGAATCACTGTGGTTCCTTTGTTCTCATGGTTTTGGAGGGAAAAGTCTGGACAAGTCGAAAGGGTTGTGTTTTTATAACTTTTTATAATTGTAACATGTTTTATGCATTTTTGTTGGATAAAAACTCATAAAATTGTCGTATCTGAAGGCTTAAAAGCGCTCATCACATCTCTTTCAGAATAGCAATAGAATCGCTTGACATTCATTAACAAGGCTGTCAGCTAAGAAACTTTCCCTTGAAAAATATCTAATTATAATTTTGCACAATCAGGAAATATGTGCACTTTGGCAATAACATGTTTCATTTCTGTGTCCTATCCAGCGATAATATAAAATACAATTAACTGTAGCTCATTTATTGAAATTATTCTGAATGATATTCTAATTCATTCCTAAAGCTTACTTCTTCTAGAAGTTTTTTGTCCTTTTTTAAGGTACTCTCTGAATGTTTGAATGGCAGTAAATAAAAATTCCTGTTAGTGTGAAAACATGCTCTCATTAATCACAGGATTGAGACTTACTTAACATACACAGGAATTTTGACCCTAGTGGCCAGAGTCAGTAAGCTGAGAGCAGTGGTTAAAGTGAAAAACACAATAGACACAATTTTCCACTTAGGATCCAAAGCCCCATATTTATGAGAGCTTACAGTCATGGAAGGACAACACTGTGTACCACCAAACAATGGTATATCTTAGAATAATCAGCCTCACTTCAAGCTGGAAATGATATATTGTTTACATCATTAAGAGGTCTAGAATAGGTTAATAATATTTTGAAGCCAATGCATTTGGCGCTGCTTCTGTTCTCGGCTTCCAGCAGAGACGAAGTGAGACCAAGTGTACCGGCCTTAAGCTGGTTCTCTGGATGCTTCAGGTGTCCTGGGTGAAGGAAGTTGCTGGTGTAACGAGGGTTTGAGGCAGGCTTGAGCGAATTAGCTTAACTATTCGGAAAATAACCAACACGATTAAACTCTTAAGGAATCGATCAGTTACTGTTGCATGCAATTAACTTTGGTAGTCTAGACTTTCTTTTGTAGCTGATTGTCGATCGCTTTACGAGATTAACATAGGAAGACACGTGAATACAGATAACGCGGACTCAGGCCAAAAAGAAACAAACGCAAAACAAAGAAGACAATTAACACGGCACAAAACTTGAGGACAAGAGCACGATGCGGGCCTAAAGAGAAAGAGCAAATAAAAACTAAGGGCCAAGAGCTAAGAGCCGAGAGCTAAGAGCCAAGATAGAGAGAGAAGGGCGCTGGAACACTTAAACTCAGCGGGTCCTACTCGCGGTGTTTGGTGTCTGCCAATGAGGAAGCATGACGTCATCGGAGGTGGGCTTTTGGGAGAGACTGCAGGTCGGATTACAGACGTATAATTTTAGTGATATTTTTCCCAACCTAAAATCATAATCTGTTTCACACAAGCAATGGTGGTTGGCAGGATGCGGCATCAGTTTCCTTGTACCAAACAGAAGGTAATGCATTTTCAGAAGGTATCTGGAGAAGGAAGATAAATTATTTCAACAGATAACAGAGAGGAGCATTTTAAACATTTCCTTTAAGACACTCTGGGTGGCACTGTTTAGCTGTCATATAATTCATTGGTCAGTCCTTACATTATTTTTAAATCTAGAAAGTGATTCAATGTATAAGGTATATTCCACGCAAGTGTCCAGGTCCATTCCTGTCAAAGTTTTGGGGATTGTAAGGCGAAGTCATGTGATTTTGTTTCAGTTTATAGATGCAGTTCTGGGTTTGAAGTCTCAGTGACTCAGAGGAGAGGGGTGGGGGGGTGTTGAGAGACTGGATGGACCCCCTGGCTTGTCCTTATTTTGTTGGGTGAACTTCAAAGACGGTTGAAAAAAAGAGAGTTTTCACTTTCCCAGTTATTCTCTAATTTACACTGAAGTGTCTGATTAAATCAAACAGGTTTGTTAGTCAAGATGTTTCTGGGTTGTCAGATTGAGAGATGGTGGAGCCAATCCCAGCAGACAATAGGCGAGAGGCGGGGTACACCCTGGACAGGTCGCCAACCAATCACAGGGCCACACACATGGACGAACAACCAGGCACACACACACGCACTCCCATGGGCAATTTAGAGCCCCCAATCAGCCTATCCCCAAAGTGCATATCTTTGGACTGTGGGTGGAAACGGGTGAACCCAGAAAGAACCCATGCTAACACGTGGAGAACATGCAAACTCCACACAGATAGGCCACCGCCCAAGCCAGGGACCAACAACCTGCTCTCTATGAGACTACAGTACTAACGACCTTTAACCATGCATGGATTTTGATGTTAATGTGTGATGTAAATAATTAAGTAAATGATCATATTTTAATCTAAGTGTAACAAAATCTGTGTAAACAAAATTAGCACCAAAGAAGTTCATGCATTATTATGTACTGTGGACTACCTTTTGCTTTGGTCATGGCAATATCTGCTGTGGCATGCTTTCATAGGCTTCTGCACTCTCAGATTTATTTCCATCCAGTTTTTCACTGCAAACCTTTTTCTCCAGTTAGCTAATTAGCAGTCTCTCACTGATTAGTAGTTTTCTTATGGCTACAAAGATGTTCAGTCTAGATCCCTTGAGTTGCTTTCTCCCTACGCATGTGAAAATGGTCTTACTTTTACTATTACACAGATACACAGATCTAACTTCTGTCTTAATTTTTCTTTATTTTATTTCACTAAACGTTTAAATGATCACATTTCTTTCTGTAAGACTATGGTTCCCAGGTATCTTTCCAGTTTTAAATAATATGTTGGACAGTTCTTAACCCAGTTTCTGCAATCTCCAATGATGGATGCCAATGATTTGACCCTTCAATATATTTTCTAATACCACATAACATATTTTTTCCACATGCTTGTTTAAAAAATGAGAAGCAAGCCACTGGAGCAGTTGAAGTCAAATAACTTGCTTCTCACTGTAAGATGTGAACCTATGCAAGGATTATACTATATGGCAGGGGTAGCAAATTCCAGTCCTCAAGAGCTGCAATCCTGCAAGGAGTTTCCCTGCCACAGCACAGAACTCACACATCAGACTTATCAGACTTGTACAGAGCTCCACATCAAACTCCGCAGAAGTCTGCTAATTACCCATTGATTTGAATCAGCTGTGCCGTGGCAGGGACACTCCTAACACTTTAGGCTCTTGGCACTTTAGGATTACGGCTCTTGAGGACCCCAGTTGGCCACCCTTGCTATATGGCATGCACCTATTTGCTCATCCAGGTGGTAACCCTGTTGTTGTTTTGGCCTGGCAGTGTATTTTCATGGTTACTGCTATGTCTTGAGTGCAGATGCTGACACAGCTCCATAAATTTACAGACATTTTGTTTTATTTGGACATTAGTGAAGGATTTTTCTCTTTTGTTAAGTTTGCAAAAAGAACATGTACATGTTTTTTTCTCAGAGGCATAAGACGACTCCCTGTCACACCGCTACGACTCTGCTTGGATGTGCAAATGTTAAAGAGCAATACCTTGAAGTCACATGTCAGTGTCTACACGTGTAACATTGAATAATAATTAACAATGTGTGACATATAGTGTCAGTATAAGAACTGATGTTGATGTTTTTGGGAATGTGGCACTTTGTGTAGTTGTAAGGTGACCTTGCTATGCTTAATCATAATGGCACCATTGTTTTTACATTTGATGTGATATTTAACAAAGCCATGAGTTATTTCATAGGAGAAAATTCTTTTGCAAAGGGGAAAAAAGTCCTATCTTGTATGTGTAGTGACCTGAGAGACCAGTGAAGTCAGTTTTTACCCAATATGACAGCAAACATCTGTTGCAGTCTAGTGACTTAAAGCAATTCTGAATTCCTGCCAGGTCCAGAAATTCTCCTTAGGATGCAACATTTTTGGCTGAAAGAAAGTGAAACACTTGAAGGTGAAGGAGCACTTTCTCAGACCTGTAGTCTATTCATGCAAATAGATCATACTGCAGTAATTCTTTCGTTAAGGTAGAGTTCCTGCAGTACAGGAGGCCGAGCTAGGTCAGGCCTGATGCTGCTCATTACATCATTTGCAGTTAATGAACTGAGTCTAGTGCAGCTTACAAACAGAACAGGACACACATCTCATTGCGTCATTGTATTCCAGTCAATGCTAGCTCCATAATATAAACATGACTGCAGTTAAAGCCAAGTTCTGGATTGGATTTGTGGTCAGGCACTGTGAACGGTTGAAGACTCTGCTGGACAGTTTGTGCAGAAGCAGCTATATTAAAAGTTCAAGTTTAATTGTTTTCTTTGTGAGCTCCCACTACATCACAGCTTTATTCTCCTACTGTTAAAGTGTGTACATTATATCTGCAGTGATTCTGTAACTTCTCTAGTAACTCACCGCCCCTCTGCTACAGTTTGAAATGAGTTTCGGGATTTAAGACCAGCTGAACCATGGTTTGTTTATTTGTTTTATTTGTCCAACTTCATCCTCTGAAGCGTGCATATTACAAGAACTGCCTTTCTTCACAGAGAGCTGCTTCTTTCAACCCTGACTGGAATGTTGTACACAGTACAACTTGTCCTTTCTTACTTCCAAGTCTACTTTCTACTTCACATGTAAAGTTAGCAAGTGCATACAATATGTACATATAATGTGTACATTTTTCTAGGGGTGAGTTATATTTCAGTTACTGAGGAGTCCTGACTCTTGGTGACAGACATAGTGTTCATTGTTTTCATGTTACTGACCTTATAGATAGTGTTTTTAACCTTAACGTTATTGCTCTCATAAGATTTAATTGGCACATTTTATATTTTAAATAGCTTATAACATCCTGAAAATACTCTACAACCTTTATGAAATTTCAATATGAACTCACTCAATTTTTGTCACTAGTCTTCAGCACTATAATATGATGTGAAATATTTTGTATTCATTATCAATATATATAACTAATACCACCAGGGAAGATCCGAACAGAGGCCTTTCTCTCTGGAGTTTGTGTGTTCTCTCCATGCATGTGTGGCTTCTCTCTGGGCACTTCCTCACACTGACCAAAGACATGCATGCTAGGTTGATCGGTCACTCTAATTCTCTCTATTAGACCTTTTCCATTAGTACCTACTCTCCCCGGCTCTAGTCGGCTCGACCAGGCTTCAGGATGTTTCCACTATAGATGTTGCGTACCGAGTAGAAACTTTTGCAGTACCTGTTTTCTTGAGGTTCCAGGCAGGGAGAGTCGGGCTGAAATCTTGAGTACAGAGTGCCATGATTCTTCAAATCCTCGATTCAGTTTGATTTTCGATTTTAGGTTGATAATTTGATTAGATTCTCGATTTTAACATAATTAAATAATAGGCACAATAGCCTATGCAATTTTGGACTTGTCTATTCTACTATTTTCTTTTATTAATTAAATTGGACAGTATTAATTGGACAGTAAATCATATTTACTTTATTTATTTCAACATATCTGGGACATATAAGCAGCTTTCATAAATTTATTATGTAATATATATCATATTAGGCACTTATAGTCTAATTTCAATGATTTATTTCTAATATAAAATTAAAAATCTTGTTCTCAGTCAAGTTGAAAAACAACACAAACAAATAATACCGATGACAACAAACTGTAGTCACAATCATTATTGACACAGTCTGCTGTGACAGTGATGTAACACTCAGTTGCTCTTGAAGTCCAGACATCTGTTGGTAAGCGAGTGACTGCATTGCTCAACCCCTCCCAAAGTTTTTCTTTAACATCTTTATATATTTAAGGCGACTCTTTAGCCGTAAGATTTGACCTCCTGGGCATACTGTACCGTGGCTCAATAAAATGCTAATAAAATGTTTAAATCCTGCGTTTTCCACCACTAAATAAGGTTGCAGTTCTGCTGCTATAAATAGCCCTGCAGCATTAGTTATAGCTTTCCCGCGAGCAGAGGTCTGTGGAAGTTTTATTGCAAATGATTATAGAATAGTTAACTAGACCAGTGTTGCTGTTATCCCAGTTGTCAAATCTAAATCTTTGTGATGCCGATAAATCTCTCCTGCCGTGTTCGTAGTGTTTCCTGTAGCAGAGAAAAGTGCACGCACATAGCATATCATAGCACTGTGGTGTTCTTCTCAACAACGCGAACATTGTCAACATAACTCACTGGAAGCACAAAATATTTTCACACTGGTGATTTTAGAGAACCCACGCCATAAGGCTGTGATGTTGGACCCCCGCCATGGCAAAAACCCCCAGACCATGCAGGCAGCAGCTCCAGTGTGGAGGATCCCAATGAGGAAAACACTGGAGTTAAAACTAAATATATATAAATATTTTAAAAATTAAATAAAAAAATATATAATAATAGTAAAATAAAATCATATAAATAAATACTAAATAAAGAAATTAAGAAACATTAAAAGCAGATTAGAGCATAAATAATAAAAATATAAAATAAAAAAATCTAAACAGTGCTTAATAAAATGTGCATAAAGCAGACAAATAAAAAAATAAACAAATACATAAAATATAAATCAGCAAATTAATTAGTTAATTTAATTTTATTGAAGAAAAGAATTAAATATAATAAAATAAGATAACATTAATTCAGATTAAAGCTAAACTAAAAAGGTGGGTCTTGAGTTTCTTCTCAAAAACATCAACTATCTCTGCAGCCCTGAGGTATATCCTTCATGTGAGCTGGATAACTCGAGCAATTTAGACAAATGGATTTTGATACTCAGTGTCAGTACCTGTTTAATTCCCAAAGAGGATGACCTGAATTGAATTTCACCATTTTGGGATTTATAGTCTCCTCACTAGGTGGTGCTTTATGTATGAAAAATGGTATTTTTTTCTCTGGAACTATTTACAGGTGGATTTTGATATTCAGGATACCTGTTTAGGTCCCCAAAGGGACGACCTGTATTCAATTTCACGATTATTAGATTTATAGTATCCCCACCAGGTGGCGCATTATGCATGAAAAACTGACTTTGACTTTTGGATATTTTTGGATATTTCTGGAATTATTCGTCTCATTGACCTCAAATCAAGTGATCTCAGGATATATCATGTCCAGACGTCATACCGGGCTGGTTCAAAGTTTCAACACCAGGTGGAGCTTTGGGACTGAACATGTGCGACATTTTATAATTGTATTGTGTCTATTCGAGCATTGAGGAATTGGAGGATTGGAGAATAGAAGCTCTTCATTCTAAATGCTTTGCCAGTTTCACAAAGTAATTCAGGGATGGAGTGTGTCCGAAGCTGTTTTGTCTTTTTTTTGTCAATTTTAGTGCAAGTACAAAGAAAACTTGACATTTTGAAAAGAGAAACATGACAGCATAAGCAAGGAGAACAAGAAAAGTCAAAGCAATATACCTTCAGATGAAAAATACCAAGAAAACAAGGTTAAAAATAAAATATATCTGAGTCAGTTTGTGACTGAACTGCAGAATGAATGGGAATTTCATCCAAAAAGCCAAACATGAACAGATCAAAACAAGGTTACAGAAGAAGTCACAGTGGGGATGATTGCTTTAAATGATGCTCAATGTTTGATTAACAAAGAGAAACTATTTGTTCTGCGCAGGTCTTATGAAACAAATAAATTTTAAAGACAAACACATTTCCACTGTTATAAATGAAGGAGGAAGATGGAAGTCATTACCGAAGGACTCTTTTTCTCGTCCTTGTTCTATTAATCAAATTGTTTTTGCTGATGATGTCATGACTGCATCATACCTGGCATTAATCATTAAAACTTTATTGTGAAAACAGACATAATGATATTGACATTCCACACCATAATTTGATAAATAATTTACGGTGAAATTGGACAAAATGCTCCAAAACTCCATCCTGCAAAGCTGATCTTTCAGCTGCTATACAAGAAATTTTAAACACACAAACACTTCACACACACACGCACATGCACACATCTTCTTTGAAGCATACAAGGACAAAACATCATAGATTTACTAGAGCTGTGTAAGCACAAAGACCCCCACTCAGGTTCACAGCACAAAGTGCCACAATCGTCACAGCTACCTGGAGAACAGAGTAACTAACTGCACACATATATAAGGGGTACAACTGAGCATGACACAAGTTAATACAGGGCAGAGGAGCAGAAAGCTAACAAGCTTTTTTAGCAACTGGGAAACATCAACAGATTAACGTTTTAGTCTCACGGAAAGACCAGGAGAAACTCATTTATCATTCATTTCCAAAAGACTGGAATTCTGTAATGGTCTTTTAACAGGTCTTCCGAGAAAGAACATAAAACATCTGCAGCTTATCCAGATGCTGCTGCTAGAGCTTTAACTACAAACTAAAAGATCTGAACACATCATACCAGTTTTAAAATCTTTACACTGGCTTCCAGTCAGTCACAGGATAGATTTTAAAACCCTGCTGATTGTTTATATTGTTTTGGCTTACAAAACAATAGCCCAAAAGGCTCTTGTCTACTTTGACTCATTAATCCATAGCTACATTCCCTCTCGACAGTTATGCTCAGCCAGTGAAAGACGCCCAGCACTACCATCATTACGTGGAGCTAAATCACAAGCGAGACTCTTCTCCTCTATTGTTCCTCGGTGGTGGAACGAACTGCCAAACTCTGTTCGTTCTGCAGAGTCCTTATCTACTTTCAAAAGCAGGCTAAAGACGCAGCTCTTTAAGCAACATTTCTGCACTTAGTTGTGATCAATAGGAAATTATACTAACTTGAGAAATTTGTTCTAGCTCGTTGCAGAAACTCAGATATAATGAACATAGGGAACAAAAAAATAGTGCACCTAGCACTGCAGGCAACACCTGTACCCAACTACACTACAGCAGTTCGACTGCACTTATCTATGACGTCCTCTACTGTTTGATTTAGTGCTTGTGTTGTTCCTATTCTCAGATGTAAGTCGCTTTGAAGAAAAGCGTCTGCTAAATGACTGTAATGTAATGTAATGTAATATAATTCCCAGAACGGTTTAGGACCAGAATACATCTGTGATATGTTCAGAGAATATAAACCAAGCAGAGCTCTTAGATTCAAAGACTCTGGTCAACTCGTCCAGACCAGAGTCCAGACTAAAGATGCAGCATTTAGCTGTTATCCTGCAAACAAGTGGAACAAACTGCCAGTAGAGATAAAACTGTCATGATGAGTAGAAACTTTTGAATCCAGGTTAATAACTTCTCTTTTCTCATGATCTATGAATTAAATCTTAATTGTAACTTTGTGTTTCTTATTCTGCTTTAAATCATTTGATCAAATTTCTGATCTGCTATGATTAAATAATGCTTTTTATATTAACTTTTGTTATTTGTTGTTGCCTTTACAACCTTTTCATGCTTTATTTTCATAATCTGTAATCTCTTAATTACCATTGATAGACCAGTTTCATTTCGGCGCAGGATCTAGCCAGTCTGCAGTTGGGAACCGATGAACAGGAACAACTGCCGTTTTTCTGCTGATTTTCCCCTTCAGGGCGGGTGTCTTTGCTAATGTCCCAGGTGGGAGAAGGCTGAACCAGAGTTTGACGAGGGTCTCTGGTTGAATGGGTGAAATGACTCTAATAACGGAGTCATAAGAAACAAAACACACTGTCAGTAGCTTACATTAATCGGTTCATTCAATTGCATTCATTTTCTTTGAGTCTAGACTTTTTCTTTCTTCATTAAACTACAGATTACTTGAGAACTTAGACAAAAGAAGAGCGTGGAAAAATATAATGACACAGACTCAGGCTAGAAAAAAAAGTACGATCAGAGCATTGCAACAAAACTTAAAAATGCAGAACTAAACAAAACAAAAAGCAAACATTGAACTGAGTTTTTCAGGAAGTAAATTTCTTTTAAACTGGTTTTCTGTGGGTGTGAATACTGTCTCCTCCAATCAGGAAGAAGAGATGTTGACGTAAAGGGTGGAGTTTCTGATGAACTGGTGAAAAATGAAAGTATAAGTCTTAAGAAAATGTACTTACTTTTTTTAACCTAAATCAAATGATAAACATAATTGTATCACACTGAGCAAGAAACACTATCATTGTATGGATGCTGAAAATGGTTAGTTGCTTACAGAAATTCAAGCATTCTAAAACTCACAATTATCCAACTTTCAGGAACAGTGAAATGATACAATGAAGAGGTTCAGTGTTCTTTAGTAATCTTTTATCCTGAGAAACCAAGCAGGATGCGCTTTCTCACCTACAAATCCCTTTTGTTACCGAAAGTCTACAAAATATTTATCTGACTCCAGTCTCTTCAGGAGCATGGGAAAAAGAATCTTTAGGTGAATAAGTCCAGTTTTTGGTTTGACATGAAATCAGTTTTTTTTAAATTCACTACACAGGGTTAGGCTAAAATAAATAAATAAATAGGATGAATAGTCTAAACACACTGGTCGAGGTGTAGCTTTTGTCACTAATTACCTTACCCCACACCTGTAAACCAAAATAAAAAATAAAAAAAGTGTTGGTGAGGGCATCACAACATAATATCTGTTATTTTCACAAAGTCAATTTTCAGATATAAAATGCAATTCAAAACATGGATATAAGACACTGAAGAAGAAATAAAAGCTTTCCTGTTGGACCAATGTCAAGTATATGTGACAGGAGGGGTTTATACCTCCTTGCCACTAGATGGCATTGGGTTGCCAGCACCACCACTTATTAAATTGGTGGTGCTGGAGTAGCATAAAAGCACAGGTGGTCTGAGGTTTAGTGATCTGTTTTCTTTGGTCTGGTGGTTGCAGCGGCAGGTTGTCGCGGCTGGGTGCAAGAGGAAAGTTGTAAGGGTAAGTCTGCAACTAATGTCCTCATGCGAGCAGAACTATGAGCCAATTTCTGACACATCTCCCACACTCACAGCTGGGGGTAATCGCAATTGCGGCAGGTAGTGATTGCGCTGCGGCTAGTACCTGGATGTGGTGAGTCTGTCCTGCCGTAAGCTTCATGCCGCTGTTTGCTGTATTGATCGTGTAGGGTGTGTGTGTGTGTGTGAACAGGGCGTAAATGCACGTATCGCATCCTTGGCTGCCGCAGATGAGGGTCGGGACTCAGCGGAGTTCAGTATCGGCCAACCTGCTGTTCTGGCGTGGATAAAATAAGGACACTCACAACTGCCGCTAGTGCGGAAGCGGCAATGTCTGGATCTTGGTCTTCTTCATAAGTCTGAATTTTTGTTGTTTTATTGTTTGCCCTTTTTGTGATGGCATATTTTTAATAGGTTTTTAATTGTTTGGCTTTCGGGTCATTTAACTTTGTATTTTGTGTACAGATGCTGTGGGCCCAGAACAGCATTCCCCTCCTGGTGGTGGTTTCAGCACAGGGGTTTTGGTTGATGTGTTTGCACTGGTAGTTTATCCCTTGTTTTGCTTAATACTGCTAATGGTTGCCCAAACCACCTGTGTTTTTAAAAATGTCTGTTTTGTGTTCTTAAATATTAAGGACATATTCCAAAGGATTATTTTTGATTATTTTCTTTAATAAAATTTATTAACTGGAACTGACTCTGCCTTCTGTCTGCCTAGCTGCCACAGTCAGAGGTGGAAGGTCCCCAGGGGTGAAATTCCCCTGGGTGGCGTTGTCACAACACAAAGAACTCCAGCCATGCCCTCATCTTGCCACATTCTGGCGTTGCCGGCAGGAACAAATACATTAAAAGGCCGAGTTGTTCAATAGTAGTTATTTTGAAAGTTTTTTTTTCTTTGATTGTTGTTGTTTTGTTTTTTTGGTCTAATTTTTTTTATTCTTTTTTTCCTTCTCTTGAGTACAGTTGGAGCCAGAACAGCAGGGTTGGAATCTCGGAATCCCAAATCAGATCATCACTTGAGTTCTGTATAGTGGGTGCTGTACATCATGGAGGAGGAGGTGCAGCAACTTAAGAAGCTCAAGGCGCAGCATAAGGCTGATCATGAACGGTTGCTGCGGGAGCGGGCAGCCCTCTAGGTGGGTGCCAGCAGTTCCTCATCTTCCTTTGCAGGCGAGGCCCCGGCGGTGAGTGTTGGCCCTGTGACAGAGCGCTTGGTGGTAATTCCTAGAGACCGAAGGTGTTCCATGTTTAATGGTAAGACTGGCATGGGGATAGCTGAGTGGGTAGAAGAGATGCAAGCTTGTGTGCGTGCCCGCCAGCTTGCTGCTGCAGACTAGGCCTTGTTTATATTTGATCATTTGGAGGGGGAGGCAAAAGAGGAGATTAAGTTCCGTTCCAGTAGGGAGCAAAGTGATCCAGCTCAGGTTCTTGACAAGTTCTAAAGGAACTCTATGGATGTACGGAGTCTTAAGTCACCTTGCAACAGGCATCCTTTTCTCGACACCAGCAGGAAAGGGAGATGTTGCAGGAATTTTTTTTGGCTCTCATGGCACTGATGGACCGGATAAAGCAGAGCGCACCTGATGGAGTGCCTAATGCTGGTGTCCTGCCTAGGGACCACTTTATTGAGCATGTCTATGATAGCTCTCTTCGGAGGGAGCTTAAACAGCTTGTGCGGCAACAACCCGGGGCCACTATGTTGGAGCTCCGTAGTGAGCCTCCCCCGTCATGGGCTTCTAATGTGTCGTCGGTGTCAGAAGCCATGTCATTTTGCCCGGGAATGTAAGAATGAGCAAGCTTTCCCTCAGCGTCAGGGGAGTGCTGTTGCAGGACCTAACGTGAGTGCTGCTCCCCCTTCCCGTCCTCCTAATCAGTCGGAAAACTGAAGCCCACTGAGCTGCTGAGCCACAGTTCAGATGGGGAGCCTTTAGGTTTACAGAATGGTCTGGGGACTGCTCTGATTGGACCCTGTCCAACGATTTGTGTTTCAGTTGGTGGGGTGGAAGTCACCTGTCTGGTGGACACGGGTTCTATGGTGTCAACCATGACAGAGTTTCTTTCAGCAACAGTTTGCACCTTGGGGTGGTGAGCGCCTTCAATCATGTCACTGGCTACAGCTTCGTGCGGAAAATGGCTTGGCAATTCCATACATCGGCTATTTGGAGCTAGATGTGGAGTTTTGTGGCATGGTGATACCCAGCTGTGGGATCCCTGTTGTTAAAGACCCTCCTGGTGCTGTCTCCTCTGTCCCTGGGGTTCTTGGGATGAATGTTATTTGCCGCTGTTACCAGGACCTTTTCAGTACTTTTGGTCGGTCCCTTTTTGACTCTCTTCCTGTTTCGGAAGCTCCTGGTCCGATTGTGGCAGCACTGCAGCAATACCACCAGTCTTCTACTTTAACCCAGGGGGATTCTGCTCATTCAGTGAGAGTTAGAGGAAAGCGTGTGGTGCGCATACCTGGCGGAGTAATGAAATTTATAGCTGGTTCTTGTTCTGAAAAACTAGCCAGTCAGAATGTTCTTTTTGAGCACCTGGAGGCAGGTCTGCCTGCTGGGCTCTTGGCCTCCCCATGTCTCCTACACGTTGTTCAGGGTACAGTTTATGTTCCGGTAGTTAATGTGGGGACAACAGAGGTTCTCCTTTATCCACGGACTGGGTTAGGAGTGTTAAATATGGCACAGATTGTTAGCCTGCCAGCTAGTGTGACTGAGGTTGAATCAATGACAGCTACAATTTCAACACAGACTGTGGCTGACTCTGTGCCAGGTAAACATGTTGGATCTGTCTGTGCTACCAGAACAGGAACAGACTAGTGCTAAATCCTTGCTTGAGAAGTATCAGTCGGTGTTTTCAGCGCATGACGGTGACTTTGGTTGCACTAGTCTGTTGTCCCATGAAATCACTTTGATGGATGATGTCCTAGTTCGGCAGATGTATCTGCGCATTTCTCTCTCACCAATTGTCTTGGTGAGAAAGAAGGATGGGAGTCTACTCCTGTGTGTGGACTATCGTCTTCTTAATGTCAGGACCGAGAAGGAACGGACACACTCGCGGATGTAGAATTAACAAAATAATCTTTTAATTTACAATCAACACTGGGGTAGTCACACCAAGGAAACAAGACGCACTGACAGGGAACACAGGAAGACAGGCAACTTAAATACACAGGGAAAACGAGACACAGGTGAAACACATGAGGGCAATCAGGAGGATGATAGGAGGGAATGACACACGAGGGAGGGACCAGACGAGAGACCTGGGAAAACAAACAGAAGGATCATTAACAACAACACAGAAGAAAAACAGTATAAAAAAACAAAGAAAAAGTCCTGGATCAGGAACGAATCCTGACACCTAGTTTTATGTGTGTATCTGAACACCTGCAATATGCCTACAGGTCCACCTCAGATCCCATCACTGCTGTCCTACATGTGCCCCTATCACACCTGAAAAAAGACTCAAGACTACGTCAAGATGCTCTTTGACTGCAGCTCTGCATTCAATACAGTCATTCCCCACAATCACACCCACAAACTGTAAAACCTCGGACTACATCCCATCCTCTGTGACTGGCTTCAGTCTGTCAGGATAGGAACAGAACTTCACACAGAATCATCACAAAAGTTGACACACTAATGGGGTGTGTTCTCAGTCCCAACAGCTGTGCTGCCTCCTAAAAGGACTATATTATCCTGAAGTTTGCAGATGACACTGCTCTGATAGGATGCGTTGCCGGTGGGGACAAAGCAGCCTACAGGAGAGAGGTGGGTTCTCTGGTTATATGGTGGACAACAATCTCACCCTCAACACAGACAAGACCAAGGAGATGATCGTGGGCATGAGGAAGGAGAGTAACCCTCACCAACCAATGCTTATTCATGGGTTGGAAGTGGAGAGGGTGAGCAACTTTGGAGACTGAGGAGGATCGGAATGTTACCGAAAATCTTTAGCAACTGCTACAGCTGGGTCGTTGAGTCCATCCTGATCAGCTGCATCACCATGTAGTACGGCAGCTCTACTGTCACGGACTGCAAACACTTGCAGAGAGTGGTAAAGACCGTGTCTAACATCACTAGGACCCCACTCTGCAGAGCACCAGCGCAGAGTCCACAGGAGAGCTGCCTCTATCACCAAAACCCACCCATCCCCAACATGTAAGAGTATGTAACACTGGACTGTACATCTACAAATACTGACTGTTCACAATGCCAACACACCTTATTATAATAAATATTACAAAATCGCAATTTTGCACAATTATTCATTCAACGTTGAATGTTGCACAGTTTATGTAATACCAGGCGGCAATCTCTGGCTGCTGATTTTGAGGGCAGTCAGGAAGTGACAAAAGTTGCAGTGCACCCCTCACCGCTAGA
Source organism: Pseudomugil tenellus (assembly GCA_037177515.1). Lineage (NCBI taxonomy): Eukaryota > Metazoa > Chordata > Actinopteri > Atheriniformes > Pseudomugilidae > Pseudomugil > Pseudomugil tenellus. The sequence goes on along the minus strand of JBAMHX010000008.1, from coordinate 6,325,696 downwards.
GAACTGGCCACAATAGAGAGCAATGTCCATAGATTCCTATGTTAAAATGTCAGATTTCACAGCTGAAATAAATGTTTACAGAGTGGCTCCAAAAATGTTTTTTGGTTTAATAAGTCAAATTTCCCATCCTAAGAACTCTGGGCAGGGTGGATTTTTTTTCTAATACCACCGTTTTGATGTTATTTTATTCTCAATTTTAGAGGTGTGTCCTTTTGATTGATATGTATCAGAAGGGCTATCAGCGCCATGACTGGATGCAGCTGCGTGCTTCCTGTTGGCTCCACCGTTACGTAGCCCTCTCAACTCGAACTTTTCATTCATTTTTGGATTTTCCAGTGTAGAGGAATTTCATGTATTAACTTAATTACCTTGCTTTTAATTAATGTCTAGAAACTCTGGGCGGGGTGGATTTTTTTTCTAATGCCACCGTTTTGATGTTATTTTATTCTCAATTTTATTCTCAATTAACTTAATTATCTTGCTTTTAATTAATGTCTAAAAACTCTGGGCGGGGTGGATTTTTTTTCTAATGCCACCGTTTTGATGTTATTTTATTCACAATTTTAGAGGTGTGTCCTTTTGATTGATATGTCTCAGAAGGGCTATCAGCGCCATGACTGGATGCAGCTGCGTGCTTCCTGTTGGCTCCACCGTTACGGAGCCCTCTCAACTCGAACTTTTCATTCATTTTTGGATTTTCCAGTGTAGAGGAATTTCATGTATTAACTTAATTACCTTGCTTTTAATTAATGTCTAGCTGAAAGGTCTGACCATAAGGCTCCTAAACCAGTGCTTCTCAATTCCAGTCCTCAGGCCCCCTGCACTGCATGTCTTAGGCATGTCCCTACTCCAACACAGCTGAGTCAGATTCATGAACCTGCCCATCACATTCTTTGCAGCTTGTTAATGAGTCAGTCATTTATTTCCTGTGTGTTAAAGAAGGGTTGCTTCTAAAACATGCAAGGCAGAGGGGCCTGAGGACTGGAATTGAGAAGCACTGTCCTAAACTGATGTCATTCTGATCTTTAGTAAATCTAAGAGCTTGGTTGTTGTAGCTGAAGCAAGGCCAGCGTCTGTTTAGAAAACAGATAGTGACTATGTGACCAAAGTCTTTAAACAAAGCTCCCCTATCTGACTATGGCAGAACATCTCCAGACATCTGTGGGATCCACAGGTCTTTGGGGAATATTCTCCCCGGGTTATGACCTCATACCATGTCTTAATGTTTTGTCCCTTCATGTTTCAATGTTAATTGTATGTTGAACTTCTTTTACCATCATTATTAAATTTATATTCTTCTCAATCTAAAGAAACCAGTGTCCTCGTCCTTGAAAGGAAAAACGGTCTCCTACACCAGTAATGACGAAACACCAAGATGGTGACGGTAGGACTCGCCTATTGGCTTCAGATCCGCTCTTCAGAAACCAATGGGTAACGTGACGTACGCGCTGTCCAGTAATTATATACAGTCTATGTGTAATACACATAATGCACATAGATTATTCTACTAGTAGTTTAAATTTAATTTTTCATGTTTACTTTTATGCACGCCCTTCTTGAGTTAGTGTATTCTATGCACTTCATAGTATTATCATGTTGAGATTAAATTGTTCCCAAGACTTCAACTCCCATCTGTGCGGTGCCCTGAGTGGAATTTCTGGAGGCTCAAATCATATGAAGTTGCAACAGCTAAAGAATTTCATTTCATTGCAAAGACAATCAACCACTCACACTCACAATTTAGATTGACCAACTTACCTAACCCCAATGTGTTTGGACAGTAGAAGGAAGTCAGAGATCCTGGAGTGAAAATACAAACTCCACACCGCTCAACAGTTCTGTGCTTTGTTTGCTGGATTTTTGCTTCTAACGTTTTGTATTGTCCCTTTTAACTTAACATTATAGTCGCTAATCATACTAAATACAAATTCATTAAATCATCTATAGTAGTCTAATTTTTTATGTGTATTTATAAAATGTTAAATAATAAAATATAACTGTATGGCTAATAAAAACTACCAGATTCCATTAAATAAGGGTAACAACTTGACTGACAGAGGATGGAAAAAACAGAAAAAATATGTACAATATTGCAAAATCAAAGATGTCAGACCCTCCAGCATCATACTTTAATCACAACTTTTCTGTCTCAACATTTTAAGCTGAAACACATTGGTTCTGTTTGGGCAAAAAGAAATTAATTTGAAAACATTCTTACAATTTATTAGGTTAGAAAATTAAACATGTTCATGTCAAGGAGTCTATTTTACATAATTGTAGTCAAAGGAGCCATTTTTCCAGAAGGACAGCAGCCTGACAGTTACAGGGCAATTGGGAAAACTCCCAAAGCTCCATATTGGCCCCTTAGGCTCTACATCAGTTGCCAAATGGTTTGTAAAACAGGAAAATGATTGTAAAGAAGAGGAGAAAAAATTTTCTTTAATTTGTACTCAGATACCTCTCATCATGTCACATCTAAATAATATATATAT
>JBAMHX010000008.1:6287751-6298209 GCA_037177515.1 Pseudomugil tenellus | reverse complement strand
TATTAGCAATTCACATTCTTAAGTCTTTAACTACTAGTAAATCACAATATGCAATAACAATTGGAACTAGATGTTTATCCGGTTTTTAACCTTAAAAGCTTCTATATTTATTCTCATTTCATAAAGTTAAACACCATGTACAGTTTCTCCTTTGTTTCAGTTTTTGTCTCCGTTTCTCTTATAATCATGTGTCTTTTTCAATCACCTACGATATAATATTTCTTCTTTGGCATTAACCAATAAGTTTTAGCGTTATCAACATCAGAAAATCTCATATGGCATGAAAAACATAATCTAGTGTAATATTAGCTTGGTACTGGTTTCATCCATTCATTTCTCACTTGTATTGGGCATGTCTCCTCCCCATAGCACTGAATCCCGCTAGCAGTAGCATCGGTTAGCAACTGTTTCAAGCTACCGTTTCACCATCAAACTCTTACACAACTTATTTCACCCACAGACAAATATGCTTTACTCTTTACACAGTGCTTTCATCCAGTTATATGCAATATACATTCAACTTAGTGAATATTTACCGACCTGTGGCAGAACAGAGGAGTCACACGTTGAGCCTGGTTGGCTTCACACAGGAAGTTAATTTTTCCCAGTGACTACCTTGCTCTTATGCCATTAGCGCAAATGGCGCCCTCTAGCGGTTGGGAGTGTCTTAATATTAAAAATACAATGTGATCATAGAAACAAATACAAAACACATGAAACAAACAAAATAGAATAGTAGGGGTGTCTGCTTTTCCTTTTGCCATTAACCCAACCCACTACATTTCATTTCATTCAAATGTATTTTTTTCCTTTTTGTTTATTCTCTTTTATCTTTTATTTTGTATTTTATGTTTTTGCTTTTTTGTGTTTTATTCCCTTTTGACTCTTCTTTTTTATAAGTGCAGCCTGTGGGGTTTAGCTCTGGTTTAAGCTGAATTGTTTCTCTCCAGTGACCAGATGCAGAAATGCTTTCTTAGCACATAATGACAATATTCTTGATTATTGAGGCTACTGGTGACGAGGGCTGCAAGAGTAATAAATCGTGTTTTTCCTTTCAATTGGAACAGTGGCCAAGAGAGTTTTTCCAGGTATATACAGGATGCTCTGTGATATGGCAGGAGGAATTTTAACCGTAATGCACTGAGTTACTTTGAAACTTCCTTTAAGGTGTGATTTCTTCTAAACGGGCTTTACAATCATCAACAAGGTGGATTGTTATGGAAAATCTTCAAATCTTAGCTCAATTACCTTACTCTTGATAAGAGTCATGCTGAAAGGTCTGACCATCATTTTCCTAAGCTAATGCCATTCTGACCTTAGTAGATTGTTACCCTGTCCCAATACCCACACTACACCCTACGGCCTTCCACAAAGTGTGCACTTGGTCAAAGTACGCATTAAGTATTCGAGTTTGTAGGTCACAAGTGTGGAAAAACAGGAGAATTGGGACAGTAATGTTACGCCATCAACTTGTGCCATTATGTCATGCTTGCAACATATAAATACATCTATTACTATTTGGTAACAGTGAATTGACTTCAAAACACTTCAAGCATATTTCCAAGTAACAGAGAAAACGTCAGATATTATTACACATATACAGCGTAGTACAAGAGAAGATATTTCAATGCTTACACTAGCAACCACATTTTTTCCCCACTGGCACAGGTTGATAAACATCACCATTTTCCCATTTTCCAGTCCAAAACGTCACATGCAGCAATGAATTGTGGGTCATATTCTTCGAAGAAGTCCGTATGGATGCAGACTTCACTGAAGTATGGACTCAGGTTGCAAAAAGGGCAGAGCGAACTTCCAGTCTGGAGAAATGCAGGTATTGGGACAGGGTCTATCCGTGTTGTCCTTCCTGACGTGGAATATGTTTAGATGGGACATGGGTCCCTTTCTGTTGTAACAGAACACCGTCTGCATTCTGTGACACACACACAACCAGAATCTTTAAACAAAGGTGTTTCCAAGCGACTGATGAATGATGACTGATGATTACTTTTGGCACACTGTGTGACAACGGATATCTGGAATGATTCTTCCAGAGTAACATTGTACTTTATTTGTCTTGTCTTTCATGTAATTTTCTCACTCTATGTTTGAATATTTAACTTTGTTCAAATTCTTTTAGTCTGGATTTATTAAATGTTCTCAATCAAGAAAACAGACTCCTCGTTCTTGACAGGAACTCACCATTACGGGACTCCTCAGCTTTTGTAATCCCATTGTGTGTCAGTGGGAAATCCAGAGGCAGACCATTTAGGAACATTTGATATTTAACTTACTGTAAGTAATAGAGATCTTTGTAACTGTATATCAGGAATACTGCTCAAATAAACAAAACACTATCCTACATAGCAAATGCAACAGAGTTGTTTTTGGAGTGTTGGCAAAATGTAAACATAAGGAGAGTTAATTCTACCCTTTGTAGTGTTATATTCCTCATATTTAACACTAAACGGACAATATGTGGTGTTGAAAATGAGTGTCCATTCTAAGTGTTTCCAAATTAAATCTGAGTGTCAGTATGATAATATTAACTCTGAATTCGTCACTCTAAACTTCCAGTATCGATTTAACACCTGAAGCATCAATTTGCTCCCCCCGCCCAAAGTTGCAGCAAGCCATGTTACAGCACAGCACTTGACAGAAGTTTTCTCAGCCGTGGTTCACAGTCGACATTGCCAGTGAGTAAAACTCATTATTTCATCGCTATTTCTCTTCTTCTATTCAGATTTTTTGTGAATGTACTGCCTAGATGTACTCCTGTTATTGTACATGATAATCATACTGATTATTGATAGCCCATTATTGTTTTGGATTAATGTTTGTTCCATCGGAAATAAAAAAAACTGTGCTTAAGTAAGCGAGAAATTAAATGGTATTTCTGTTAAGCAGTTAGATAAGCAAAGAAAGATAAATATAAATAAAATAACGGTCATGTTTAGCGGAATGCTAGTATGACATTAGCTAACCTCACTTCACGCTTAACAATATCTCGTTAAGGTTGTTAATGATTCCCCTGATGGCCCTGTGATAGGCTGGCGACCTGTCTAGGGTGTACCGCGCCTCTCGCCCTGTGTAGCTGGGATTGGCTCCAGCCCCCCCGCGACCCCGTTCGGGAATAAGCGGTAGAAAATGGATGGATGGATGGATGATTCCCCTGATTTTGTATGTGTTTCCAAATCAGTTTAACTTGTGCAGACTTATTTGAAAAGAAAATAATCCTTTCATTATTGTGTGAAACACAGGGGATGCTAGCAAAGGTGAAATATGGAGGAGTGCAAAAGTACATCAAAGTACCACAAAGTGAAGCGTGCTTCAACTTTGTTCAGTTTATTCAAGATGGTTTATAGAAGGTTTATTTTACTCAAAACATTCTTACATTCACAAGCCGTTATGGCGCAATACATTTTTTTTCATTTTTACTGTATTTCTTCAATACCTGGCAAATTTAGTCTACAAGCGCAACATCTCACTGAAGGCTGCGTTGACGGATACGTCAGGGACTGAAGTGGACGAAGACATATTTAATGAGCTCTTAAAGTTCGTGGTCCAGAACGTCAGAATTGGGTACAAACAGCACCCAGTAATGGAAAAATATTCCTAATTTGGATTTTAATTAAGAAATTTCTCCTGTTAAAAAAAAAAAAAAACAAAAAACAGTTTGGTTACTATTTACTGAAATATTCTTGTACCCGTATTGTTAAAAAATGTACCTTTGACATGTTTTCACACCAGATGATGCAGTTAAGACAATGAGTGAAACTGTTATTCATATCAGTTTATGTACAGATTATATAAATGACTAAAAATGACATTGTCATAAGTTTTAAAAATAATACCATTTTCTTTTGTTGTTCTCTTCATTATTTTAGATCTTACAATTAATATAGTGGAGGAAGAATCAAGATTAGCCGTGCCAGATCCAGCATCAGTATTTCCAGCCAGATGGTCAATATTCTGGTTGCAGAAATGACAGACTCATACGGGTAAGTTTTCACTCACAAAGACCAACGGAAACACATTGATTAGGTACAATTGTAATACAAATTTTGTTTTAGAAGGAGGATTCCACCCATAAGTGTTCGGACCAGCTATGCACTCGGGATTGTGACCACTTTTCCTAATCACCAACATCCATACTCCAAAAATGGAAGTACAAATATCTTGATTTAAAATGGATACGTAGCTTTAATATTTTTGCTGGAATTGTTAATGTTTGACTGATTGGGGACCCTAAATCGCCCTTAGGAGTGTGTGTGTGCATGGTTGTTCGTCTATGTGTGTGGCCCTGTGATAGACTGGCGACCCGTCCAGGGTGTACCCCGCTTCTCGCCCGTTGTCAGCTGGGATAAGCTCCAGCCCCCCCGCGACCCCGTTTGGGAATAAGCGGTAGAAGATGGATGGATGGATGTCAATGTTTGACAGTTTTTTTGTATTATTAGCTATTCGTATAAATGTGTTTGTTTGTATATGAGCAGGAACATTATTATGATCCAGAGACTAATACTGGCTATCTTGCCTGGAGACTCAAGACAGTCCAACAAAACACCTCTGATGGCCTCCGTTTGCGGCCTGATTACATGGAAAGTCCAAGTACCCATAGAGATTCTCTGCTAATTGCTAAGCTCTCTCAATATTAAGACACTCAACAGATAAAGCTATTATTAAAGAGAAGGTCAAAGCTACCTAGGAGTACAGACACAAACTGGTTCATGATCAGGATGCAACATTGTCAGTCATTGATGTCTTCCCTCGTTTCCTGGACACACCTGAATTGTTGAGCATATGTGTAGAGAGTGCTGGACTTTATGGACTTTGTTTCTGTTCAAAGATCAACCAGGACTTTTATCTGATTTTTGGAGAAAAATATATCTGGAAGGTTTCTTGCAAAGTGGCCATCCTATTTCAAGAACAAAGTCATTGCTGAAAGCCTGAGTCTCCATCAAGTCCCCATATAGAGGAGTTGCAGGCATCCATTGACCCTAAAGCTGAGGATTACTTGGGTAATGAACAGTTTTTCATATCTAAAACACTCATTTATTTCATATTTAACCCCTTATCTCCTTTTCTTTAAGGATGGGATGGGGATCTATCAGCTCTGCGGCTGCATCTTCTGCCCCCAACATCAAAAGGCCATAAAAAAATCAGCCAAGATTAGCTCAGCACAGGCAGCCAACCATCTTGTAAGATTTGCTGAGGTATGCCCCATTAACATACTTGTTACCAAAATAATGGCTTCTGTGTGCTATTCTTGTTTGCAAGTATTTTTGAGATGAAAGTAAATAATGGAAAAAATATTTAAGCTTTTATGTCTTTTGTGAAACTACAGGAAGGAGCCAGCCTCACTACATTCTTGGAGAAAGTTGATATAAGGCAACCCTTCCTCTTCTGTGTTGGCAAGCCAAGGAAAGAAATCCGGTGGTTCTTCATCGTGGTAGACCAGAAACCTGTCCCATGCAGTGCTTTGACATCAGTGGCTGCTTTTGATGGACTATTCAAAGCGCACTGTCTTCAGCATCTCTTATGATGAAACACTTTCCAGTTTCTACACTTTCATCCAGACAACCGTGTATAACATCGATGTTGGAAACACGAAAGGCCCACGAGTCAAGGAACTGAGAGCACGATTTCTGCAAGACCATTAGTATGTCACCAGTTTCTAAGGTCAGAACTCAGTTAACAGCAACTGTCTGACAATGTTCTTGTGTTTTGTTTGTAAAAAGAAACCACGAAACATGTTCAAATCTTTGTAAACATTTCAAATTTCATCATGGTTTATATCCAGCAAAAAAACTTGCGTTTGAAATGTGGAGAGATGAGTTTCATCTTTGTGCACACTTGTGCCCAACTATATGTGGTGAGGTTACCTCAGAGGGTAAATTTGTAACACAGGTAGGATTCTGAAACAATACGTGGCAGAAACAATACTTTATTGAAAGTTTTACAAATGATAAACGAAGGTCAACAAAAAACTAAATTTTAAAACTATTTTATTTTACTACATAATATAATCTTAAAAGGGACCAGTAAGATTTAACTTATGCCTAAAGTCTAAAATGGTAGAAAATTTACTTACAAAAACTAAACCCCAGAGACTAGCTGGAGCCACCGGTGGTGAGCAGACCAACAAGGATGTGTTCGGGGGTGTCACCACATACTCACCTCAGACACAGCAACCGACACAGCAAAGGAAATGTGTAAAACAAAGAAACTTGTGATTCCCGTGCACAAAATCGCATGCAAAGTGAGGGAACTTCTCCAACGTGCCTAGCTCAACCACCAGGAGGCTCCTCACATTACTAAAACAAAAAACAGCATTAACAATATAGAAGACCCAGTTTAAAGAAACATATTTAACACAATATCAAAAATAGGAATAAACTTGAAAACCAAGACAGTTTAAAAAGGAAATTCTATAAAATGATTCTATGGTAAAATGATATTTAATCTAAGAACAGGAATTACCAAAAGGAGGATGATAGACTATTTAATTTGACCGAGACTGTTGAATTAAAACTCACGACAAGTGCAAAACAACAAGTGTAAAACAGTAAGGAGTGCAAAACAGAAGCAGGTTTAGCCACCTTCCAGCAGGGTTAAGAACTCCACCAGATCAGGAGTACCATCCACCAAGGCACAACAGCACTTAAATGCCAGAGGCACCAGCAGCAGCAATAGGGCAGAGCAGCAAGAAAGTTACTGCCATGTTGTGAGCAGCTGCCTTATATCTGCTCCTAACTAATGGGCGGGACTAAGGGTGGAGCTTACCAGGAAGATTCATGGGCTGTGTGAAATATGACAACCCCACTACAAGGAGGTGCCTTGAGGACAGACATTTCTGCACAAAAAATCATATACAGCTTTCTTCTAGTGTTATTCAGTTCAGGTTACATTTTTAAGGCACTTCTGGATCCAGACAGCTATACAGATCGTGGTTTTATACGCCACTGCCTACAGCAGGTTTTTAACTGTTGCCTTTGCATTTTCAGATTAGCTCATTTTACTCCTTAATCTTTTCACCATTCTCTGCTTTGTTATGTTAGTTTTTTTATATTTTTATCTCTTTTTGACTCTTTTTTTACTGCTCAGTGATTCTTTGACAGAATTCCGCGCAAAGGTTAGAATCAGTAGCAATCCTTGCGTGTAAAGACTAAGCCTTACATGTCCAATGGTGAAACCCTCACCAGTCACCATTTAATCTGTTTGTTTTTCTGAATTATGTTAGTTAGTATATTCTCTTTCTTTGTCTGTTTTTTGCTTAATCAAAACATAGATAACTGTTTTTATGCTGATATGAACATCACTTTCCTAATTTATTTATGAGAGATAATCAAATCAGCAAAGTTCCTGTTCAAGCCAGAAAAACCTTACCTACCCTCTTTAAGATATAAAGGCAAATATTTTCAATTATTATTCTAAGCATCTCATTTTCTTAAAAGATGCAGGAAAATGTTGCACAATAGGAACGACATTTATGACTGCTTTGTGAGACTGTTTTCTAGACACTCTTACAAAGGCGAACAGTGCAAAGTTGTTGTGACCCATTAAGGCTGAATAAACATGTTAACGAGAGCCCTCTGGCACAAGAGTCTGGTACTCCAACTTCACACATGCATCATGAAGCTACAGGATGTTGGAAAGCTTTATTGAATAACAAAAAAAAAGGCACATGGAGAGGTCATCTTCCTGTTCTGGATATATCCTGAAAATTTCATGCGAATCCGTCCATAACTATTTGAGTTACGTTGTACACAGACAAACAAACAGGCAGACAGATAAAAACTTACATAACCTCCTTGGTGGAGGTAAAAATAATCAATCTTGTACAAGACTCACTAAAGAACCAAAATGTCTAATATATATATATAAATATGACATTTAAATATATACAGTTTATGGGTCTAAAACTGGAGGTGAAGTCATGTATCCATGTATGCGTGGCTAGATGGGTTATGTGTGGGAGCAGAGCCAAGCTCTTCCACCACTTCTCTCATCACACAATGAATCTTCTTGTCCTTTTAAAACCTTAGTACCAACAGTTGAGTGACTTTTGGAACAGATAGTGCAAAATTGTATCAAAATGGACATTTCCAAAGACTCATCCGAACTGTGTGCACTAAAACCTCTCACTTTATCAGAGGTGATCTTTACAGAGATAATGTTGACATATTGCTTAGGATCTTAATAAAGACTTAGAGCTACAGCTGCATATGTTGTAAAGGGAAATTTAAAGTCTATGTGTTATTTTCATTTATTCAACAGCATTCACTGATATTAGAATTGTACGTGTCCCTTTTATATGATGGTAAAAGTGTTTTTTTTTTTAAAAAATGGGTGCGTGCAGAGATATAATTATGGATTTACAAATATCAAGCAGAAAAAAAAACAGGCATTCATCTCTGTTTGTTGCATCCCTGTCCTGATTTATCATTGCTTATTCTCTTCACTCCTCATCCCTCTACCCATTTATATCCTTTCCCATTCTTTTATGAAGCATTCATCTGTTGTTCACTCCTTGGACTCTCCTTTCTTCAGGTAAAACCTGAAAGTTGGGGGTTTTTAAATGACTGGAATTTCTTACAACCTGAGGTGGTCTATCATGAATCTCATTCCTTTACCTGTCAGTCAAGACACCTCATATGGTCCAGTCAGGAATCACAAATAGAGCTTACCCACACTTTTTAAAACTTTTCATTAATCAATAATATCTAATTGTTATGGTGTGTTTATTGCTGGTGAAACACATCTTATTGGTTGATACAGGTAATGTATTAGTGGTATTAGTAACACATAACATGCTGAAAAATAAAAATAATGACTATTTTCTGGTGACTGGGAGTTCATATTGCAGGTTGGAGACATTTTTATCATGATAGCACAACCAGACGAATGTTTTCCTTTAATGACATTTTGGGAATGAGCATCCAAATCGGGTGGATTGGGTGGAGTCGAATGTCAGTGTTGTTGGACATTCAATTCCAGCTTCCAGCGTGCGATAATCCAGCATCTTTCCATCTATTGCTTATAGATTTTACTGACATGCACCGTTTCCTTCAGACAAGCTAAGGATAAAAACACTGATGTGCTGATTGTGTACTTGTATAACCTGTCGGCATAATTATTCACCTATTTTTTTTTATACAAACAAGAAGTATTTTTCTGACTACTGAAATCAAACTTATTTTGCTATCTCGACCAACAAATTATTTTCAGCAGAGGACAGAATCAGTCCTCCTCTGTGTTAATACAGCATCAGTTGCTAGGTTAGGTCAACTAACAGCTTGGTTCTCTGCATTTAAACCTAAATGTAGGGTTATTATGAGTCATACTTTTAGTTTATTAAGTGCATAATTTTTATTCTAATCTCTGACCTCTAGAAGACAAAGACTGGATCACCCACCCTAAAATAATGAACCATCTCCAGCGCTATTTTATACCAAAACAAACAATTCCAGTAAAACGGTTTTCCGTGTCCACTGTCACACTGCAGATCACGATCTGTGGACACCGTTGTACAGGTACATGAGATTGAAACATTGATGGGAAATGTTTACAATCAAGCTGAAACATTCCAATGTAATCTGTTAGTGAATTGCTTGTAACCTGTCTTCTTTCCACTGCATTTCAGCTCAATAAATCAGCAGACTGTGCTGGTAAATGTTCAGTTCGCTGTGTGTTTGTTCTGCAGAGTGGTGAGTCACGCGGCTGGCGATGGAGCGGCAGTGACATTTATGGCTCAGGTGTAGGGAGGGCCCAACAGAGAAATCTAAAGTTAGACTACTTGCTCAATTACATTTCTTCCCATCCAACTTTATGCTGTCTGCTAAAGTCATTGTGTCTTACTGCTTTTTTCAGCCATGTTTGTCCTTCCAGATCATCTCTTTTCTCTGCATGCGTACCTGTGTATGCATCTAAACCTTGTTTTCATTTACTGTTCTTATTTTGATGTTTATAAATCTCCCCAATCTGCCTGTTTTATGCATACTATTGTCATTTTGCAGGCACTGCAGAGACACATCATGTAGTAAATCCAGATATACATGATGTGTGTGCCATCTGACTCAAAGCATATCAGTCAGAAGCTGTCATGCAGGAGGGGAGACACAGTGATGCTGGTGGTGTCAGAGCGACAGAAATGACTGACTTGTTGGTTTCTGTGACAGACTGGTCTAACAAGAAGCATGTCCGGGTTATATCTGTGTTAAAAAGCAGTTTTATGTTGAATGTACTCCATGTCTAATTTCCAGCACACAGACTATATTTCAGTTATTTAAATTTAAGATGTTGAAAAACAAAACAAAAAACAAAAGACACAAAAGCAAAATGTCATCTGTGGTTCTTGCAAAAAAGCCACTGACTTTTTTTTGTGTAATAATAATAATAATAATAATAATAATAATAATAATAATAATAATAATAATAATAATAATAATAATAATAATA
>JBAMHX010000008.1:6236858-6258557 GCA_037177515.1 Pseudomugil tenellus | reverse complement strand
TGTTGTCAATTGCTGAGCAATCTTGATAGATCAGGTGCTAACCGTGGAAACGTAACCGGAGCAAAACTGCGCAGGTAATCTCCAATTCCGCAGCAATTTAGCCCTCTTCATAAATCAGCCCCTTTATGTTTGTTAGCTGAGAGTTAGCTGAGGCCTGTACTATGAAGCATGATTAACTCAGCCCACAACTAATCTTTTGATTCAGTCAAACATTGAGCAACTGGGATAAGCTGTGCTACAAAGCTGCTTATAAGATTAGTGCGCGTGTACATAAAAGAGGAGGTGCTCGGAGGTTCTGACCAATCACAAACAAGGACAAACCCAGAGCAGCATATTCTACTATGGAGTAGCAGAATATCATTCTCCACAAATATGCAGGATTTAAAAATATATGCAATATAAGCTAAATATGAGCAAAAGAAACATTGTCGCTGCAGCAAAAGCAGGAAGGAATGCTGGCAGAAAATAGCGACTCCGTTAATGCAGAAGTTCACCAGATCATTCAATATTAATTAATGGGACAATATAAACTGACATCACCCAGATCACTGTATTACAGTATAAACATTACTGGGAATACTTTATCTACATCATATATCCCAGTTCTTTAAATGATCCGCTCCCATGTGAGTGTCAAACACAGAATATCTGAATATCTTTTGAAACCCTGGAGGAGCTGGTTTTCTCTGCATTGCAAAGTTTTTCATTTAGAAAGTCATGCTGCTCTTTCAGAAGTCTCTTCTTTGAGTATCTTCAAATCCTATTGAAGCTTAGTTATAGTAGGAGCTCTGGCACTCTGCTGAATTCTATCTACAGAAGAGACCTAAGAAATCCTGTATAACTTTTATTATTATTAATGTTTTTCATATAAAACTTTCTTTTTCTGTTATTTTTAATTACAGATCTATTGCTGATGTCCTGGTACCAGACACTCATGACATTCTCAGATTTGCCTAATCAAGTCTTGACTGACTTTAATTCAACCTGAACTTGTTTATATTGTTTGTAATTGGAGTGACATGACTTCTGATTATCATAAATGATTTTTTCAATTGTACCTTTTGATAATTATACATGTTTAACTGTGTTAGTGCTTGTTGGGAGCATCCAATAAAACCATTTTAATCATAGTTCTTGGTGACTAAACACAAAGTAGAGGATTTATGTTTTTATTTGTCATAAATCAGATGCATGTTTGGTGAACTGATTAAAATGTAAGACCACACTGAGAGTCAGTGTATCTGGCAGCCCACAGAATGTGATTATTGTTCAAAGCTTACTTTAATCTGAATCTAATTTTAATGGAGCATCTAATAATTTGCAGCTCTAATCTATCTTTAGGCAGACTTGTTAAATAGAACGGTCAGAATATGTTTGTATTTGCAAGAATGGTTGAAGAGTAATCGTGTGATAAGTACAAGTCCTACCCGGGCAAATAAAGAAATACTGAGAAAATTCTGGTCAGGATTTAGAGATTCACATGGATAAGTGCAGTTAATTAATCATTCAGTTGGTTTATTTTGGCTCCCTCAAGAAGAAACAGAGGTCTATGACTCATAGTAGAGTGCATTAATGAAAGGGAGAAATACAATATATTTAAACTGGCGGGAAATGTTTAAACTTGACATTTTGCTCATCGATAAAGAATGATTGTTGGTCCCATTTTGTAAAGAAACTGAGAGAGAAATTTTCCATTTTCACATTAACCAAGGTGAAAACACAGGAGGAGGGAAAAAATGTTTTTCCCAGGAAAAAAAAAACCCATTATCAGACACAAGACAGAATAGGGACCCACGTTTTGTTGTTGCACATGAAGTTCTGAGTGTAAATATTGAAAGCATCACTTGTCTGAAATGACTTGTACAGACAAGCTGCACTTGCTGTTCATGCATAGCTGACTGTCAGGTAAAAAAATTACTTTTTGTAACAGTGAATCATCAGATTTCACAACATGAAAGCTTTGTCAGCTTTTTATCAGCTTTTTTTCCAAACTTGTTTTAGCATGAGTAGTAAAACGGCACATGCCAGTCAAGTTCACATACCAGATTCTAATTATGACTGTGCCAAGATTAAGCGGTAATCATTTTGTAGTTTCGATTAATTCTACTGTGGCAGTATAAAAAGCGACTGGTGTTCGAGGTTTCACTTTAGTCTAGCTTTAGTCCAGAAGTAACCAGTTAATACTGAACATTTTTAAGAGCTGGAAAACTACAGCTTTAAATTAAAGGGTTAACGTCTCTATAAACAATGAACAAATGCTTCATTAATTATGTGCTGTGTGCTGTAGTGCTGTGAGAAAACAGATTAAAAAGGCCACATCACCTCTGTCTGGAGCTGGAAAAATCATCTCGCCAGCTTTAAACTTAAAACTGCCATTTTGTAGAATAGCTACTGTTTAAACCATAAATAACACTGGAACTGAAAACAGAGACGATATACATCTGAAATTAAATATGACTATTCTGCCAGCCTTGCACACAAAGTAAAACAGGTCATCAACCTCTTGCCAAGTCAATCATGTTTATCTGTTAATATGCTTATCTGTTTCAATTGTACATTGTAATATTAAGTGAAAGACTCCTAACTCTTCACTTTACACTGTAAGCCCAACCAGTCATAGATATTTTCATCATTGCAAGAGAATAAACAAGGCCTATCCACCACTTTTTTGGCGGACCCCGAAAAAACTAAAAAATAACATTTTCATTACTCAAACAATGGCCAAATTTCAAAGATGAATACACTGATCGCATTTTAATCAAAAGAAGACAGAACGGAGAGATTATTGTCCCATCCATCTACTCTAACAGAATGGCTATATGACAGTTCAGGGCTCCGGTTGTTTAGCTCCGTTCACCGCGATCAGGATTCAGGATGTTAAAAATGTGAGTTTCTTTTGGGTCTATTGTTGCTTCCATGCCCCAGCTTCCTTTTCTGTTTCACTGGAATCTTTTTAAACTTCATTTAATTTCATTAACTAGTCGAAGTGACAGCTAGCTACAGCCTCCGATGCTGCCTGCAGCAGCTCCATATTTACTTTGGCAAGCTGCCAAAAAGTCTGTGTTTCTGACAGGGATCCAATGTAAATAGGATCCTGCAGTAGAGTATTTATGGTTTTATAGTGAATTTCATCCTTTTTATTAAGCTGTTGGTTTGTGTTCATTTACTTCACTTTACTTCACTGCGCCATACTTCTCTCTACTCGGTTTTCATGCTGTCTTCTCCGACAGCCGCTTTCTCAAAGTCACACAACACATTACACTTTTAAGTCTGCCCTATGGTCATCAAAATACAATACGAAATAAAAGATACTTCATGAACTAACCTGAACTAATAATCAGAGTACTTACAGGCTCTTTGTGTTGCGCTGCTGCAGGTGGTCATGCTATCTAGTTAGCCTTTGCCTCTAATTTGCTACTGATTGTTCGTAGCTCAGATATATTTCTCAAACTGGATGCAGTTTATGATCAACAAAATAATAAGAGCAGAAGAAGATCATCTTGGTGGGTGTTTTAACTTCAGTGCTGCAACTCATTGTTGTGAAATCACCTCATCTCTCTGCATCATCTTGCGAGTAACTTTATGATCGTAACATGCTGCATTCATAAAATCTGTAAGTTTCCTCAAGTTTTGTATGTATCCAACAACAGCACAGGTCATCCCAGAAGACATTTCGGTGAATTTATCGAATTAAATCGCCCTGCTAAAATATGCGTTTTTCCATTCATTTAGCGAGGTGTCATGGCGACCTCCAGTGTTTCGTTCGGAAATTGGTGGATACTGCTGGGTATATCTTCGAATGCCCCAATCCTCGAGTAGACACAATACAATACTATAAAGCCGCACATGTTCAGTCATGAAGCTCCACCTGGTGTCAAAACTTTAAACCAGCCCTGTATGATGTCAGGACAGGATGCATCCTGAGGTCACGACCTTTCATTTGCACATTTTACATTTTGAAGTCAATGAGAGAAATACTTCCCGAGATGCAGCCAAAAATCAGATTTTTTGTGCATACCTGGTGGGGAAACCATGAATCAAAATATCGTGAAAATTGATACAGATCGTCCACTTGGGGAAGAAAATAGGTATATCATGAATCAACATTAAATTGTAAATAGTTCCAGAGATATAGTAGAAAATTGGATTTTTGGTACATAAAGTGGTTGGGGAAATGATAAATTCTAAAAACTTGAAATTCAAGCCAGGTATGGCTAAACATGTATGCTGATTATCGAAATCCAATTGTAAAAATTGTTAAAGTTATCACGCTCACACAAAGGATATCTGATGGTAGGAGCAGTAGCGATGTGGGCAAAACCATAAAATCCCAGATATTCTGCTTTCAGGATATAATTAAGATATAAACAGTGTTGTGCCAGTTCACACTTAAAGAGAACTAGC
Source organism: Pseudomugil tenellus (assembly GCA_037177515.1). Classification (NCBI taxonomy): domain Eukaryota; kingdom Metazoa; phylum Chordata; class Actinopteri; order Atheriniformes; family Pseudomugilidae; genus Pseudomugil; species Pseudomugil tenellus. The sequence goes on along the minus strand of JBAMHX010000008.1, from coordinate 6,254,153 downwards.
TCAAAGTTCAGTTCACAGAGATGAAAATGAACTAGTTGATGTTCATAGTTCTTTTTTTAAAAAAAAAAATGAGCTAATTTCACATATGTAAAAAAGAACTAGTTCACGTAATTTTGTTACATTTTGTTGGTACTCAATAAAACCTCTTCATCATCCATGCAAGTAACTGCCACTACAAAACTAAACAAATAAACCAATAAAGGATCAAGAGACCTGAGACAATTATTAAATTCAGCGGAAAAATAATGTTGAAAAAGACAATAAATTTTATCCCTTAAATAATGTGTGATCATAATATGTAGAAAATACAAGATGTAGTCAAAGTATAATGTATGTTTAATGAAACCTTTATTCACCCAAACCCAAATATGCAGGACTTCAAATGCTTTATAAACCCTATTCAGACATGGCAACCGGGTAATATTCTGGTATTTAACCACCTGCACTTTACCCAGACATGCCTATTCACACATGCAACCACATTACCAGAGATTATACTGTAAATTATGTTCAGACATAGCGGTAAATGTCTGTGTAAGACTGTCATCTTGGAAACAGGATATCATGTATCATTGTGAAACCGTGACAAGAATGAAAACAACAAAACATATTAGATCAGAATATAATCAGAATTTACCTGTTGAGAACAGCTCATTTACTGTTGTGATATCTAGTTCCACGCTAGCTTCGCCATCTATTATGGTCGCTGACATCGTGGTATTGCAACTTCATAGTTTTGAGCTTTGCATGGATTAATCACTTGCTATTTGGTTTTATTTATCTGGTGCTCCTCCAACTTGTCTTTGATGCGGTTATAAATGACAGAATCCCGTGCTGTTCCCTGCACACATTTTCTTATACTTTCATCAACACTTGCTGCCAGGAGTTCTTTGACTTATTATCTTGCCAGGTTTTGCTATTTTCTCATCTCTCGGTTATTCACTTGAGGTTTTAGTCTTCTGTGTTTACTTTTTGTTGGACACGACGTCATCGCTTCGTGCAGTAATATCTGCTCTCCTGGCTTCAGCAATGTATTTAGCTGAGTCTGACCTGTCCAGGATGTACCCCGCCTCTCGCCCCAATGTCAGCTGGGATTGGCTCCAGCCTCCCATCCCGCGACCTCGTTCAGAGAATAGGTGGTAGATAATGGATGGATGGATGAATGAATTGCAGGAAATAGCACTAGCCATGCTGGACCGTCATGATGTTTGATGTAAACAGTGCCGTAAAACCGGACTTTTCAAATAAGCGTGAATGTGAACTGCGTGTGCCGCTCATTCTTACCAAAGTGAGTGTCGCTCTCATTCACGTTCACTGAATGAAAACTCATTTGTTAAGTTGACGTTAAATATGAATGTAAGTTCATATGTAAGGCTCAGTGAACGTCGTTCATTGAACGCATTCATGCATATATAAACATGCAACAAATGTAGCCAAACACAGCCAAGACACTTTGATTCGTTATCAATGTCTCTAGGAATCTAAAAGTCTATAGGTATGAAATTAATGTAGGACAGAACATTGGATGGAAATTAGCAGCTTGGCGGAGAGCTGCACTCTCCGATGCTTTTCCAGATTATTTACAATAATATTTTGCTGCTGAGACAGCTGAAAAGTTTAGTGCTTTCTTTGAATTCATGGTAGTCTTTTATATTATTTTCAGCTTCATTTTGATCAGACATGCTGGAAAACTCTCAAGTTAATGAGGATAATAGATAACCAGATGCAAGGATTTTAAAGCATTCAAGTTATACAATTGAATCATGTTTTCTTAAGTTTTATCAGTGTTGTTCTTGGTCATACAGGAAATGACTATGCCTTGGGCATAATCCTTTATTGATATAATGACAATTAATTACTTGTGAAATTTAATACTGATCATAACTGTAACTCAAGTTATCAAGACGTCCTTACAGCTAACATGCTTCTTGTTCCCCTTCTAACTGATCCAATTTAACAACAGAATTATTCTTTTTCTCAAAAATAGTATTTTTCATTTTACATAAAACAAACAAACAGCAACAAAACACAGTAGTTACATAGTTTACCTCCTAGTGCTGACGACATCGTGCTACTACCACTGCTTCTTAGGGACAAGCCTATAAACATTCACAACACAGAGGAATGGTGTTAGATAATATTGTAAAACCTGTGATGAAACATGATTTTCCACTAATGAGTTTCAGAAGCGCTTAATACATTTCATTATTTCATACTAAACTGCAGACATCATCTCAACACAGCAGGATTTCAGACTCCTCTAATCCAAACTGAAGTGAAGAACTCAACAGGAGGCCACAGTGGGGAACACCATGGGGTTTGAAAAAAGATATCTTAAATGCATACGGTGCAAAGACAACTTTCAAAGGGTGTTATAATTCACATCTACACTACAGGATGTTCCCCCGTTGTGCTGTAGAGAGTTGCAGAATTTACATCATACAAGAAGGAAATAGAATCATATTGATCTGTCTAGACAGCGATAATTGCAGGACTGGATATGATTTAAACTATGTGTATATCAAAACCATTCAAATATTAATAAAAACAAGGCGTATGCCATCGGAAGCGGCGACTAGGAGTATATACCCAAATACCCTCAGTCCTCCTATTCCCCAATCCTCGAATAGACACAATACAATAATATAAAGCCGCACATGTTCAGTCACAAATCTCCACCTGGTGTTGAAACTTTGCACAAGCCTGGTATGACATTAGAACAGGATGCATCCTGAGATCTTGACCTTTTCTTTGCACTTCATTTGAGGTCAATGAGACAAATAGTTCCAGAGAAATAGCCAAAAATCAGATTTTTCATGAATAAAGCACCACCTGGTGGTGAAACCATTAATCTGATAATCATGAAAGCTGTGACATCTGTGGCTAAGAAGTTATTTTAGAAAAGAAATAAATCCAACTATGTACAGTTTTATAAAAACTGAAAGAACTGCATCTGTATCTGGTGAAACTTTACAGGAAGAATATACTGACTGATAAATGTCACCAGAAGACTCATACAGCTTCCATCAGACTCACTGCAGCTGGAGGCTCATAGAAAAGATCTATGCAAAATGAATGAGTCTGTTAATCATGACTGACAAAACTATTAACATGAAAGGCTTCTGTGAATTTTACAAAAAGGGAGAGAAAACCAAAAAGAACAATTCTGGATGTTCTGGATGTTTGGAATTGTTCTGGCTGTGTGAGCAAACCATATTATTTTATAAATGTAATCTAGTAATTTATCACTTTACGATTGACTGAATTTTAAAACTTAGATGACCTATCATTTTAAAGCATTTTTTGCACATTAAAAAAAAAATCAGTGATCTGGGCTAAGCCTCCAATCTTCTTCAATCTTAAATCCGCCCCGGGTGCCAGTTTACTGATCCAACTCTAGGATGAAAGCCATACTACTCCTTCTAAATCCAAGGTTCGAGTAGTGGAAGCTTCACTCCAGGATTATTGAATAGACCTTATCACAAAAGTTGCATATTTAGCTCATTTATTATAGTTGAGATCTCACAAAAAACTTTGACTCAGACTTCAGAACAAGAGTTCTCTGTTAAAGAGACTAATTTCTCTAATGCTGGTATCAAGAGGATAAGTGAGAGGACTAAAGAATAATGAGGAGTACAATCTTGGAAAAGCAGAAAGATTAGACAGAGGCATCTAAAGAAAACAGAAAAAGTACAGCTTAAGATGGATATGGACCAAGAGAAGCATCGGGAAGCAGACTCAGAAAAGATCAAGGGGACACGTGCTAAATCACTTTCTTTCATCATGTCAAACAGACAGCTCCTATGACTTTACAGGTTTGAACAAACCCGTCATGCCTGAGAAAACTGTGTTGCCAAAATACTTACTGTAGATATTGTCTCAAAGCTTGGGATCCGAACCAACTTGTCAACATCTATGTTGTTTTAAGCAGAACATCAACAAAGAACAATGCGGGTCATTTAACTGAAAAAAACCCCGAATTATTCATGTTTGGAGAAGCTGTGATCGATGATTGGCTCTTGCGAGAAACGTAGTGATGGGGGTTGCTCTTTAATGTGAAATTCCACCCTAAAGAGAAATGGTAAATCATTCTGACATGCTTTAGTGTCAAACTTAAAGGTGTTATCCTGAGTGTTAGGAGGGGGTAAAAGGTAATGTACCACTGGAGAATTTAACTGTATCATCTATATCTTCTAGTTGTAGAATGTAAATTTTAATAACACAAGTGAAACAATTTTATAAAACCTTTACATGTACAGACTTAACAGAATTTTGTATCACGTTTTTTTTGTGACAAATCAGTCTTAAAAACTTTACAGTTTTATATAACTTGTTATAGTTCTATAACTTAGCAAAAAGGCCATTTCTTTAGCTGGTTTCCTTCATGGTTAAGTATGAGTGGATGGTGAACTGTTTTGTTAAACATGGAGTGTGAGTCTGTCACTATTTGTCCAGGTGATAAAATTGCTTTACATAATATATAAAATGTTAGTGGTGGGCTCTTACAACACGTGTGCATAATCAAAATGGGTTTGTAAAGCCCTTCATTTATGTGTCAGTGATATTAGCTGATGCTGTAGATATTTTCAGGCCATACTTGCAGATCTGGCAGAGCTCATATTCTGGTGAATCAGGAGAAAATTGCAGTTTGGGGCAAATTAATTACAAACAATTAAAATGCAATTAATTAAGATAAATTAATTACAAAGCCTGTAATTTATTTCACAATTTTTTTAATTGAGTCCCTCCGCTTATTAATGTAATATAGCTACTAGGTTATTGTATCATTACCTTTGCAATATCTGAAATGTTTTCATGGGTGGGCTGCACGGTGTCAGGTGTGGGAAGGACGTGGACACAAATGCTGGATGATTCCACTTGGAAAAATATCTTTAATCCAAGAAAGTGAAGAGAGAGGCTGAAGCCCCTCATAATGCAGGGTTCACAAAACGTCTTGGTAAGGAGGGAAGGAAAACAGCTACCTTAAATACACGGTGACAATGAGAGACAGAGGGTAATCAAGAAGCTGGTAGAAGGAGAAGACACACGAGGTGCTGTGGTTAGCGCTTCAGCCTCACAGTGAGAAGGTTACTGGTTTGAACCTTAGCTTAGGCAGAAGCCTTTCTGTGTGAAGTTTGCATGTTCTCCCCGTGTTAGCGTGGGTTCTCTCTGGGTACTCCGGCTTCCTCCCACCGTCCAATGCACGTTAGATTGATGAGTCATTCTAAATTGTCTTTAGGAGCAAATGTGTGTGTCTGCTTGTTTGTCTATTGTGTATTATGTTTAATGTATTATTTAATGTATTATTTTACACTCTTTCCAATTAGTAGCTTTGTGACAGGATTTGAGAGGAGGACGAAAGTGTGGGTGAAATGCATGTTGTTCAGGAAAAGGTGCAATGTGAAACAGTTTGTTTTTTGTTTTATAACAGAGCTTACCACAACAATAAGAAGACAACTTTTGACAGAATACAGTGGGTTGGAGAAAATGTCAGAAACTTGATTACACATAGATCCTGCACCTGCAAGTATTATGAGAGAGGCCTTTTGTACTATCTGAAGTTAAACACTGCACAGATATAGCTTATATATATTTTTTTTTACAAAATTTTACATTGAACAACTCTTCTTAGATGTATATAAACAGGGTAGAAAACTAATTCCTACACAAAGTTGTTCCCCTTCTTCCATGTATTCTCTACCATTTATCTGGGATCGGGTGTCTCTGTGGCAGCAGCCTAAGGAGAAAAGCCCAGACTTCCCTCTCTCCTGCCATATCTGTCAGCTTATTGGGGGGATTCCGAGCTGTTCTCAGGCCAGCCGATAGCTATAATCTCTCCAGCATGTCCTGGGTTTCCCCCTGCATCTCCTCCCACAGGTGCCCGGAAAACCTCCCCAGGGAGTTGTCCAGGTGGCATCCTAAACAGATGTGGAGGACCAAACATCTCATCCTATCTCTAAGGGAGAGCCCGGTCATCCTGCAGAGACAACCCATTTTGGGCCCCTGTATTCGCAATGTTGTTCTTTCAGTCACTACCCACAGCTCGCGATCATAGGTGAGGGTTGGAGCAAAGATCAACTGGTAAATCGAGAGCTTCGCCTTCTGGTTCAGCTCGTTCTTCACCACGACAAACCAGAGCAGAATCTGCATTACTGCACATGCCACACCGATCTGCCTGTTGATCACATGCTCCATCCTTCCCTCACTCTTGAACATGACCCAGAGATACCTGAAATCTTCCACTTGAGGCAGGACCTCATTCTCGACCCGGAGAGGGCACTCCACCCTTTTCCAGCTGAGGACCATTCTGTTAGACAGACATCCGGGACATTTTGACGTAATTACATAGCAACGCAGCTCGCCATCCTAGCATGGGAGAAACAGCCCCTAGCCACACTACAGAGGAAACATAGTAAAATCCTGTTTGTTGTTGGCTGCACATCCAATATTTTTAAAAAACAAGGGGTTTAAGACCAAGTTCCATCGTATACCCTGTGGCTGAGCGCCATCAACAGATACCAAATACGATAGGACGTAATGGTGATGGTTAAAAAGTTGTTCAACTATACCTATGTCTGTACCCTTCTTTTTACATCCGGTAAGTGCACATTCTGTGATATTCTATACATAATAGTATATGAACTTAATAATAACAACCGCTAACTGTTAGCTAACAGTTAGCTAACAGTTAGTGGTTGCATTCAGAGAACCATAAATAATGGACATGATTGTCTTTTAACCTGGCTTCTTGGGTTGTTTTTAAAAAATCTGGCTTTGCATCTTAGATGAATTGTCATCGGGGTATTCCACTTTTGGCCCTGCTAATGGATCGTAAAACCATATACGCTCTGGAAGACTTTAAGGACATTTTTCCAGCCCTAATTCCTACGGAAGCATTTAGCCGTCACAACCATTAAAAAATATTTGACCAGTTTCTCTTTTTAATGTAAAACATATCTCGTAAAACATAACTGACACATTATAATGTTTTTCGTTAAAATGAGAAACTGGTTGAATATTTTTTAATGGTTGTGACGGCCAACGCTTATGTAACTTCCTTATATTGTGTGATTTCATTTGCTGGCAGGTGACATTGATATGAAAAGCTCATGTGGAATAAGTAAATCCAAATTTGGGAAATTCAAACCAACCTAAAGTGAGCCAAACACATATAACTGAATGAGACTAATGATAGCCAAAGATGGCGCCTTCAGTTGCCATAGAAAAATACGTCATCGTCTCACATTGGGAGGTGCTAATTATCATCCCAGCCGCACTTGGCTGTTAATTGCTCAAGCAAGACATGGAGTTCATGACCAGATGAAGTCAACAAAACTACATCATCTACAAAAAGCAGACAGGATTCTGAGATCCCCTCAACCTCTCGGCTGTGCCTAGAAATCCTGTCCAAAAAAAGTTATAAACAGAATCAGTGATAAAGGGCAGGCTTGGTGGAGTCCAATAGTCACTGGAAATGAAGGTTTGAACAATAAAGTTACGAAACACAGCCCACTTGTACTCAATATTCCCGGCCTTCATCGGGAATTGGTTGAAATTCTTCCAGAGGTAGGAGTTGAAGTTGTCTCTGGCAGCGAACTCCACCAGACATTTCCATCAGATCCTCAAAACACGTTTGGGCCTGCCAGACCTGACCTGTATCCTCCGTCCTCCCCCAACATCTGAGCCAGCTCACCACCAGGTGGTGATCAGTTGACAGCTCTGCCCCTATCTTCACCCGAGTGTCCAAGACATGTGACTGCCAATACGATAATTTGACTACAAAGTCGAACATCAAGCTGTTGCCTAACACGTCCTGGTGCCAGGTGCACATATGGTCATTCGTTTGCTGGTAGACATTATGGACAGTCCATGACAAGATCAGGGAGGGCATTCCTCCCAATCACACCCCTCCGGGTGTCACTGTTGCATGACAAATGACTGCACTGGCTCCCGAGAGGGGGGGATCCAATGATTTCAATCATCATAAGGGTCTTTCAGCTGCACTTGGTCTTGTCCTTCCCCAAGATACCTGTTTGCCGTGGGAGACCCTACAGGGGAATAAAGCACCGGACAACATAGTCTCTAGGATCTTCAGGACACACAAACCATTCCACCATCATAAGGTGGCAGCTCAGGGAAGGACACAAGGTTGATGCTCAATGCAATTTATAAAGCTTACTGCCATTTTTCTGTGACATAGTCTCACTACCTTTTTTTGTTAGGCCTTTCACAAACTATTTCAAATGACTTTTTTCTGTCCATTTCACAGACACAAATCTGTTGAAAGTGCTGAAGCTGTAATTGGACATGAGATCTTTTTTTAATGTATGAGTTTTTTAATTGTTTTGTGTGATCAATTGTCAATGGAACACAAAAACCAGAACACAGGACAGAAGATGCAATTGCTTTCTCTTTCTCTCTGAATTGGCAGCCAGGATGTAGCCAACAGCAAAAGTTATGTCACAGGAAGTGAGTGATGAGAGGAGTTATCATGTCCCCTCCTTTATCAGCAGCTAGATGATGAGTTGGGGAGAAGGGATAATGACATTGATGAGTTTGCCTCTTAACTGGAGGTTTGCTGGTGGAAAAAAGCTTTACCAAAACAAAAGAGACTTCGATATCTCAGGGTTAATAAATTGATCATAAAATGACATGTTAATACTAAAAACATAATTTTGTACAGTTTCTTTTAGGTGTTAGTCTGCAAAAAATATAAGGACAATTACTTGGATTAGAACATAATTTTGCTGTCTAGAACTGCTAAAAAATGATTACAATCAACAGAAGTTGTTTAAGGAAGCATATTAAAGTTATATGAAGACCACAATAATATTTATCAAGTTGAAACATTTATCTGCAAACCAATTCTGATATTTGTTCTACCCTTGTGGTTTAAAAGGGGTGTTCTTGCCAAGTAAGTACTTGGATCTGAGCTTGTCATCCAGCTGATGCCCCAGCTGATTAACCATTTTAAATGGTGTGAAAACTCTGCCCATCTGGCTTGCTACCAGGTTGCCCAGGGAGTAAATTGTACAAACTTACTACCTCTAAATTGATATAACTCTCCATTTACACATAACAGTTAACATGCACAATAGCCCATACCAAATTTAAGAGAAATGATTTACCATTAAGTGTTTTACTTTCCTCACTCTCTCGTTCACTTTTTTTTACCTGCATGAGATAGGGTATGCAGTGGGACAACCAACCATTCATGGTCATGCCTAGGAGAAAATTAGAATTACCAATAAACATATCAGGGATGTCTATGGACAGTAGGAGGAAGCTGGAATACCCAGAGAAAACCCACATATAAACAGGGAGATCATGAAAACTCCCCAGAGCTCCCCAATCAAGGATCAAACCAGCAACCTTCTTTTTCTGAGGTGTTAACAGTGGTAACCACTGCGCCATAGATTTGGTTAGATTGAAATCTGTATTGCAATGAACCAAATAGAGGCTTGTGGCAAGCAAGAAGTTTAAGAGTGTATTAAAACACAATTTTCTGATTATGACTCTTGACACTCTGGCAGTTATTTGATGCCTAAGAGAGTTAAAAAAATATTAACCATTATCTTTACAGAAAATATGGAGTTGCCAATAAAAATGTCACAAAGTGTTTTGTGTCTGCAGTTCAGTTCTGTGTGTGCATGTGTATTTATAGCCTCATGGTTGGCAGACTTGTGTCTGCCAACAGTGTTGTCAGGAGGTGTGGTTACGCTTCACTAACATTACATCACTCTCTAACCAACTGATAGGCCTGGTCAGTGTCCAGTGGTATGGTGTGTAGATGAGGTTGTGCTATTCATCCTGTAGGGATTTATTTCTATTTACACACTCATATTAGGGGAAACTGCTCCTCTGTAGGGCCTAAAAAGCAAATTGTTTCATTTAAACCATATTTTTTAAGGAAGTATTGTCAAATCTTAAATTAAGTTTAATAAATTGTAGGAGTCTTAAAATATTCCAGAAGTAAATTCAGTGTTGTCATGGAAATGTGTGTCTGCACATGTGAACAGATGTACAGTTGTGAAAGTAAATATCTAATCAACAAGCCATATGGCAGTAACTCAGGAGTAAACATGCTCAAGATTACTTGTAGAAGTTTAAGCAGAGCACCAGAAAGAGAATGAAGGGGGATATACATGACTAGAATATGGCACAGTTGGAGATCTGAGTATTACAGAAACTACTATCTTACTGGGAATATCACCCAGAATCATCTCTAGGGTTTACAGAGATTATCTAAAAGTGATAAAATATCCAGTTAGCGACAATTGTCTGGATGTTAATGTTAAAGAAGACTGGACACACTTGTTGGATATAATAAAAAAAAGCAATAGTAATGTATACAGAATAGCATCTGATTGTACAAAACTTCCAACCTTTAATCACATGTGCTACAACAGCAAAAGGCCACACTAAGTGCCACTTCTGTTATTAAAGAACACAAAATAAGTCATTAATTCACACAGACTGGAAAACAGAAGATGGAAAAATTAGGTTTAGTCTATTTTGGTTGTATCAAATGTGCTGCTAGGTGACTGCACACTGTAGTAGCTACATCTTAACTTTTGTGTTTTTTTGTAATAAGACTTGTTTAAGACATGAGGTGTCAATTTGGGTTGTTCCAAGCAGACATTTTCACGTTGGTAAGAAGCTGTGCTGCACGGGAGATTTTCTGCATATGTTTTAATGCTCTTGTTAGGGTGAGTCTCCATGACTCAATTACCCCCGAGATCAACTGATATTGCAATCCAAATTCAAGATTATCAGTGAAATAACACCTCAAATCTCAATGGACTTTAAAAGAAAGAAAAGAGGATGCAGGGCAGGAGCGAGGCAGAGAGATAAACGGTGGCGCTATAAAAAGTTTCTTCTAAATGTTGTGATTGGTAACATTAGCTCACTAGCTAACTAAACTGATGAGTTACAGGTGCTAACGGAACATATCCCAGTCTGTAATGAGTTTTACACGGCTTCAAGACAGTCTGCGTAGACTGCAATAAACAACTCGGCAGTTAACCAGCATTGGTGTCATCCTGGACACGTCACTGTTAAAGAGAAGATCTACATAAGAGATTAGGAACTGCCTACAGCTTTCCTGTCACACCTCCACTGTTACCCTGCAGCTCAGTCAAGGACCTGAAAACAACCTCATCTCCCTCCACATCAGGACTTCCTGAACCCCCATATGCCTCCACCTCCACTCTGTCTGTCTCCTCTAATCAAGTCTTGAAACAACTGATTAAACTGAACCATAACAAGGCTGCAGGTCCAGATGGTGTCAGTCCCAGAGTTCTCAAGACCTCCTCAAAACAAATATTCTCCAGCATCTGTCCAACACCAACCTGAATCAAAAAAGAATTCCGTTGATGTGGAAAACAGCCTGCCTTGTTTCAGTGCCTAAAAACCACAACCAGCTGAACCAAATGACTACAGAATTTGAATTTCCCTCTGGGATTAATAGAGTATTTTTCATTTCACTCATTCATCTTTGAGATAGTAGGGTAAAACACATGGAACAATCTTGCCTTGTATCAGTAGCTAAAGTTGGTGGTTTAATGGAAGAGGGTATATTATATTGGCACACTTTCTATTATATTGGCCCTATATTTACATTAAGCCAGATGTAGGGGCCTAGGATTTGTCTGTTGGGTTTGGGACAAGGGACTGGTTTGGTAGATGACGATTATCTGAGTGATTTACCTGTGTGAGAGAAAATAATTGTATGTGTGTTTTTTAGCTTGATTTTGGGTGAATTAAATATTTTGTTTGTGACAGTTTTTTAAAAAATTTGTTTTGTATTAGTGTTTAGATTTTATTATCTGAAGCATCTTTGCGCAGTTCTTTGTGTCATGGTTTCTGTGTTTTCCGGTTTGTCCCTGAATGCATCCCTGCTCAGTGCTAATTGGCTGATTATGTTTACCCGTTCGCCTCCCTATTTAAGCACCATGCCCTGGATTACTGACTGCCAGATCGTGAGACTCTACTGAGTGCTTCTAGCCTTGATTTTCCCCAGTTACCTAAGAGTGTGTCCATTGCCTGTTTTTTCCCTCCCTGTTTTACCCCACCTTCCAAGCCCTGCAATTCCTGAATTTCTGAATACTCCCCTTTGTGGCTTTCCCTGGTTTTCGACGGATCTTGGACTGAAAAAGGAACAAGAGATTGGATCACGGACTTACCTACTCTCCCTCCTCGGAACATGGACAGCTGACTCTGTAAGGACAAACCCCTGCATTTTGGATCTACTGTATTCTCAGTAACTTCAACCTGTTATCAACATGGTCCTTTCCCATCAGTCATCAGTTCTCAGCTATTCTCCAAGAAAGGACATCTCACTCACAGCTTGGTACGTCCCACTCTGCACCAGTTTTTTTTAACCTTACTACTTATTGTGGATACTTACCTCTCCTTCTCGTTTACAGAGGTTCCTGCAAGCAGTTTACAAGCTTAAATATAATAAACTAAAGGAATTAACCCACAATTACCTGAATGCTACCAGCAGCTAACACATATGCAATGATGATCAGTAAAGCTATCAAAGCTGTAGATGTAAAATGATTGGAAATGAATGTAATGTATGTTTTTGAAACTATGGTATTTAAGAGATAGTGTGCAGTGATTAACATTATTCATATATTTTCTTGTAACTTGCATGAAACAGTAGGTAAATGGGGGGATGCTAGGAATGTAAGAACCATGCTAAAACATGATTAATTAGCTATGTGAAACAATGTGTGCATGGAGAATTGCTACAAACCAAACAACATAAAAATATACTGGAGGTTTAGTTATAAAAATAAAATGTAAATGGGAGATTGCTGGAAATGTCATTTTAATGAACGAATGTATTACTGAAAACATTTATGTAAAGTTGCAAAGTTTATTTTAGATGTACATAAACAATGGTTTTTCTTTTATATTCTAACTAAATGTATATGAGATTTTTTAAATTGGCTGCTTTACAACTTTTGGAAACAAATTGATTAAATTGTAACCATAAAATGTCTGTTAATATCGCTTCTTTTATCAGTAAAATTATTTTCAGATATTTAAAGCGTATTTCCAAGTAACGGCTGTCTGTCATGGTGAACGATGAGCTGAGCCTGAAGGTGAAGCTCTGAATTTTCTTGTACATCTTTGCTCCAGTCCTCATCTGTGATCTGGTTAGGATGCCTTACCCTCCCTGGTGAGGTATTCTGGACTCGTCCCTGTGGAAGGAGACGCCGGGGAGACTCGGCGGGCATGGGAACACACAATAAGCTGGCGGATGTGGCTGGGGAGAGGGTGCTTCTCTCTTTATGGGACAGCGACAGCAGCAGTGTCACGTATCATACTGTCAGATCGTTTCTGTCTGAGAAGTTTGATTGGTTATTATGTTGGAGGGAATGTCAGCATTTTAAAAACTAAACCATGATGTGAGTGTTACAGATAAAGATTCTTCCGACTGTGACGAGAGATTTTGCAGGAACAGAAATCTTGCTGTTAACATTACTCTACAAAAGAAGACAACAACCGTACAACTCGTTAAGTATTGTACAAAAGGTCAGACACAGCTAAAATGATCTTTTTAGCCATTATTGAAACTGATCATAGCATAGACAGTACCAACACTGCCTAAGTTGTGCTCATCTCATTGGTCAGTTAATGAACCCACCACGGATTGGTTAAAGTTAAACATTTTTTTACATTCTTGTGTTGCGTTGTGAGCCCCTGTGTGAACGCGTATGTGAATAAGAGCTATATTTTACATACTTACTCTTAAAGATACATTTTTCGCACGATTGGTCATTTTTCAATGACCAATCATCCCCATTTTCCCATTCAAAGGTAACATGCAGCAATGAATTGTAATCAATTTGCTTCTGCGAATATAAGTGGCGAATGCACATTTCTACAGTTGTGGATCCTTTGGCAACACTCATAGGTGATGCTATTAAACTGTTGTAATAAATAAATGTGAAAACAATCAGTCTTTAAGACTTCACACATCTAAGATGATTTATGTCGGATCAACAAGAATAAACCACATCTAACCTGATTTTACCACATATGCAATAATAATAAAGTTCCATTACCTTAATTTAATGTAAGCTTATCTGTTTTCTCTGTTTATGTCACGTTAACTTTATGACAATTCAATCCTGGTGTTGTGAAGGACACACATATTTACAGACCACATAACATGCTCTTATTCTCATTGAGAATACAGCACAGTGTCAGATGATCATATTAATTATGAACAAAACACTTGCTATAAGTTTCTACAGGAATGATGTTTGATTCAGTCCCAACATGTCTTTGGGACCAAGCTCGGTGTGGGTATCTGGTGAGAAAGCAATGGAGGACAAGATGTCTTCGTATCTGTATGCATCCTTTTACTGCATTTTAGATTCAATTAAAGTAAAATAGCTCAGTTGTATAGAATGTGTGTTTTACAGAAATTTTTCTAAGTAGCATTTTGAAGTGTCAAAAGACCAAAAGAATGTCCTGTGTTTTGCTTAGAAACATTTAATATGTGTGGAATGGAGAAACCTAAAGTTCCGATCAGACAATCTGCTATTTTATCATAATTGAGGGTTTAATTTAGATTTATCTGTTGAAATCGGGATTATTTGCATGAATTAGCTTCTCATCTATAGTACAGTGTGATTTGCAGCATTAGCTGGGAACGTTCTTCTTCAGATTTCCCCAATGAAATAGATCTTGTTTTATATAAAGCCAGATTTGTCTTTTTATTGAATGCAAGAAAGTATATATTTTGAGAGGGAAAAAAGTTGTTGGTGTGAATTTTCACACTGAGCAAAAAATAACATTTGTGCGTAAAAAAATAATTTTTGAGATAAAATACTCTGTCAGAGAATATATAAAAAATATTTTGACATTTTAAAATACATATAATTTTTATATATATATATCTTTTACCCTCAATTATTTATTTTCTTTGCTGTGAAAATTTTAATTTAAATACAATTTTTTCGCTCTCCAAACTTTGTGGCCTTCTACAGCAGGAATCTTTCTCCTCACCGCGGCCGAGAGAAGAAAGATTCTTGCCGACCGACTCTCCACCATTCTGTTCTGAATTTGGTGCTGTGATTGATCCTGTAAATAGTTCTACACTAGTGATATTGGTATTTATGTGTTACATCCGTTTTGTAGCGAGAGAGACATTCACTGACCTGCAGGTCTGAAGCTGAGCAACACGGGTTTAACAGGTTGATGGAATGAAGAAGGTGGAGCCATCATGCAGTAATGATCTCCATCCAGCTGTCAGTCTGGCTCAGAATGACCAATACCAGCATGAGCCCACCCCTGCACAGTTTTTTATTTTGAAAGCAAAAAAAAACAAACTTGAGACAATAGCAAAAACATAGGATTTGAGAGCGAGTTAAAAATAATTTGGAGAAGAAATAGTTTTTAAAGTAAAATTTTTACTTTGACAGCAAATAAAATAAATAATTGAGAGTAAAAAAAATAAAAAGAAATATATTTATTTCAAAATATCAAATAATTTTAAAATATTCTGTAACAGAATATTTTATCTCAAAAGTTTTTCCTCACAAATATTATGTTTTGCTATCAATGTGAAACAATTACTATCAAATATATATCTTTCTTTTCAAAACTTCTTTCCCCTCTCAGATTGTATATTTTATTGCTTTCAATAAAAAGACAACTATAGCTCCATATAAATAAAAAAAAGAGAAAACTTAATTGTCAAGTGTGGTATTAGGGAATTTATAACCATTATGTGGCTGTGCACACAGATTTTTGTTGATCACCATGCAGTACACAATCAAATCAAGGGATACACTGATTGTATTCTTGTGTTGACGCCTGAATACAAACCAGAAAGCTGAGAGTTTAAAGCCAGCATTTAACAATCAAACAGAATTGAAGAGAAATGGAACATTGACATTTCCAGAGTGGCAGGGAATGCATCACAGCACAACAATGTCAGGAAAAAGAAAAAGTCACCAGCATTGACAGAGAGAATGCAACACACAGAGGCTTTATCTCAGAAAATAACTTGTTTTTAATATCCCTCCCCCCCCCCCCCCCTAAAAAAAACAAACAAACAAAAAAAAAAACAACAAAAAATGTAATGACACAAGCTTATGGTATCGGTGATCTGAAAAATGTAGATTTTCTTTGGATTTTCTGCCTGTTGTCCACACAAGTACATCTGTTTGTTCTTTAGTATAGTCTGATGGTAGCTTCCTTAGCAAAGGCAGAGAGAGTAGAATTCGTTCAGTTTTCTGTTCATACAACACTGCTGTAGTTCGCTGTTTTATATACCAGCATGGACAGTTTGGAGCAGTCAACCCTCTTGTTAACAGCAACCCCTTTACTTCATAATAAAATGGCTTTTGGTGCACGATAGAAATGTTCATTTCTCAGACTTCTTTGAGGGAACTTTTTTATACATTTACAGGAAGACTGTCAAATAAACTGCTGCACACAGAACTGTTCAGTAGGTGAGCTGCCTGTGATCTTCAGGCCCCCAGGAGCACTCCATTACAAGCATGACACTTCCATTGAAATTACTGCAAAGACCCAGTTCTGCTTTCAGAAACAATTTTCTGTGAATACAGTTCACTATGCCATGCACCAATACAGTTTAATGCTCTGTCTATCAGAAGCAGTCACATATGAACACAATCCAGAATCACAGCCGTTTTTCTCTGGGCCACAAGTGTGCAGTGATCAAATAAATTGAAATATCAAATTCTTTTTGAAAATCATAGGCATTGGTTCCTCTGGCCCAAAGAGGAAAGTGCCTAATAAGCTTGTTATCAGTTAACCTCCCCTTTATGTCTAAAATATTGTTTCTACTCAACTATGTGCCCATCTTACCAGAAACAATCTGTTTGAGGAATTTCAGTCAGGATTTAGAGCACATCATAGCACAGAGACAGCATAGGCAAAGTTACTAATGATCTTCTTACGGCCTCAGATAAAGGACTCCTGTCTGTTCATATCTTCTCAGATCTCAGTGCTGCATTCGACACCATAGATCACAACATTCTGCTACAGAGGCTGGAACATGTTATTGGTATTATAGGGACTGCACTAAGCTGGTTTAAGTCATACTTATCTGATAGATTTCAATTTTTTAATGTAAATGAGGAGTCTTCCTCCCACACCAGAGTAAGTCATGGTGTTCCTCAGGGCTCTGCACTAGGCCCAATACCTTTTACACTATACATGCTTACCTTAGGTAATATTATCAGGCAACATGGTATTAATTTTCATTGCTATGCAGATGATACTCAGATTTACTTATCCATG
>JBAMHX010000008.1:6213293-6225487 GCA_037177515.1 Pseudomugil tenellus | reverse complement strand
AATACAAGTTAAAATTCTCTACTATAAAAGGGCAACTGGCGGAATTTACAAGCCTGAAGGAAAAAGTAATGTTTCACTTCAGGAAGCATGCAGCAACTAGAAAGCATCGCCACAAATCAATCAGATATAATCGGTACTTTGTGAGCATGGGAGGTTTTCCAAGATCTAAATGTTATCTTTAGCTGTAAAAGTCAATTTAAATTTTCTTCAAAATTAATCTAATGTTCAGCAGTGTTTTAATAAACAAAATATGCTTTGGATTAATTGGCAGAAAAAATATTAAATCAACCCTTTTACTGAAAGAACTGTTCATTCCCCCTTTTTTGTTTTTACAAAACAAAACAGGAATTACACAATTATATCCAAACAAGAATATTTCTGCCATATGGCAGCTGAAATAAAGCAAACTAAAATGGTTAGTGTAGGAGACTGTTTTTCCTGTCAAGGACGAGGACACTGGTTTCTTTAGATTGAGAAGAATATAAATCTAATAATGAAGATAAAAGACGCTTAATACATGAATTTCCTCTACAGTTAGTTTCTACTGAACCATGTCAAACAGCTTGCTTATGCAGTAGTGGCTAACAAATTTTAGGCAATAAGCACAGTTATACTGTAGTACATAAAGTTAGCTTACCAGGGACTGTTTAGCTGTGAAGTTGCAGTTATCATAATTTAGACTGTTTGTTTTCACAGAAACAAAAGTAGTCTTGAAAATAAGACTACGCTTGAAGTAAAACACATATTTTACATGAATAGATGGTGTATTTATCCTCTAAGAGCTTCCACCATGTTGGGTTTACAAGAACATTTTGTTCTGCTGCTGCCTGCATGATCCTTATCAGGTAGCTTGAATAGGACTTTAGTGGGGTGGGCGCAAGAAAAATAAATCAAAGCAATGTTAATGGGGTCTCTTACTTCACAACTTCCAGGACTTTGAGGCAGTTACTGAAATATGAGAGACATATACCAGACAGAGAGTTCAGCCCAAAGCACTGATTTTGCAAAACCTTCTTCCATATTACACATGTTGTCACATAAAATGCACTTGTGTTTCAATTAAACAGAATGCATCTATGATTTTTATCATTCCTTTATCTCTGTTGATCTGCACAGTGAAAAAAAAACTATTGTTCATAAATGTCACGCTGCTGTTTGTAGGAATTCAGAATATTTTTCTGATGTTATCAACTTGCATTTCATGGGAGATTCCACTTGAATTGTCAAAGGATATAAAATAGTGTGTGCATGAAGCTTTGCATCATTACTTCTGTCTAAACAGAAGTACCAAAGAGAAAAGGGGCATAAATGTCAAGCCATTCGGTCGTGTGGTTGTGGTTAAGGTAAATAGATCCATCTTTGCAGAATAAAGTTACTCGACTGCAACTGGAAGGACTTATAATACACTTCAAAAAACAAAAATTGATTAAAGTGCAACATTTAATTCAAACAATAAAATGTAAAATATCAGAATATTAATAAGCAACAAATTTCCAGTAACATTTACTTTTCTTTTCTAATTGAGACACTAATATTATATCATGTAGTGGCTTGAGCCAAAGAAGTAGTTTATAACACAGGTTTCGACTTCAGTTAAATGGATAACTTTTTTAGTCCCTGGCCCCTTATCCTTCTCCTGACCCTAAATTCCTTCTTGTCTGTGTCAGGAGAGAAAGCCAAGAGGTGAACTTGTTGACAGACGCGATGACACACTTTTAAAAAAGGTCATCAGAGGACTATTCAAAGCCCTGCAGCCTGAGTCCATTATTACACCTGCAGACTGACTTGGTCGACATGTGGCGACATTCTTCCTTTCACTATCCATCGATCATGACGGGACATGATGGTGGAAGCATAAGCAGGACGAAACTGAAACTGGTGCAGTTGAGAGTTGAGAAATGCTCAGATGAGTTGCTTTACTCTTCGGGTCACTGTGGTTAAATCTGAGACTCTTTTAAGTGGTGTCATTATAGAGGCTCTAAAATAGTTTTGTTGCACTGAGGTCATCTGTTAAAACAGGGATGCCAGACCTTGGTCCTCAAGGCTCACTATTCGGCAAGTTATTAAATGTTTCCATGCTGCAACACACTTTGTTTCACATTAAACAAATTTCTGATGTGGACAAGTCCACTACTGGGCCATCAATTTGAGTCATGTGTGTTGAGAAGGGAAACATCGAAAGTCTGGAGGACAGTAGGATTTAAGAACCTGACTGGCATAATGTTACAAATCAAAAGACAGAGTAGAAAGGCATTTTAGCCTCTAAACGGGTGTTTTTTCTTCTACGAATGAAATAAATGAAAAGCTATGATGTCACTGAGAAATTAATTATCCCCAGAAAATATCCACTGATGATTTTGTGATCCTTATGCAAGATGTGCTGATCTAAAAGTGTCAGTGATCTAAGACATCAATTGTTTTCATTCCATTATTCTTTATAACTTCAGATCAAAGCTAACATGACATGGAGACTTGCCTTCATGTAAAGCATTTTACTCCACTTGCTAATATAGTATGATAATATATACTGTTTAATAGGACTATGTAAAAGTTTTCATTTTTTGCACATGCATAGATATAATCAAGAGAATGCACTGATTCGATTTTAAGCTATTTATCATTTTCAGGATGGCCACCAGGGGGGTGCTCAAATCTGAAAATTGTTTTGGCAATATATCTCTAATACTATGCAAATAGGCTTAACATTTATGTAAGAACTTTACTATGCAAAGTTTGGGATTTATAAAAATAAACTTGACCGAGAAGAGTGCGTACTGCTATGCCAACTTTGAACCTTGCATATAAACATTTTGGAGGGAAAACCAGCGGCACAGCTCATAAGCTGATTTTTTTTGTTTTTTTTTTCTTCTGAATTCTGAGTTAGGCAGAAGCTTTTTTCTTCCCTCCCGTCACTGTGATCCTTTGCACTGTCTACGTGAACGTCCTGAACCACAAGCTGGATGACATTGGGCAGACTGGTTGGGTTTTTTTTTTAACTTATCCAGGGTGCCGGCAAAAACATGGAATGGTGCTGGCTCAGATACTGGAAATTGACCATCATTCGGTTGTTTTGGATTCTGAGAGATCAGCTAACAGACTGAGGGTTGGTAAACAATGACCCTAACCCCAAACAGAGTGCCATTATCTAATCTGGCTCCCTCTGCGACCTGGAAAATACCCCCCTGGACGAATTGTTCACAGACGCTCTGATCCACCTCACTCGTCCCAAATGTCTCCTCACTTCAGCACTCTCTCGGGTGGGACTGTGCCATAGTTTGGCTGCGACTGCCTGGAGGAGTTGCTGGGAGACCCCACTCCCCTCCCACATTGTGTCTTGTTTTTGTGAATGTTGATCACTGTGCTTAAGTGTGAAGTGTTTTTTTCAAAGCATTGCTGTACTGCTCCTCCACTGGGAGCAAACCAGGGATACTATGTTTTTTTTGTTTTTACTCTTACTACCCATGTGTTGTGTTTGCCTCCCACCTGTAAAGGTGCACTGCTTCAGGCTGGCTGCATCTCAGAACAGTCATTTTTTAATGCCCCCACCAGGCTCCACCACGGACACACCTTTAACCAGGTTTACCCACAGCCAATCTCCAATCTACTAATTGCTCATCATTTACACCTGTGTCTTATTCTACACAACGCTATATATTCCTCAGTTCACCACCTTTTACCTCGGACCTCATAACTGCCATCTCATGCCTTCCCCTCCCTGGTACCGACTCGCCTGCCTGACTCGTGGATTTACGTCTTTGGATTACTCTCTCACTTGGACCTCGACTTTTTTATGGATTGCCCTCTGCCTGGTTTTGACCGACGCCTATCCCGGTTTTCCCTCAGCGTTGTCTCTTCGGTTCTGACCCATGGCTGTTCCTTCTGTTGGATTGATTTCACAGCCCCAACTCACGCTCGTCTCCCGCTTTATCTGTCTTCCTGGTTTTGATCCACACTCGGCATTAGGATATCAAACTTTGTTTGAATAAAACTGTTAAACTTTCCTTTGAGTCTTGGTGTCCTTTGTTACACATTATCTGTATATGTCTGCTGTGTGTTTGGTTTTGGCTGTACTGGAAACTTCAATTGCCCTCTGGGGATTAATAAAGTATCCATTATTATTATGCATTTAAGCCACATTAAACATATGTTATGTGTTATTGTAATAAAAAACATGGAAACATGGAATATTATATATATATATATATATATATATATGCCCAAAAATGGAGTTATTTATTCCATAAATTCCATAAATACATTTTCAAACATCAGAGCAGAGTATGCTCGTAAAAAAAGTCATTGCACTTATCGGTACATTATAGTGGGAGGATGTCCAGTAATCCAAGTAATTACAGAGTAGGTATACAAATATTGCAGGAAAACACACTTCTAATGTGTCACAATGGATGTGCTTGGACTTCTTGAAGATTTTGGTAGATGAGGATTGGGAGAGTGTTGAGAAATCATGAGTAGTTCCTGGCAAATGTTGATGACTGGCTGATAACTCGAGTTAGACCCCCAAGAGCAGTACTCTGACAACTGGGTACAGAAGTGAGTCCAGTGTCGGAGCCTCAGACTTGCTGGTCACTGTCTGTTTTAGACAGTTTCATTAAAATGACAGGTCGATATGTAAAGTTTCCACATACTGTGGGAGAATAAACCAACATCAAAAGGTAATTTGCAGCAATGTCCAGCTTCCCAAACGTATTTGGGTGATTGACTGTACACATGTTACTATAAGAGCTTCATGTTAAAATGAAGTTGCCTTTGTGAACCGTAAAAAACGTGAAGTTAATTGTGATGCATACATGATCCTGACAAACCTGGTGGAACGGTCTCCATCCTCTTGTTTGTTATGCCACGACTATGACCCCCAAACAAGATTGTGTCACTTGTCTCCACCTCACTAAAGAACACCTCAATCTCATTCTCTGAAATGTTTAATTCACACGCAGTCTCAGTTGCCATGATTCAACGTACAATGGTGAAGACACTCATTGATTCACATACTGACATGTTTATGAGCTGCTTTGAGTTGACCATGTATGGTAGAAAGTGGGTGTGTAGGGGTGGGGACAAGAACCAAAATCCCTTTCAAGGTTGTGATCTATAAAAGGAAATTGCATGCACCTGTGAATAAGCAATGTTTTTTAAATCAGACTTTTAATTTGGCATACCAATTAGTTGTTTTTTTTCACTAAGTACAATTCTAGTGGAGATTCTACACAAAGTTTTACAAATGATGCTATACCTGAATGTTTCTATATTTGTATATGTATTCAAGAATTGTGGAACTATAATTTTGGGGGTGTTCAGGGATATACCCCTAGCCATCGCTTCCTACGGTGTCATTCCTAGTCTTCAATTTGGAGTCAGTACATAAATACCTTGAGGCGAAATGTAATTTAGCTATAGTTTGAGCTCCAAAAACTAATTTTTTCACACTATGGTATCCCCTAACATCAGCTAATAAACAAGGGTAATTCACCATCAATCTCAGACCTTGTATCTTCTCTGAACTCTCTTCAGCCAATAAAAGTCTGTCCCTTTCTCTCTCTTTTTTCTTCTTGCTTTCTCTAATAATGTCCTCTCACATTTCTTTGCATTGGTGCATGTTCAAAACAACTATGGTTTTGATATCCAGTTGATGGCTTGTGACGCAGTGTCCTAAAGCAAAACTACATTTTTTTGGGCCAGAGAAAAAGAGATTATGATACATGATTTCTCAGGCTGGCTGCATGGTGTTGTGGTGGTTACGTCACAATGAGAAGGTCGCTGGTTTGAACTTCAGCTCGGGCAGTGGCCTTTCTGTGTGGAGTTTTCTTCCTGTGGTAGCGTGGGTTCTCTCTGGGTACTCTGGCTCTAGTTAATTGGTCATTCTAAATGGTCCTTAGGAGTGACTGTTATAAGCCTTCTCCATTAGTACCTTCTTTCCCAGCCTTTCCTTAGGTTTACCAGGCTTCAGGGTGTTTCCACTATAGATATTGCATACCGATACTTTTGCATTACCTGCTTCCTTGAGGTTCCAAGCGGAAGAGTCAGGCTCAAATTTTGACTACAGACTGGAGTAGTGATCAGCCCGGAGCTTTGATATTATTAGTGATCCAGGCAGGAGCTTCAGAACCAACACCAGTAAAATTTCTGCAGCTCTGATTGTTGGCAGCTTCATAATATCTCTGATCATGGCGCAAACCCACACCAGTAGGCCACTTTCTGCAGATCATGGCGACAGCTTCATACTTTCATCACAGCGGTACATTTGTAACTTCTTCCGCATTTAGAGGATCCCGAATTATAATGGAAAACCAGTTGAGTCAAATATAGTTGAGCTGATCAAGTCGAGATCAGCAGAGTAGGTACAAATGGAAAAGCACCTTTAGTGCTCCTGGTTGTGTGTCATTCTGTGATGGTCTGGCAAATTGTCCAGAGTTTACCCTGCCTCTTGCCCAATGACTGATAGATTTCACAGCCTCCAGAAGGACACTACAAACCAATATCTCCAGGAATTTGCAAACTAAATTTATGTTTATGTTGTGTTAAAATTTTATCTTGTACTTGAAAACTACTAAGAGAAATTACAAGAAACCTTTCAAAGAGAGTTCTGATTATGTTGAAGAATAAAACCGCTCATACCAAATAATTGAATTTCCATGTTTATGTGCATATATTAAGCACACAAATCATTACTATTAATTTTTGTTTAACTGGGAGAATAGCTGCTCTGGTCACAAAGACAAAAGCCATTAAAAGAAAAGTAGCATGATCCTTTTATCAGCTGACAGTAAGCTGCTTGAAGACGCGGGAGAACATGGTCTGACAGAAGAAAATGAGGATGTGTCAGGGATTTGTCACTGCCAGGAGAGTACAACTTATTTTCTTTTCTGCTGTGGATGGTTAACTTTGTGATGGATTTTAGGTAAATAGGTTCTAAATCCTTCATTATGGGTTATTTTCTGTTTCTTATGCTAAAAAAAACATCATTCAGCAGCTTTTTATGTATTTCTTTATTGGTGAATGTGACATTTTTATTGATGTCATACTGTGACAGCTCTTTTTAGGGTGAAATTTTATGTCATTCCAGCACATTTGTCACAGCAGGCTGCAGAGAGACCATTGTTATGTTTCCTGCTCTGAGGACAACTCATTGACGAGCTTGTAGCCTATTGTCTACCTGACTGCACACACACAGAAGGGTCGTTTGTGCTTTAAGCAAAGTTTTGCTTATGAGTTAATAATCCTGAACATGTTTAACTTTGGATAGTCACTTTCTGCTTTTTGTAAATACATCCACAGGATAAGTCTGAGATGAAACTGCAGCATCTAAGTAATCTTTGCTCGAATGAGAATATAATTGTGACATTTCTTTTGCTGTTTGAGGCTTACATGACCCATTCAAGTACTGTCCCATCCTGAAAAAACTTTTTTTCTTACAGTCATAGCTTTTAACACTCTGGGATGTTTATTTTAGCATGTGTATACTTTAGCGCATTTCTGAGTGGAAATGGGAGCTTATGGTGGCTGTGATTGCAGCCACTGCTAAGACCGTGGTGCAGCCACTCTCGGAGTGATAGTCACTGTCACAACCGTTTCACTGTAAATGATTGATAAATGTTGCAACAACTTGGAGAATGATGGATGAAAAAGAGGTTTTATAAATCATGCTTCCTCAGTCAGAGTCCGTCAGTAGCAGTTTTTAATGGTTGCAACCACTATGACCACGGCTGCAGCCATTCTTAACAGTTCTTATGAGTGCTGCCATTTTAAGATCTCATCGATGATGGTAATTTGAAAGGATCATTCATATGTTACAAACATTTTATTAAAAAAACACTGTAAATTTGATCAAAATCTTTTTTTTATATAGGCACCGATTCAGTTTGTAATATCAGTTTAAAGAAGCACAATTGAACATTGGCAAATTTTCACACTTTTGTGAGCTATGATTTCAGATATTGAGTCGATCATCCCATTCACTTCACACTTACACAGTGAATTGCAATCTTATCCTTGTGGTGAGGTTTAAGTACCTGCATCAACTTGAGGGCTGAGTTATCTGCGGCATCAGCCCCTGTTAAGGTCTCTCAAGTCAAACTGGTCTATTGAAAGAATTGCTCTGTTTAGCAAAATAACAACATCACAAATATATTGAAAGATGTGCAAGGCTTGTCAAACTTGTTCACACTTGTTTACATTTTTAAGCTGGGATACATTTTTTTGTGTCATCAAATCCACACATTGATTACATTACATTACAGTCATTTGGCAGACGCTTTTATCACCAAAGCAACTTACATTTGAGAAGAAGAACAACACAAACACTTAACTAAAAAGTAGTGGACATCATAGATATGTGCAGTCGAACTGCTGTAGGTCTTGCCTGCAGTGCTAAAGGCACTGATTTTTTTTCTTTGTTCCCTATGTTCATTAGATCTGAGTTTTCGCAAAGAGCTAGAGCAAATTTACCAAGTTAGCATCATTTTCATTGATCACAACTAAGTGCAGAAATGCTCCTTGAAGAGCTGTGTCTTTAGCCTGCTCTTGAAATTAGATAAGGACTCTGCAGAGCGAATAGAGTTTGGCAATTTGTTCCACCACCGAAGAACGAGAGAGGAGAAGAGTCTCGCTTGTGATTTAGCCCCACATAGTGATGGCAGTTTTAGGCATCTTTCACAGCCTGAGCATCACTTTTGTAAAGTTTTATATGGTACATCAGTTTAAACCTAAAACTGGGAGAAAGCTTTACATCTTCACTTTCAGGTAAATGTGACAGCAGGTCTTTTGTTATGACGCTGTAAAAATGTTCCAATCCTTCTGTCTCTGTGCACATGCACAGTATTGTGGGAAGCAAAATGATGTATACAGACCTAATTTGATAAATATCACAATACTTAAAAGTCATATTAAAGTTGACCAACTAGTAGAAAAAAGTTTTATCGATGAGCCTGATGAGCAGGATGCTTCTACATCTATGAAGTTATTTCTGTGGGCCTTGATCAGTAGTTGTAAGCTTTAGTATCATATATACTCTAAATAAATTTGTTGGCTTTGAAAATTTGTCAGCAAACTACAAAAGGGAACCGAAGTGAAGCCAGTGGTAGTATACTGAGTTTGTAGTTTTTAAGTTGTTTGATAACCATGGTAACCATGGTTCCCCCTCGGAACTGGAAATGATATGTATCTTCATGGATCCATGTTTGGTGGGTGGGGGAGGGGTTACACTTGGTGGTGTGCTTTGACACCTGGGGCTCAGCCCAAGTCCAGAGTGATAGAAACACATGTTTTCACCTCTATGTGTTTTCACCACCTGGTAGGAAACTTAGTTTTAGAACTCAGTGGTGACTAAAGGCGGAGACCATGGCTGTCAAACCATTGGCTGACAAAGCTGCAGGGACTATTCTGTCAAACTTTAAAAATAAGAACATCACAACCTTTGTAGGAGATCAACCAAATCTGTGGTAAATATTTTTTAACATGTATAGTTATAGAGGTTAAAGGTTACAATACCACATCTATTAATTTGGCCCTCACACAATTTTCTAAAGAAAAAAAGTTGACTGAAGGAAATTGATGAGAAGAATACTAGTCCTGGAGGGAAAAAGCAAGTAAAGTTAATGTAGTTTAAGACTTATGCAAAGTAGTAAAAGTTTTTAAGAAATGCAAACTTTTGTAACTTATTGCAGCTGTAAGTGCAAGCAGCCTAAATTTGACATTTAAATATGAAAATGTAGTCTTTTCATATTTTCATATTAATCATAAAACTAAGCCTCACTGCCATCAGGGGTTTTCATGTTTACTTAGCAAATGCCGGGGTATGACTATAACACCCTGCACTTCCCTGTACATCTCCAAGTATCAGAAATTATTAAAACTTTCTGACTATCCATTAAGTTTCTGCTTGACTACACTTGATTCTTGCCTGTCTAATCTCTTTGTGCAAAAAAGGGCAAATTGTAAGAAATAAAAAGTTTTTTTTTACTTATAGCTTGTCAAAAAACTTTGAACATTTTCCTGGAAGTAAAAACATTCTTCTATAAGACTGACTACTGGGTTAGACTCAGTGTGTCCAATGTGTAGACATTGCTTGAACAAAAATGGCAATAACTAGAAAGTAGAAAACTAACAATGATTTTAAAAAGTGGTTTAACAATTTCTGTGGAAATCTGAACATACATACGTCAGAACAAACACTTTACAGAATCAGTCATTTAAACATAGGAGCATCCATTATTGGACTTGACTGGAATTAGAAACATGTCTCCGCAAAGACAGTTAGAGACAGGACCATTAAGATGACAACATCTTAACTCAGCTCCAGCAGACTCTATCACTTGTGATTTATGTTTTGTAGATATATTAACCTTGGTGCTTCAGAGGTTTGGAATTTTCTTCTGTCAGCATGACAAACTTCTTTTTTTTTCTTAAAATTTTTTTAAGAGTCAAACAGGTTTTGTAGCCATAAACTAGTTTTATTTTGTGAGATGTTTGGTAAATCATTAAGCTCTCCTCTGCCATTCCCCCTAACTTTGTTAAGAACTTATGTCCCACAATAGCTTAGATGGCCTTTAAAATCACTGGTTGTCTGTATTTTTTCAAGTTTTTTTCTTTTTCATTTATTTTTAAATCCTTAAATGGCCTGGTAACTCTGCACTACTCTGAACTGCTTCCCTATAATTCACCAGCTGTGTGCCTCAGATGAGCTGATAGCTCCTTTTAGAGGTAGGCCTACTGAGATCTAGGCTGAAGCTCAAGGGGGACCCTCATTTCCACACCAGGTTAAAGAACTGTCCCATTTTTTAAAAAAAACCTCCCTGCTTTACCTCCCTGTTGGGGAGGAAGAGCAGTCATCTTTCAATCAGAAGGTTAGTGCATCGACTTCAGGCTTTCTCTGACTACATACGCCACAGAATCCTTGGGCAAGACACTAAACCCCTAGTTGCCCCTCATGTGCCTATTGGGGGGCGAGTGTGTGTGAATGGGTGAATTTGCCATATAGTGTAAATTGCTCTGAGTGGTCAAAATGACGGAAAAAAGGGCTAAATAAGTTCTAGTCTATTTAACAGCTTTATCATTTTAATGCTTTTGTTTCTAATTTCTCTATGCACTTTATTTTATCTTGTAATATTATAAATATATGTTTTATATATATGTTCAGCACTTTTTTCCAACTGACGGGTTAAAGTGCTATCTATTAATACAAGTTAAGTTGAATAAAAATGGTACATTCATTAGTAAACATTCCAGACCTCTGGCTTCGGATGGCTCATATCCACTCTGCTTTGCATAGAGGGAATTGTTCCGCTTACTCATGGATCTGTCTTTGCAAGACTGCCGAAAGTTAACAAGTGAAATAGTCTAAATCCAATGGACAAATCTGGCATTTGCTCAGTGATGAAAGTAGCAGTGACATTTGGTTCTACTGGAAGTCACTCAGGACAAAAGCATCAGCCCAGTGACCCCCAGTGCAAATGCAAATGTTGAGCAGTATGGATTGAACAGCACGAGACATCAGCAGTAGCTTATATAAGGTAGATTTTTGCATTCATTTCCTCCAGGCTCTCCTGCTCTCTGCTCAGGTTCACCTGCTGCTGGTGGCTTCATGCCCACCTTCTGTTGGTGTTTATTTCTAGACCGGAGCTCCTCCTTCCTTTTCTCCTCTCCTCATTCATCTGCCTCCCTTTTTCTTCTTCTCTTTCATCATCACCCCCCTCCACACACCTTGTTGTCCACCTCTTTGCATCTCACATTTTCAATCTTTGTCACAGCTTTGTTTTATTTTCCATCCCTCCTCTCATCAGCTCTCACTTCCCTCTGTTTTCTGTCACCTTCCTAGCATTTCTCATTGTCACTCTTTCTTCATCAGCATTTGTTTCACGTCTTGTTTACCTTCTGCAACCATGTTGTTTTTCATCTCTTCCACCTTCTTTTGTTCCTCACCTCCTTAATTATCAACTTTCTGTCTCTTCGCTCCCTTTGCATTTAAACTGTCACCTTTTCAATCCACCTGCTTTTCATTTTATTCTCCATGGGTGCATGTGTTCTGTTTCTCTCCGTTCTGTATTTGCAGGTCTTTCTTCCAGCATGGCCTGGAAGTGGTGAACATGGAGCCCACGGGGTAGCTTCTGTTCACCTTCTGGTCCAGCTTTAAAGGGATGGTACTGTTTTCATGCTAGACTTTCAAGGACTCGTGTGTATAT
>JBAMHX010000008.1:6199005-6213193 GCA_037177515.1 Pseudomugil tenellus | reverse complement strand
TATATACATACAGTATGCTATATATACTATAACTGTCATTTGTGCATTTGTAGCCCAATCTTTTCCAATTTGGGATGATTTTTATATTCCTACTTTTCTTTTACACTATATTTTGAGTTACTGTCCCATCTGAAATGTGAAGGCCTTTTCAATCTTGCTACATTTGGCGTAATCTGAGTTGACAGTTCATCTTTGAACTTCTTAGACATTTGTCTCAGCCTTTCTGTCACATCATCAATAAGCAGTGGTGATCCAGCACCATTGGAAGCCACGCATGTCCATGCAATCTTACCGCCTGATGTAGCTCACTGATAGTGATCTACTCTAAACCTCCTCTAAAACCATTGTTTTAGGCTTTTTATCATCTCGTTTGTTTATTTTATTTAGGCAGCATTTATTCTTTCATTTTGGAGGATTGTGAATATTTTGACCCTGAAATCAAATAGTTTTTATGAGTTTTTTTTCACATGGATAATTATCAATTGTTTTTTCTTTATCATAGAAAACCTTTGTCTTCTGTGGAATGTGGTCTTGTAAAATCATGATTTTGAGGCAATAGCTTTTGTCTTTTTTCTTCTAAGATTCAAGCTAATTATTTGATTCTGTGCAGTCTTTTTATGTAAGAACATCTACAAGGTCTATAAAACTTGAAGATTTCCCCAACAGCCACTGCTGTACCACTGTAGTACAACACAGTCTTAGACTATCATTGTTTAATAAAACTACAGACGAATAAAACTGTTTATAGGAATTATTTATGAGAGAAATAATCATGTAATCTTGTAATATTTCATGATGGTCAACAGCCCAGTTGTTGAGTCATTTTTTTTATCTATTATTTATTTTATATAATTTGTTTTAAATTATGCTCGTCTGTTACTGAGTTCACTGTAAAACACTTTGTCAACTTTATAATTCCAACACCCTCTACCCTCAACATACACAACAGAAACTACATGTAATTTTATACAAAGTATAAACACAGTCCTACACAGGTTTGTCAAAACTTCACAAATCTCTTGCAAATAGAAACACTGTGCTGAAAACTGTCTTGTCTTCCTTCAAAATGGATTTCTTCTACCAAAACACTTTGCCATCTTATATTTATGTTAAGAATATGTTCACTTGTGAAAGCTAGTTTTATTGTTCTTATTTTAATGAAGTATAGGAATGGATTACATTAGTACAAAGGTTATTTTCCTCTAGGTTTCATGAAGCTAAACTGGTCATTTCATGATAGTAATACAAGCATCTGCAGACAGATACAAAACTGTAACAAAAAAATGTAAATTTGTTGATGCAAAGCAATGACAGACAATTAAACTGATAAAAATAAAACAAAATCTCACACTCTTGGCTCTGCTCCTGGTCATTAGGAACATTTGCTTGTCTTTGTCTTCCTCTTTCTGGACTGACTACACATCCTCATCCTCTGACTTTTTCCTATTACATCTTGTTGCCTACACTCTGTATAGGGCATCTGAGGTTTTTTTTTTGTTTGTTTGTTTGAAAGACTCCAACATATATATGTAGTAATTGTCTATGAAAGTTCAAATATGGGGGTAAATAGATTTTTCAATAAATAAAGTCTGCTAAATGATGTAATTTGTATTTAAACTTTTGCCAGACATTGATTTTGCATAATTTCTAAAGGATGAAATCTGTGTTTAGAGTCTTGCAGTTTGGAGATATTTTGTTTCTTAATGAACTGAAGGTATTTAGAGTGTGTGAAGTTGTGTTTTATGTGTTGTTGAAAAAAACAACCTATCATTAGCATCGACAAGAAGGAGGAACAGCTGAGTTACCGAGGATGAGCTTAAATTTATGGTTAAAGCTCAGCTGCTGTTTGAAGTTGGATGAATGTTTAGCTACACGCAACTTTTAATTTTTTTAGAGTTGATTCCAGTAAAAACGATTGTATCATACAGAAACCAAACAAAAAAAGGTTACCCATAAATATTTCATTAAATAGTCTTTGCCTTGATTATAGCATGTAATACTGTTTTGATAAGCGTCTGTAATGTCATAAGATTTATTTTCATCCAGTGTTGCATTCACTGTGCAAAGTCTCTTTAAGCACATCCCAAAGATTCTTAGCTGGATTAAAGTCTGGATTCTGTAGAGGCCAATCCATGTGTGAAAATGAAATCTCATGATCCCCAAACCACCAATTTCAACCAACCACCAATTCATAGATGCTTATTTGGTATCAATGAAAAGTAGTAAGCTGGTCTTCTTTGGGCAAATAATGTTTAACCTAAACCTGAGCAACCTCAGATCAAAGAGCTGTTGTCATGATCTGTTGGTCTTGGTGGGTTATTTGTTCTTGTTTTTTTATGTATTTAGTTTCTAGAAATGTGACACCTTTTTGAATTGAGGACTCAGAGATGTAGAAAATGAATGAATGTTATCCCCAAGCAGCAACCTTTTAACAGTAAAAAGTAAAACCGAAGTGCAAAAACGTGCATTTCCCCCTTCACCCACTAGGGCTTCCAAAAGGGATTCAATCCATAGACTCTGTAATTTGTAACCGCAGTATAACTAGAGGCGTGTCATTTTAATTCACAGGTATCTGATTTGTGGTGGCAAAAAAGCAAGTATAGCACAACGACAGATGGCTAGGAGTGCTCCTTAGCTGTAGCCCACCTACCTCCATTAGCTAGTTAGCTCCAGTTAGATCGTAGTAAGTTTGGTTAGCTCTTAGCTATAGCCAGCTTGAATTTTGGTAGGCATCAATCATTCACCCCCATTCAGACCCCTCTCAAATTGACATTTTTGCCCATTTTTGTATATCCCCGAAGTGACGCCTGCCAAAACTGCAATGGTGGTACCCGCCCACCAAGCTTTGGGTGATGCTACATAGGCTTTATCTATCTTTTTATATATGATCTATGATTTTCCCTTGTGCATTCATGTTTCTTCACGTCCTGTTTCCTACCCCAGGTCATTAAATGGTACACCTAAATCTCAGTTTACTATTAAACATAGTCCTGACTTCCTTTATGGTTTTTCCTATTTTATTTAACCTAACATTTAAGTTACATTTAAGTCACTAATCACCATTATTTACAATTTTTTCTTGCTACTTTTCTTCCTGGAAGGCAATTTTTTTCTACAATCCTTCCAGTTTTTAACACCAGAATCGCCAAAATTTTACCACCCTCTGCTAGAACAGCGCAAATGACGCACCAACATCCAGAGCTACTTCTATTCCCTCTGAATCTCTGTCACTCAGAATTTTTGATAATAACCAAATTTCTTTGGCATTTAGCTCTTTAGCTCTTGTATTCATTCTTTTGTCAAATTTAGCAGTAGATTAGCCTAAACGATGATAAAACCCTACTACTTACTGACAACTATTGAGCTTCCGTACGTTACCAAGCAACCGGGAGTGGCACGAATAGGCTTGGAACAGAAACATGTAAAAGCTCAACACAAATTATGTCCCTTGACAGTTCTAGATATAAATGGTGAGATTTCTTTTTATTTGTGATCACATGCTCCCCAAAATTCACTGTATATTTACTGAACACATTTTAGGGAAAGTCATGAATTTACGGAAGAGTGGATTTTATTTTAAAAGACAATTGTTTGAAAAGCCAAAGAGTTGGAATTATCTGCTTGCCGGTTCTAGTGTTAATATTGTATTGAACAGTTCTTTATACAATCTCTTAAGATGTTCTCTGTGCTGTGCTTGTACTATATCAATCATGGGACACTTCTTCAGCGCACTAAGATCTTTTCCATTACCATGAGATTTGTCTTTCCACATGGTTGTTGAAGAAATGTGAAGCTCCTAAAATTCAGCTGGGGCTAAAGAACTTTTTACATGATTAAACTCTGAAAGATAATATTCCTGCAGTAATTATCTAATAGGAGACTTGTACTCATTTGCCAAGTTATATCCAGGTGGCAAATCTTTCAGGATATTTTTTTAATCAGAATTGTGCAGAAAAATAAGCACTGTGGGAAAAAATAAAACAAGCAAACGAGCATTGCAAAGACTTAAATCACAAAATTTGAATTTGGAAAGAAAAAACAAGTAATGAGTCATTGCCCATGTGTGAAATTCAACATGCCGCAGATCCAGCAGTACTGGGTGTTCTTTATCTGTCACTAATATAAAGCAATATTTCATTTTTTGATGCATGACAAATAAACAGAAATCTGCAGCAGATATTTGGATTTTAACAAGCGTCATTCCTTGCTTTTCTATTTCTCAAAGATTATGGCCATTATACTATAACAGTGGATTTCTGGTTTCATCTGCTGATTATTTAGTGAAATTATCCAGCAGTTTTTTGTCATTCACAGGCCCCTATACAGGCTGTTTGTCTGTGGTCATGCAGTTCTTTAGGTCTTTAGAGGAGCAAAATTGCTTAATGCTTCCTTATTAGTCATGTAATATAGATTAGTCTCCCACCACCCCCAACTCATCAGTCCTAACCATTCATGGCCCAGGGCTACGAGTTAGAGAGCTATACACACTAGGCATGTTTGTAATGTTTACACAACATTTACACAAAGCCAGTTGAGACCGTGTAGCTACAGAGTAACCGTTGATTACCTCCAAGCATTAGGCTGAGATGGATTTAACTATCAGACCCTGCTGAGCCACATGGCTACACCCACACTTGTCACTACAACAAAGACACAAGTCTTTATCACTTCAGTACACTCATATTGTTGAATCCAAAATGTGTTTTTCTGTGTAGTTAACGTCATCATCTCTTATCTGCTCAGACAAATCATGTATCATTACCTGAGGCTTAGAATACACATTGTGTGATAACTGTAATTTCTGTGATGATTCATAGACCAAACAACGAATTGATTATTCAGCTTATCCATAGAACAGGAAAACGTATCAGACAGAGAAAAGTTCAGTATGAAAAATGTTTCTTTTGGTGTTTTATCTTGTCATTGGATAAAGTTACTCAATGTTTTCTAATTTGGAATTATTAATTCCAAATTAAATAATTCTGAATTAAATTATTATTCTTCAAATTTACATGAAAATATTAATTCTGAATTCAGGTTTACATTGAAACATGTTTATTTGCCTTCTCTTAATTCCAACGTGGCGTGTGACACACTTCCGAGTATACCGGGAATACACAAACCACTTTTTGTTTGTTACCTTAACGGCTATGACAAAAACAACCCAAAAACAACTGTTGTTTGCTTCAATTTTGATAAAAATTTTTAAGTAGTAGCTTGTCACAAGTATATGACTTCTCTTTTTTGATCAGCAGAGAAGAAGAAAAATAGTCGGGACCAAATACGTCGAAGATGAGAGGCAAAATTTTTTCTTTATTTTAAACTTTATTCCACAGTACTGCATTTACAAAACAACAAGACGGGAGTCAGAAGACTGCACATGAGGCGGGAAAAGATAAGCATGTGCAGAACGACCGGCATTGGGTACCATCCACTTTATTCTGAATTTAGTTTAAATACAAA
The DNA here is from genome assembly GCA_037177515.1 of Pseudomugil tenellus. Taxonomy (NCBI): domain Eukaryota; kingdom Metazoa; phylum Chordata; class Actinopteri; order Atheriniformes; family Pseudomugilidae; genus Pseudomugil; species Pseudomugil tenellus. The sequence goes on along the minus strand of JBAMHX010000008.1, from coordinate 6,207,730 downwards.
CTGTATATTTCATTCAGAATTAAGTGTTTACATGGTTACTTTTCATCTGTTTAAAGCGGAATGAACTTTTATTCTAAATAAATGAGGAATTAAAACTCCCATGTAAACGTGGCTCATCTCAACCTTAAAAAGTTAATTTCCCAACTAGAGAGGAAAGTCTGAAATTATGTTTGAGAAGATACTGTCATCACATCTTAAAAAACTTTTTAATGTATGTATGTATATATATATATATGTATATATATATATATATATATAAAATCATGCTGTTTGGGAGTTTGCACTTTTCTCATTTTGCCAAGATGTCAAAAATGACTCAAGTTAAAATTAAGTTTGATTAGGAGGTGAGGGAATGTCTTACTGAAATAAATAAATGCAGGTTCATATGTGTAACGATGGAGAGACAGAGCCAAGGGGAAGGTTAACAGGATTTATTAGGAGTAAGCAGGGATGAACAAAAACCTGTAGGGAAGGTAGAGGAGTCCAGGACGGGTGCAGGAACACGGGTGCAGGAACATAGGGTAGGAAGGCAGGCTGTGGGGAATCAGGAACAAGCATATGTTTTACATTCAATGTCTGACCAAGGAAAGACTGGGAGCTGAGTGCTTTATGGCTGTGAAGGAATCGGGAACAGGTGATAGGGGATAACGAGTCTGGTGGCAGGTGATGGTAATTGGGCTGATAGAGTCCGGAGTAGGGCATGACAATATGCCAAAACAGTTCTTTTGTCATGATATGTTAGTTTTTCTTATCATAAATACCAGTTTAATAGCCTTAATAATGTTTTATGTATGACAGATGGAAACTGTTTTGTTTGGGGTCTTTTTCCACAGTTGCACCAATAAGCAAAGACCCAAGCAGAGGAGCTGTCTTGTTAGAGATGTTGAAGCTGCAGCAGAAGTTGCAGTTGTTGTCTGGAGATACTTTGGCTTTCAAAATACTGTTGTTGCTGCTGCTGGAGGCAGATACATGAGAAAAAAAGATGAAACACTATACCTGCAATAAAAATACTCCAGACTACAAAAAGTATATAAAACTAGGAGCTAAACGGGTTTCTTTTTTCTTTGCAATTATTACAATATCTGCTGTTTTTTAGAAGAGTTCTTTCAATCTGTGCAAATGAGATTAATATTCATTCTTGTATTAAAATCAAATAACAATTTTACTAAAACATATTTTGAAACTTGTATATTTGATATTTTTAGAAGAAATAGGAAATCTCTATTTCTGGTACTTCATTTGGACAGACAAAAACACATCACTTTTTGTTTCACTTAGTTTTTAAATATGCATGCCTGGTCCAGTTGGTCCAGTCCAGTTGGTGTATTTATCACAGTTCCAACCTGTGCTCAATATAACACACACTAAAGTGGATTCTCAGCTGTGACTCTTTAAGTTGATGTAAGTTAATATTGCAGATGCTTTCAACAAGTATCGATTAAGTAAACAATTCAAATTGAAATCAGTCAACATTATTAGACAAGATGTAGATTACGAACAGAAACCACACACACTCACATATGTACACACCCTAGAAGCCGTCCTGGCCGAGCCCCAAAGGCCCAAGCCCACAGGCAAGAAAACGGGGGAGGGGAATAGCCCACAATCTGGGCACATGGAAGGTGTGAGTGTTTGTGTGTGTTTTACACAAAAAAGAGGAGGGGCAGTGTAAGAAGTGGGTGGAGATGGGACTCCTGTGTGAATGTTGAGGTGATTCAACAGCACTTTGGTGCAGCACCTTTCAAGACAGTGAGGTTTGAGTTACAGGCAGATGAAGTGCAATCCTTCAGCTCTGAATGTACATGCTCCTTACTGACTTTTTACCTCCTGGGCTCCACTGCAACCCACAGTGGCAGTGTGTTTATTGTCATCATGGCATCAGAGGATTTTTTAACTTTCTGAGGTGTGAGTCGGGAGAATAAATTCCTGGAATAGTCACTTAGCAGGACCTCAGGTAAGCTTACTGGTTCACTCCAATTCAAACTGCTGCTTATTGTACAGAACAGCACCACAATTTAGTATGATAGTGTTGCTAAACACACAGGAGGATAGATAAATACTGTAGAACTGCTAAACTATATGTTTAATAACTCATAAATGCAGGTCAACAGTTTAATTTTTATCTCTTGGTGATTTTATAATGAGCGTAGAAGGTTTCAATGCAGCTTTAGGATTACATACCAATCATAGAAAACTTGAAAATACTCCTGTTAAATGTATCAGTTAGCTTAGTGTTGAAGAAAAGAAAAAAGAGCCTGAGTTTAGTAAAAGATTAAACTTTAAATATGACACCTGCGTGGGAAGCTGGCGAAAGACACAGCAGAGGCGCATGTCAAAGCATGTAGCACAGCTACTGACGTTATAAAAGTTGGCTAGGCAGTTACTCCCTTTTTCTGTCTTTTGTCCTTGAGCTGATTTACAGTGTGAAGGGTTAAAGTACTGTTTTTTTTCTCTCAGAATGGTGCATGTGCAGAAATCTTTTGCAATGTATTGAGAAGAAAAGAAAAATAAAATACAGATTTCTCCACTAGCTGTAAGTGGAATCATAATAACATTTAAAGACTGACCATTTCTTTAAGACTGTTTTCAGATTATGTTTCTTTCTGCTTCAACTTTGGTGAATATTTTGTTTAAATAGTGATTAGGTCTACTGTTTTTCTGGTAACTCAAGACTTTAAAACAATTGAATCTAGACAGAACGTTTTTAAATGAACTGACATGATCCCAAACATGCATAACTTTATCAATGACAGATGACTTGGTTGTTAGATGTCATTAAGATAATGTCCAGGTCTGTCTAGAAAGCTAGATGGAGCTGTGTCTTGATTAGACTGACCTACTGGCTTCTTGAACTGACTGACTGTCTTACTGTCAGAGTTTGAGAAAATGACCAAAGAAATTCAAAAAAATCAAACCACAGGAACAACAAGAAATCATCATAACTACTTGTGAATTAAAGTCTTAATAAATGCAATTAACACATTCATCTAACACAGCTAGACCACCTCCTCTTACACAGTCAAGTCCAGAAGAACTTTTGGTGTCTAAATAAATGATGAGTTAAAAACAAGGAGTACTGCTGATGCATCCCTGGATGTCCCTGTAATTACAGTATTTGCTGTCAGACAATGGGTGTGGATATGTGTATGCGTGTAGGGTCCATTTAATTTAACCAGAAGCTCTCGACCCCTACACTCAACCCTTCAGCCTTCACTTGACATGACCCAATCCTGTGTACAACGGTTCCTTTCACATGGGTTCATGTTGAACTGTGTAAAGGATCCATATATTAAACAGCACCAGTGCAATGCTTTCTGCTGTCAGATAAAATGCAGGATTTCTGGAGTCATGGTGTGTAATTTTGTCAGTTTCTGCTGTGGTGTGTCACACTGAGATGCACTTTCACACCATCAGAGATCAGGTGGCAAGCCTATTTACTGGACATTTAAAATGTCACTACACAGATCTACAGAGTGGATGGATCTAGTTCTCCTGCTGTGATTGTTCAACCTTAACTACTCTCCTGCTGCATTGTGGGATGTCCTGAGAGGAATGGGTGTATGCTTTGCCTCGTGTTTCTCATCGTTCCCCTTCAGCAGGCCTTTGCTTACAACCAGTCGTGATGGGAGAAATAAAAACTCTTTACAGCAAACCCATCCTCACCCGCCTCACTGTCTACAGGACAGCTTTATTCTGAAACCTGCTCCAAGGGTTCAACAGACTTGTTAGGGTGTATGTGTGTGGAGGCCTGGTGTGAGGTCAGCATGCTGTGAATTCCAGTTGTTGCACAAACATTATTGAAGATTTTGCACACCCCAGGGAAGTGAATCTTCCTCTTTCATCCAGCTGGTGACCAGGGGTTTGGAGTTGGGGTCTGTGTTAAAGAAGAAGAACTTCTAGGATAGTGGTGAAGGGAGCTTTACTGTTACTGTCTGTTACAGGCATTAGCTGAATAAATAAACCAATTACTTCATGAATTACAAGTCAAGTTGATATGAACAGCAGAAATTATATACAAGACAATTCAAAGTGCTTTACCTAAAACATTAAATGCATTGGAGCTACGTACAGAGGACTTAATACGAAATATATTAAAGCAAACTTTAAAAGCAATGAAATAATTTAAGTAAAGGCAGATCAAAGCTAAAATGAAAAAAAAAGTTACAGTGTTTGAAACAGATTTTTCTTAAGTTTTTAAACAATATTCGGGAGTGTTTTACACATGTGAAAAGCACAAAAAATCAACACTGTCTCTCCACGTTCTAACAGAAGGTACACTAGTTTACTAAAGATAAATGCATGGAAACATTTTTCTAAAACCCGCTGAGTCATCTGTCCTTTAATTATTTATATTTTATTTAAGTAATTATCACCATATAATGTTGAGGCAGAAAAAAATCTGTTCTTGTAAATTTATTACTTCAATTTTCATAGTAATAGTTTTTTCAAGGTTTTCAGACGGTATTATTTTTCTGCTTTTAAAACCTGTACAGTAGAAAGAAGTCTGACAAATCCAGCCTAGAACAATTGTGGTGAAACTGGAAGGACTACTGAGAGGGCAAAAGCTATCTGTTTACTTCCTTTGGCTCTCCACAGAGATTTGGGATACACTCGAGAAGAGTCAAAATGACACAGAAATGTCGTTAGAACAAATGTTTTCAAGTGATGCAATTATGTGGGTCAGTGGTCAAAAAGCCAAGTGGTTTTTAAGCTGTTTTAGAGTTGAACCATCTCTGAACTTTCACTAATGCCCACATCACCTCCTGCTACAGGGGGTTAAAAAGAGTTTCTGCCAATTGATTGGTTCTTGAAGGGTAAAGGCTACCCTAAATGCACCCTGCTCAATATTGACATCATTGGATTGTTCATGGGTATCATAGGATGCTGTAAGGCAGTATTTAGAATAACTCTATATATTCCAGGTATTGCATCAAGCACACCTGATGTACCCAGTTGGGTGCAAATGCATTCTCTTTGAAATCCAGAGCAACAAAAATATCTTTTGTTTTTCATTGTGCAAGATAAAAAGGATGTGACTGTCCTGCTTTGGATGTGAAGAGTTAACAGCTCTGAGAGGAGAGTCTGATCTGCTGCTTATGTTGGGTTATAGAAATGACCTCATTCTCGGGAGAATAGTGTAACCATGTCACTGTGGCAGTGGTTCAAGCTGTCTGTCTCCCACGATCTCTCTAAATTTCATCTCCAGAACATTTCCATGCCTTCAGGATTTTTTATGACCACCTTTTAATTTTTACAGATGCTCAGTGAACCACAGTTGTAAGGATTGAAGAATAACTTCCAGTCAGTCCTGAAGTTGCTTGAATATTGTATTCCAGCTGTCGAATACTTCAGATTTTTATTAGCCTTTATTTAAGACAAGCTCCTGCCGTCTGTCCTCAGGGTTTCATCCGAGTGCTCTGTTCTGCTGGCAGTACCTCCGGGCTGAAGCAGTATAGCCTCATCTCAATATAACCTCAAAGCTCCAGTTAAAGTCTCCATGCTGTGGGTGTGAGAGGTAAGGTTGAAGGCCGCACCCTTCCCAAACCCAGACAGGAGTTAGCATCGTAACCTCGCCCTAACATAATCCACGAGATTTAATCTGAATTTTACTCCTGCTAAAGCATTGGCTTCAAAAGATGAAAGGTTGCTTCTTGTGTTTAACTTTTGCTTTTAGGCAGAGAAAAGAAAAAAAATCCTTCTTGGATTATGGAAAACTAACATGTTCAAATTTTCTGTCTCCAATGGACTGTGTGCCACTACAAATGTAATATTATAACTCTGAGACAGATGTAAAAAAATGCTGTATCATCCTTCTGGTTGTATGTCCAACATGAAAGAGAGAGAATAATTTTGGCTGCTGACTTGTGTCATTTGCTTCTCTGTCAGGATTTATAGTTATTTAGCCCTGGCAACAATCATGCCGTAAAGGAGCAATAAAATGAGAGCAGAGCAGAGACCTGGGAGGTGCTTTCCATAAATAACAAGTAGGAGACTTGGCCAGGCTTATTCAGCCCTGGCTGTAACCCCCAGATTCCCCCAAAGCTGAGTTTTAATTGCTTTCTGAAAGAAGGAAGACTAATGATGGAGAAGTTCAACTTTTGGAATAGCTCAAGGCTCGTTAGTTGTCAGCGGTCTTCACCATCCTTCTTATTAACATCAACATGCTTTATATTATATAATAAGAATGGGCTTACTAAACAGGATAACACATAAATAAGGTGATGTGACATTTGAAGTAATTTTTGACATATTTTTGATAAAAGTGTTGATGCTGTGCAACTTGTATTTGACGTGTTAAGACCAGAGAAAGGTCCTGATATTCTAAATGAAGTAGAGATTGTTTAGAAGTTTGAAATGTGCTTGTTTGGTAATGAGATTGGCAGTCCTTGCTACTCAGTCTATCCATTTTAAAGAGCTTAAAGGACTGTGGTACCCCCCTCTAGGCTACTGCCTGTACACAGCTATACACACAAATCCATCAGTTATATAAAAGTATCAGTAAATCCAAATAAAAATAAAGAAATGTGTTGAGTTATTTAAGAATAAACTGTCCCTGCCAAGAGAAAAGAGCTGGCAGAATGTGTTTTTGGCTCGACCACAGCAGCATTCAAAGCTGTGCCAGCAGTTTTGCTTCACACTTTAACAATATTCTGCAGTCGTTCTCTGAGTCTTTCATCGAAGTGAGTGATTTGTGCCAGCAGAGAAAAAAAGAAAACAAATATACAGACTGAATGAATACCTGTCTGTATCAATGAAATACTGGAGGTTACAGTAGAATTACTAGTTTAATGTGCACAGCATCCAGGTGAGGCCTGATCATTCATCACAACAGGAAAGATGACTGTTGCATTTTTAAAATCATCTGTCGTCCCGTCTGTTTTTACCCAAGCCCCGCACCCACCTGCAAATTCCTCCACTGCTGAATCAGGCCATGACTATCAATTCCAAGTACTGAAACACTGATAATTATTGGCAAATGTAATGATCCGGCACCTCTTCTATTAGCTTTGGAAAGAGAGATTGAAAAGAACATGTTGTTTTATCTGAGGCGGTGTAATGGCTGAAAATTTCAGACAATGCAGGAATAACATTCAAAAGCTGCAATCTTATTTTGCAGACGGGGAAAAAAAACTAAATAACCTTATTAATGTTTTATCAACTTATCTACCAACGACAGGAGAAGCACTACCGGGCTGTAAAAGCTTTTTAGAAGAGAGGTGAAAGTTCTTCAATAACCAGGAAAACAAGTGAATTTGTCAATCCAAGTGCTGAAGGTAATTGAGATGAATGTCAAAAAGCATGTTAGAAGTACTTTGGTTCTGGTTCACGAACCCTAATTTGAACTATTTTTTTCATGTTTACACTTTGAAATTATTATTGAAATATTTTATTACAAATAAGCTATATCACCTTGCCCAAAAATAAAAAAATAAAAAGCTGAAAAAAATCCAGTCTAAAACCATTACAAACTCCTAAATCTCAAAGTTAAGGTTCAATGCTATGATGGTTAGAATATATGTCATATGGCGGCTCCATCAGTTAAAATACTTAAAACAATGTAATTTAAATAATTTATTATGTACATGAGTAAATAAAATACATTGTATTTTATTGTATTACACAATGTTTGTGTAGAGTCAACAAATCTATGTTCAAGCTAAAACTTCATCTTGTTCAGTTCAATAACAACAGCAAGAACAAAGTTGTGCTTACCAAAATTCACCATTTGGAAGTGGAAATTCACTGCATAAAGGATGGAGATCCTTATTCAGGGTTGAATAATTTTCTGTAACTTCTGGGATGCAGCCATCCTACTAAAATCAGTTACTCACCAATCACAGATTGATAAACTGGAACTAAACTGGAACATATTTTGACTACTTTTACTGTTTATTAGCAAAGTACAACAGTTGCTGATTGAAGAATGTAAATAATATTAATTGGACCTACAAGTATTGGATCCAAATTGAATATAATAATTGTGTTTTTTTCATAATTGCAGGCTCCAGCTTCCCCGCAGCCCTTAACTGGATTAAGTAGTTAAGAAAATGACTAGAAAATTGCAGTTAAGAAAATGTTTTTATTAAAATATAAAATGATTATTTCCTGTACCCCAGGAATTTGTTGAATTTATTTCAACAAAGATTAAAATGTTCCTGATACACTTATGCAGGGGTCACCAACTGTGGCCCTCTTGAGCCACTGGCCTGCAGACTTTACATGTTTACTTGCTGAAATACACCTAAATCACATCATTCATGGCTCATTAAGCTCTTGTGCAAAACATTATCACAAGTTAGCAATTGGAGCATGTGTGAATTGGATGAGATGTGTTGGAGTAGGGAACTATCAAAAACCTGCTGGACAGCTGGTGGCCCTCGCTACATTCAGGGGAAAATGATTATAAATATTTTACATTTCTCTGTGGTTCCAGATAGATGTTAATAGAGATTAAAAAATTGTGGGTAAGATATGTTAGGAGTTATCTAGATACATTTCCATGTTCATTTAAAGGAATTTTGAGTTTAGTAAAATAAAGAAAATTTCCAGTTCAGCTAAAGATCAGGGCTGCGACATTATAAAACAGTATTACAGTAATACAATTAGCAGACAACACCTGGAAAATGACTCATTACAACTGAAAGCGACTTAAAGGAGAACTTCGCTTTTTTTTAACCTGGGGTCTGTTGTGATCTTTCCTTCCATACATGTGAGTGATGTAGAG
>JBAMHX010000008.1:6134272-6196927 GCA_037177515.1 Pseudomugil tenellus | reverse complement strand
ACTTTCGTTCATTTCTACTCTCTAGTACAATGTCGGACGCTTGCCAAGACTATCTGAGCACTTCAGCGTGGAAAAAATTACGTTTTTATGGCAAGCGAAGTTCTCCTTTAAGACTTGACTTAGATTTGAGCTACAAGATGAGACTTGATTTGAATTTGGAAAGAAAGGACGTGTGAACACTTATGTTTTAATCTTTTTTAACATATGCTCTCGACTTTATCTGTGCTTTCTTAGTTTTCTACGGCATGCTACAGGCCTGATGTGTTGTTGCTAATGACTTTTGAAATCACTTTGCAGTCCACAGAAAATCTGAACAGGACTGAAATGTTAAAGACCAGCACGTGTCAGTTGTCTTCGATTACAACCTTTTGTCTGAATAGGACCATCTGCTGTAAGACCTTGTTGGAGCACTTCATTGTCAAATATGACATTTTGGGGTTATTTCTGTGAATCTTAAAAGGGAAGGGAAACATCACTTGCTCTTTGTAGTCAACAAATTTGTGTTGTTTTTTTCTCTCGCCATAATACAAAAGTGAGCACTTAATAGACTGACACCGGGTGAAGCCTCCCCATCCATCATGGCCTAGTACTACAGCAAAGACTCATTACCGCCTTAGATTGTAACCAGTGTAAAGCCTATAGCTGTTGTTTTTTAAATGGATAGGGAGGAAATTGAAGTCGGCAATTATGCAAATGAGTCTGAAAGTAAGTGAAGTTTCCCATGAAAGAAAATGTGCTCTCATCTTTGAGGCTGGCCAGTAGATGTTAAAGGATGACATTAAATTTTAAATCCTAATTTAGAAGCAGAATATAATCTAATATTTACTTTACAGCACAACTAAAAGTGCCAGTGAGCAACAAAAAAGATACACTATTTAGTAATACATTCTGCGCCTCTGATGTCCAAATCTAGTATTGATTAATGCTGTAAAAGTTAATTAATTGGCTAGAGTAACATTTAACAAGTGATTTTTACGGGAGGTCTTCTTTGTAACCAAGGGAATATCCTTATTCAAAGAGATCATAACGCACAGGCTACACACCAGATGCTCACCCAGGTTCTCAGCTGCATTAATTACTGCTTTAGCATGTAAAAATAATACACCATGGGAATGTTAAAAAATTCAGGAACAGGAAGCCACCATATTATTCCTGAAGTTAATACATCCAGTTTGAAATACTGCATGCAAGTCAAGCACACATTACACAAACACTGAGGGTATTTCTTGAAGATGCTAACTGGTTAGCTGCTATCTCTGAAACACACTACATGAATATCTTCATATTCTGTCAATACAATGTTACTCTTACCTATGGATTTTTTTTACAAATTATAAGCTTGATAATACCAAATGTTATCGACACACAAACCAGAAAAATTAGAGAGAGGTCTGTAAATCAAGTACATGTTGAAGAGAAAACAAGCAACTTTGGTGCCACTCTGAACATCCCTGTTCATCTGGGAATTGTATCAGAGAAAAGCAGTAACGATGATTCTCTTTCTCTCGTTCCCTTTTTCAATTTACTTTGCCTCTTGACATTTCCCTTCTTTTAATGTACATATACATCACTGCCTATTTTTTTCATTATATTATACAGTAGTATGATCCTGCATTACTTGCAAACTTTTCACAAAACCTTCTTCTAAAATATGAGCTTTTCTTCGGTATGAGAAGACAGACTGTCCAAAAGAGTATATTCATTCCCAGCCAGTGTTTTTGCAAAGTGATAAGAAGTAACAGAATGAGAAACAGAAATGTAATAATATATTGTATGGTAAGTTATGTTTACTATACAGTTCTACGGAAATGCGAACCATAGAATGATGTTAATGCACTACGATATACTGTGCAGTGGTGCAGGTTAGTCAGTATACAGTAATGAATCATTCACATAAGAAGCTTTTTCACAGATAAATAAGTCACAACTTAAATTTATAGAAATACAACCCAATCCTTTTATGTGGGTATTTTTTAAAGATCTTTTTAAAACACCCACATCCTGAAGAGACACTTCAAGACATTTACTGAGATTACTGATATATTATATTACATCCAAATCTTCTACCCTTCTCTCCTTTCTTTTTGAGGGGTGGGGGTGTAATTACTTTACAAAAACCAGGAACCAGCTTGATGGGATGAATATAATCAGAGGGAACTGTAGGAGGAATAATGCCACATACGTTTCAGTGACAAAAGGAAAACCATGAAATCCTTTCATCTGCTTATGAGAACAGTTAGTATTGCACAGCAAATTCCTTGTGAAGAACTTAGTAAACACATGGAGACAATGCCCCCAATTATAAAATGCTCCTGGGTTCTCAAAGCAGACTGGCAGCTGCACAGATCCATGATTCAACTTGTCTGAGCTGTTTTAGTCATCACACAGGAAATGGATGACTACCTGTTGAATGAATGAACTACATAGTAAAATACATCCTCTCTCAATTCTAAGGTTTTACTCATGAGCATGCGGTAAGAATGAAATCTGGCACTAACCATCATAAGCACATTTCAGCCTAAGGTTAAATACAATTCCAGCTGAACATGACATCATGTTAGACTTTGCCATTATTGGGTTAATAAAAATTTTGCCAAATGTAGAAGCATTGTGTTGAATGTTAGTGTACACCAGGGTTCTCCAGATCTGCTCCTCGAGGGCCGGTTTCCTACAGGTTTTTAAAGTTTCCAGACTGAAACACACCTGATCCACATTAAAGTGATCTCCAACACTTGTTGTCAAGTTCTACACGTCTGCTAGTGACCCATTCATTTGAATCAGGTGTGTTGCTGCAGGGATGCATGCAAACCTGCAGGATACTGGCCCTCGAGAACGTGATTTGGTGATCCCTGGTAAACACCATGATTCACTGGGTTGAAGAACTACTTTGTCTGTGTTTTTGTGTTGAGACATCTGGTACATCTGGATTACACCTCGCATGTGAAAATGCAACGAAGATCAGGGTTCACTGTACCAAACAGCATCAAACCTTTCGGTCCTGCGCTGGATCTTCTGCTGGGACCAGATGTTACATGCCCATCACGACCTTTTAGGCAGTTTAAGGTCTGAACTTTGACTGCATCATATAAACACCTCGTTTATTTTCTATTTTTGTTAAAGCTTTGTTGCTGTTTTTCAGATCATTGTCATTTTGCGTTAGCCAATTCAAATCATGTGTTAGCCATAACACAGGCTGCATAATTTGACTCTAGATTACATTGATGCGAAGAAGAGTTGATGGTCCAGCCAATGACTGCAAGATGTTCAGCTTCTGTTCCAGCAAAACAAGCCTATATAATCATCCCCCTACCATGTGCTTGACGTTTGCTATGGAATGGTGCTGATATGTTGTGTTTGAATTTCCCCAAATGTGGCACTGTGCAATACTGACAAACACCTCTGCTTAGCTCTGTCCAAAAGACATTATTCCAGAAATGCTCAATGCCAGCTGTGTTGTGAGAAGGAAATTGAAATACACAGACTGGTGAAAAGCGAGAAATCCTGCACTCTCTCCTCAACAGCCAGCTTGTTTCGTTTTGCACCCTGTGTACAAAACATTACCAAGCAATGAACCTGCCAAGTCTGAAAGCTTGTGCATGCACTTGCTTGTATTTTTTGCCAAATAGCTTTTAAAGGTTATCTTGCACCCATTACTTGGGGAGGGGGAAGCCTAAAAACATAAAATATGAGACACAGAATCAGGCTTATCCATGAAACATTCATGTACAACTTAGCAAAACTATAGCTTTGAATCCAAGTTGATGGAACAGTGGTTGCTGATACTAAAATGATTGTGTTAGGAGCAGCTTGTTAAATGGTTTAAAATCCCTTTAAATGATAAGGGTCACAATTTTAAAATCACCATATAAACTTATCCTAACACACTTTTATCTCTATATAAATAAGATGAGATAATACTGCTTCAAGACAACAGACTTCAAACTACTTGCATTGTGTATAAAGGTGCAAGTTTGATGCTGATTTCAACAACACTGATAGCATGAGATATGCCATGCTTTCACTGGCAGAGAAAGACCAGGCAGGGAAAAAAAACTGTTCCCTGTCTGCAGTTGGAGCCATGCGGGATGATGTTGAAATGCAGTCCTACAAGCTTGAGCTGAACATGTGGCTACAGGTTGATGTGTGGAACAAACAGCAAAAGGGAGCCAAAGGATAGGCGTGAGCTGACCTCAGCGGCAGCCCTAATGTCCAAAAGTTTCTGCCCTGGAGCTCTGTATGTTTAGATAGAAACATTTTCTTTCAGATTCAGGTTTAGTTGAGTTTTCCGACAGCAGAGATGCCATGAAACCCGTCAGATTGTAGCAGATACATGAAAAGGCGTGATAGTAATTGACACAATAGAAACTAAGCTTTACGCTTCGAGAAACAAAATCAGTGCTGTTTTATTTTATCAGACTTTGGATAACCAAAGCTTCTGAACATTACTTCTAATATACAGTGTAATAGTCTAGCCTGCAACACAAAAGTGGGTTAAAACAGTAACAACCTCTATAAGAAGTGTATGAGAGGAGATTGGATTTTTACAACAGCTGACAAAACAAACAGTGCTGATTTGTGGGATTCATTACATGTCTGGTACACAGTTCATTAGATTCAAATGGAATTCATAATATTTTGCTGTTTTCAGTCAGAGATAAATCCATTCTCATCTTGCGCTTGCACCAGCCTCTTCTGGTTGCTCATTAAAGGATTTACCTTGATTTTAGCATCAGATGAGCAAACATTTTTTCTGCACCAAAGACACATGATGTTGCCACAGAGCTTTCAAAGCTCTATGCTGTATCATCATGTAGAGCAAATTACTAAAACCTTTGGATCATTTGTCACATTTTTTCAATAAACCACATACTTTACGTTTTTTTCTAAATTATTTTGGTTTTTGATTTTGAGTTAACTAATGCATTTTTTAATATATCCTGCACCAAGCAAGATTTCAGATGTCTCATACAGTGCACAGTAAGGCGTTTCTGAGGACCAAAATTCCCTCTTCAACCTGTAATTAGTGCAGTGGGGATTTCTTCATATCCACACTGCACTAATCCATATCGTTGAGACTGACATTAATATGCCACTTGATATAAAAGCACATGCTGTGGATTAGGAGCAAGATGCATTGCCCGCCTCATGTAGTGGAGAGACCTGCAATCTGCTTGGCGTATGAATAAGCAAAAACAAAACCCTTCCAGTACTCCTGTGGAATGTTCTATCTGTGGCAACATTGCAAGATTCTCAGAATCTCTTTAAGACCTAAATAGTACCCGGACATTTGTAATCTGATTACCTGTCACCATGTAAAGGAAGATAAAATCCAACATACCTGTCACCCGTCATTGAAACCCTCAGCGCCAGTCTACCTGGAGACACAGACTTCACCGCATGATATATTTTTTTAGAAACCCATATAAATTGAGATATTATGACACTGGTATTCATAAACATTGTTTGTATTGCACAGCCTATATCTATTCACCTCTCAAAGCAGCGGTCTAACAGATAATCAGATATACCGATTTACTTAACAAGACTATTTTATTACGAAGATACGGTCTTTTAGCGGGGGAGGGTAACAACTGTCATTTTCTCTGATCTCAGAGAACACACATACTAGCTGTACAGATATTTCTGTAAATTGAATATTTTGAGCTGAATTAGTTGTGATATATGCAGCGCAGGGCAAATGTTCAGCTCTACGTGTCCTACTGCTGTCAGTTCTGAGAGCAGCGACACTAAAAGTTGGTGGTTGTGTTTTTGGGATTGTGAATTTTCTCAATGATCTGCTTCAACGAAAATCAACTTCACGTCATTTTTAATGTATTGCATTAGTGTTAGCTACAAAAGTGAGTGAAGCAAGCAGTCGAGCATTTACCAGGAGATTATCTGCTGTATTATCAAAGTCAAGTGGAAGGCCCATATCATCTGCCTGTATCTTTATCTTAGTCAGAAACTCTAAGCTACTGTGAGCTATTTTTTTTTCTGTGCTGGTCTTAGAGTATTTTTGTCTTGGTGTCTTTTTTTCTGTGCAACTGAAAGTGAATCACTTTAAAAAAAGTTGTATCTCTACTAATAAGATGATGTCCTTTGATATTCGAATATTCTTGAAGGTCAAGTTAAAATATTTCTTTTCAGCTAAAAGATTTAAATGAGTAAGAAGCCATCAATGACTTTGAAATTGTGCACTTTTTACCATTCTGTAGACATGCCAAAGCACTGTAGCTTTGGTTAACCTCACTGTACTCAGAACACTAGTTCCCGTGAGTCTGATGATGCAAGTTATGTAATTCATTAAGCAACACTATCCTAAAACTGAACAACATGGATTAAGATATAGGGCGGCAAGGTGGTGCAGAGGTTAGCAGTACAGCCTCAAGAAGGTTGCTGGTTCTTAGCATGGGTTCTCTCTGTGTACTCTGGCTTCTGACTCTCACCATTCAAAAACATGCATGTTAGGTTAATCGGTCATTCTATATTGTCAGTAGGTGTGAATGTGACTGGTTATTTGTCTGTTCGTTTATCGTTTATATGTTATGAACTGGTAAATGTACCTGCCTCTCGCCCGATGATTGCTGGGATAGGGTCCAGCTAACTGCGACCCTGAATTGGTTTACCCAGGTAAAAAAAATGGATGGATGTATATAGATTAGTTTCTAAAGAATAGTATCAGACATTGGCAGTTTTCTCACGGTTGGATATTGAAAGCAAATTAAAACTAAAAACAGAAGTAGAAAAATGAGTGAATAGCTTTTTAACTAGTGGGATTTTCATGTAACAACATGGGGGGAGGGGAATTTCATTAGTGCAATAATGATATATACTTTATTAACCTCTGTTGAAAAATGTGTGTTTGGTTTTGATTCATCTCTAGGTACACTATAGATCAGTGGGCTACCATGCTCTTGTCCTCAACAAGCAGTTGGAGGGGTATTGATTTTATTTAGGGGTCCATAGTGGTTCACCTGAGTCACGATTTGAATCAACTTCCTCCAGTTCCAAGTCCACCTCGCCAACCACTAGGCCACTTTTCAATGATAAAAATATATATTATCCAGGTTTACCCAGACTCTATTTGTATAAAGCGTATATAATGCATGTTTTGTTTTCAAGAATTAATTTAAAAAGTTTATAGTTTAATTATACACTAGCACGTGTATCTGAATTTGGCAATAAAAAAACAAGCACAGTCTGTTTTCATGATGCTGAACAGGTATAGGGAAAAAAAGAGATAAAAAAAGAATAAAACTATATAGTTGAATTAAAACTTTGTGTATATTTAGAAAAATAGCTTTAAAGCTTCCTACCAGACCAGGGCCTTCATTTATAAACCGTTCTTATGCACATGGCTGTGCATAATGAGGATGTAAATACATTTCTACACTGTTGTACCAGTACATCATCTACTAGTAAGATTTTGAACAGTGGCATAAAGTAGAACGCAGATTCCCATTTCTCACCCTTCACTGAGCTGGGTAGCTAGGTAGCAGACTCTATGTTGCATGCTATCCTTTTTCTGAGCTCAAAATACATGTGGTTACCTAACACAAATCAGCAGCAAGCTCAACTCAAACCAAAAGGAGCTTCAAGATTATTACAATTAGTTCAAAGTTCAGTGGTCTCTGTCCACCTCCAATTGTACTCCACTCCACATTTGTTTCCATTTTTTTTATAGTAATGTATTGTAGGAATGTACTATAGTATATACTGTAGGTTCAATATTTACTTCATTGAACTTTTATAACTTTGCTCAAAAGGTGCATCATATAAATATGCATTAGCATGTTGTCTCATTTCACCCTTCTCTCTCAACTGGCTATTTTTCCAGGGAGGAGCACTAGATGGTCTTTTTTTGTGAATACAAAAAAAAAGTAGAAAAAAGTAATGTTGGTGTGGTACATGTAGGACTTGTTAATACTACTTTTTACATGAGTGTGGGGAAAAGCAAAGGTTAAGGACAAGTAAAGCCTTAGTCAATGAGCCTCAAGTCAAATCAATTCTTTTCAAAAGATTTTTTCTTAAAAGGTTTTCTTACATACATACATGGCAGAAAGCAGTTTAGCATTTCTGGTAAGCAAGCTGAAAGAATCTGCTCTCTTTCACATCATTTATAGCAAAAGAGAGGTTTCAGCATGCACACAAACAATTATCAGTAATCATGTCATCAGTTGTCTGTGCATTGTTCTTCTTCTATCTGGTGCCCACAAGCCTGGATCTTTATTATCCTGAGTCACAGTGAGACAACTCAGCTATAAGAGCAGCGCTTCTGTCTAAGTGCATGATATATGTACAGAGTAGAATATTCTTTTAGTAAAATATTTAAATAAGACACATTCTATAAACTGAGAATAAGATTAAGCTCAAGTCATTGCTTATTAACATGTGTTTCACTGACCTCTATATGTGTAATGAAAATAGATTTTTTTGTGGTGATGCACTTTCAGAACTTTTTGAGACAGAAATTGGGAGAGTAGTGGCTCATGTAAGCAGTTTCCAGCCCATAACATCAACAATTTGCATTAACATGCTAACTTCTAAAACTACAAATCCCAACTCAAAGCTCTGCTCTGGCAAAAGCTTAGAGGTAATGGTGTCGATGGGTGTTTGCTTTTTTATGTTCCACCTCTGAGGGAATAATTACAAGTTCAATGTTTTGGCCCTACCTGTCTGAAAAGGCTTGAAGGCAGTTTTCTCGTTCTGAAACTTTGTTGTTTTACTAGTTAATTTTTTTTCCTTCTTCCTTCTCAGTTGCAAGTCAAAACTAGTCATATACACCATAGGCCTCCTCTCAGTTGTGTGATTACTGTGTAAACATAATAGTGTGGGTACAAGAGTTATGTGTACAGGTGTATTTTGTATTTTTGCCCAGATGTAAAAGTTGATAGAGAAAAGAAGGGCTCCTTTGTTCTTCATAAACAGCTTCTCTTGTTTCCTATTTATTGCAAATTATCTTCAACTATGCCCTTCTTTTCCCCCACAGGTCTGAAGCTAACCATGGAAGTGTTAAAGTCAATAACTTCTGGAACAACATTACTTATTTCAGTCATTTTCCTCCTGCATGTTGCAGGGTGTAAAGGAGCTATTGGAAAAGGAAAGAACAGCTCTCCCCTCAGATTTACGCACCATCTCTATAATGTCACCATCAAGGAGAACTCTGCCCCGCGGATGTATGTTGAGACACCCACGAAGATGGGCATTCCACTGACAGATTTGCAATGGGACATCAAATTTAACATCGTTGCAGGTGACGATGACAGTTTTTTCCAAGCAGAGGCCTTTTCAGTTGGAGACTTCTGCTTTTTAAGGATCAAAACCCGCAGCAGTAACTCAGCAATCCTAAACAGGGAGGTCAGGGACACTTACACTCTCACTGTGGAGGCAACAGAAAGTGGTTTTGAATACAAGGCAAAGACGAAGGTCTTTGTCCAGATCCTTGACACCAATGATTTAAAGCCTCTGTTTTATCCTGCTTCATACAACGTAGCTATCAAAGAAGATACACCCCTAAAGTCAAGTGTGGTGAGAGTCAGTGCTACAGATGCAGACATTGGAAGCAACGCTGAGTTTTACTACTCTTTCACAAGCAGAGCTCATCCTTTTGCTGTTGACCCCTTCACAGGTGTAGTCAGTCTGGTTAAGAGACTCAATCATACCAGGACACAAAGATATGACTTAACTGTATTAGCAGAGGACAGGATAAAAAAGATCTCTGGTGTTCAGAAGTTTGGTAATGTTGCCCGGGTCACTGTAAGCATTCAAAAGATGTCCACGAGGTCCCCCATTATCACATCTCCGCTTAAACCCATGGTGTCTGCAGATGGAAAAGTAGATATCACTGCCCATGTGGAAGCAGGAGTTAATCCTGTGGAATCCCTTAATATTGTTGCAGGGGATCCCCACAAGTTCTTTGAGATAATCCCCTTAGGTGTGCAGGCCACTGACTTCCAAGTGATCTCAACAAAGAGGATTATGTGGTCTCAAACCCCTTTTGGGCTGAATCTGTCCCTTCAGGCTAAAGATAGAAGCTTCCCAAGTTTACTCTCTCCTATTACTCAAATCCACATTCCAGCTAATCATTATAGCCCTTTGGCATTTTTGGAGGACACCTACATAGTCAAACTGAGTGAGTTTTCACCGCCTCAAACACATGTGGTCAAAGTTTCTCTCACGCCGTTTCATTATAATGCCACCTTTAGCATAAAAAACAATCCAGACAGCTCCGGTTTCAAGATAAATCCAAAAACTGGGATTATAATAACAGTCGAGAAATTTGATTATGAGAGCAAAAAACGATTTGAATTTGATGTTTTAGCCAATCATGGTGAAGCTGAAACGCACATTGTAATTGAGATTACAGATGAAAATGACAACAGTCCGCAGTTTACACAGACGTCCTATCAGGCCACTTTAGATGAAAACACTCCCGTTGGAAGCAGCATTCTGAAAGTCGTTGCTTCAGATAAAGACAAAGGAAAAAATGGCTTTGTGACCTATGCGATTGCTAAATCTGGCCATTTACCCTTCACAATAGACCCATTCACAGGTGTAATCTCAACGTCAGAACATTTGGATTATGAGCTGATGAAACGGTGGTACCACCTCAGAGTTTGGGCCTCAGACAGCGGGAGTCCCTTCAGTCATGTCAGTGAGTGTCCTGTGACAATAACCCTGAACAACATCAATGATAATCTCCCACTGTTTGAGAAGGTGGACTGCAACATCACAGTACCACCAGATTTGCCTTTTGGACACACAATTGTTGACCTATCCGCTATAGATTTAGATGAACTGCAGCAGCTGCAGTATGTCATCGAGTCTGGGAATGACCTCAGGGTCTTTGACATTGACTCCATTTCTGGAGCCATCACCCTTAAACAAACTATTCCGCCACAAGAAGGTTCGTTTACTTTAAGAGTTGTAGCTACGGATGGCAAACATCACTCTGAGCCCTCAGTGGTCCGGATAACTGTCACTAACAAAGGTGATGATGCAACGCTACGCTGCTTGGAAACGGGCATTTCTAAACAGATGACAGATAAGCTGATACAGTCAATCAAACCTGTTTTAATCAATGAAGAGGAAGAATCTTTTTCAGATATACACATCATCAATCGTCATTCTCCCAAGTTTGTCACAGGCATTCCTACTTCAATTGATGTTGCTGAGAACCATCCTCTAAACACCACAATATTTCAGTTCAGGGCAAAGGACAGTGACACTGGGTTTAATGGTAAGCTGGTGTATGCTATTTCAAGTGGGAATGAAGATGGCTGTTTTTCCATTGGTACTTTCTCTGGGGACCTTAAGTTAGTTTGCCCCCTAGATGTAGAGACCAAGAAGTTTTACATCCTGAACATCACTGTTTATGACTTAGGAACACCGCAAACATCTGCATGGAAATTTATGGCTGTCAATGTCCTGGACGTTAATGACAACCCTCCATTTTTTGATCAGCCAAGATGTGTGATTCGTGTCCCTGAAAATGCAGAGATGGACTCTGTTATCTTTACGGCTCGAGCTCTAGATGTAGATGCAGATAGAAGCAGTAAAGTTCACTACTCCCTCCGGAAGTCCACTGACTTGTTTCGAATTGATGGGTTGACTGGAGACGTGATTGTTACAGGCTCACTGGATAGGGAAGGTTCACCCAGGCATGATCTCTGGATTGAAGCAAGAGACCAGGCCAGACTCAGCCCTCAGTTATTCTCCACCCTAAAGTTAGTGGTGATTCTGCAGGACGTAAATGATAACCCTCCTAAATTTGTACCAAAAGTGTACCATATAAAAGTTGCAGAGGATGTTCCTGTGGGTATTCTGCTTGTCTGGGTGGAGAGCATGGATTTAGACCTGGGCAGTGGAGGCCTTGTCACATACAACCTCAAGAACACAGAGGGTGGGATCTTTCATCTCGACTCTTCCACAGGGGCCTTAACTCTTGAGAGAGAGCTAGACTTTGAGAGGCGGCCGTCTTACAACCTCACAGTCCGAGCTGTTGACCATGGCCTTCCTCGCTCCCTGTCATCCTCCTGTTTTGTGGAGATTGAAGTTCTGGATGTCAATGAGAACCTCCATAGGCCAGTGTTCTCTGAGTTTGTGTATAAAGCCAATGTGATAGAAGATGCACCGGTGGGGACATCAGTAATCACACTCACCGCTTCAGACAAGGATGTTGGGAGAGATGGGGTCATCAGGTACCACATCAATGATGGCTCTGGTCTTGGAGTGTTCTCCATTGATGAGGAAGCAGGTAAACACATTTTTAAAGTGAGTGTGATAGTATTTTTACACTCTGAAGCATTTATATAAAATAGATCATCCAGATCAACATCCAGGCAATTGATAAGATTTCATGATATTATGATATTATTATTATATTAATATATTAAAATACATTTTAGTTTTTTCAAATTTCTTTAAACAAAACATGACATACTATATTCAAGCCTACATTGTACCTGGAGTAATTTTCTGACATTTTAACTATTTTTCCTCTACAGTCACAGCCAGAAGTACTATATCTGTCTGGAGGCTGTTCTTATAACATGTCCAAGACTACACTTTGTTATTAATCAACACTGCTTTCTTCCATCTTTACACTTAACACAATGTCTGAGGTCTTTCTCTATTCATTGGAATTCGGAACATGAATTAATAGAAACTACATTAAAAACCAAACTAGCGTCACTGCATAAACAGTCTCATTTTAAAATGAGTATTGTGTAATATAAATATCTTTTCAGG
This sequence comes from Pseudomugil tenellus, assembly GCA_037177515.1. Taxonomy (NCBI): domain Eukaryota; kingdom Metazoa; phylum Chordata; class Actinopteri; order Atheriniformes; family Pseudomugilidae; genus Pseudomugil; species Pseudomugil tenellus. Next base: position 6,184,177 of record JBAMHX010000008.1, on the reverse strand, counting down.
CGAAAACAGGTTTAGAACTCATTGTTATCATAACCTTTAGAGCAGAACATTTCTTCGTGTTAAGATGAGCTTATGATGAGATGAAACATGTTCAACACATTTCATCTTGTGTGGAATTGATAGTTTTCCATAAAATAATCCCTTGAGGAGGATGTCCTGCAACCCTGCAGCACACCGTGGTGCATTCCGTTACCCTGCTGCTGAACTTGAAACTCAGATAAAATCAGGACAAATGGAGTTTCTGTCATGAATAAATTGTGCTAAAATATAACCTCTTTGCACTGCTGTTGTTTTTTCTTTGCTTTTTTAGTTTTCCCTCCAGGGGAACCCAATTAACAGCCCTCACCCCCTCATTTAACAAGCTTTAAATAGCCTGATTTATTACTTACTTAGGTTTTAGAAACAAATATTTGTTTTTCCTGTGAAAACCATCTTTTATCGTTGTTCCATGTGTCTCAGGTGTGATACGTACAACAGAGAATCTGGACCGTGAGATGATGCCACACTACTGGCTGTCTGTGTACGTCACTGATCTCGGGACGGAGCCCCTGAGATCCTGGACTCATGTGTTCTTGGAGGTTCTGGATGTCAATGACAATGCTCCAGAACTTTCCCAGCCAGTGTATTTCGCTTCTGTCCCCGAGAATGTCGATAAGATGACATCTGTTATTCAAGTGTCTGCAACAGATATGGACATCTCCTCTGAGGGGAAGCTGTCTTTCCACATGGTGGAATCGTCTCGAACCCTCTTCGATGTGGATCCCAAGACAGGTAAAGACATGTTCTATTCAGACTGCTCTCAGAAAAGAAAGTTGTTTATCAATGAAAGCTATATTCCAACAAAAAGTTAACGTATTATAAGGATAGACGCTGTTAAACTAGATTATGATGTTGTCGGTTGCTCAGGAGGGTTTTACCTCTCCAGCAAAAACAAATAGTGCTGATGTCAGCTGTCTCAGTTGCAGTTGAGACCTCATATAACTAACAGTAAGTCTGTCTTATAAACTGGCCACTTACTGGCACCCTAACCTCTACAGGACACAAGGGACTTAGAAAAGATTTTGTGAAGTCTCATAAAAAAACTGGAGCTCAGTTCACAGAAAAAAATATAAATAGCTAATCCATTTAAACTACTTTTTTATATTCATATACCCATACTGAAATATGTACATTTTTGCAAACAAAAGAAAACTTGAAATAATTTTAAAGCACATTCACACCAAGATAGTGCACTGAATTCTGAAAACCTTTCCTTTTGCTTGCATTGCTTTTCAAACTTGATAATGTCAAGGAGTTATATCTGCACATTAGGGTTGATATTATTCACAGAGATGACCACTTATCCAAGAAGAGAAACAAACACTGAGACACATTTATGCAGTCTTGGAACTTCTGTATTACTCTGGTATTCAAATCAGTTTTTACAGTTGTCTAGTGTAAGAAGCTACGGAGGCATCAAGCAATAGAACCATACAACATGTTCTTCATCAATTCCTGTTTTTGGGTTGTTGCCTAGTCTGTTTCCCTCGACAAATTACATGCACCAGGGTCACCTACAAACACAGTGAAACTCCCAGGTTTCAAGTTGATCACTTTATTCCTTTGGTCCTCACCGGTGCAAATAATCCTTCAGTGTTTCAAACGAGGTGTACCATCCGTTGAAGATACCCAGGGTTCGGTTAAGCGGACCAAACAGCGCCAATCTGAATGCAAAAGGTCAGCTCTGATAAAGTGAAGCAGAACAAAATGAAGGTTTTTTGTACATATAGTTAAAAGGTTAAAACTAATTAACCTATAATCTACTTTAAGGTTTCATCAGGCCAGCAGTGGATTGGTACAAAAAATTGGCCCTGGCATTTTGGGGGTCATAAATCTTCACTTACATGTGAATATCAACCGTGTAACTTAAAACATGCAGTGAGTTAGCAAGAATCATTGAGAATAAACACCTTAAATACCTTTCAAAAAAGTATAATTTGTTAATAAAATAAACTTCTGCCACAAATTAAGGGGGGCAATAAAACAGCTGCCTTATTGACGTTTTATCATCACTTCATCGTAATTTTAGAAACAGCTGGTTTGTTCGACACTAACTGTCCTAAGTTTTACGAGCCTGTTTAATTACAACTACCACCATCATCATCTTCCAAGGCATCTGATGAAGGTCCTGCTGTGTCTTCTTCTTTTTTTTTTTTAATTGTGCATTCTCTACACCTCCCCTCCTTTTCCCCTCCTTGGTTCGTACATCGGGACAGAGCCTGAAGGAGTTTGTCATTGGTTCAGCCTAGTGCCAAATTAGAACAGAACCAATGGGTTGCAGGTTTATATGTTTCATGGGTAGGTGGTCAGGAAAGCGAGCTCTGTGGTGGCTGGATGAATTATTTACTCAGGCACAGAGACAGAGCGACAAAGAGTATGGCTTAAAGATGTAAGCAGGCCAACCCAATGTTAGCTGTGCCGCTGATCTGTTGAGTTTTTTGGACCAATCAGACCAATAAATAAACTGTGGTGACCCAAAAACCATGTCGGCCCACCAGGAAATGCCAGATGGTAAGTCTGTCCCAGCACAGGTCCAACAACTTTAACTGCTGTGTTACTGTTTCTAATTTCTAATCAGAAAGAAAAGCCTGTAGGTGTGTGGTGATCCGGAAGCCTCTGCAAGCTTAGCCTCTGGGGGATGGTAGGGTTTCTTAGATTATACACTCAAAATTATCTTTTTTATTTAGTTTAAATATACCATTTTTGCAAAAGACATTCAACACATTTACAGCCATCCCATTTTCTTACATTGTTTAAAATCTATGGAAACAATTACCACTATTGAGAGTCTTCAGAGCTACTTATTCAGAATGAAAAATGAATGGACTTGTAAGTTATTTAAAAATTATCAGTCTCAAAAAAATATGTTAGAAAATAATGACTTTTCAATTTAGTTTGGATTTAAAGCAGCATTGATGTAAAATAATTATCTTCAGGCCCTGAGACATGTAACTGAAGATTTTATTGAGTCCACATGCAGGCAGGCAGATATTCACCATTTCTGGGATGCTGTCTGTAATTGGATCATGTTGCACAGTGTGTCATCTTCTAATTTCACGCACAGTTTAAGCAGAAATATGGGCTACACACTTCCTTTAGATTGATTTACGTCATTATTCAAACTCCATTCGTGGCTAGAAAACATCTGGAAGGGTATTTTCTTTCTCTTTTGCAAATTCTTTCAACATATCCATATGTTGGCTGCCTCGTCTCAATGGACAGTTTTTTTATATTAATTCAGGGGTATGTGCAGCTTTAAAACCCAGCAGAGACTTCATTCAGCTGAAAATGGTTGTCTTTCAGTACAAGCCTGAGCAGGTCAGGTCATCCAGAACCGAGAACTGAGTGAAAAGTTATGTATAAAAAACCCCTCCAGAGTTAACTTACCAACCCATTCAAAAAATGAGGAGAAACTCAACATGGTAGAAGAAAAGAAAGTGCCTGGATCCCCTCAGGGATCATTGCGCTCATTGCTGACAGTTGCAACCGAATCACCTGTTGAGGACTTTGATGTTCAGGCAAATGAATGCAACATCAGCTCCAACAGCACAAGTCATTACAAGCCCTGTCCTTCCTTATCCTGCGGTGTTTGTCCACACCCTGGAGCTAGTATACTGAGGGATTACAGATACAGAAGAAGAAGGCCAGTTCTATCGCACAAAGCTTAGTTGGGTAGGAGGTGGTGAAATAGCACAATTTCATATTAAAACAACCTTTTTGTGTGTGTGTAGATGCAGGTGTATTTAATATGCATTTACTCATGCAAACCATGCAGGATTAAGTTTGTCTGAATGAAAGCGCTTATTGAGTCTCTGTTTACATTCTGAGGATTTCCTCATGTTATATATTGGCTGTACTCTAAAAACATTTAACTGTATTTGACCCAAACATGTACTAAAAGAAATAAAATAGAATACTATTCTGTATTCAGACCCCTGTCAGTTCTTTAGGTCACCTTTAGCTGTTTAGCAATATTAGCTAAAAGTAAAAGTACACATGTCCCAGCATTGAAAGATGTCATGGTCAACAGACTGTGTGACACTTGTTTTAACATGTTACTGTGTGTGGAAAAAATGTATATCCTTAACCCCTTGATGCCTGAATTAAACTACCATTACACAACAACAAACTGCTGTTTGTTACAAATTTGAAATGACTGAAGTCAAAGGTGATAAAGAAACTTTGTTGTGTTTGTAGGACTTGTATGAAATTGCTGCATTGTTTATAGCAATGGGGAACTTTGGACTGCATTCTGCAAGTTTTGGATGTTTCCCTGCTTCAACACACCTGACTTAAATAAAAAGTGCAGATACTCATAGGCTGATGGATCCATTTGTGTTTTTTGAATTAAGTGTGTTGCAGCAAGGAAACACATAAAATTTACAGGATTGTGTCCCCAGAGGACCAGATTTCAACGTATTTAAACAAGGCCTATGCTGTGGGAAGCTATGGCTAGGAGTACATCCGAACGCCCTCAATTCTCCTATTCCCCAATCCTCGAATAGACACAATACAATAATATAGAGCACAAGGTCATGACCTTTCATTTGCACTTGATTTGAAGTCAATGAGACAAATAGTTCAAGAGTTATGGCCAAAAACAACTTTTTTGTGCATATAGCGCCCCCTGGTGGGGAAACTATTAATTCAGAAATCGTGAAACTCAATACAGATCGTCCTCTTGGCGACCTAAAAAGGTAAAAAGAGTATCAAATCCAATTGTAAAAATTATTCGAGTTATTGCGCTTGAATGAAGGATATCCAAAACCATAATATCCCCGACACTCCGCCTTCGGGGATATAATTATAAGGCTTTTGACAGAACAAATGGTTTAAGTGGTGAGCTTCCATATTTGCTTTTTGATCAGACAAGCAAACTCCTCCAGGTTATTGGGATTTCCTTTTATGTCTTCTTAAACCATAATATGCCCCTGGCAGGGGTGTCATGTTTAAGCTTAAGGTCCATTTACTCTTGTGGAAATTGAGATTAACTGCCTTAACCCCCCCCCCCCCCCCCATACAAGTTGGGGTGTATGGGTGTATAAAGAACAGTATGAACAATTGGTGTTTTATGGCGTAGATAGGTGGCAGGACACTCATTGCTTGAAAAGCAGGGGTGAATTCTCATCAGAACTTTTAATTCATCAAGGTTTTTCTTGGTTTTTCATTTGGCCTTACACTGCAGAAACTTTTACGTCTTGAACTTGATGATTTTGTTTTTCAGCTGAAAGTTTCAACATTTAAATTTAATAGCTTGTAAAGGCTGAACTTCTAGCCCTGTGTTTTTCCATACAAGCAGCCAATCAGACAGCAAGAAAAAGCTGTAATGAAATGTCTTCCTGGAGGACATTTCTTAACCTCATTGGGAATTACAAAATTGCAAATTTATTGGTTCATCTTCCAAGTGAGGCACTCCTGCAGCATAACTGAAAACAAAGTCTGAACGATGTAATTAGATTTATAAATCTTTGAAGCACCTTGTGCTTGAATCATTTTTTGAAATAGGAAGGTGATCCCAAAGAGCCCTCCTCACCACTCAACTCTGCTAGTCACTAATGTGTGTGAATGAGAGTAAATTCCTTCATTCGCATTTATTCCTCTAGCAGGGCCATGATGATTGGTTTCCAAAAGACATGTTCAGTAGTTGCATTGATTAATTTAAAACATTTACTGTTCTAAGGCAGTGTAGGTGATCTTCTCCAAACCTAACATGAAATTGCTTTCAAAATGAGAAAGCAGTATATCTATAAATAACGTAGTATAACGATTCTCGATTAGTAACTGAGACATTTTTACATGGAATTAGATTGGACAAACGTCAAGTCCATTGTGGTTGCCATAGTTACAGCTGGAAGTTACATGATGTGTGAGTGGGAGAAAGTAGTGAGCTTCGTGTCAGAATCGCTAACAGACTGAGGGCACTATATAGTGTACTACTTAGTGTAGCTTATGTAGTGAATGAGGGGCTAGCGCAGAGAGTGCACATTCGAACACAGTCCATATCTTTAGAATGTGACCTGCTTTGTCTTATTCCCACAAATGTACCACCCAGTGTATTACCAATGTAAAGGGTTGCTGGTGTAGAAACCTGTCATGTCTTGACAAGATGAAAATGACTTATAGCTGTAGGCTTTTGGCTAAGAATGGAGACTCTATGTTCGATAGTGCTGCATTATCTTTCTCATTCAGCTTCAGAGTGTCAGCCAGAAGTTATTTGCATATAGAAATACAGGAATCTTCATTCAACTTGACTGTCACCTCTGCAAACCAGTGTGAATAACATGAGTTAACAGTGAGTTTCATTACTTGCTAAATGAAAAAGTTGGAACTTGACAAGGCCAGGCAAGTTAGGAATGAGCCTATTTCATATCCATTTAGCAACACTATAATCCTCACAGTGTTAAATGTCTGTACACAATGAGTTGTGCTGGATTTTCACTATCATTAATACATTTTCCCATGAACTGTATCCTGCTGCCACAGGTGTTCACTCAAACATTGGTTATTCATCTCAAACTAAAAAATGATCCACATTCTTTGGTTCCCAAAGTTCCCAAAGAACAATTTACCTGATAAAATCTGGACAGGTTTTTGGAAGTTACCTTCAAACAAACTGATGATTGAATGATAACATTTTACAAACATCCGGGTGACTAACATTTTAAACCTGTTAAGCTGATGCGTGACCTGCTTTTCAGGGGAATCTGAGAGATTGTTCGTTACATAAACAAACGGCAGTAACGTTTTAACTTGAGTTTTCTATGGCATAACCAGATAATAAGGGTGTGTGATTAACCATGCTAATGACTGTATATGCATAAAAAACAAGGTAGGAATTTTTGATTTTGTTTTTTTTTTTTTTTTACTGATATGTTTAACACCAAATTCTTCCAACTCTTTTTTTCCAATAGCACCTGCTAGTTATTTGTTTTGTCCAGTTTTCAGCAAATCTGTAAGCAAACACTTTAATAATAATGCAAAACAACTAGGCAGGTCCACTTCAAAAATTGTTCAGCAAGTGACAACTTGAATTGATGATGTCACTGTAGTGAGTTGTGCCAAACAAACAAAAATACCTGAAAAACCATCCATGACATCTTGTACAGATTTTAAGTTAAAGGAGGATTACCTGAAGAGTTAGATATATAATATGCATATATTGTGTAAAGGTTTTCATTAAAAAGATGTAAAAGCCTTTATCGATCATTTCTGCTGTCACATTTTAATGGTTATATTAGCTGGTGATATCTGTACTTTTTGCTGCATAAAAAGAAATATTGTCAACTTCCTAGTATCAGATGTTACATAGTTTTGACATGCCTTGCATCCTAAAATGAAAGGAAACAGCAAAATTACTTGTTTTGGCAACATTTAGAACTCCTTACAACACATAATTTAATCACACAAATTGCAAATACTGCACGGTTAACTTGATCAGTACTAAATTCTCATTGTCAGAACAGTGTTTCTAAATCTGATAATGAACACCTAGTAATTATTTAGATTGTCAGTATCCCTGCTTACACATGTCCTACTTTATTAGCTAAAAAAGATGTTGACATACTGCTAACCCAAATCAGCTTAGTCCTGCATCATTGGGTGCATATCTTTGCATCTTTACTCTCACACAACATGGATGCCCAACAAAGAGACATCAATCCAGCATTTGTGAAAAAGCTTTTTGCTAATTCAGACAAACAGGGGTGATACTTTCCTGATTGGATCTGATCAGATTTGAGTCTGACTAAGTAGTTCTTTAAGCCCATATGGGGGGCAGCTCAGCTGAAGTAGTTTTAAATTGTTTCCTCCAGCAAGCAGTGTTGAACTGGCTTGTTTGCATCTCTTTTCAGGCACTTGTTTACCCTCATGACTGGATTTGCATACATTTGTTGTTGATAAAATGCTGTATTTTCCTTTCAAGAAAAAAAAACCAACCCTTTTTCCCCATCTGAAGTGGATTTGGACCCCTGTTTTGCTCTCTATATTTAAGTGACTTACTTTGTAAATCTTTATCATTGATACTTTAGAAAGTTAAGATAGCTCTGCTGAAAAAAGGATTTCATTGCAATTTCAATGAGATAAAGACATTAAAGGAGAAAATGGGGTGTATTAGCCTTGGAGCTGAAGACTTTCTGCAAACCCAGGGAGGAATGAGACAAGGAAACAAACAAACCGGGTCCTGACATGTCAGGCTACACTGTTTATCTTCACGTGGTTTTGACAGCAACCCAGCACGGTTGAGAGAAAAACAGTCGGCATGTGAGAGACGAGGCTTTATCCCTCATTCCGAAGTATGTGCTAAAGACAGAAACACACTTTCTCATGTGCCCCACCTGTCCTAATGATGTCCTCTCAGCAGAGCTTGATTGTAGTCTTGTAAAAAGACTGCTTGACCCTCAGTGCAATCTTTCCCTTGATTTACGACCCCCAACAGTTCCTGCACCTCTTTTGCCATTAACCAAACACTTGTGAGGGCTCTCTGGGGGATACTGAGCTTAACTACCTCTTTCTGTTTGAAAGAAGTCTGGTCAATAGTTGTAAACTCTCCAAATCTTCCTCTAGTCTGCCTGATTCTCTTTTTAAAAGGGAAAAAAGTGGCTTTCTTTCTAGTTGAGTTCCTCTGATGGTTTAATTAAATTTTCAAAGCTATTTCTGATATGAAAAAAATCTGCATGTAAAGACATGCAGATCTCAATAGGATTGGGTCAGTTTGTGGTCAAAGTTGTGATTCGACATAGTAAGTCCTGCATATTGTTTAAACATTACCTCTAAGGATTATGATTTATGGTTAGTAGTGGACTCGACCTAACCAGGGTGTACCCCGCCTCTTGCCCGTTGGCTGCTGGGATTGGCTCCAGCCCCCCTGCGACCCCGTTTGGGAATAAGCGGTAGAAAATGGATGGATGGATGGATGGATGGATGGATGGGTTAGTAGTGGACTGTTGGCAGTTCAATCCCTCAAGAACCGAAGTCCTTCAGGTTGTCAATGTCACACAATTAAATACAATGTTTTTTAGTGTTGATATAAAATAATCTCATGAGTTTGTAGATTTTAAAAATATTCCGACAAAAATGTGTTTAAAATACAACAGGGATAAAAAAACTGGAAAAAGAGACAGTGAAACTCTAGCAAAGTTTGGTGACCCTTAAATTTTCTATTTACTGTGTCATAAAGTATACAATTCAGTCAAGACAGCATTTTATTAACTCAGAAACTGTGAGAATGGGACTATTTCTTTGTTTTTTCCATGAATATCAGGCAATTCTCACTTTCTGTGTTTGTGTTTAGATGATGTTTCTACCATAAATTATTTGTCCATTTCAGTCATTCTAAATGTACATGGCTGTTGAATTGCCCAGCTCTGCATTATCATTCGTACTTTCTTAACAATCGTTAATGTTGCTTAAAAAAATAAATCTATTAATAAAAGAAAATTAATTAATAAAAACAGTTATAATAAAAAATATTAACTAAAATAGTTAATTAAATAGTTAATAGTTAACCGTAACAAATAAAGTTGTTTGGAGACTGAATGTTTTATTATCAGTAATAATAGATGTTCTTTGACACCCACCCATTAAAAACAATACAAAATGTTTTAGTCCAAACCTGCAGGATTGTTCGCGTGATCAGACAGCCTGAAGCTAGAGGAAGAAAAAGTGCCAAAGCAGTTCAGTTAAAGATGCTTAATGAGATTACGTATTGCTTTTCCAGAGAAATGATCTCAGCTGGAACCAGTTCAGTGACTTTTCTAATGTTTTAAACCTTATAGTATCCATGATTCAGTCAAGAAAGCATTAAATAAGCTCAGAAACCATGAAAATGGTAATATTGTATCCATCAATATGGAGTGTCAAGGATGTTATGGTTTTATCACGACCTCTGCCACCGTCGCCGCAAGACATCCTTTATTTGAACACGATAACTCGAACAATTTTTATAATTGGATTATGATACTTTGTATACCTTTTTAGGTCACCACCTGGGTGATTTCATAAAATTTTGATAAAATTTCATAATTTTGGAATTTATGGTTTCCTAACTAGATGGCGATTTTTACATGGAAAATTATATTTTTGCCTAGATCTCTGGAACTATTAACAATTGGATTGTTATACTCAGTACACCTATTCATGTCCCCAAGAGGATGGCCTTTATTGAATTTCACGATTATTGGATTTATGGTTTCCTCGCCAGGTGGCGTTTCATTCACAAAAAAAAAAAAAAAAAAAAAATCAAAATTTTAACTATATCTCTGGAACTATTTGTCTCATTGACCTCAAATCAAGTGCAAATAAAAGGTCATGTCCTCATGTCATACCGGGCTGGTTAAAAGTTTCAACACCAGGTGGAGATTTGGAACTGAACATGTGCGACTTTATGTTATGGGGGCGTTCAGGGATATACCCCTAGCCGTCGCTTCCAACAGCATAGGCCTTGTTTCTTTGATTTTTTTGTGTCCTGTCTTCCATCCATCAATATCAGGCAACTTTTACTTTCTGTAGTTGTTTTTAAGTGATATTTAAAATAAATTATATTTCCATTTCAGTCTTGGGTTAAGCCAGTATTTAGGTGCCATTTCTTTGCATCATTTTACATTTTATCATAGATTAAAACAGCAGTTTAATAGACAATTAATGATCATATGAGGAAAATTTATGACTAAGATTTGGAAATAAATGCCCCTCTCCCAGGAATAAACAAACATATAATAATAAAAAAAGGAAAAAAACTAATTTACAATTGAAACAAGAAAGAGCAGGACTCAGCTCACCACTAATTGACTTGTTTTTACAGTAGTGTTGAAGGACACAAATGCTCAGAGTCCTGTGCTCAAACACTTCACACTTGACCCTGATTATTCCACCAGCAGCTGCAGCGTTCCTCCCCCGCCTGCTGGCTTCACCTTAGGGGTTGATAATGTCTGCTGTTAAACACTTCACTTAATTCATTTTTATTTGAAGTAAGATGACAAGTACTTGAAAATTAAGGAAAATAATGCTTCAAACTAAGCAGCTAAATGGTAGATTATATCATAAAAATTCTTGTAATGTGCAGTTAAATGGTTAAAAGTATTTACAGATAAATGAGCTTTTTGCTTACCATCGGGTTAAGATGAAAAGTGAAAACACCCTTATTCTCCATTCCCATCCTTTGGTTTAGAGAAGATGACTCTGCTTTGAAAGGCCAACCAACACATTTTGTGTAACTTAGATTTCTGACAATTTGGATATTTAGATAAAAAAAATAAAAAAGTTCGAGCAAATATTTAATTTATTTAACATTTTACCTGTGTAAATACAAGATGCCCAATTTTACATGAACTGAGCATGTAATGTGTTTAATTAATCATATGATAATAATGTAGCATTCAGAGCGCAATCAGTTGCCTACATCCATGATAATATTTTTATTTCCAAACTGTTTACCTTCCATGAAGAGAATGTAAATCTAATAACACGACCAGGTGGGACATCTGTGCAAAGTTAAGCAGCCAATAATGCTGAAAAATTACTGATGAAGGAACAACCTGCTTTGAGCAAAAGGTAATTTTGCTCAAACAGGTTTTTCTCTACTACATTGAAATTTAAGTGCTGACAGTGATAAAGAGCCAAACAGTGCTGGAGCAATCTCAGTAAATGTTAAAAAAAAAAAAAAATAATATTTTTTTTCCCTTGCAAACTTATGCCTAGATCAGACTACACTCACAGACTAACATACACACTGTACTGTGTCTGATTATGAGCTGTCAGATCGCAGATTCAGCGTCTTTACCGCATGTACTGCGACATGATGAAAGACTGCCGATCATTAACCATCATCACCAAAAGAGCATCTGTTGCCATGATTGACTGAACATTGCTTGTCCTGCCTCCATGGAAGATTTTCAAGGGCCATTTGTTTTGTGGCTACTTGTTGGCTCAAGACTCCCAATAAACACATGTCTGTTTAATCTGACATAGTGATCATTGTGAATGACGAAAAAATTTGTAGTCTGATCCAGACATTAGCTGTATTTTTCCATTAGATTACCATTTTAGTCTCATTAGTTGCTGAAATCTAAAGCCTTATTTTAAAAGTATTTTTTACATGTACCTTGCACCCTTTTCCATCTGTACCCTTGTTACCAACTGTTTATATAATGCAGACATTATCAGATCTGATTATTTAATGGTTGTTTCATAAACTTATAGCTGCCTTTTATAGTTCATTACTTCTTCTAAAATCACCAAACATCCATGTTTGGGGAAAATATTGAGACCAAAATCTCAATTGCAGAGCTGCTTTCTGATGATTCAGGATAATTTTGGTTAAACGGTAAAACAGGAAGCAACAAGAATGAAAGCAGCTAAAATATAAACTGTTAAAAATGTTGTTCTGAGAATTTGCTGAGGTTGCAGAGTAAAAGTCATCAACATCAACCAAATCTGAACAACCCGTCAATAAGTTTTATCAGTAGCGAGCACAATGTTAAATATAGCAAAACAACATTTTGTGTTTCGCCAAACCGTCACTCAGCAGTCTGGTTTGTCAGATAACACTGGTCCAAAGAGGCATCTGATCCATCTGCTGATTGACAGTCATGGAGACTGCTATCTGATTGGCTGTTCAGCTCAGTGGATATTTAACCTTTTCATAAAATGTAACCTCATTCTTATCTTAAGACGTTTCTCAACACACAAGCTCAACTGGCTCAGAATAAAAAGGAAAAACTTACTCAAAGCCAGTTACGTGCTCTTCTCTGCTGTTTTTTTTCCCCTGCTAGGTTGTGTTAATGTAGCTAAGATCGCTCTGCTTGGTGGTAATTAGAGTAAAACCATGATTTAAAATCTGCAGATGTAAGCTGCTTTCACCTCTGAACCACAAAAACTGGTGATAAAAAGCAGCAGGAACAACAATTATAAAGTAAAATGTGTTTACTCAGGCGTGCTTTGCAATGTTGCTGCCCAGAGTGAGACACACATGTGACATCTAACCTCCAACAACAGATGCAGTAACACTTGTACCTGTCTTTGTTTGCTTAGACGTAATTAACACTCTCACTTGTCGGGACTGACAGACTAACCGCATGGATTCTTTGTGTTTACAGGTGTTATCAGCACTCTTTTAGCTTTGGACCGTGAGGATAAACCTGAGCACAGCATCGAGGTCAGTCTCTTATAAAAATTTTCACTTCCTTCAGGTTGACGCTGAAACAGCAAAGAAACAAATCCTGTGATCAATCAAAGGTTTAGGGCGTCAGTAAAGCCATAACTGCGCGTGTTTTAACAAGCTGGTAATGGCTAGCTGCTGTATGTTTCACTTTACCACAGCTACAGGTTGGAAGTCTGGATATGTGTGACTGCTCACACACAAGAAGTATGGCATCATGTTGGGATGTTTTAATCTGCTGCTGGGAGCTGTGGTAGCATTGATATTCAGCATTGCACGGAAGTATATGATGGACAACTTTTACTTTGCAGAAGCAGCAGATAAACATAAAAGTTTCCCCAACCAGAGTCTGAAAAATCTGAAAAGAGCAGCTTTGCATTGCTTTTTAACCCCAAAACTCTAAACATGTCTTCAGTTTTCTGGTAATTTTAAACAATATACAGTTAATGACTTTTCTGAGCTGATTTAATTTGGGTTTAACCATGCAGCTATTGTGGAAATGGATTTTTTTTCAAAAAAGAAAAAAGAAACCAAAATATAGCTGCTGCAATTGTTTTTAAATTATAATTTAATTATTTATATTTAATTTACTGTTATAATGTTTAAATAAAAAATGGTGAAATTTGATGAAAGTTGATGGAAATATTTAGAAAAAAATGGATGTTTTTGCTCTCTGCTGGAAAGTTTCTACTTTGTCGCAGCAAAATTATATAAAAAAAATTCTGAATATCAACAGTGTCTGAAAACAAACATTTGTGGTTTTACTTAATGATAGTTAAATTAATAGTTAAATATGACATTGGTTTTGTCTGTCTAGCTTTGGTATTATAACATTAACTGAAGTTCCACCTCCTTCTCAGGTAATCGTATCAGATAACGGAGCTCTTCCTTTGCAATCCACCGCTACTGTTGTTATCCAAGTTCTGGACGCTAACGACAACCAGCCCAAGTTCACAGACAAACTTTTCCACGTCAAGCTGCTGGAACAGCATCTCCATGCTGGTGAACAGAAAGTCTGCAGGATGGTCGCTCGTGACGATGATGAGGGCCTTAATGCCGATGTCATCTACAAGCTCCAGGACAACAGTGATGAACGCTTTCAGATAGATACCGTGACGGGTGTGGTGACGTCCCATGGCGATTTTGGGCCCGGCAACTACACTATTCTAACGGTGAGCAGCAACTTTAATACCTTTAATTATTTTTTTCAACCACATAATTTCTACATGGCAATGTTGTCCCTCATCAAAGAGTTCATCATAATGAGTTAGTTGCATAAGTAGAGTTAAAGCGAAATAATTCTGAGTTGTGTCTGCGTGTTTAACTTGAAATAAACATGTTCATTGGACTGAAAAGAGGAGCTGTGCTAAGATGATGAAGGAGCTCAGTCCTTGTCAGCATTCGCCTCTGGGACAACGAGACTTATCAGAGAAGGAAAAACTTTACTTATGATTGTTTACAGACTGGATAAAAATGTTATTCCAGTGCTGACCACTTGTTAGAATTATAACCAGAAGCCAAACCTTCTGCTTTCAGAGCTAATTTCCTTGGGTATGTTTTTAGTCGATTCATTTTTATGGATCTTTTGATCATGTCTGGCTGTCAATGAAGAGAAAACACTTGTCAGTAGCAGCAATAGAAACAAAGCAGAGCCATACTTTAAGATGAATCCTACTGCCATGATGTTAAAGTAATATTTTGTTTTTATTTTTCTTAATCTGAACATAAAGCTCATTCAGTTGTTTTTAATGAGCTACGCAGATGGGGTTTCTGTCAGGAGAGGAGCACAAATCTAGACAGCTGCAGCAACAGATTCAAAAAGAAACAGTCACACACACGCAGTAAATAGGGATGTCCTGATGTACTTAGCCATCAGATATCCCATCAGTCTTTATTTAAGCAGCTGCTGGTTTAAACAGAAAGGTTGGTCAACCTCTCACCTTCACTTGCAGAAGAATCGGCCATTTGTTTTAACAGAGGCAAACACATGCAAACAATGAACAGCTGTTCAGTTATGAATCCTTCTTAACAGTCATATTGATAACGTGTGCAAATGTCTTTGGAGAGCATGGATTAATTAATCTTCCTGAGAAAATAACAAAAAGATTAAAAGATTATTTAAGCTGTTATGACAAGGATGCAATCTTTATCCCAACACACACATACATCACATACAGACGCCTCAGAGCTTGCAATAATACAAAAAGCAAACAGAAAAATACTTAACTGGTAATTTAGTTCTTTAATACTTTGATTTTCTTTTGACAGTTTTTAGTGATTCTTCCTTCTTCCTCAATCAGATAGGAATGAAGAACTCCATGGGTGGTAGATTGCAGAAGGTTTTCTAAACTTTTAGATCTTAAGTCATCCTCCAGAAAATTCGCCAGGTATTGGTAACATTTTTATTTACTGCTCCTGCTGATACATCGGTCTGAGCTCCTTGATATCGGGTGTATTCACATGATGATAGCACGTTCACTAAACTTGGATCTGATATCTGATTGGAGCCTTAGTTCAGTGAGATGGGTTATTGGGGGGGGAATAGCTTTATTTCAGACCGAGATAGCATTTACGCTGCACTTCTCAAAACGTGTTTCACTCTCCACCAGAGGAAAAAGATATGGAGCTGAACCACATCAAAGTGGTCTGGGTTGATCAGAACGTTTACCAATTCCTTACACATCTTCTCCTTTAAAGTATTTATTATCTTACACATGTATGTTTGGTGGTTAAGCACAAAGCCGTGCGCTGAACCCACAATGTGCTTTGTTTGTTTTGTATTCCATTTCCTCTATTTGGTTCGCTTGAAACAAAACAAGACCGAACTTGCTTATTTGATCCGAATCAGAATCCATTTGCATTTTCAGAATAACCACAAAAGAAGCTGACTTTCTGGGCAAACTGAGTTGGATTCCAATAAAAAAGACTGATTTCAATGTGCTCTAATGCAATGTTTTTCTGTATTAGGATCCCTTCTGCTCCACAAATTACTTGCTGTAATCCATTTCTGGATCATAATCTGGATCACATGTGGATCACAACAGTATTGCTATAATTCAAGTCATGCTGGCAACTAATACTGGCCTACATCTGGCAAACACAACACTTACCAGAGCTATAACTAACCTTACGTGCCTAAAGTAATCTGCATTTGACCCAAACATGTCTGCTATCTGGGTTTCTTTCTGAAGCTCATAAAACTATAAATGTACAAGAGGGATTTACTGGTGACAGAAAAAACAAGAGTAAATGGAGAGAGAGCAGATAGCAAATAGCCATGCCTAAAGCTAAAGTTGTGGGTGAATGTAAAGATTAGAAATGAGTGAGTGTGACAAAAAAATGGAAAGGTCTTTTTTTCTCACACCCCATCAAAGCTGATATCCAAAAACATTCCTAGGATTGTCTCAATGAATCTCCCATTAAAATCTTTATTTTTCTGTCAATATCTAGATCAAAGCCACAGACCAGGGCAGCCCGCCACGCTCGTCCACGGCTCGGCTTGACATCGAGTGGGTCCGCCGCCCTTCGTCCTCCACCGAACCAATTACATTTGAGGAGCCTCATTTCACCTTTGCCGTCATGGAAACAGAGCCTGTCACTCACATGGTGGGCATTATCATGACGGAGACGCTACGCCCACTGCTATGGTTTGATATAGTAGGTGAGTGGATGTGCACAGACATAAACTGAAGCTGTTCGCAACTTCGGCAAGAAAAACTGTAAACTTCAAACTCTCAGGAAGAAAAGCAACATCTAAAAAAATTAAATGATGGATAAAAACCCTATTAAGATGTATTTGTACAGTGTTGTTAGTATGAGAAGAATTGACAGAAACTACACCAGAAATATAAAAAACTCCAGTTTGCCGAATAATGACTCCTCAGAGTTTACAGCAACCCACTCACTCTCTGTTTCGGTGTGACTTTAAACTTCTGCAGCTGGGAAAATTATTTTTGACATACACAATATTTCCACTTACACTGAAGTGCTGACTTGTGGAGCTGCGACTCGTTCAGGAGAAAACAAACAGGTAACAATCATCATCCATCCTTATGAGCTTCCATATAAACGGCAAACAAGTTATTTTCAAAAGGTCAGCAAAGTGTCCCAATGCTGAATGATATTAAAGCCTGAGCGAGATGGTAACAAACCATGTGAGCATGTGTTACAGGGAGAAAATGCTCTCCAAGTGAGAGTATCAGGAGATACTAGCAACATTTTTACCTAAAGTCAGCTAGTTTCCTTTGACATGTGACTGAAATGAGCCTTTTAGTGGGCCACTTGTATGGATGGTGGAGCTGCCATCAGATATCTCCATTTGTTCCAAATAACTGAACTTGATTCAACAACTTTCTTTTCCTGCAGTAATATATGAATACTTGCTTTTACTGTAATTGACTCTCTCTGGCGTTATATGTCACACCAGCAATGTTTCCAGTGCAACAATACATTAGTAATAGCATATAATACCATATAATATAAATTAATAGATATCACGTCAGTGAATCCCAAACTGCATTACTTTCCTACACACTGATAGTGTGAAATGTTTGCATCATTCAGCAAAAAAGATGAGGACATCTTGTGAGAGAAAGAGAGGAAGAGAAAGACAGTGTCAACATCAAACAATGTTTTAGTGACTGGAAAGAGCTCAGAAAAGAAACAGGATGCAAGATGGATGCAGACAAGCTGCTGTTGGCGGAGCGTCAAAGTTCAATAGTGTTGCTTTAAAGTATCGAGATGTATATTTACCTCTGCCAACGAGGTTATGTCATTGCCGGCGTTTTTCTGTCTGTTTGTTTGTCTGTGTAAAACATAACTCAAAAAGTTATGGAGGGATTCTTATGAAATATTCCGGATATATCCAAGAATGAGAAGATGAAGAAGTAATTAAATTATTGAGGTGATCCAGATCATAGTCTGGATCCAGGAATGTTTTGAAGGATTCTTTAAATGGGCCATAGTATGCAAAATGTACTTTTTGAGCTTTTAACCTTCTATTAGTGTTAATTGTACCTTAAAACGATCCTGGAAGTAGTTTTATTTTTCATCCATGGGTTTTTTTTAGTTTTATTGCTTTAAAAAGAAGAGTACAGCTTAAGCAGAGCAAACCTGAAAAAACCTGAAAACTTTAGCATGCCATCTGCTTCAGGAAGTGTGTATGTGGCTGTTGCTGCGCTCTCGTGAACAGACACACGTGTAACTGCATGCTGGCTACACACGGCACCTCTCTCGCTGCTCAGGTTGGGGCAGGGGAGCAGCAGACAAAAAGGAGAGAAGGAGAGACACAGACCCAGGTTTTCACAGTTCTGGCTAGAAATCTCTCAATCTGAATGGTATGGCAAAACTATAGTGTGCATAGTATTATCATAGATGTGCATAGAATAGACTGTGAGACAGCAAATATAGCATAATATGGAACCCTTAACATTACGAGACAGCCACTTGTGATGGCAGCTGACACATCTTATAGGTCATTTCTGTCTACACTTATTCATTCTGACAAAGATCATGTATGACTGAGGAATATTTTGGGATGCGACTCACAATATGAGGGGAAACTGTGAGCTTGATGGAGATTTGCGTTCTCTAAGTGCTTTTCTAGTTTAATAATACTTTATTCAATGCTATGATGTTATGATGAGTCAGCAATAAGCTTAATTCCCCTTTGTGTGCCATCATGTCCCTCCTTGCTGACTGCATTCTTTCTTTCTACTGACCTATTTGTCCACATCAATGTGAAAAACCCTGGAGACAGATCAAGTTCATACAACCTATGTTCATACTGATGTTTTTGTTATCTTCTTCTAATTTGACATTTTGTGTTTGCTAAGCCTGCTGCTGCCTCCTTGCGCTGTCTGACAGAATCAGGTCAGAGAGATTTTACACTTTTTTCCTACCAGTACAAACACCACACAGCTTCAGCAGCAGCAATAGTAAAAAAGATAAAGAGAAAAAGAAGAAAACGATACATTTTCCAGATTTTTTCCTCATCAAGTCTCATTTCCAGCTAAACTCATTTTTTTAGGTTTTCCAGAACAATCATGGCCGAGATCACCAAGACAGGAAGGGAAAGGGTTGAGGTGATTGTGAAGCTAGCTGCCTTGTTTTTCAACTGATTGTGTTGAGGAAAAAACTCCCCGACAGGAGTGTTTTTTTGTGCTTAGGCATTCTTTTATATCCATATTTATTTTCACTTTTACCTCATGGCACATCCTAATTCTGTTTCCTGATTAACTACTGTGAACAGGATTCTCAGAAAGACTGAAGTCTAAAGTGAAAACCAACAGTTTTAATAGTCTTCATATTTCATATATATTTCAGAGAGGTGGATGAATACAAAGAAGAAAAGGGTGGAGGAGAAGGGACTTAGTGTCAGCAGTATCAGCAGGATGTTTTTTTCTGTTGGGATAAATCAGCAGCATTCCTCCTCTCATCAGCTGCCAGGTCACTACAGGAGGGAGGACTGGCCATGCCTGCTCTGCCTCCTGTCCTCTCATCCGCCTCGAACATCTCTGAGCCATTAACATTACTGGGAGGACTGTCATAGTGAGCTTTACAGACAATAAAAGGTGTGAAAACATTTCTAGTTGAAGTGGAAATCAGCCCTCTGACTCCCAGAAGTGTCTGCACACTGTTTCCTTTGAGCCTCGCTGGCAAACGTGTCAGCGTTTGCCGACCGTTTCCTGCCTGGTGGGGCACCATGTCCAGAGAAGACAGAAAGTTCCTCCAGTTCAGTTTGCAGTGCTAAGCTCGATCTGTGCCAGACTCTGTGGATCCCAGAGGGGACTCTCAGCTGTCACCAGACGTTTTGTCTGCTGACATTTGTGGGTGACATGTCACAAACTAAAGGAGTCCTAACAACCTGAAGTAACCTGGCAGTATGATGACACATCATTCTTGACCTGGCCGCAGTAAAGGTCACATGCTAATGTTTTGTTGGCCCACCTTTCAGCTCTTGCTGCAAGATATTTTTTTTCCCGTGAATCCCAAAGACTGCTGGTAGGTTCTGTAGTGCTTGGTGTCCAGTTCTTGTGAAAAAAAATGATAATCCTACTCCCTAAACCACTCCTTCCAGTCTTTGAAGAAATATTTGAATCTGCCTTTTTTATTTTTGTATAAAGCTGATCAGCCAGTTTAATTAAGTAATCAGCTCCTTAAGCCAGACTCCACCAATTTATCTTATTCTCTAATTGTATGGTAGTTATTACCATTATTCAATCTATTTTCCTCATTTTAATAAAAAAAAAAAAAAAAAATTATAATTTATAGCAATGCAAATAATGCTAATTATCACCTACCTAAAACTACCTGTATTAGGGAGCTATAGCTAGATGTGGTGAGCCCCGTGAGGGCCAAAAGGATGAGGTTGAGCCTTAGGGGACTTTGAACAAGAAGTTTAGTTTTTCAATTTGAAGTCATGTGAAAATATTCACAGCTGTTCTGGAGGCTGCTTGGAATTTGATGTTCAAATTATGATGAGTGTGTGGATCCCTGAACAGGCAAGGTGAGTTTATTTGTATAGCACAATTCTACAATGGGTTGATTTAATGTTCTTTATAAAGATAATTTAATAATTTGAAAACTAGAAAAATGTCTGAGTGCACAGAAATCCACCCAGCCACACAGGAGGATGACCTCCAAATTTTAATCTTCTGTTACTCTTCTCAGAATGGAGAAATTCTGAAAATTTCATGAGAATCCATGCATAAATGTTTTAGTTATGTTGCAAACAGACAAACAAACTAAACAGCAAAAACATTACCTCCTTGACGGAGGTAATAAAAAACATAATTTGGAATGACAAACAAGAAAAAAAAGAACGTTATATACAAACTATTCAAAACATGATCAAGTAGAAAAAATTCCAGCTTAAAGGAAAATGGGCATATTAGGACTTTGAATTAAAAACTATTGAAATGCAGCTGAGAACAGGTTGGGCCTTTAAATAAACTGAGTGTTTCAGCTGATCTGAGGCTTTCCGGGAGTTTGTTCCAGACATGTGGAGCACACTAGAAGCTGAATGCAGCTTCTGCATGTCTTGTTCAGACTCTGAACTGATAAAAGACAAGATCCAGATGACCTGGGGGGTCTGGTAGAAGCATACAGGGTCAAGAGGTCGCTGTTGTTGTTTGGACTTAAACCATTCACTACTTTAGATACCAGCAAGAAAACTTCAAAGTCTATCCATAGGCAGCCAGCGTAAAGACTTCCAAACTGGTCCGGTGTGGTCCACTTTCTTGTTCTTAGTGAGGACTTGAGCAGTAGAGTTTTATAGATGCAGTTGTCTATTTGAATTTCTTATAAGTAGGCCTGTAAAGATGCTGTTCCAATGATCAAGCCAACCACAGCATGGAGCAGGTCTTTTATATGTTCTTAAAATGATAGTAGGATGACTTTGTGATTCCTCTTATCGTAATCTAAATCTGTGTGTCAGACAATTTTTATAAATTGCAGTTTTGTAAACAATACTGAATTGCTGCATTTATTTGGCTATTTACAATGTATCTACTGTCAGTTAAAATGTGCAATCAGACCTAGATTTTTATTATTAACTGACTTGTTCTAAGTCTTTGTCAAATAAGGAGCCGCATCTGCAGCTTTTGTGCCAAGTTTGCTTACTTGGAAATGTTAGATGGATGGATAATGATTTTTTTTCTGATTATTGATTTTAGCGCTAATGGTCCTTCTGCAGCATAGCTGTGGGGTGGCTAGGGTGGCCTTTTATGAGGGGACGACCTGTATCAAATTCAATGATATTTGGATTTAGGATTATCCTACCAGGTGGCACTTTATGCACGAAAAATAAGTTTTTTGGCTATATCTCTGGAACTATGTCTCATTGACCTCAAACCAAGTGCAAATAAAAGCCATGACCTCAGGATGTATCTTGTCCTGACGTTATACTGGGCTGGTTCAAAGTTCTGACACCAGGTGGAGCTTAATTACTGAACATGTGTGTATATGTGTATAAAATACGATACACATGTGTATTATATTCTGTCTATTCGAGGACTGGACAACAGGATTGCGGGCGTTCGGGGATATACGCCTAGCTGTTGCTTATCATGGCATAGGGCTTGTTTATAATCTTATGTTGCATGTTAATATATAGACGTTATCAATATTAAGGGACATCAAGTTAATCAATATTTTCACATTGGAGCTGCAAATAAATGATAAGTATACTTAAAGATTAGCACAGTATCCAAGTTACTTAGCCCTGACTAAGCCAGAGTTGCATGATCTAACTTAATTAAAACTGGTGGATTGCAAACATCCTGTTTTATTTTTGATTAAGATTGATGAATTGGTGATGAAAGGTAATGAATATAATTAAATATTGCATATATGCAGACTTAAATTGTATAAGATGGTAAAGAATAAAGATAAAGGAAGATATTTCTGACTTTTTTATATAGATTAAGGACACAGTACAGACTGAGACATACTCCAATGCTAATGTAAGCAACCCTGACAGCTCTCAACATGGAGCTTGCCACAAAAGTCATTGTTGTCAGAAAGAGGGATCCAGTCAACAACCACCACCAGATAGGGAGCCAGAATTGTTAGGAGAAGTCATTGATCTAACTACAACCATGTCAAACTGCACATACTACAGCCCCAAACTACCAACATACCCTTCTATGAAAGTTTTTTTTAAAGTTATAGCAATTATTTCCATTCAGTGTTAAGAGTTGTGGAGATGTTTTATTTCTCACATCTCTGTCATCTGACTACTGCTATCACAGTGAGCATATGTGAGTGTATGTGTTGGAAGAGGAACACAGTCATCCCTTTTCTTATTAAATGCCTCCCCTGATAAAAGTATTGCCCACCATCTGGTCCTGCCATGTATAAAGGCCTAGGTCCCCCACTGATGGCCAACCCAAATGTTCTCACACCTTTATTACGGCTTTGAAAAGACCTTTCTTGCTAATGAGATTATGTGAAGATGTTTGCATATCTTCATCAAAGGAAGTGCAATAATATAAGTCTTCATAAATTAAACAGTGACATAGTGATAACCCACTGACTATATTTGAGGTCCATTTTGCTTTCGGGAGCTCAGATGTTTAATCAGTCAGAGCTAAAGTTTTTGTTTTTTGTATCTGAAATTATGTTTTTCTTTCTTGTCAGCAAACATAACTCTATAATTACTGTTAATTGTTCTGTCAGCCATAAAATCAACCAATACTCTGATTTACATTTTCCCCAGCATGTTTGCACGGACACGACAGCCTGTCATGTTTCTGTTTTATTTCAGTCTATTTTAATCCCTCCAAAGTCATCTATCACTGACCCTCATTTCAGCATCAGCACATGTGGGCTGTTGTGTCACAGGATTCCTCTCCCAGGCAGATACGATCAGGTATTTGTTCCCATGATTTGCCTTCCTCCTCTAGCAGCAGAACCTAGATGCCTATCAGCATTCGCGGGCAGTGCGATAACTCACGGAGACAAATGAAGGCTTCCTTCTCTGTCGGAATAACTCAAACACCTCCTGCGAATCTGCCCAAAAACAACATGCTGCATTCAGAGCAAAAGTGGAAATAAAATGAGCTGCTCTGATCAAAATGAAGGCACGGACAGCATGTTTGTGGGGTTGTCAGCACGCTCCTCCAGCTTCTATAAACTGTGATGCATGTGCTGTAGTGGGTCCCAGCCGAGTGTGATGTGGTTGGCATTACGGTCATCACCTGCCAGTCCGAAACGGTGGCTCTCTTCAGGAGAAACCAGGTCCTTCACCTGCAGTGGAGGGCTAAGCATCTGGTCTGAGAGGATGGGTTCAGGATGTTGACTCAGCGTAGCAGTTTTTATAGGCCAGTTAGGTCGCTCTGATGTGGCCGGATTTTAGTGAGAAAACTTTCACTGACAGGACAAACCTAAATAGTCAATCACTGATGAAGAGTAAGATCAAGATGAAAATCTTTTACGGACCTTTGAGTTAACACCAATTTGTCATACTTTCTTCTGCTCTCCCTTTGCTCCTGACCTAGAAGTCCACAGCCGTCTGGGGGCTACGAGATTAATTGGGCTTGTTCGGTGCTTTAAGACATAATGATAAGCATAAGCATATATCTATCTTATTTGTGTTTGATTGTAAACTAGAAGATTGTTTCACCTTTTAATGGCTCTAAAAAAACTATTTCTTAAAAATAGGCAAAGTAAAGCAAAGCAGCACATAAATTTAAGAACTTGCAGATCAAAGATTTGTGATTGTGATGAACTGCTGTGCAATGAACTGGATCGCTTAAAGTAGCCAGAAGCCAGAAAATAATAAGGCTTTAAATGAAATACGATTTATAGCCTCACACTTAACCTTCACATCATTTTCTCATTTTTAACCGAACTGAATATATTCTGGCTCACGGTGAGGGTTGCACTGTATACCAGACATATGACATCATGTGTAGTTTATGACTTTAGAGCAAAGTTAAGTTTTACAATCTGTCTTGCTTGAGAAGACATCACCACATGTGAGCTCGTAATAATTAAAAGGAAAAAAATTGATCGATCTTCATTTCTGGCCTTCACCTGTATCCCCAACCTTGTGGCAGCTGATCCAGCAGCAAATCTGATCCGAGAAAATGACGTTTTCTCAGCAGGAGAGCAGCTCTGATTCGGTTTATATGGGCTGAGGGTAACACGGTGATGTTCCCCCACCCCTGGGTTGAACTCTTCAGGTGGGTCAGGTAACCCAGAACAGACCCTGAAACAAAACTAACCCTCAGAGGATTCTGCTTGGAGGCAATTGCTGGAAGAAGATGTAATAGAAAGAGTGTTTTCTGTCACTCAACACGCCCTGAAGGGAACGACTGCTGCAAGCTCAGCTGTTTTTAGAAAGCATTTCTGTTTGATCCTCTGTGGCTTGAGGGATGTTGAACTAAGTGGTATCTTGTTAAGAATGCATTATAGTCATTTCAGATATTGATCCTCCACGGTGGAAAAGGCATGTAGAATTATTCATATAAGTCAAGTTTGGCTCAGTGGCTTTTACAGACAGGACTATGTTATTTAGCCCCTTTAGAAAACAATAAAGAAGCTCCTTTGAACTTTAAAAGCTCTGCTGTGTTTAAGCCTAACGGGATTCCCACGAACAAGGTTTTAAAATATTTATATTTCCTTGTTTGATTTGGATTATAGCATTACTTTGTCATGATATTTGGCTCCAGTAAAGGTCAGGGTATCACCTAAATGATCACAAATTTTCCCTCAGGATGTTCTGAGGAGTTTTTCTGACCCGTCTGGCTGCAGCTGAGACTGAAAGTTTTAATTGTGGAGATATAGTCTCTCAAACAATTGTTCATTAACTTCTTCAGAGTGAACTCTCCAGAGACAGATCTGTCATTCCTGTTTAGTTTTCTTGTAATTATTCATTGCAGAACAGGGCTCCCTATGAAGGAGCACTCATCACCACAGTCTACATTAACAGATATGACTTCACAAGTTTAAAAGAATTACAGAAGTCCTTTTTTAAATTTTCTTATATGAAATGAAGGAGCAAAGTATGATGTCCTCTTTCAAAGGAATGGTTTTGATCAGTGATAGATTGTCTGTGATTTGCATCCATGCGTGAAGGACACTAGTCTGCGGGGCTTATTTACATGCATCAAGCTCGCAGTCTGCTTTGGGACAGGAAGTGTTCTCAGCTTATCAGAATCCAAACTCACATTAACTATTATCTTCTCTTTGATTCTGCCCTCCTGTGATCTAGAATGTCTTCACTGTTTGCATCAGCTGTGGTAAAGCCAAGGATGGTCTGTTAGATGAGTGATGGGCTCGAAGCCACTCAGCCTGCCTCGCTGCCACCAAGGTCCTGACCCAGATAAACATTTAGAGGATGGATAGGTGGATAAAAATGTACGCTGTGCATCTTTCCTTTCTGTGGAACATTTTGGTGCCCACTGATTTACAGAAGTGCAAGATACTTTCCACATGGCTGGTTCCAGAAGTAAAGAGTCCCCGAACCATGGCAGGATATCATATTTTTGCAGGAGATGATCAGTTAAGTGAAAAATTGCCTTTTTCAGAATATCATCCTGTCTGTGTGCTGCATGTATGGCTGGCAGTGAAGCTGGGCTGATTCTCTAAAGACTTCCCGGGTGCTGATGTGTGTCTTACCGGAAGTCAATTCAGGGATTAAGAAATTAAATCTCTGCCCCAAACGTGTGCAGGGTTAATCTTCAGTGTTTCAGCTTGATCATTAACGGGATGCTGACAGAAATCCTACACTAAGGTCAAATTGGAAGGACAGTGTTTGTGTTTGATTGGACAAAATAAAAAATAACCGCAGGGGATTTTTTATTAAGCACAGCAATTAAAACAGGATCTGAGTTGAAAAAGACGTAGTTTAAATATGAAAGTGTCTGTGGTTCTTTGTTAGATGGATGTCTTAATAAACACCATCTGGCTGAGCAGGCATGAGGTTTACCTTTCTCACATACGTACACACGACCTGCTGAGACGGAAAGACGTGAAGCGAGACAAATCAAAGGGGTGCAGGATAAAAAGCCAGGAGAGGGAATGGTGGAGGGATAAAGTCGGGAAGAAAAGGAAGAGTGAGAAGACGGGGAGGTGAGCAGATGGTCAGAATGAGTCAGAGGGAATACAGATTAAATTTATGTATGTGGCATAGTCAGGTGGTTTTTGACAAATGAAAAAAGAAAAACATATAAACATGGAAACAAAGGATAAAATAAAAGGATATTTCTGAAAACACCTGTTGTAGACCAGAGCTAATGTTTAATTTCATGTTTAATCTCATCAGAGGACAATTAGTGTCATTAAATGTCTCTTTTCTTAGAAAAAAGGGGAAAATAATAATAAGAATATAATAAAATCATTAGAAGAACTTCAAATGAGGGAAATGAAAAAAGAAAGCTTTAATGATCATTTTTAACAAAACCTCAGCCAAAATACAGAAACTGTGTGGAAAACGTCCACACTACGAGTGAAGGTAGCAAAGCTTGGAATGATAGTGTTGCTGATCGTCAGCATTTCTGTCAGAGCGGCTGCTTTTGAGTTTGTTAGTGAGGTTTCCTTCCCCGTTAACTCAAAATGAACTGTTTCTCTGGCCTCATCTAACCGTAGCTGTTTCAACGGCACATTTGTTTTATTTCAGATCAGTTTAAGCTTTTCATGCTGCTGTTTTCAACTTTCAGATGTGTTTTCTTTAAAATTTCAAGGTTGCGGTAGGATAAGGAGTAAAAGGATAAAAGAGGACACTTCTTAGTCAGACTTGTGGTGAAGCAGCTTTTGGTTTTCAGAAAATGTTCCCTTTTCAAAAGAGTTTTCAGGGTTGTGAAGATGTGAATAGAACATTTTGTGAGAGATCGTGGAAAGTTCTAGAGATCTGAAATGATTTTTGCAGCCTGTGCTCTTCTTTTTAAGCCAAGCGTACAACAACTACATTTCCAGTTTAATATAGCTTTTGCCAATATTTTTGTTGTATCATTCTCAGCATTATTGTAAAAGAGGATACAGAAAGATTTGTAGTTCTCACTCTGCCAACTGACTGAGGATGACTCTGGGGTAAAAAGATGTGTTTTTGTTGACGTTTGCCACCATTACAGCCCTAAAACAGCCCTCCCACATAGCTAATCTCAGTTTAACCCCTGTATAGGTGTAGCAAAGATAAGCAAAGAAAGGACAAACACAAACCCGTCACTGAAAAGGTTTTTGTTGCACCTCATTGTCCAGCTAAGCCAGGATTTAGCCTGCTGGCTAAAGAAATGTAAAAAGGTTTAAAACCCCATCTGGGAATATTGTAACCTGTTGAGTGTTGTGGCTCCGGATAAGATCTAATCTGTTATTAAACTGGCTCATCTGTCAGGTGGTTCCAGCTGCACCAGTACAGCTCATTGTAAACTGTCTGCGGTTATTAATTAAATCACGCTGGTTGTTTCAGTCACCACCATCACACAAACACTCATCATTAACCAGTTTCGATCAACAAGCCAGAAGTTGACAGAAAATTGACCTGGATGTTTCATAAGCTGCTGGGCAGTGACACAGGAAGGCTGCGCTGATGCTGCTGTGGCCGCTCTGCACGTCTCAGTTGGTTTTCTGCAAATAAAAAAGACATCAATTCATATAAGGTAGAGAAAAGAAATTTCTCCTTACTTCATAGTTTGATGACGTTTTAACAAAACTCAGTGAACTACATGAGTTTATCACAAACCTCTGTTCAAAAAGAGGTTTACAGACATCTTATCAGCATCATCTCTAAATGTTTCTCTCCTCGCGGGGTTAAGGGAGTTCTGCCATTTCAGAGTTAAGAGACTGATCTTTTGCTACAGCAACAATGAGCCGTGACAGAGAAATCTACAGAATGATGGAAATTAAACACTTCTGTGTATCGTCAATAGAACACCTGGAGATGGTGTCTCATCTCTCTTTTTCTGTTTCTCAGCTGGGGATGAAGATAAAGACTTTGACATCCAGAAGAACTCGGGAACCATCACAATCGCCCGTCGCCTCGATGCCGCTCGACACTCAAACTACAACCTGACGGTGCAGGTGACCGACAGCCACCAGAGCGCCACCACCCAGGTTAGGAACATGAACTGCAGTCTAAAGAAACAGAGAAAATAGACTAATGCTTCTGTTATTGGTGTAATCATAAAAGACCAAGAGATGCTGATGAGTCTGGATAAATGAAAGAAAAACAAGCGTATTAGGGAGTATGTGTTGTTACTGAGGTATGTCAGCAAGAATGTGGTCATCACAGGCAGAACTGGGGCTACAAAATGCAACTTTTAGCCAATCATGGATCAGTAAGTCCTAAGATCATATTTGACCTGCGTGTGTCCAGATTATAGTTTAAATCAAACACATCTTTAGTGGTTGTTGTCTAAATGCCTGAACGGAAATGCTGAATTTAGATATAAGTGTTTGTTTTCTCATTCTAACAAGAATTGACGGAAACTGTTTTCTCTATTGCACAATGAAATTAACTCAATTTTAATGACCATTTTATTCATATGGCTTGCTTTTCTCTCAGTTATCTCATAGTTATGTATTATGACATGAAAATATTAAAAGAAAACCTCCAAAAGTGCCTTTCCTCCCTATGTGAGATCAAAGTGCATAAAAAGTGCATGTGATGAAACTTTAGAGTCACAGAGCAAACCAACCCCACTGAGATGCACCAGCAGCTTCAAGCGCAAACCTCCATCTACTTAAATCCATATCTTCTTTTCATTTTGAAAAATCTTTGCTGAAGAATCTAATTTGAAGTCCTGCAGGCAGTCCTGATCAGGTGCTGTGTGAAAGGCAGCTTTGAAGCCATGCCTTCCTTATTTTGTGTTGTTCATGCTGAGCTTCCATTTCCTTAACCCCTGTGTATTCCATCTCCAAACTGCAGGCCTACATCCGTGTGTTGGACATGAATGAGCATCGCCCTGTCTTCTTAAAGCCACTTTATGAGGTGAGAACAGATCTTCATTCAAGTGCAGCGTTCAGATGAGGAGAGGCGACTTATTGCAGCAATAATCCCCCAAAGGGGATTCTTTGCTTTTAACTACGGGGTTGGAAGGATGCAACCAGGTGTGAAAAGCAGCTGAATAGTGTTAACTCAATAATAAGTCCTTAAGCATATTTCTGCAGCCAGTGTTGACATATTGGTATTGTGTGTGCAGACTGTTAAACACATCATTCTTGTTTGTAAAGATACAGAGGCGTTTCTCAGATTCTTGGTTCTCAGTTGGCTAAGGTTGACTTCACTGAACACATGAAGCAATTGATTTGCATTTGTTGTATTTATGTATATTAAATATAGCTAAACTGTACATAGGGTCTAATAATAAACTCCATGGGAACAGCAGAACAGCTTTCCTCCCCATCATATGTGGACTGAATGAGGGTTAGCTCCTCTTTAGCAACAATCATCAAACAATAATGTGATGAATCATGGATTTTAGAAAAATAAGCAGGACTGTTTCAGGATTTATTTGTTAAAAGGTAAAAAATCAATGGGAGGAATATTTAAAAGTTGTGTAAAGCTGCCTTCCCTCTGAAAACAAGGAAAACAACATATGACCTGCAGCTATCAGGTGTTTCGCTGCTGGAACAGACAGGAAGCAGGATTACATTCTCAGCTCTTCTAGATTACAGGTAGAAGTTTATCTTTCAATCACTTTTTGCTAGAAAAACAGAGAATGTAGAGAATTTTCACTTTCCATAGACACTCTAGCCCTTTTCAGACACTTACGACCCGCACTTCACCCGAACATGCCTGTTCAGACATGCAATATTACAGGAGATTACAGGGTAAACTGCGTTCAGACAGAGGCGATAAATGTCCGTGTCGTCCTGTAAACCGGATATAATGTATCATTAGGCACAATTGTTCCCTGCACACATTTTCTTACTCGGTCATTTGGTGGAAATTGTACTAGGTCTTCAAGCGGGTAAAGTCCACGTCGATCTACCCGCTTAATGTCAGAACTGTTCCTTTCAGACATGTAATGTCCAGGTGACAGAGCAAGTCTGAAAGAAGCACAGCATGTGGGAAAACTAGGTTTCAGCCACTGCTACAGTTTGGGTAAATGAAACACATCTCCTGCATCTGTTTTGAATTGTCATTCATCAGATTCAGTTATATGAAAACTTGATGTGGTTCCCTTTGAAAAAGCAGGATTATGTAAAAAAAGCCAACAGAACAAATCCTAAGTGTGCCAACAAGTGTGACAGATTTCTGGTCAGAATGCTGCTTGTCCTCCCAAAAAACTTATTTTCTACAGATGTTTATTTTCTGTTTGTAACTTATTTTCCCGTTGGGCTTAAGGTGAGGGTTCCCGAGGATACTTCCCTGTGGAAGGACATCCTGCAGATCAGTGCTCAGGATACTGACGCCAACAGCAACCTGGTGTTCTCCATCCACCGCAGCCTTCACCCAGACAGCACCAAGTTCTTCCACTTGGACCCAAAGAGTGGAGTTCTGGTCCTGACGGAGGAGCTGGACTACGAGATGATCTCTGTTCATACTCTCATTATCATGGTAAAGTCAAAGTCGTCACAACAGGACAGAAGAATCTGGAAGGATTAAAAAGGAAAACAAAATGATTGTATTTCCTGTTGAATCCTGTTCCAGTGCTGTAAACAGGCCGCACTGCAGTTTCTAATTTACTGTTTAGGAAAAGTGTGACGGGAAAAAAAAAGACATTTTTTTTTAAAGAAAAATCTTCCAGTTTTCTAATGAACTAACTAAATAAATGTTCAGTGTTTGCAAAAACTCATCAGTTGTTTCTGTTCTGAGCTGGCAAACCATGAACTTGCATGACATCTTTTCATATAATGACACGAAATCCCAGGGATGAAAGTTATCAATCTTTATCGCAGTTGTTTATTTTCATCGACAGGCTTATTCCCAATTATTTACTTTTCACTATTTTACAACTAAATTATAGACATATACCAACAATACAAATAAATATAGCAAGTTTTCATTTACTTAAACCAGTTAGAAAACATTTTTATTCCTAATATTTTTCCTCTTTTATATCTACATCTGAGATCTATCCATCTATTGTCCACTACTTTATCTAATTCAGACTCAAAAAGTGAGCCTATTACAGAATCCATGGGTGAGAAGTATGTACAACCTGAATGGCTCACACCTCTGATGTGTTTTATAGAGCTCCAGCAATCACCACATACCTAATTAAATGTACCCATACAATCATATTCTGTCGTTTTATACCTGAAACATAATAATAACATTAACTTGAGTATAATTATGTCATACTAGATTTTATTATGCTTTAAGGAAACATATTTGCACACAAAAAATATACAAAAGAATAGAAACACACAACCATAAGCACTCAGCGTGTAAATGATGAGTAAAAGTCCTGCAGCGTCATCCGGGAACTGCATTTCAGTTTCAGTATTTTGTCTTTCCGATTCATTTCCTCTGCTGTTGTAATTCTAACAACCTCGGCTGTCTTTCACTGCTTCCCTCATCAAAACATATCCTCCCAGGTGCGTGACCAGGAGATACCAGTGAAGAAGAACTTTGCAAAGGTGGTGATTTACGTGGAGGACTGTAACGACCATTCACCAGCTTTCTTCAGGCCCCGTTACGAGGTCGGCATATCTAACCTGACCCCCACGGGCTCCGAGGTCATCCGAGTTAAGGCCCTGGACAAGGACATGGGGAGCAATGCAGACATCAGCTACTCGCTGCACTCTGGTGAGCAGCGGGGGCCTATTTTTATATTTACCTACGCTTGCTCCTTTTCACCTCAACTCTGTTTCACATTCATTTAGTTATACATATTCACACCTGGGAGCTGCCACCATTTTCTAATTTTGAACACTGGGAGCTGCCCCCTTTAAACCACAGCCTTCCAATGTCACACACTTAGTTCCACTGAAGACGAAGAAGAAGAACAGGGTGAAAAAAAAGGCTTCAAGGGCAAAGAGATCTGAGAGTTTCTCAATTATCTTTCTAGCCACAATTTTCTGTTTGGGATTTCAATTTTCGCATCAGGACCTCGTTTTCTTTCTGTCCTGCGTTTGCTCTTTCACTTCAAACACTACACCGAAACATTTTGACCTTCTGAGAATGTGGGAAACCGCTAAGTTACACAACTTGCATTCTCAAGCATTGGAGTAGGATTAATCCGGCGGATGCTGCTGATGATGTGCGATCAAAGTGCCTGGGAGAAAGTGACAGAGCTGACCCCATCTGCTGTTGAGCAGCCGTTTGTCCAAACTCAGTGTTTCATAGAGCAGAGAACATCCATCTTTACAAGTGATTGCTTTCAGAGTCAGCTTTCGAACATGTGTTTTGTCTTCAGAGCTAAGAGCAAAAAAATGATCAGAAGGATGAGATAAATGTCATCGTTTCCAGAGTTGTTTTTCTTGTTTAAAGTACAGCAGGACAGAGAAAGTGAAGCTTATAACAACAATAGTGGAAAAAGTCAACTGAATGTGATGCTATAAGTTGAATTTGGTTAGGTGAAATGGTTTTTGTGGATAATCCATTTGTTTTTTACATAAACCACTACAGTAACTGGTTTCTTTTGTCTAATATGTATAACTATCTTTCTTCCTGCAGGTAATATAGACAACATCTTCTCTATAGATCCAGAGCTGGGCTCCATCACTGTTTCCAAACCTTTGGACCTGCAGCCTCAAGACCGGTTCCACCTGACTGTGAAGGCAACCGATCAGGGCTTCCCTCAACGCTCTGATATCACCTCTGTCCATGTCCACATCCGCATATCCGACCTAACCCCGCCCACCTTCCCCTCAGATGAATATTTAACAGAAATCAGTGAATTAAGCCCTGTTGGAACACCAGTGGTCACAGTCTCAGCAGCCAGCCCAGCTGCAGTGTATTATGGGATAGAAAGTGGTGACATAAAGGGGACATTTTACATCAGCCCTTACACTGGGCTGATTTCTACGCAAACACAGCTGGATTTTGAGAAGTGTGAGTCCTACAAGCTGAAAGTTACAGCCTCCACCACAGCAGGAGCCGTCTCTGCAACGTTTGTTCACATCTATGTGATCGACGAAAATGATAATCCTCCTGTTTTTCAGCGCAGGGAGTACCTGGGACAAATCAGTGAGTCGGCTCATATAAACAGCATGGTGATGGGAGAGAGAAACACCCCTCTGGTTATTCAGGCCTCAGATGTAGATCGTGATTCAAACTCTCTGCTGGTGTATCACATCCTTGAACCAGAAGCTCTGAAAGTCTTCAAGATAGATTCAAGTATGGGCACTATCTCTTTAATCTCACCAGTTGACTTTGAAGCCAAAGCTGAGTATCACTTCACAGTGCAGGTGAAGGACTCTGGGGAGCCATCACTGTATGCAGCAGAGCCTGCCAAGGTCACTGTTCGTGTCCTGGACCTGAATGACTGCGCGCCACATTTCACCACACCGGTGTACGAGTCATCTATCATCTTGCCGGCTGTCAAAGACACAGAGGTTGTCTGTGTCACGGCCCATGATGCCGACTCGGCAGTCTCATACAGCATCACTCAGGGAAATCTTCACAATACTTTTTCAGTTCACCCTAATTCGGGAGTCATCACTGTGAACAATCTGACCGAGTTCAGGTCTTTTTACCAGCTGATCATCAGAGCCTCCGATGGCCTTTTCAAAGACTCAGCTACTGTCAAAATAAACGTTACAAACCTAACAATTAGTGATCTTGGATTTGAGGAGACAGTGTACTCTGCAAACATTGCAGAAAACTTGAATACAGTTAAAACTTTGGCAGCGCTCAAAGTCTCTGGATGCTATTTGAATGAACCTCTTTTGTTTTCTGTTATGAATCCAATGGAGAGATTTGCCATTTCTGAGACATCCGGTGTTCTTGAAGCCACTGGTATCCCTTTTGACCGAGAAATCCAAGATGTTTATGATGTAGTTGTAAAAGTACAAGACGCAAGATCACCCCCCAGAACAGCCATGACCCAGGTTAAGGTTTTTATAGATGATGTTAATGACAACTCTCCACAGTTTCTAAACTTGCCTTTTTCAATGACGATTTCTGATGATTCCGAACCAGGAGATGTTTTGTATCAAGCAACAGCCATAGACAGGGATATTGGAGAGAATGGATCCATCATGTACTCCCTGGAAGAAGACTTTGACCTCTTTAGGATAGACCCTGATGTGGGGGATGTATCCCTTCAAAGACCACTCGATTTTGAAGCTTTGAATAAATATGTATTGACAGTCTTGGCCACAGATGAAGGTGAGCCCAGTCACAGCACCTCTGCCCAGCTCAGTATTCAAGTGAGGAATCGAACCAATCCAGTTTTTCAGACTCTTCTTTATCCCTTGAAGGTTCCTGAAAATGTTCCACCGTTTACCACCATCCTTCACGTGCAGGCCAGGAACCCAGAGGGTTATAGGCTCATCTACAATCTTGAAGAAGAAAACACTTCAAAACCTTTTCACATTGATTTTAAGACCGGTGTGTTAACAGTCACCAACCCCCTGGACTACGAGAGCCAAACCATGCACATATTGACGGTCCGTGCCACTGATTCTGTGACAGGTGCCTTTTCAGAGGCTTCCATTGAAATAGAAGTGGAGGATTTTAATGATAACGCTCCGGTTTTCTCCCAGCAAACATACAGTGTGAACATTGCTGAAGGGCTCCCAGTCAACACCTCTGTGCTGCAGCTCACTGCCACTGACAAAGACTCGGGTAGAAATAAAGATTTGACCTTTCAGATAGTTAAAACCCAGGCAAATGAAGCTGATTTCTTTGAGATAAACCCTAAAACTGGGTTAATTGTCACAAAACAGGTCCTAGATCATGAAGACACAACACATTTTAATTTAAAAATCAAAGCCATTGACAACGGCACCACTCCTCTTAGTAGCGAGGTCCTTGTTTTTGTAAATGTTACC
Source organism: Pseudomugil tenellus (assembly GCA_037177515.1). NCBI lineage: Eukaryota > Metazoa > Chordata > Actinopteri > Atheriniformes > Pseudomugilidae > Pseudomugil > Pseudomugil tenellus. Next base: position 6,148,596 of record JBAMHX010000008.1, on the reverse strand, counting down.
GATGTCAATGATAATCCTCCAGACTTTGTTGACTCTCAGTATGAAGCTACACTAGATGAAATGGCAAGATGTGGTCACATTGTCATCAAAATCCAAGCCTCAGACCCTGACTCTGATGACTTGGATAACATCAAGTACAAAATCATCTCGGGCAATGAAGACCGATACTTCAACATCAACGAATCATCAGGAATAATCTCTTTTTCTAATGTCTGCAAGAGGAATTTGGATCCTTACTACAACTTGACTGTAGCTGTGTCTGATGGAGTGTTTCAGAAAACTGCACCGGTGAACATCGACATGATAAACAGCAACAGGCACAGTCCGTCATTCAAACAGAGCATCTATGAAGCCGAGCTGGCAGAAAATGCAGAGGCAGGAACTCGTGTGATCAGATTGGCGGCCATTGACCCTGATGATGGGCCATATGGTAGTGTGGACTACACAATCATCAACACATTTGCTGATGAGAAATTTGCCATTCACAAAGATGGCCAGATTGTCACAACTCAATCGCTGGACAGAGAGAACCCCACACAGAGAGTTATAGCGATCAAAGTGATGGCTAAAGACGGTGGAGGGAAAGTGGCCTTCTGCACTGTGAAAATTATTCTCACAGACGAGAACGATAACGTGCCTCAGTTTAAAGCTTCTGAGTATCAAGTTTCCATCCAGTCAACTGTAAATAAAGGTTCCCCTGTCATTCAGGTCATGGCTTATGATGCTGATGATGGCAAAAACGCTGATGTCACTTACACTGTAGATGAAGCAGAAGAAGTCATGGAAGACATCATAGAGATTAACCCTTTCACTGGAGTGGTCAGCGTCAAAGAGAGTCTCGTTGGCATGGAGAACAGGATATTCCATTTTAAAGTTAAGGCTCGTGATGGCAGTTTCCCTTTTTATAATTCCACAGTTCCCGTTCAAATGAAAGTCATTCCTCCTGAGGTTCCTCTTCCCAAGTTCTCAGAGCCCCTCTACTCTTTTTCAGCTGCAGAAGACTTTCCCATCGGGACAGAGATCGGGTCTGTGAGGGCAGACTCCGATATGCCGCTTATTTACAGCCTGGTTAATGGGAACACAGTTGAAAGCAACAAAGACAAAGTGTTCAGTTTGGACAAAGAGAGCGGGACTTTGGTGTTGCAGAAGACCATTGACCATGAAAAAACTAAGTGGTACCAGATAGATGTGATTGCTCAGGGGAACCATAATGGGACGGATGTGGCATCGCTGGTTTCTGTGAGCATTCAGGTCCAGGATGTTAATGACAATCAGCCAGTTTTTGATGCAAGCCCATACAGGGCCTTTCTGGCTGAAAACATGCCTGCTGGAACCACAGTTATTCAGGTAAGACAAGGAAAGTTTCTTTTAACCTTTTGTGTAGATGATTTCTGATTTCTATTAGATAATGAGCTAAATATTTTGAGGTTTATAGTTTAAGCAAAGACTGAAAAGAAAAGAATGCTCATCCTTCAACAATCAGTCAGTATCAGGCTTTCTGCTTTCTTTATGTTTACTTTGTTCTGTAATGCAGGGGAACAAAGATCTGATTTAGTTGTAGGATATCAATTTACCTTAATACTGCATGGGTTGCACATTTTGAAGTTTTTAGAATTTCCTAAGTTCACAAAACAGCGGATTACTGCCAGTCATACCAGTTGACGGTCTTGCTTGGGCCCAGGACAACGTGTTATTGTAGTATTTTTTTTTTAAATAAAATTGTTTCGATAAGGTCATCTCTGCTCTATCTTTACTCTTTTTTTTCCAAATCCATTTTCACCACTCTTTGCTTATGTTGATTAATCTTTAGAAATTCTCCATTAGACTACAGAGCAAATAGCATTGGCTTAACAATGACAACTGAAAAAAAAACAAATTGTTTGCGCTGGGAGTCAATCCGGACCTGTTAAAGAGGTTTACTCTATTCGAGTTGGTCATTTTAGTTTTTTAGCCCCCATTCCTGCTCCGTATTCCCTTCTTTATCACTATCCTGTTACCTGCCTGCAGCTGTATCTCCTACCTCTCTGTCTCATCCTTTGACAGATTCCAAACTCAACTGTTTCTGCCAGAGATAATATTTTGTGTGTGGGCTTTAGAAAAGCTAATGGATCTTAACTTTGCAGCGACCCTGTCAGGTTACGTTGCCAGACTGGTAAACATTGACCGGGCTGTTTCTTAGTTACAGCTTCACCGTCACCATTCTTTATATGTTTTCCTTTAGAAAAATCTCTAAGGCACTAGTACTTTCTTCTCTTCTTTTTTGTGTTGTTCTCTGCATCAGATCTGTGATGATGGAACATTTTGCGTGGCTAAACCGAAAATTAAAAGGCAACATCACTGGCCTAACCATTTTTGTCTGGTGGGGGGAGGGGCAACCACTATTTTAAGGAAATTATGTGACTCAAATGATACATTTTTCACAAATCTGTCTCTTGTTGAAAATCTATTCTATAAATTAATGAAGACCCAGGTCACATTTAGCTTGACTGCTACAGTTTAACCTTGTCCTGGACAAGTTTCTCACCTAAAATCATGGAGATCGAAGATCTTATCAACAGCAGCTCAGCCTACTTCTACAATTTTGCAAATATATAAAGTGACTGCAGCAAAACAACTGTCTTTTTTCCTAGGTGACTGCCAATGACCCAGACACAGACACCAACGGTCAGGTGACCTATAGCTTGGAGGCTCTGCCTGACGATACCTTGCAGGACATCACCGAGGTGTTTGCCATCGACGAGGAGAGTGGTTGGATCACCACTCTGCGGGAGACGGACTGCGAGGCCACCAGAGTCTACAGGTTCAACGTGGTCGCCACCGACCATGGCGGTGATGTCAAGCTGTCATCAAGCGTTCTGGTGGAAGTGATGGTGACTGACGAGAACGACAATGCGCCAAAATTCTCCGAAGACATGTACCGGGGTTCAGTGGTGGAAAACATCAGCCCCTTTGAGCCTATTGTTTCCATGGTGACCACAGATGATGACGTGTCTCTGGAGAACCGCCTGGTGACCTGTTACATCACAGGTGCGTATATGAGCCTGTTTTGTTTATTTAGTTTTGTTTGAGGCTTTTGGTGCAGGCCATTAAGTTTATCTTAGTTCTGATCATTTGCTGTGAAATTTTCTGTTCAAGCAGCGTTCATGTTTATCAGTAAAACTACTGCACGGTTGAAGATATGATGCACTGTTGGATTTATCAAGACATTAATGAGGTGTAATGAAATCTTAGTTAATCGCCCTGAACTGACTGGAGATATTATTCAGAGGAACGGGCTGACAAGACATGAATACCAACTAAATGCCCTGCAGCTAACAACACAAACAAAGCCTTGAATTAATGCAAATCCCTGACAGTTAAACTGCTCAAAAGAAGCTTGCTGTCACAACATTGTTTTTTGTAAGAGATAAGTGATTACACTAGAATTACTTATGATAGTAGGGTTTGGCTCAGATGCTGGTTTGTCTCAAAGAAACAACAGGAACAGACAGTAAAGCTGCCCACCACCAGTGTGTGTTCTCTGAAGCCAGCACGACCAAAAATTCCCCATACATTACAATAATTTCAATATGTTTTGTTCAGAGCTACAGATCTACACGGCACACACAATACAACAATGTTAAAAACATTCAGATTGTTACTAAATGCTGCTTCGAGCGCTTTGTCACACTGATACCAGAGCTAAGACGCCAGAATTTGTGCGGAGCTTCAAAATATTTCCTGGTTGTCTAAAACTTCCAAATTCTCAGGTTCAACCTGATGCTGTTTGCACTCATTGAATAATGAGCTGCTGAATACTAACATTAGATAAAACTAGTTAACCTCATCCAGAAGGTGAACAACACTGTTGCATTTAAAGCGCGGCAGGTTCAGTAGAAATGTACTCTCTTATTTCATCATATATATAATTTTCATTCAAATTTCTCTGCAGAAATAACCTCAGTAATGTTCACATATCCTTCTACTTCATCTTTTCCTTCTTTTTTCCCCTTCATATATCTGTTCAAAGAAACTCTTTGCATAACAACAAAACAAACTTGATGCGTTTCATCGACTTGTGGAAGTGTTTTTCCCGATGATGTGTGTCAGACATACAGATTTTATTTCTATTTCTCTTTCAGTTATTTATCTTTACACATGATGCTGGTGTATCTTACAGTGCTGAAGGCTGTTTGTATACTACAGTTATCTCGTTCAAGAAAACCATTATTTGACTTCAGTCACGAGACTTGCACGACAGCTTCAGACAGATTCCTGTTTAAAGCTTAAGCATTTGTTTAGCGATCAGACTGCTGTGACAACTTCGTCTGCACGCATCACCTGTCAGACAAGGTGTGTGACTGTGATGCAATCTGTCGTAACACACACAACAGAGGCCAGGATCAGCAGTCAGCTGAGCAGTCTGTGAAACACAAACATATAATTTTGCAGGGGGAAAATAGAAGAATGAAAGACCCCAAGAGAGTCTGTGTGCTGACGAAAAATCTCCTTCAATATAAAAAGGAGAGGACAGAGAAGAGAAATGACTGAATAATTCATCAGGAAGCATTCATCATTGTACGAAATAGAAAAGAACCTGCTGCATTAATATGAAACTTGGGGATTTAAAAACCTTTCTATTAATTTTGAAACAAATGCAAAGTTAGAAGACACAAGAGACAACACAAATCATTCTGCAGAAACAAAATTAAATATTACAATAGAAACAAAAACTTTTTTTCAAAGTTCATTACCTTTTGTTTTAGGTTCATTTTTATTATGAATTTAATTTAAATCTCCATATAATTCTCTGTAAGTGTGAAGAATTAAGCAGTTCTTTCATTTGCTTTGTTTGTTTATTGTGTTGTTTTGAAAGTTTATTCAAAAACTGAAGTACTAATGTGTATTATTTACAGAAGTGCTCAGACCTGTAGTTGGCACTTGATTTGAGTCCCGGTGCATTCACACTGGCACCGTTGGGTTTGCTTACGCAGGTAGTCCAGTCGGTTTGGTGCAGTGTGAACATGCATATGAACTCTGGTGCCAGCCAAAGGAACCAATTCTGGTCATCTTCACTTACACTTTAACTCCATTTTGATAGTGTGAAAACAAACAGGCCATCCATTGGATCAAACAGTCAAACGTTTGGATACTCATTACCATTAAATCCAATGAGAAAGTGTGTCCAAACTTTTGGCTGGTAGTGGAACTCAACATGTTGGATAACTCACTGCTGCTCTTGCTGCACATGCTGGGCGCATTCTGGTGAAAATCATCAAAATAAAAGCTGAAAAAAAACAACACTAAATAAGTTTATCCTATTGTTTACTTGCAGTGTGCAAGTTGTATTTGGCCATTCAATTAGCTGGATATACTTATTCTTTCTTATTTGTCATTTAGGGGAGTACAAAAAAGAATATTTTTAAGTGGAGCTTTGTACCCCTGACAACACAGCAGTGTACAATCCTGCACAGAACAAACAGGAAAACCTGTAGAAAATCTCTAATAGGCCCATAAAAGGTCGTTAGACTAGAGGAGGATGTGTAAACTCAAACAGACACAAGGAAACTAGGAGTCCTCTATCTTCTAACAAAATAAATCATAATGCTAAAAAGACGCTGTAGGAATTTCTAATTATTGAAGCTACACAATATGAGTCATGTTAAATCATTTAGACATTATAGAAGGATAGGGCTTGATGCTTAAGTAGGAATGGGTCTGGATTTGAGGCTTTCATCTGCTCGTATGTGGTCTATTGAAGTGGTTGTTAGGAAAATCCACTTTAGAAATTCATTTTTCTTAAACTGCAACTTGTTCACCTTTTTTTGGAAGCTTTGTATTGGATTGATGTATTGCATCCAAGACTTGTAGGAGACCTTGGCTGATTGACGGCTGTGATAAAAGAACAGCTTTCAAAAATATCCAGATAAGCACTCATCACTCTGCAAACAAATTAGAATGGCCATGAAAAAAATCCTTCCCTCTGTAGGACACAGACTACTTTGTTCTCTGTGCACCTATCTTTCTCTCTCTCCTGATTAGGGTTCAGCTTCTGCCGCAGAACAACATCTGTACAGTGTTGCTGCCATCACTGTGTTAAACTGAAGAGATGAGATGAGCTGAGATGATGCTCAGTTCTCCAGTTTTCTCCACAAACATCAGTTTTTAACTCCTGACAAAACCAAAAACACATGGTGGCATCAAATTTATTTTACTTGTGAGGCATTTGCTCCAAGAAATGTTTTGTACCTGAATATTTACTATAATACTTTGAAGCCCCTACAGCAAGCTTATATGATCCTATTTCTTTGTTGCAATTGTTGCTCCTTCAGATGGGGACCCGCTGGGCCTGTTTGCCATAATCCAGGAGGATGAGGGTCAGTGGGGTCTGATTGTGAAGGAGAGTCTGGACCGAGAGGCCAAAGACAAATATACGCTGAAGGTGACGGCCACTGACGGGAAGTTCGAGGCTCTGATTACTGTTGAAGTCCATGTGTTGGACATCAATGACAACAGTCCAGTGTGTGAACAGGTGTGTAAAGCTTTAAAACATATAAGTCTGGACAGCAAGATCTCCCTTTTACTGCATGGACTTCTTTATAAGGACTTCTTGGTTTGCTTGAAATTAAAAAGTTAAATGTATGAGGTTGACTTTAAACATAGATATTGTCAGTAATTTATAAAATGTTTTAAGTATGATGAAGGTACTACATTCCTCCCTTTGTCTTAGTGAATCAGACTTCAGTCCCTGCATTTTAATTTGTGGCTGTAAATCAGATGGATCCAACACTGAAACAGATCGGATTATTGTCCCGGTTCCTTTCTCTAGCTGGTGTACAGAGAGGTGTTAATGGAGAACTTGCCACACGGCACATATGTGCTAAAGGTTTTGGCTTCAGACCTAGACGTGGGAGCAAATGGTGAGATCTCCTACACCCTGCATGGTCCAGATGCCAACAAGTTCCACCTGGAGCACAGAACGGGTAAGATGGCGCCAGTTTTTAATTAAATTGCTTGATCACAGAGTATTTGTGCTTGTAGTTAGTGTCAAGCCTAAAACATCTCTGTTGTCTTTCCTTTAATGCTCTTCCATGACATCAATCACTCTCTATTTCTGCCATTGTATCTCTGAAGCAACCTCAGAAAGAAACAAATGCTGCAATGCGAAATAGCAGAAGGTGTAGCTCCAAGTCTGCCTGGGTGTACAGGTGGCAACATTCCTTTCAGAAAATTTCCAGTCCCTCTGAAGACAAGAGCCCCTTTCATGGGCGCTTTGAATTAAAACACACATTGGTCTGTAAGGTGTAATTTAAGACAATTTTCCAGTATTTTTACAAACCCCAAACTGCCGGCTGGATCTGAATTTGTCACATTAAAACCAGAAAATAAGAGTTCATAGCAAAGATTACATCATTCAACTTTTACATTACCTTACATTACATTAGTCATTTAGCAAACACTTTTTTCAAAAGCGACTTAATCTGAGAATAAGAACAACACAAGGGCAAAATCAAACAATAGGGCACATCATAGAGAAGGGCAGTCGGACTGCTGTTAGTCTAGTTGGACAGGTGTTGCATGCAGTGCATTTTCCTGCCAATGTCATTAGTACAAAATTTTCGCAAACAGCTGGCAAAATTTCCCGAGTTAGTATAATTTCTATTTATTGCAACTAAGTCCAGAAATGCTCCTTAAAGAGCTCCGTCTTGAAAGTAGATAAGGACTCTGCAGAGCGAATAGAGTTTGGCAGTTTGTTCCACCACCGAGGAACAACATAGGAGAAGAGTCTTGTTTATGATTTAGCCCCACGTAGTGATGGTAGTGCTAGGCGTCTTTCACTGACTGAGCGTAACTGTCGAGAGGGAGTGTAGCTCTGGATTAATAAGTTGAGGTAAAAGCCGTTTGACTTAATGTTTTGTAAGCCAGAAGCAAAGCAAATTTAATGCGTGCGGCAACTGGGAGCCAGTGCAGTGCAATTAGCAACGGAGTGACATGAGCTTGTTTTGGTTGGTTGAAGACTAGACGTACTGCTGCATTTTGGATAATCTGCAGAGGTTTAAGAGAACATGCCGACAGGCCTGCCAGTAAGGAATTGCAGTAGTCAATACGGGAAGTGACTAAAGCCTGAACCAAGAGCTGAGTTGTGTGCTCTGTCAGGTAGGGTCTGATCGTCCTGATGTTGTACAGAGCAAATCGGCAAGTACGTGCAACCGAGGCAACATGGACCTTGAAATTCAGCTGGTCATCCATCATGACACCAAGATTTTGGGCAGCAGATGTAGGCACAAGTGTGATAAAGCTAAAGTTCACACTTACTGGCCACACTTTTATTCATAAAAGCACATTGTAGCTTGAAATATTTGACGGTTGGAATGAAAATGTATGTATTCCTGCGCTGTAGCTGTATACACAACTTGGAAACCAGAAAACATGAAGAAAACTTCCACAAAAAGAAGTACTTGTTACTGCAGTTTTCTTATCTCACTACATTTTAGCTTTAAAAAAAATTGTTTGGCACTAGTTAGAGCTGAGTGGTGTTGTTTTGTTCTGAGTCTTGGTGAATCCACCCTCTCCAGGTCAGCTGTTCACCATGGCCGAGTTGGATCGTGAGAAGAACATGGAGTTCAGCCTGGTGGCGAAAGCAACGGACGGCGGTGGTAGATCATGCCAGGCGGACATCCTGCTGATGATCCAGGACATGAACGACAACCCACCCCGCTTCTCATCGAAACACTACGAGGTCACTGTGTTTGACAACACAACGGTCCGCACGCCAATCGCCGTCATATATGCTAAAGACCCGGACACAGGTGAGCTGCAGGGATTGTTGTATTGTGTGTCTCTCGGGTCACAACATGTCGCAACTAAAACCAGCTTGATTCTGGTGTCAGGAATCCTTTTTAGACCGATGAGCACAGACTTGCCTTTGTGTGCTTACACTCTGCGTGAATATGAGTGTGTTTCAGCTGATCCTCTACATAATGAAGTACTAATCCATTCCTAACAGAGCTCTGCCTCCTAAAACGCCCAACTGCTAACTTTCCACTGTGTCATTCCAGCTGTGTTGGTAATGGTTTGCTACTTAGAGCTTTTACCCCTTAACCCTGGCAGCTTTAATGCCTTCTTTATCTGTAAGTTCTCAGTTATTCTACACGTTTCGCTTCTCTTAAGTGTGTTTTATAATCAGCTCTAGATTCTAAAATCCTCTTCAGATTGTTTTAACTCAAGTACCTGCAACATAAATGCTGTTTGTTTTTAAAACATGATCACATTTATTAAACATATTTCATTTGAACACCCACAGTGCATCAGGTTTGACTGTTTCTGAGTGAAACGGACATATTTGATGAACACATTAAACTGTTTTGGCAGCTATGTCTGACTGTAACACAACCACGTTTTTACCATGTGCTAAGCAACATAAAAGCACAACATGCTGAGTTTAGGCTGTTTCAGTGAAACAGCAGACGTTACAGCGATGATGGAGAGTGAATTTTCTCCTGTTATGGTTTTGCATGCAAATATCCAGCATTGTTTATTTGTTGTGTTTTTATTTGGTCTCTAGTATTGTGTAGAAATATATCATATAAAGTAAGTAAAGCAATAAAAATCTAAGTGCTTCGCAATAAAACAAAAATAGCACAGTAAACACGAAAACAAATGAAAGTCAGTTGAAGCAAATGTTTACAGATTTGTCTTGAGCTTCTTTTTTATGTTGCTTGTCATTTAATATTGTGCATGGCCTCCATTACCACCTGTTGGTCCGCTGTTAACACCATATATGCACATTATCACATTCCACTAAAGATTACAACCACATTACATGCCAAGTCAAATCATTTAAAACGTTTTTTTTTTCACCACCTTTGGTTTTAAGAGCTGCAGTGATGTTCGTACTCCTGTTACACTCTCCACATGGATGACTGTGTGAGCTCTTCCTGTGATGACTTCTGAATTGCTGTTTGCGCTGAGCTTCACACACATTCCACTTATGATGACTGTTTTGTCATGCACGATCAACTTGAGCCTCACACTCAAGAAATTCAATATGTAACAGACCTGCTGTACTTTTTTCAACTAAAGTACCACCGGTTCTGGTTCAGGGCTGCTGTACTAGCAAGTTTTATGTTGGTCGAAGCTGAGAACTGCTTTGGTTTTCCACAAGCAGAAAGTTACTACAGAATATGTCATTATGTCTCTTTAAACTTATTTTAAAATTTTGGATCGTCTCTTCAGTTTGTTGTAATTTCTATAAACTAATTTTCCCAATAAATTAACTTCAACATTATCGCTGTAATCTGTTTAGTTTCCTATAAGAGTTTGTGTATCTGAACACTACAAAGCTAATGTCTCCAAATGATTTCAGTGTGTTGTTCCGTCCCCTCAATGAAACCCTTCGTGTCTACTTCACGGTCAAATTAATTTGTTTTATGTACAGAACCAAATCACAACAGCAATTTAAAGTCACATTTCTAAAAAATAAGTTGACTGTGTCTGGATGTGCACCCTACATAGTGCCCTATAATAGTGCTCACACCATTTTGTGGGGGTGTCCGAACGGGAAAAAGTAGTGCACTCAAAATAACCCACAATCCATCTTGAAAAGTAGTGAGCATCGATGGTCACTAGACGGGTCAATATAGACCACAACGCATTGCTGGCCATAGCTTACAATGGCAGAAATTATACGAACATCAAAAACGTTTAACAAAAAAACTATAAAGCATATTTTTTTATCCCTTTTCTACTGAATAAATATGATACAAAGCAAGACTAAAATGTAATATAAGTAAATAAGAAACATTTTCACATGAAATTAGATTGGATTTGCAACGTCTCCTTCAAGTCGGTTGTGGTTGCTATAGTTATAGCTGCTAGCCACGTGATGTGCAACAGAGAGAAAAAAGTGAGCTTTGTGTCCGAATCGCCAGCAGATTGAGAGCACCAAATAGTGCAATATGTATTGTATCCCTATGTAGTGAAAGAAGGATGCATAGTCGGACGCTGCTTATGCTTTGTCCTTTGATTTGGAAGCTAAAGAGTTAATTTATTTGTTTTTTTGTTAAAGGATGACATTGGTGCTCTGTCTGTCCACATGCTGAGACACATTTGTGCACACACAGGTGATCAGGTAATCAGCAGACACAGTGCGTCGGAAAACACGCCTGCCAGCTGAAAGTAAAACAAAATTATCCTGATTTTTTGTGACCTTACACTCTAGGAAAAAACAGACAAATTGTTTGTCTCTTCCGATTCATTATGTCCATTGTGGAAACACGTACAGCTGAACTAAATTTATCATCATCATGGTCATATTACAGCTTAAAATGGATCTAAAGTTCCTTGTAGGTTTTATTAAGTCAGCACGTTACCTAAGACCTGAATGTACCAGAATACTTAGACAGCTTCCACTTTAATCAACACATCTTTTCTCTTGGCGCTGCTTTTTGATCACAGCATTTTGGGTGAAGACGTTTGAAAATGCAACATGGCTTCACAGCTGAGTGTAGCATTCATACGATGGCTAAATGGTTTTGTCATTATCATACGTGACATATTTCCTGTAGTGTTGTAATGGATAGGAACACCATGATCACCCCTCCCTAAGGCAGTGAAGCTGGGGAAAACGCTGGACTTCCAGTACGAATGAATGGTGATTTATCAAAACGTTGAGCAGTGTTTTAAAAAAAAAGAAGCTATAAATGCTGTTTAACAGTCACTGCTAACATTTTACTCGATGGGAGAAAATGTATTCCAGCACAGTGGTCATATCAGAGACTATCCTGAAGCCTAAAGCTGGTCTTAATGTTTATGACCAAATTAAATGATAAATGGCATCACGAATTAGTACAAAGCCTCTCGCTTGTTCAGTAATTCAGTATTTCTTGTTTTCTTTGTGTTTCTGCCCCATGTTTTCCCTGCGATTCATATCATCAGTTTACAATAATTTTTTTTCCATGAATCAACACTTCCAGGCTCAATTTCTGCGAATGGCCAGTGCGCTGCAGGCCATCTTTGTTACAAATTAGTTACTATTGTGATTGACCTTTTTTTTATCGGTTTTTGGTTGTACAACAGTCATTCAGTCATTCCAGGATGACTGTGTGTGTGCTGTCTGTGTTGTTTGAGCCTGGGAGGGTTTTATGATGACAGTTTAAGCAGTAAAATGAAACAAATACGCCCACACAAAAGCTGAAAGATCCATTTTTACACAAAGAAGGACACATTCAGACAGGTAAGCGCATGCAGCCGGAGCAGGTCGGCCACTCCTTCAGATGTGCAGCGGCTTGTTTTCCTCAGATGTAAATTAGGATACATTTTGGTCTCCTGGTATCTCAGACTCTGTCTGAGTTAATTTGTTAAACCAAAAGCTGTAAAATCTCACCAGCTAGCTTTAAATTAAAGGGAAAATTGAAGCCTGTATTTTCCTCCCACCATTTTTTCATACAAATTAAAAATTGTTGACCTTTGATCACGACACTCCCAGTAATCTGGCTGATCATGAAGGCAGCCGATCCAGAACGCCCATCACAACTGCGCGTGAGTGACTCAACCTCACGGGTTACTGAGCTTTTCTAACCGTGGAGCAGGTGGACGATGTGATGGGTGTGTGATTCTTAAACAATACACAACACACTCAGGAAAAACATCATCTTTTTCTCAGTCAGAAGAAGAAGAGCAGTTTGGTGTAGAGACGGTGGTCCAATCTTTTCTTTTCAAATTTCTCTTTTCAATGGAATTCTGATTATTTTCATCTCCCGCAATGCTAAACACCCTCACAGTCTCTTTTTTATATCACATCCTCCTCAAATCTTTGTTACTGCACAAGATCACAGCTAAATATGTCCTTATGCACCAAAACGTTCACATTCACAGCGGATCAGCAGATAACATCAGTCCAGATGTGCAGTAGTTGTGATACTTTCAGCAAGAGTTCAGATCCAGTTGTTTGACTTTGTGGAACTTTGTGGCACCTTTCAGTAAGTGCCACAGGTGGTGGGAGGGTTGGGTTAAATCTGTCTAGAGGCTTTTATTTCGGCAGGCAGCATGACCCGCTGAATACATCCCGCTTGCTTTTGAGAACTTTCTCCAGACGATAGAGGTTGGGAACATGCACATTGATGTAAATGTACATTTTTTAGTATGAACCACTAAATAAAAAAGATGTTTCTGTGTTTAGAGTGCAGATTTATGAATTATGGGACCTCGTTTGTCTGTGTTTCTGTTCTTCAGGAATAAACTCGGAAGTGAAGTACTCCATCCTGGAAGGCGATGAAGGCTATTTCTCTCTGGATGAGTTTTCAGGGGTTCTGCGTCTGGAGCGACCTTTGACTTCGGAGACCCCGCCCGCCTTTGAGTTAAAGGTGAAGGCCACCGATCGTGGCCTGCCTCGTCACCTCTACTCTGTTGCCACGGTTACAGTAGATGTGGTCTCCCTGGATGACTACCAGCCTGTCTTCCTGAGTGCAGAGTACACCGCACAACTCCCAGAATCCTCCGAGGTCGGATCAGAGGTGTTGAGTGTCTCTGCGCTCACCAGAGATGGCGGTGGCCCGGATCCCATTGTGTATCGCATCATCTCAGGAAACGAGGACAAACGCTTTCTGCTGGACTCTCAAACAGGTCAGAAGAATAGGAGGCTTTTATATTTCTGTCTCTGTTAAATGTTGTTTCATCAGCTGGAATGGAGTTGCACTGATTTTCCATCTATATGGGCCACAAACCAGCAGGATGTTCATGTGTCCATTTAACCTCTAACACAACAGACTCAAATGAATGCAGAAGCTGAAAGATCCATTTAATTTATTCAGGTGTGTTGGATCAGGAACACTCGGAAAAGCTGGTAGATTGTAGTAGGACAGAGCTGAGTGGACCTGAACGGCTTCCTTGTCTTGTGAAAAGATTTGTGGTTTTCCAAGACAAAAATGCCAGAATCTGCATAGGGGTGTGTGGTCTGGGGGGTCAGGGGGGTCAGAGGGCAGAGAGCGTTAGGACTTGTAGTGTTTATATAGTGAGAAACAAACAAGAGCTCTACAGCAAGATGCAAAGCGATAAAGATTCAAACAGGAGAGTGGTCTGGTGGAAGCTTGTCCCCTCCCGAATCCGCTCAGCTACTGAACACAGTGAAAAAGATGGTCCCGAACTGGATCCGCCTGAGCCGCTTGGGTTGTCTCGCTGGCCCGTAGCAACAACTTCGGCAGTCTCGGGCTCGTGGCAGGAAGTGTTGCTTTAAGTTGAGCTGCTGTCTGTCTCCAGGTGAGGATCAGCAAGGCAAGGCAAGTTTATTTGTATAGCACCTTTCATGTACACAACAGTTCAAATTGCTTTACATAAAAACATTAAAA
>JBAMHX010000008.1:6122429-6134172 GCA_037177515.1 Pseudomugil tenellus | reverse complement strand
AGTTGCCGTGCAGATCTTATTTGTAGCTAGAAGAGAAAAGATAAGTTTTTAACCTGGATTTAAACATTTCTACATTTTTATCTCTACTGTCTACATAACAGCTAAATGCTGCTTCTCCATGTTCTTAGGTTTTTTTGTTTTGTTTTTTTTAAATACCACGTGACGTAGAAGAGCACCAAATTTACTCCACATCTTAAAAGACAAACTTGGCATTACTTTATTTTATTATGCTTTTTTTAACCCAAATTTTTAAAGAAATTTAAAAATACTAATTTTATCTACAGTATAGTAGGGTTGCATCACAATTAGGGAATATTTTTTATACTACTGAACAAGAAAAAGTTTTGGGTGCACCACACCTTTAATGAAGAAACATATTTTGTGATGTGGAACCTCTATTTATTTTCTTTATTTTAAGCAATTAAGCATTTTTATATAAATTTATTGTTCATATATTTATTGAGAATCTGTCAATACATGGATTTATGTTTATACTTGCATGCATGTGTGTATGTTTTCCAACCACAGCTAACACAAAGTGCTTCAAATAACCAAATACTAAAATGATAAAAAAATACATCAAAGAGATAAATAAATATCAGACATACATATAAACACAGATATGAACAAATAAAATCCTACTTGATGAGACCAATTAAAACAAAAAAAGATCAAGGAATGGAACTTGTCTTGCGGAGGGGGAAAGCCAAAGAACCAATATGAGCTATCAAAGTGATTGTTTTCTCAAGTGTTTAAGAAATATTAATAAATATTCCTGCAGACTTTTCACACGACACTGATCTTAAATTATTTCTTTCTTATTGATTTTCTTACATAGTTTTTTCTGATGTTCTCAGAAAAATATTTGTCAGAGAGAATTTGCCATGTCATTAATATTTGTCCTTATTTTCATTTGTGAGTCAAATGCAATGAAGGAATCAGCTTCAGCCTAAAAGAAACATAAGAAAATTGGTGTACAAGATTATTATAGGGTAACATTTAATAGAGGATTAATAACGATAAAGAATAACTTACAGAAAATATACAGTTTGAAATTAAAGAAAAAAATTCCCCAAAGCATATGTGAGGAAACAGCCAATAAGACCTGGTGTCTTTAGCTGCAGAGAGAAATTTATTTATTTGCTTCATTTTTTCCTCCTGAATTGTTGGTTTAATTAAAATCAGCTTGTGGATTTTTTAAGGCTAAAATCAAAATGCAATGAGCCAATGTTTTCTAAGAAGAACGGCAGCTTATTTATCAAACATCCGGATAATCAGCAAGAAAATAATCTTCTCCTTTTGAATAAGAAAAGATTGCTGAATGAGACCTGAGACATAAATTATTTCTACATAATCATTGGGCTAAAGCGAGCATAAAGGAAAAACAAAACAAACTTACTGTGTGGTGAAAGTAACTAAGCTGAACTTCACACCAAGCAGGAAAAATATATATGAAAACTATTTAATAAAGGTTGTAATCAGATTTCCCTGCAGGGCAGCTGGAGGCTGCTGCTCCGCTCAGCACACATGAACAGGTTTAAAATAATTAGCTTTGTAATTAAATGAATAAATATTATACCGTCATTAATATACAACAACCTCTGTTCCCTGGTGACTCTCACAGTGAAACGTTGGAAAGTTCTGAACTCACTATGCAAATAGCAGCTTAATTATTTAAGTTGATTATTTGATCGATTTCAGACAAACATGTTGAGTTTAGAAAGTAAACAAGTTCAATTCAGATTGTTTATATAAAAAAAGAAACCTTCATTATAATTCAGAGTTTTGCTTCTGGAACAAATCCAACCTTAAATTAAACATTAACACCTTAAATTTAGGATGTTGTTTTCAGGCTATTTGTAGAAATGGATGTAAGTTGTTACCGATGCGAATTCAGCAACAAGATAAAAACCAAGCTGGTTGAAAGTGAGGAAACGGGGGGTTTGTTTACGATGAGCTATAGCTGTGGAAAGAAAGATTTAAACATCTGACAAAGCTTGAGGTGTTACTTTTGCTTTATAGGACAAAGTAAAAGCAGTCCAGGTATTAAAGATACTTCCTCCTGGATTTGTCTACAAAATGGCTTTTGTAACTTTACACTTCTAAACACTCTCTGCTGATTCTTCTCCATCTGCTCTCTGTGTCACTGTGTTTTACATATCACACCGTAAACCAGAGAAACTTTCTGCTCTAATATTTGGAGTTTGATTCAATGCATTGTGACCAAAATAATGTAATTTTCTCCTGGATGGATGAAAGTGTAAAACTGCTCCCAGCGCAGCGTGATGAATCCTGTGACCTGGATGATCCACACTGACATACTTCACTTCAACTCCATTGCGTTTTGTAAAAGTTAGTTTCTGTCCTTTTGTTTTTGTCCACTACATGATGAAAAAACTGACTCACAGGCTTGTTGAGGTCACACTACATAATTTATAAACCACACAGTAAGTTTGACTTTTTAAAACAATGACGCAGAAGATAAATAATAGATTCTCTGCATCTTTAACAAATATCTCCAAGGATGCTGATTAGGATGTAGTTGAAAAGAGTAAATTTAACTCCACTCTGGAACAGGAGGGTTTTATTCATATATATAAATATATTCTAGACAGAGAGCAGTTGACTATACCCTACTGGAAAAACCAGATGGTGCTTCACCATCACAGCAGTGTGATGTCGGTGATTCACGGTGAAGCATCCGATGATCCACACATCTCTGTGTGACTGAAAGACTCAGAGTGATGCTTGCTCAAAACACCTCACAGAACTGTTAAACGCCTCATTAAGAAAACTAGAAAATGTTGGTTAACTAGAAACACAAGGAGAGTTGATGTCATCACGAGAAAAGTCCAGAATCCAGTATTTAAAACATTATATCAGTTTAATTTTTTATATTGGGACTATTAACATGAGTGTAATCATCTCATCATACTTTGACTGGCACAGTCCTATTTACAGTATAAGGATTCAAGTATAACGTTATTAAAACAAATTGATTAAATGAGCCACATTTAAAAGGTTTACATAGGAATAATTATCCAGCTAGCAGTGGACAAAACGTCCTTTTAACTGGAAGGAAAACCTCCCGTAATGGGGATCGTCTACCGTGGCCAGTTAGAGAGGTTCAGTTTGGGCTCTGGGTCATTAAATCGTACGTGAGATTCATCCAACAATACAAACACAAGCTGGATGCAAACTGTTCTCCTTAACCCTTCAAATGACTGCAGTTTAATCACAAGAGCTAATAATGGCACCAAACAGCAAACAAATAGTCTTTTATTCGTCCATATTTCAGTGACCTTCAGCCACAACACCGTTACTAATCCATCTTTTGGTTACCATCTTGTTCTTAAGCCTGGGCTAAAGTGGTGCACCACCAATAAGCGAGCTTAAGTAAAGTGGGGGTTTGGAGAGAACTAAACTACTTCCTTCAAAACTCTCACCTTCTGTCGGATATCTGCTCTATAAACTGGGGCTTCCACGTCCGTCCTTTTACTTTCTTTCTAAGTTTTTGCAGCTGATGTGAAAAGCTGCTGTTATATAAGTACTTTTTACATTTAAATTTGTGTTTTTATTGACAGACGGCAGTGGAAGCAAATAGCAATTTAAAGTGTCCAACACGGCAGAATGATGATCTATTAAAACTACCAGTAAAGTATTGTCCATAAACAGGAGCGGATGCCTTTAAAGCATGATTTGACCTAAAAGCAGAGGGCGGTAGATCATTTTGGACAATGATGGACACATTTTTATGGCTTGGGCCTAAACAATGAGACATCATTAAAAATCAATACTCTGAAGTACAGGAAATGATCAGAATATCATAATCATAACCCACCAGTTCTAATCTTTATCATCTACATCATACACCGTAAACAAAGGCAAATGATGTTTTAATGTTAACGTTTGATGTACACTCAAGTTTTTCTTCTAGTTTGTTTCAGATATTGCGTTTTTGTAACATTGCCGTCTTCATACTTATATGTGTCTCTTCTATCTTTGTAATTGTAAAGCACACATTCAGAAGGAAGATCGGATTTAAGAGTTCACCCACCAAAGCGTTTACGTCCATTTCAGTCAACAATAAACATGGTGTCCGTGGAGGACATCATGACATTGTAAATTCTCAGAGAGAGTCAGTAAAGCGAAGTAGATGGTCTGTGAAGCTGTTCTATGCAGCGGTTTCCTGTGGTACTGGTCCATTTGCTCCGCATTCTCAGTGCCGTTGGAAGCGACGGCTAGAGTTATATCCCTGAACACCCCCAGTCCTCCAATTCCCAATCTTCGAATAGACATAGTACAATATTATAAAGCCAAAGCTCCACCCTTTGAACCAGTTCGGTATGACGTCAGAACAGGATGCATCCTGAGGTCATGACCTTTTATTTGGACTTGATTTAAGGTCAAATGACATGAATAGTTCCTGAGATATTGCCAAAATTCAAATTTCTTGTGCGTAAAGCGCCACCTGGTGGGGAAAACATAAATCCAACAATAGTGAAATTCAACAAAGGCCCCTGGGGGACCTAAACAGGTATACTGAGTATTAAAATTCAATTGTGAAAACTGTTTGAGTTATTGTGCTCACAAGAAGGACATCGGCAGTGGTGGCGGCAGTCATTAAGAAACCATAATATCCACCATAAATGGGCCTTAAATGTTGAGTTTTCCTTCAGATGGAAACTACACCAGCATTCAGATGTTAAAACCAGTTCTTCGTTACACAGGAAAGACTGATATGTTCCCTTTTGTGGTGACAGGGCCAAAAGCAATCTTGTGTTAGTTATTTTTCTGCAGACCCGTGAAACCCTTTACAGTAAAAACAACTGAAAAGAAATGCGTGACTAAATCTTTCTAACTCTTCTTATTCTACAAATATTATTGAGGCGGCAACAAGCTGATTTCGTTACTGCTTTAATGTGGCTGTTTGGATTTAGATCAGACTTCTAAGCAGACACAACACGTCACCACACGTAGATGTGCAGCATATCAAAGCTCTTTATCCCTTCCTTATGTACAGATTTTCTAAATTCAGTTTGTTGTGGGAGTTTTGGGGGTTTTAGTTTTTTCATAATTAAGAAAACACTGACAGACACATCTGTCAGTGTTGTGTGTGTACATGGTGGTACTGTTAAAGCCCAAAAGACCATTTTATTTTCCTTTTAGCTGAAATCAGATTAAATCTTTTGTAGTGTTTAGAAGATTTCACAAGGATTTCAAAACATGCACTTGACTTTGTGTTTATGTTCACAATAAAACAAGTGGAAACCGGAGGCCCTCAAGCTGACAGTGACAAGCAACCCTCATCCAATTCCTACTCTCTGGGAAGTCACTCCACACTGTGCAGGATGAGCTCAGACTGCTGAGAGCAAAACACAAAACCCAGAAAAAAAGCTTAGCTGATGGGAACCTGGCAGCAGGCGTCACAAGCAGCTGTATGTTTATTTCCAAGACTCCCTTTACAGGATTTTAACTGTCGCTACGACAATGAATCTCGCACATTAGCATAATTACTGTACCTGCGCAAACAACGCAGCACAGAGTAATTTCTACAGACAGCTGAAGCTGCCTGCGAGATGATACAAAATGCAGCGCCTCAGAATCCCTCATTCTGAATCTTTAACTGTCTTTTATTCTTGTACTTGAAAGTTTTCATGATTGAGATGAAAATAACAGCTCTACACATGGATCCCTGACAGGATGTAGGCAGCTTGGTTACCTGCTTTCCAATAGAAACAGTTACACAGTGGAGCATATTTTCATGTGAGACATCAGTTCAAACACTGGGTTCATCTTGTTTTATGCTTTTAGAGAGTTGTTTCCATACAATTGGGCAACAGGTAACTTACAACTGTATTAACCAAACATATTTAATTATTCAATTATTAAAATTATTTTGTCCTTTTATAACATCTGTGTTACTCCTTTTTAGGGATACAAGCGCAGCCCCAGCTCTGCGTCTTCACTGGTTTCTCGATTTGTTTAAACCACAATTAACTGAGAAAGGTGACAGGTGCGGTGCAGGTATCCTTCTAACCACTGGTGCTCATGAAAGGAAATGTTTGAGCAGTAAAAACAGAAGATTTGTTACAAAAAAGTGGCAAAAAAAAAGTCAAGTCCATGCACTCAAAATGATTTTAAAATAAAAAGCACTTTATTGTAATGGGGTTGAGAACTAAAAATACACCAACGCATATCAGCTTCTGCGTTCCTCTGGGTGTAGCAACACACAGGGACAACCAGAGTAACACAGTGTGCACAGGCAGGACCAAACAGCATCATACTATGGGCCTCAAGGGGACACCAAAAATTAAAAACAAGCGATTTCTCTCACCACTAGAGAATAAGAATAAAAAATTACTATAAAAACCATTGTTAAACAGTGGAACCTGTCCATGATTATGCATTTTAGAGGACAGAGATTCACAAAAACACATTATTAATGATTTATAGTGGAGACATTATGGAAATGATGTTAGATCATAATCATCATTTACACCAGGGTGTCTGGTGACGTTCAGTTTATGCATCCAAAATGTCTCTCTTTGTTTAGGCATTTGACTTTTTCTCCACCTCTGGCATCAAAGTAAATGGCTTCAATACCTATTACTTATAAGGTTTTATCGCTACCATGTTGAGCTTTCAAATGTTTGGCCATGAGCTAGTTCTGATTGTTAGACCGAATGGCATATCTATGTTCGGCCACTCTGTCCCGCAGTCTTCTTTTGGTCAGCCAAACATAGAAGCAACCACAAGCACTTCTTTATAATGCTCCAGGCCAACAACAGCTATAGGAATGTACATAATAAATGTCAGTGTGTCATCAAAACGGATCAGAAGTAGAGGGAGTCTTTGTAGTGTCGCTTTAGGGGAGCCATGATCCGCTCCAGAAACAACACGTTTAATTATAGTTTCGCAACAACACATATGTCTTCAATGTTTGTTTTATATCCATGAAACTCTTTTAATTTGAATTTAGAGTTTGTTTTAATCTAAAAAAATATATGTTTGAGCAGGAAAGCACAACAGCGAAGTACTTCTATAAACTTTAATAAAACATTATTTTGCCATTAAGTAACTCTGTTTGATATAAATATACCAGGTGCATCAGTCTATCCTGGTGAAGGTCTTTTATCAAAAGCAGAACATAATTGCTTTAACCTTTCCATAAAACAATGATAACAGTGGACGAGGTAATGTCCATGCTGATTAGAAAAATAATGAAGTGTTAAGTTTGGTTTTTGCACCAGTGATTTTTGGCATACAATCTTCTTTTCCACATCTTTTTATATCAGAGGCTCAGAAATGAGTCAGATGATGCTGGGATGTGAATGTAAAGTTTTTTGTACTGTCTTATCACCTAAAATCACTGCTGCTACACAATTCACAATGCAATACACTTGACCTAAAACATATCAAGAGTATAAACGGTCCTCATTAAGCTTCGTATTGATGAAAATGATAAAGGGAATGAGTTAGCCTGGTAAGAATGCACAGCAGAGAAGGAATGAGATGTGGGGCATCGATAAGAAGAGAAAATCCAATTCCAGTCAGCTTTCTCAATCTAGGAAGGCGGGGAAAAAAAGCCAAAACATTGGATAGTAAAAACAAATGAATTAATAAGATGTGTTGGGTCTCTGGCTCAAACTGACTGCAGAAATCTCAGTGATCTCAGGAAAATCAATACAGTATGTACCAGGTGGAAATAATTTACCTGGAGGTGTTCAGTTTGAGGGGAAAGGTAGATGGTTGTTTGTGTTGGATCCCGTTTTTGTTTTATCGTGATAAAGTGCGTTTCAGCAGACTGGCTGGCAGCCTCAGAATACGAAGCATGTCTCCCCCCCCCCCCACACCCACACGCTGAAGCTTTGCTGGATATGATGAGCTGCAGGAGGCAGACAGCTCAGGCTCTGTGTGGGATAATAAGCTCACTAAGAGATATTTTGTCTCTTTAGACCTGTTTGGTGTAAGAAAGAGTAAAAGGTAACAAGCTTTACAGTTGGTACCCCATCTCCAAACAATGGAAGCAACATATCGGTGAGATTGTTAAAACTCTACCTGCTCGGTTTTTGTTGACATCCGTGGTTTAAATCTGGTTTCTGCTGAGAATCTGACGAAGACTTCTTCTGCAGATGACACACTAACCTGCATTAAATATGATTTTTAGTCGTGTTTCTGGTCTTCTGGTCTGAAACGTTTTCATGCTTTTCCTCAAAAGGCCAGAGATGATCTGTATTTATATCACTGGTAATTAAATAAGTTACATTG
Organism: Pseudomugil tenellus; assembly: GCA_037177515.1. Lineage (NCBI taxonomy): Eukaryota > Metazoa > Chordata > Actinopteri > Atheriniformes > Pseudomugilidae > Pseudomugil > Pseudomugil tenellus. Next base: position 6,125,901 of record JBAMHX010000008.1, on the reverse strand, counting down.
TGGTTCCAGGTCCTGGAAGAAACTGTTTTGGAGTTTTTTAATCAACATTAAATTACAGTTAATAGTTGCACAAACATGAACAATGAATTATTTGACTCTTTCACTTTTATTCAGGCCTACAGTCCTAATAATAGTTCAGCGGATAGGATGTTGGATCTGTATGTGCAACATTAGTGACATTGCTTTTTCACTTTCCTTTCTATGGTCGGACTTATGTTCTGTTATGTTTCACTCAGTCCAAGCCGATGTCTATACCTTTTTCAGTTTCAAAGATGATTAAAACACGGTTACAGAAATGTTAAAAGGCAAGCGCCTCCAGATTTATCTGTCGTTGCTGCTGAAGAAGCACAAATATTTTAAAAGGCTGAAATTCGCAACAGGTGACTGGAAAGAAAGTGAACATATGAACTACAAAAGCCCTGATTTTTAATCACACAATGATATTTAATACATTTGTGTGTCTGTTACTTGAGTGAGCACAATACAATAAGCACTGATGATTACTGTATGTTAGTGTTGTATGAACAGTAATTGAATAAATTAAACCCATTGAGTTTAATGCAGACCTTTTAGGCCGTTGCTCGAAATGTAAAGAATATATCTCCACATCAAGTTAATTTAAGTACGTATGCAGACATGAGACAGGTAGGATTTGCTTAGATGTGTAAATTTCAGTACAAGGGAAGAAAAAAATATGGAAAACTTTTCAGGCTCCATAAATGTGTATGTGTGTGTGTGTATATATATATATATATATATATATATATATATATATATATATGTAACTTTTCATATTTAACAAAGCAGTTTTGCTTTCGCACCATCTGTTTTCTTTAAAGGTTCAGAGAAAGGTTCCGAAAATTAGGGATCTTTTTTCATTCAATCTTTTCTCCATCAAATTAAAACCCTGAAATGTAACCATATTAAATAGAAAACTGTGGCTTCGACAACCATTTCACCAATAATCCATAAAATCTTAGAAAATCTGTGAGCAGGTGAATAATGTAAAATAAAAAGCTTAAAATTACTGTTTTTTTTAAGCTGCCAACTAATGATTTCTAAATTGCTCCATTCTTCATTCTTTGTCTTCCCTTTTAAATAAAAAAGCAAAGCATTGTTTTGTCATCTAACACAGCAATGTGGTTTACAATGAGAGGAAAGCAAACAGTCGGCAAGAAAGCTCCACTGAAAACATGAACGGAGGAGGATGAGAGCAGGAGGTGAAGAGGTCTATCTGTTAAAGCGCTGCAGGTTTACAGCAGGTCAGAAAAATAAAGATGTCTAACCATCTGAGCTGAAGGGAGTGAATCAGGTTGGAAGAAAGAAAAAAAAACTTGACACAGATTATTGCTGCCATAAATTGAGAGCAGATTTCACATGTGGATGACAGCTAACACACTTAGACAGCAGACAGCTGTGGAAAATTCATCACATCTAAAAGGTTAAACTTGCAAGGTGAAAAAAAGTAAGAGTTCACGATCCCATTCACAGGATGTGTTTGACTTACGGTGGAAACCACCATCCATGGCACCCTCACTGCGCTGCAGGGGCATTCATTTAGTCTGTCACTATACATAATGTTGACTGCATTCCAGTGTCATGTGCTTTAAACCAGTAATTTACATAGAGGAGGGCTGAGAAGCAGGAAAGAAAAGTGTCGAATGAGGTGCGAATGAGGATCTTTAAAGTTGTGCTAAATGCTTTACATTAGGGCGACCCAGGACATCGACATGTCTGATAACACAAGTCAGTTCCTGTTTAAGCAATACTGCAAGATGACAGCGATTAAAAGAAAGGACTCATTTGATTTGTGAATTAAAGTTTTTGGTTTTTATATTCAGGAAAAAGTTGCCTCTATTTATTGAGTGCTACGTAGCTTAGTATGACGTTCATGTGCATTGCACCTGTTAACTGGATAATAAGGTTTTTGTTAGTGAGCATTTTGAATGAGTGTCTCATTTAAGTCACATATGTTTGTCTTTTTCTTCATTTTAACATCATGAGGAGATTGAGTCCTTCAGACATAAGTGAATGAAAATGAAGATGTAAAAATGTAGAGACTTTTGCTGTAAGAAAGAAAACATTAAAAAGCATAAAGCCACGTGCTTGTATTAGTGCACGGTAGCTCGTTCAAGAGCACAATCACTGCTGTTCGTATGTGTATGTGTGTACATATGAAGCTCATTGTTAAGATCTCATTTAGATGCGTGAGTTCTTTTCAAAACCACAAAAAGCAGCATATGGAGTGGTCGCTGTGTGGGTGGCTCAGGGTGCACAACAAGCACACAGTGCAGCTGTTCACACTGAGGAAATGAGCTGAACTAGCCACCGTCATCTGGAAGATTTTATGTATCGCTGCTAAGTCAAAGCTTTTTGTTTTTTTTTAAAACATCAGGAAACATATGGAAATAAATATATTTCCATACATTCCATGATTTAAGCTGAAACTGGACTAGTTTCAAATACCTGGATGCTTTTAGGAGAGTTCAGCCAAACTGTGATTTAAACTGAAAGAGAGAAACATTGGCAACGAGCATATAATGTCCTAAATCTGGCCTTGCAGGAATTGTCTTTTTTTGTTCTTGTTTATTTTTCTGTTAAATAATTGAATATGTTTAGATTTTAACATCAAGTGATAGTTGCGTAACTGTTCTGTGCACATATAGTCTGAGAAAATATCAAATAGTGAAAGTGAAAAGTTTCTTCTTGTTCTTGAGGCGGCAAGAACAAGAAAACAGTTACTTTTGGTTTCATTTAAACTCCATTTGCAACGAGGCTTTTGTGTGGAATAAACATCTGACCTGCGGTGTAGGTAACTGTGGCTGTCTTCAAGTGTCATGCATGTTGTAAACGTTTTCTCCACCTCCATCAGTTCCTATATCAAAACTACTTCAATTAATCAATAAATCAATCAATCAATAATTATAAAGCACTGTTCATACAAATACATTCAGTGCTTTACATTAGAATTTAAAACATTAGACATTAAAAACAATTCTGCATGTCCGTAAATCCCCCCTGCCATAAACACCACACATACAACAACCACGTTACTGAAAAGAGAAAACAACTATTTAAAATAATAAATAAATAAACAAACAAATAAATAAATAAATGGCTACATTGGGCTAGGTACAGATAGAGCAGCTGAGATAGCGTCATTAGAGGAGTTGTCTGCACCAAGAGCAGAAGGTCACCTGCAGCCACCGGATACCAGCCCACCGTCCAGAGAAGAAAAACGCAGAAGCAGCAACTTATCAGCTTTATGCTTTAACCACACCCATCTCAAATCTCCAATCACACTAAACGTCTTGGAGCCCAACAAGAAAAAAACTTCTCCCTGCCCGAAGTGTTGAGAACCGTCTTTAACCCTTTAACTTCCACATTGCAAAAAGGCCCAAGAAAAATCTTTTTTTGCATTTTTCTGTTTGTTTTGGACAAAAACAATCAGAATAAATATGTTTTAGCAAAA
>JBAMHX010000008.1:6102423-6118269 GCA_037177515.1 Pseudomugil tenellus | reverse complement strand
TATATATATGTATATATATATATCGCTTACCAGTAGGAATTGTTCATCACCTCTTTTGTCTCCTACTTTTCTTTGCCCTGCAGGTAACTGCGACTGATCAGGATGGTCCGATCAATAACCTGCTGCGCTACTCCATAGTGAGCGGAGATCTACAGCAGCAGTTCTCGATTCACCCTCGCAGCGGTGAAATTACTGTTCGCACAGCGCTTGACAGAGAGGAGGTCAGTGACAGTCAGATAAAAGCATGAGGTTGTAAAAGAACCAGGACAAATTCCTCTCTGCTTTACCTCTTCCACAGATTCCTCATTACTCTCTGACGGTGCAGGCAGCCGATGAAGGCAACCCTCCTCTGTCATCAGCAGTCCTCATCACCATCACTATCAGTGATGTCAACGACAACCCTCCCGTCTTCTCTCAGGTTAAACACAGTCTGCTACTGCAGGTATGACAATCCCAACATCTGATGCTGAAAAGCAGAGTAATCTGTTTGTGGCTTTAACAGCATCTATAGTGTCTGGAAATCCTACAGAGTAAAATGTGTCCTCGATAATTATGCAATGACAGTGAAATCCAGTATGTCCCAAACTATTATATCAGTGAGCTGTCCACCTTCCCCCTGGATGGTCAAGTTAAATATATTTAGTCTGAGTTTGTTTACTTTTTTAAAGACTTTAAGACTGTATTTTCCCCTTAAGGAAAATTCTTTCCTGCTGATTAAATCATTAGATTTCATACAGTAAAGATCAGCACAGTAGAAAATACTGCACAGAACATAACATCTACAAATATATACAGCGCTAAAATAAAAGTGGTAAGGCTCCATTTCCTCTACAACAGCTCTATTTTCTGTTGCCCAAAGATGTTATTTACTTACTTTACACATCAGTGTGTCATAGCTATATTGTGTTCAACGTATTGCCCAGATGCACAAACACGCATACAGATGTGCACAAACTCGCATACAGATGTGCACAAACACGCATACAGATGTGCACAAACACGCATACAGATGTGCACAAACACACATACAGATGTGCACAAACACTGCTGTCTTTGGACAGAGAGCAAAGCATGTCAACCACTTTATCACCATGACTTTTTTAGAAGCTTTTATTAAATAGATCTAATATTCCTTGCAGGCTATATCATTATCAGTATATTATCTGTGATCTGATCTTCATTCGACCAAGATATTTCAGAAGTTAAACAATTTTTTGCCTTTAGTGGTGTTTTCATGTCATTTCAGTCGATAACAAAGAAAATGTGTGCAAGTCATGGGAATGTGCGAAGCTTAGCTGTCAGATGGTGTTTAAATGATTTTGACGTTATTGTGTGTCAGTCTCACTGTAATTCTACAAAAAGCAGGTTATTTGTTACAACTCCAGATTTCAGAGCTGAGATTTGCTGAGATTTGCAACCCCTGCTAAGCCTATGTGTAAGTTACATCTATGATGATAATGATGTAAAAAATACTATTTTACTGTGTTGTATGATATGGAGGAAGATTATCTCACACTGTTTTTTTTTTTTTTTATGTTTGTGCCACTTTCTGTTAACATGGAGGAATTTATGAGATCAGTCATAAAACCCTTTAAAACTTTAGCATCCAGCTCCCAAACTGTATTTATTTTTTCTTTTCCACTATTGAATATGAACTGGCACCAGTTAGCTGCTCTGCATTCTGTCTGGATGATGAATTCTGTGCAATACAGACATGAATGGACATATTTGGCAAATACAGTTGCACTAGTGTGCATAACAGTGTGCACACTAGTACAACAGAGAAATAATAAATGATTACAGTCACTAAAATCCTTTTGTCATCCCAGTCTTGCAGGACCTTTTTGGAAATCTGTGAATCTTTCCAAGCTGTTAGGGTAAAAGAAAGAAAAGAAAAACACAGCTTATGTTTTGTGCTGCTGTCTGCAGCAATAAAAAGAAATATTGTCATCATGATAGCGAAGAAAACCACCCCTTCACTAATACACACAGTGCATCTCTGAGTATGAGCAGAAACGTCATTTGCTCAGTTTTCTATTTGGCTTATTAACTTGAAGGAGTGAGTAGAGCGGGAAGCATTCCTAAACAGCAGCCAAAGACTGTCAGAAAGGCAGTAAACCTCCACCTGCTCTGCCCCTGACAGCCAGGCAGGGTGATAATGAAGACAGATGAAGTAAAAACTGGAGATAATTAGAGAGAAATCACCCGAGATCATTGTGCAATAAGCGTTCTTTATTCTGTATCAAGCCTCCCTTTCCTTTCCTCCATCAGCCTGAGATATGCTGACCTGTAAGTGCTACTCCATCATAACTGAAGCACCCACAGCTCATTAAAACTGCGTGCTGGGCGCTCTGAGAGAAAAACCAACCTTGTGAGGATCAAGGCAGCAGGAAGATCAGCTGGCACGATTTGCTGCTCGCAGGACATCAGTTCCACCTTTAACCTAAAGCCTTTTATTACTGCGTGGAGTCTACTGGCACAGAAAAACGCTTTAATGGGCAATTTACTTGTATTGCTGAATGGTTTTGGATGTAGTTGTCTACATGCCTGTGTTTGTGCAGTGTTATCAAAATGTTTCAGCCACACCACCTGTTGCTCACTGTCAGCATTTTTCCTGCCAGTTCTTACTCTCACAGCTGCAGATCTGCCAGCTCAGATACTCTCATCCAGTCATAGAAGAGCTTGTTCATAAGACAAAACTTTGCCAAATGTTGTGGCGATGAATTGAAACTCTGTGAAATGATCCCATCTGTTAATGCTTCTACAGCCAGCTCTGGTCGATGAAGGAATTCGGCACTGAGCAGATGGATGGTGGCGAAACGGCGCAAAGGAATAGTCTTTTTTTTCTGACAGTTGTTGCAGGTCGGCAGGAGCTTGCATTCTCTCTCCTGTCGCGATTACAGGCTTCGCTTTGACTATTTATCACCATCAGACGCCTGCTTTTATGAGTAGCACATCTGCTGTAGTGAAGCAGAAGTGCCACATCAGGCTGCGTCTGAATTTGAGGGAAAAGCAGCAGATGGACGGGTGATTCATCATGTTTGCAAAGCATCCAAAAAGGATGCATCAACACACTCGCGCAGATATGAATCAGGAGGCAACTGTGATGATGAACAGCACGTTCTGGGGGTCTTCACACTTCCAGCCACAACTGTGAATTATGAAGTATCCTCCTGAGTGAGTTATATACTCGTTTTTATCTGCCTTGCATTTGTAGAAGAAGGTGAATTAGAAAAAGTAGAGCTGACTCAGCTAAATCCTATCATTATCATTATTAGATGTGCAGTTCAATTCATTTTAATTACATCTCCTTGACTAGGATTTAATAACATGGTAGCTTTAGTTTCACTGGGCTCAGCTAGTAAAAAAGTCCAGGCATCGTGATTCAATACATTTTACACACACTGCAAACATATTGTCCAAAACATGGCCGACACCCGCTTCAGTCTCAGACAGTGGTTGCAGTATGGCGTTGAACCATAAAGATTTTATTTAAAAAATGACCTCTAATATGCTGTGAACATTTAAAACCCCCCACCACCACCACACACACACACACACACACACACACACCTTCCCTTCTCATCTTCCCCCTCAAAGCAAACTGTCTGACTCAAGCTTCATGTTCTTCCTCTGATGAAACTTTAACAAACCACAGCGACCTGTGATGTGTGCTGTAATTGAAATTGGTGTTTGTTTTATCCCATTAACTCCAGACTATGTACACCTTCCTCCTTCTTACTGCCCGTGTCCTGAAGCAGGCTGTGTTTTTAGATTGATAACCCATTATGTAAGGGACTGGTGCTTCCTTTTAATATCAGCCTATAATGAAAACCGTCTTACAACTCCTACTCAATGAGTGAGGTAATTCATCACAAGGGTTTGGGTTTTGTTTTGGGAAAAGGGTTCGATGGGAGGGGTGGGGGGTATTTCCAATTTTTTGAAGTCATGACGAGTTTTTTTTTGCATACTTTTTCAGGAGGGGGAGTCAGTTGGCAGCAGCATCCTCCAGCTGGTGGTCACAGATAAAGACACGCCCAAAAACGGCCCGCCTTTCTCTTTCCACATTGTCAGCGGCAACGAGGATCGCCGTTTCCATGTCGACCAGGGAGGTCTGCTGTCGCTCTCTGCTCCTCTCAGGAAGAATATCAAACCCCACCATCAGCTCAAGATACAGGTAAGACTGCTGCTGAACAGCCATCAAGTTTCTTTCCACCTGCTTTTCCATGTGCTTTGACCTTCCACTTGTGTCTGTCACTTTCCTGCCGAGCTGTTTTCACCCAGCGGAATGAATAAAAGAAAATACTGTCATCTCTGTCAAATCTCACACCTCACACCCCAAGTTTCAAAGTTTCATCTCTTCGCTGGATTCTCGTGACAATAAAATAAAAGTCATTCAAGTTGTCACATCATGAGAGAAACTAAGAAAGGAGTGCATTGTCTTGCTAGCGCAGCTGCAACATGGAGAAGCACTGCTGCGGGTCCCTTACGGCCTATGCTCCCAACAGAGCTGTCAGCAGAGCTGTCATCATGCTGGCAAAGATGAGGAAAAAGTGGTAACAAAGTCAGTTTGACTGTGTGCTGTGGATCAACAGTTGAGTTCAACCAAGAGCCAATAATCTGACTTCATAGTGTTAATTTGTTTTTATGAGGGTGGATCTTAGTGTCCTTCCTCCTATTACTGTTTCACTAACAAGCTGTCTGTCTGTTCAACCAAACATCCAGTGTTTTCCTTCTGACAGTTACATTAAAACAACAGATTAGTTGCTCGTGTATTGGAATCATGATCAGATTCCTACTGAAACTTTGTTTACATCAATAATTTTACATCTAATGGTATAATAAAAATAAAACTAGACAAACACTCGGAGAGCGCAAACCTCCGCCGAGCTCACGGTTTCCCTTCAAATTGAGACTCGCATTTCAAAATATTACTATTGCAAAATATTATTATCTTTATACCCACATTTTCAAGCACATATACATTTTTTTCTATCTATATTAAATCAGAAACACAGCAAAAAAAAAAAAAAAAAACAGCAGACAGAAATGTCCTGTAGGAGCCGTCGGCTGGAATAACATGAGCAGCTATCTCGCAATGTTAACGAATCCTTCAAAACATTCCTGGATCCAGATGGTGATCTGGATCACCTCCAAAGTTTAATCACTTCTTCGTCTTCACGTTCTGGATATATCCTGAAAATGTAATTAGAATCCATCCAGAACTTTTTGAGTTATGTTGTACACAGACAGACAGGCAGATAAAGGCCAGCGATAACATAACCTCCTTAGCGGAGGTAAATGAAAAAGAAGTGAAATCGGTAACATCTTTTTCAGGATTAATCCCCTTTAATTTGATAAATTTCATGTTTTGATTATGCCACACAGTATCTTACTAAAATACTATGTTTGTGTGATTTTTTTTCTCAGGTGACAGATAGCGGCAACCCTCCCCTGTCCTCCATCTGTGTGGTCAACATCAACGTCACAGAGCAGAGCAAGTATCCTCCCACTGTCGTACCCCTGGAGGTCTTCATAACAACATCTGGAGGACTGTTTGCAAATCGGGTAATTGGCAGGCTCCATGCATCAGACCAGGACCTGCAGGACGTCCTGTCCTACAGGCTGGTGTCAGAAAGCCCAGCCGGGAAAAGGTTCTCTATTGACCTGAATGACGGTAAAATCTGGGCTGATGAAAACCTGGAGGAGGGCTCGTATGCCCTAAACTTCAGTGTGAGCGATGGGAAGTTCAGCATCTGGGCGGGTGTCAAAGTTCATGTGTGGGCAGCCAATCAGAGAGCGCTGGATTCTGGCCTGACACTGCAACTGGTCGGGATGTCACCAGAAGAGTTCCTGGGTGATCACTGGAGAGGCCTTCAGCGCAACCTAGGACAAACGTTAGGTCTTCCCAGACAAGAGCTTCACCTGGTCAGCCTGCAGCAGCTGCCCAACACCGGGGAGCTGGAGGCCCTGCTGATCTGGAGAACTCAGGATGGACTTGTTCGTTCCCTCCCAACCAACAGACTTGCAGGTTAGCAATCAGCAGATGTACCTGTTTATTAAATCAGTGATGTGCACAAACTATTAACTCCAACTGTCTGATGTAGGGATTATTTCGGAGATTGAGGACTCTCTGGGCCTCAACATTCCCAGAATGAGCCACAACGGGTGTTTGGGTTCTGGCTGTCCACCACGAGGCTGCAGGAACGCTGTGCTGCTGTCAGGAGAGAGACTGAACCATTTCACCACTGCCAGAGCTGGTTACATCACCCCACAGCACACCTGGGAGAGTGTGTGCCCCTGTAACGGTGTGTAATATGTGTGTGACTGCCTGACACATTGGCTGAGTGTGTATGTGGGTTTTGATGTCAGTGTGTGAAGCAGAGTGTTGCAGCATTTTTTTTTTCTTGAACCGGAATTAAAATTTTTAAGTTTGTCTGAAAATCAAGATGAGTCTGCAGTGAAAATTCTTACAGCTGATCTGCTTTAAAACTGGAGATAATGAGAAGCATGTGTGCTTCAGCAGAATAATTACATCCAGAGCATGGAGTCGTCAGCTGACTCCCAGCCAGCATTGATACTAAAATAACCTGGAAAGCGTCACTAAAAAAATGGTCTGCATAGGCAGAACACATTAATAAATGAGGCACATTTCATTCATAAGGCAACTTCATGTCCATAGAAGGTTGAGTATCCAGGAAAACAGTTGCATAAGAGAGACGATAGGTGTTAACAACAACATAAAGGTAAATAACAACGATGACACAAGGTCGGTTGTGGCCCAGCTGTCCTAAAACACCAACACAGAGCTTCTTAAGTGCGTTTTGCAATGGTTCATACTGCCAGGTGGCTTTGGCCTGTGGGCTGCATGTAAACTTACATTGGATATACAAGTAACACAAAACACCAACACATTTTTATTTAACTCTCAGTCTCTCAAATTCACAGTAACATTACCAGTTTAAACCAGTTTATGGTTAAAAAAAACTCTATTATTTAATTCTAGTCATCAAGTTCCAGACCAGAATGACATAAAACATACCGACAATTTTGGTGTCAAGTGCAAAAAGAACTTTGCTGGTGCTTTTAAGGTAAGCACGTTAAGTAATTAGTCTTTTTGTTTTCTGTCAGGCAAAATTCCACCCTCCAAATAGAAAAGAAAAAATTTGAGTCCACCCCACCTCATTTTTAGAAAAATAATTTCAAACTTTTTCTCTTTTGAATGTGACGTTTTTATATAAAGTTGTTATTTTTGTTTTAAACTGAAAGTGTAAATGGCATTGCTACCCAGTGTCACAGAAAAAGTTGTGCTGCTAGAAGCCCAGTTGCTGTAAATTAATGATAATTTACTATTTATGAGTAGGTGAGCGAGCCGGTCCAAGTGGACTGATGGACGTGTTTGAGCTGCCAGGTGAATAACCCTGGTCTGACATCATGGTCTCTAGCATAACCACTCAGTGATGGTTCACATAAATCAGGAAATGCTCATAGAAATGTTTGAGAAAAATCAAGAACTGAAGCAGCCGACCCGATTTTCAGTAGCAGACCACTGTAGCCTGACAAAAGGCAACAAAGACTTTTCAGTCTGGTTTCCATGGCCATTGCACGCGCTCTGCTTGAAAAATGCAACAAGCAGAACAGCAGGGTTTTTTAAAAGCTCTGTCTACAAAATGTTACTTACTTTAAAATTAATAATTAAGATTTTAAAATGAAGTTCAATATACTGACAGCTGAAGCAGAAATAATGCGATCATGTGTTATATTTCTGACTAAAGATGGCAGTCCAATCAAGCAAAAATAAATATATTATCATATGTGATTAAAGCAATACTGTACAAATTTTGTGGGATGGTGTGAAAAGTTTGAATAAACCAGATACCAAAGTTTTTTTTTTTTACTAGGTTGCATGAAGTCAGTGTGTTTTTTTCTGAACACACATCCTGCACCTCATGAGATTATGTTCACATCTTTGGGATTAAATTATCCCAAATATATATGAATGCAACAGATTTAAAAGAATGTATTTGATTATTTGTTCAAATAGTTCCTCGCCAAATTAAATGATTTTCCACGATGTCCACTCATGTCTTGCATGGACATTTTTTAATCTACACTAAAGCTGAACAGCTGCAGTTTGCAAACAGAAGTCCTTTACAGCTGGAGGAAGGAGGCCGAGCAGCGGGGCAAAGCTTGCTGCTCGGAGCTGCTATGTCTCATTTCATCAGCACACTTTTGGAGCTATGCTAGCACAGTGGCATGGTGGTTAGCGCTGTAGCCTCACAGCAAGCAGGTTGCTGGTTCAATCCCCAGCTCAGACAATGGTCTTTCTGTGTGTTTGCATGTTCTCCAAATGTAAGCGTGGGTTCTGTCCGGGTTCTCCGGCTTCCTCCCACAGTCCAAAGACATGCACCTTGTGGATTGGCTGAGTAGTGACTCTTATTTTCCCATAAGAGTGAGTGTGTGGTTGTTTGTCTGTGATGGACTGGTGACCTGTCCAGGGTGTACCCCGCCTCTCACCCTGTCAGTATCTATAAATGTGAACTTTTGTTGTTTCTCATCAGTCCTGCACGGCCTTTAAGCTTAAATACCATCTTTCATATTCCAGCTTTCTCTGGAAAGACGTTTGCATAAACTTGCTTGTATTTTCAGGCAGCTCAGCGAAGATGTCTTTGCCAGGAGATGCATCTTTCTTCTTCTTACTGTTGTTGCTAAGCAAAGAAAACTAACAATTACTCCCCCACATTTGAGATGAATCACTCAAAACTCTTTGAGATGTCTGCCAGCTGTAATCAATAGTTAATTTATAGTGTATTCACCACTGGGGATTAGTACTTTAAGATGTTTTTTTTTTTAAGTCAGAAAAACCTTGTAATTACGATCACCTTGATGTTATGACTGGTCTGCATTCCTCTTTGGTTTTGAAAGTCTGAAGATTTAAAAATAAGAAACTGAAAGATGAAGTTGAACAATTGCTTTTGCTCGGTTCTCCAAATATGGCTTCTTCTCTGATTAAAGACTGGAGCACATGTTAAAAAATGCCTGCATAGAAACAGGACTGAAGCTGAATAAAACCATAGAAAGTGTTAACATTAGAGACATTCAGGTAGAAGTCAGGAGGTTAATCTGCTTGTTAAGGAGCAGTTTAGGAAGCAATTAAGATTGCACACAGTAACCTCACACTGAAGCTACATTTCACTTCTACAACAGTGAAAATGCATCAACAGATTTGTTCATATGAATTTAAAAATATACATTAAAGTTTACTAATGGTTTCAGCCATCGTGTTTACTTTTTTGGCCCAGTACCTGTTTGTTTCTCTATTTATTTATCCAAGCCACCATGTAGACTAAACAATAACTATATAACTAATAAGCTTATATAATAATTTCTGATACCAATAATTTATGTTTACATCATTTTGCCATGTTCATGTTTAATTGTTTATGTTCTGAATGTGGTAGTAGAGATGGTTTTAGAGAACTTTCTTTCTATGACTAACAGACACATCTATGGTCCATAGTAGTTTTGCGTTGCCAGTAACACTAAATATTAGCTGTCAATCAAACTGTGGTACTGAAAGGGTTTACATCTCGACAGCCCAGTACTGTGGGCTGCAGGGTGTAAGAGGATAGGCTACTTTGTTTTACTCAGTTTAACCATAAAGCTCTCCGTTATGTGATAGGGTCCCATTTGTTTTATTTTGGAGGACACGACTACACTTCATCACTTCATCTTCGTCCTTTCTGTTTGCGTGTATGTGTTTACATTGCCTCAGACAGAACTGTGGTTAAAGTTAAAGGTTTCAGAAATCCTTCAAAAGTTGTTTATCCAGCAGGTTTTTGGAACATGCTGGTACGACACCTCCCCACAGGCATCATTAAAGTTTCATCTTAGAAGCAATAAACTTTTGATTTTACGCTAATACAACGTCTTTACTTCTGAATTCATGGATCATTTGCCCATCCATGAATTCATTCAGGCTTAACAGTCTTTACTTTCTCCTGCTGGTGACACCTTCCCCTTGGCTTTATTGTTTATTTGTTGCAGGATTCTTTTTTTTTCTTTGTTGCTAGTTTCTTCTTCTGCTTTGGGAAAAAAATTCCTGTCAGCAAGATCAAAGGTACTTTATGAGATGTGTCTCGTCATCTTTTTTTTATTTTATTTTATTTTTTATGTCTGTCGGGTTTGCAAATCAAGCATTGGGTTTTCACCACGTTTTATCCACAGACTAAAAACAGTGCAGTGCTCATTGAAAATGTTTTAAAAGGATGTGTGGTTGAAATTAAGTTAAAGATATTTGTAGATGATTTAAAGAGAATATTTGATCTGTAAAAATCAACTGGCTCCAACCTCAACAGTTTTTAAATAACCAACTTTCTATCTTAATTTGAATGTTATTCAGTATTTTAAATAAGTAGTTATTTTATTTTACTTTATATTTATATTATATATATCTCAAAAAAGAAAAGTCATTTAACAATAAACCTGCAAATATTTGCAATTTTCTCTTTAACTAAATCTAATATTTAATGTTTTTGTGTTTCAGAGTCTGCTCTGAGGTTTGACAGCACGTCCTACCTTAAATATGTCCATGGACTGGATGAGGACAACCAGGATTTCAGACTCTCACTGAGATTTAAGACTTTCCAGGAGCAAGGTCTCATCATGTCCACAAATGGCACCAACAGCTGGGGAGCTTTACAGGTATTTATCCTGCTTACTGGGTAATGAGGGGATCAGACAACACGTCCTCATTTGATCCATATGACATGTGAACACCTCATTGGCATTAATTTCATTTGCAACCACATATCAGTTTTTTTTTGCATGTATTAAATCAGAAAGAAACACAACTGTAAAACATCTGATTATATCACAAAACACACATTCTTCATCAGTCATGTTGTAGCTTCCTCACATGTAAAATTAAGTTTGTTTTTTTTTTTAAATTTCTTCGCACATCCTCACTCCAAGGCCAAACACTTATTGTGTTCATTGTGCCCACAAGACCGCTATTGCTCATTGTTTCTTCCTTTAAAATCTCACAACAGCACAGGAAGTTAGAATTGGAAGGAAGTGCAACACACAAATAGCAAGTTAATTACAATTACAAGAAGGAGATAATCCTTATTTTTATTCATTTAGATTTAGTGTAAGGATTGTGTTCTCCCCTGAGCTGGCATGTAATTCATTTGCTCTGAGTTTTTCTGCTGCTGAGAGATAAAATCTCTGCCTAATTGTCTGATGCTGTTGTTCTAATGTTGGTTATTAGATACTAATTTAGAGCAAGAAAGATCAAATCGAAGAGCTGCTTATCTCATCAGTGCAACTCCCACTGGGCGAAAGGAGATGGTGGTTGTATGTCTGTTTCCACAAATAAAACTGGATCCCAGTCACTTTTTACCACACTAAAGGATCTCGTGCATCTTGTGCTTTTATTTGCTTCTTTGTGTGAGCAGCCTTGTTATCAATGCAGCTGTCGTGTTTTTGAAACATGGATATCTGGGGAGCCGTTGGTCTCGTGTTTTGTTTGTAATCTGTTTGTCCTTTTGGTGAGTTTACAGCAACAAATCCCAGAGTAGCGGGAGAGTCTATCTGCCGGGTATGCGGGTCAGGGCTGTCAGCCTCACACAGTGCCTATTGACACTGTGAAACCCGGCAAATAAAATCAACTTGATTTAAATGTGCTCTTTTGTCGCAACGTTGACATTTTAGACAAAGTGCCCTTATTGGCAGTAAAACACCAGGTGTGTCCGAGGTCTTTTCACAGCAGGAGAAAACGTTTTGTTGTTGGGTTGTTGTGTTTTTGTAGTGAGTCGTTTAAAACAGGATAGTCCACTTTATACTTCCAACATTATCACATGTTTTGACACATGTGCTGTTACATCTTTACTATCAGATTTGCCAAATAGCTCATTAATTAGTTTAAGTTTTATTCAATTTTCACATATGAAAGAACATACTTTACAAGAGTTTTAAAAACAAAACAAATGTGGTGGGTGGTTGCCAAAAACCCCCAATGGGTTTATCAGGTGGCAACCCCCACAATATTTTTACAATACAAGCATATAAACCACTACACTCTACAAGAAAAATACATTTCACCAATAAAAAGGTTAATATGATACTTAAAAAGACAGTGCATGCGGGAAATATTCTTTACTCAGAAATTCCTTTTTTAGAGCTTTTTCAATTGAGTTTGTGGCCGATCTGTGAGGGAATACAGCAGTTTCCCATATTTTGGGTCCTCTATATAAAACACTGAACTGATGTGACAGCTACTTGGAGCTGAGTGCTTATGGAAGTCATTGTTGGAGAAAAAGATATTATTTAAATGTGGAGGCAATAGATTTCTAATAGAGTTGTAAACAAACTGACCAGTTTGAAACTGGTTAACTTGGTGTATACCAAGAACATCTCCTTTTGTGAAAAGGGGCTGAGAGGAGTGTCTACAGTTGACATAGAATATACTTCTCAAGGCTCGCTTTTGAATACGAAGAATAGGCTCAAGTTTACTTTTATAGGTGCTAACCCCACCTATATTTAAATAACGGATGTATGGATAAACTAATGCATGCCTAGTATACCAACTGCTTTGGCAATTTTAGTACGTATAAAATTAATGTGTGGTTTCCAAGACAATGATTCATCCACCAAAATACCAAGATACCAATGATCCAATGATCAGAAGCAACACTTAGCTGGTATCCTGCACACATTAAGATCCACACTCCATGTTGATCTGGATTCGGTTTTCATTATGATCAGCTCACCTTTGCCGTTTTGTCTCACACTGTGGCAGCAACTCCCTCATAGCCGTATGCTGCTCTTTTCTTTCAAAAAGCACTCTGAAGAAAATGACAAGATTCAGCAGGAGTTCTGCTGTTGTTGAGCTTTATTGATTGATTTCTGCAGAACTGTCCAGGGAATGGAAGATTCATGTTCATGCTACAGTACAAGGTGCACTGTACAAGAGAGAAAGAGAATAATTGAGAATGTTTTTTTTCTCTTCTTGAAACCCATGAATTATTCTCTGAACAGATTAAAAAGTAAGCACTAATATTGATTTGATATTCTGTGAGATGCCTCCCCTTGTGAGTGTGTTTCATTTGTGAGACATCCACATTATCCGGAGCTGAATATTCAATCCTCCTGATTTTTAAAACTTCAGAAGCAGTTTTCACTTTCTGGATCACAGCTTGTGTTGGTCAACGCATCCTGGTTTGCTGTGAGCAGAAACCACTTCAAAATAAATTCCATAACATCTGACTGGGCTCCCACCTGGGGGTTTGCGAGGATGAGCGAAGATACAGTTTGTGTGCTTTATTCCCATTGGAGCATGAGCCCCCATCATCTCATGGATGATTACAAACCACCAAATCTCATCAGTATGCTAAAGAATCACCTTTGGAGCAAAAAATCAAGTTGACACCTGTTTTCTGCTGCTAGTTTGTTGTATGCGTGCACACATCATAGACTAAGTGAAATCATGACCTTTTAGATGGAGATTGCTGCTTAGATGTGAAGCTGACGCATTAAGCTGTGAAGAGCGAGTTAAGGTGACTTGTCAGTGGAAGGAAACCCCTGTCACTGATGCGGAGTGACAGCTTAGACCTGACTGCAAACCAGTTTGCACACTGGACAGCGAATGAGGCTGTGAACACACCGATGTGGAATCACTGGACCAGCACTCTGTCTTCATGCCTGCTGCAGTAACACAACCTTACTCGCATGCCAGTTCAAGCTTTTATTGCAGCTGCTGAGCAGGAGGCAAGTCTTGCTTAAAGACTCTGGACATTTCACTTAGCAGAGAGGCCGCGATGGCAGGGTGGCTCGTTGCCAAATTCCAGCGACGTTGTCTCGGGGTGGGTTTTTTAGTATTCCCAACAAGACAATTCTAGATCAGTTTGCTGCTTTATTCCTTGCTATGTTCTCCAGAAAAATGGACAACTACTAACTGATTATTACTTTTGATACAAGTATTCAGTTCTCATGATGATGATTTTATCATTTATTTAAATTTCAACATGCTTAACTTACTAAAAATGCTAGACTCTGCCTGCATCCAGCCTCCTACAGATATGTCCTGTTATCCTTCTGAAGAGGGATACTTTAGCAAAGAGTAGCTCTCTCATTTAAAAGCAAGCTCTCCAGCTCTGCCTGCTTGGTTTGCAGATCCAGCGCAGCGGCACACAAACAGCCACTATGTTTATGTTTTTGTTGTTTTTTAGGTTTGAAAAATAAGCCTCTCAGTCACATTTTCACTTCTGGGCTTTAACTCAAACACACCTGCATTTCCACAAGCAGTTTATAATACTGTTCATTCACTATACTGGGATTCCCTAAACCGTGGAAGGAAACTGGTTTTCTGTCACAACTTGACAGCCAAATGTATAAAATGGTATTTTCTCAGCAATTTGGCTTTATTGTTGAGTTCTTCTATTGAAATGGAAAAGTCCATCACTTTCCACCAGTATTCTCACTGACTTTGAAATGCAATCTCAAAAGTAAAATCTACCAATAAATTCAAGTTCAACCCTATTTATTGTGCTGCAGTTAAAACATATCCACATTATTCCAACCTTATGTGTTCAAACAAGTCAAATCTTTCATGGATTGCATCAAATCTTGCATTTGTGATAAAGTGTAAAGGATTAGTTTCACCTTTTTTTAAACTTAAATAATATCTTCATGGAAAGCATGTCAGTTAGCTGCTGATGGAACAGATAACTAGTTGATGAAGTTTCCATCCATTCATAAATGGATGAAGACTTTGCACTCATATAGACTCTATATGCTTGGTGCCACTTTGATGTGATTAGTATGCAGATGCAGTCATGACTCTTTCCCATGTTACATAGTTTTAAGTACGACAAACCAAGTCACCATTTAACCACTGCAGGAGTGCAGTTCTGCCTCCTGCCTTCACTCAGAACAATACCTGGCTCGGTGTGTGACTCTGCATGTAAATAACATGTTGGCAGAAACATGAGAGTTGCTTCTGTGGCTGCATACTGAACTTTGCCCAGCAGCATTAAAAATCCTTGCAGGAGACTTGCAGCATTTGTGTTGGTGACTAATAGAGTCATGAAGCACTGAAGTGCTCGAGTCCCAGAGGGGTACGATTTGATACAGTGCTTGTGCTCAGCAGTGCTGATACTGTAAAATCTTCAGGGCATCAAGCTGTACTATCTCTCTTTAAAATCCACCATAAATCACATGAGAGGTTACGCCAAGTCGAATAAAATTGTTTAAAGGAAATATCGTTACAGTATCAGGAAATCAAACAATACTTCAAGCAAAAGATACAATCAAGAAAACATCACCACATGGAGAGAGAGTGCAAAAATAACACCTTTTAATAAATGGATGCTGATCAACCTTACAGCCAAAAGAAGCAGGAATCCTGCACGCTGGTATTAATAATGCATCGCCGCTTTTGGCGCATGATGGGGGTGATGCTTCGCAGTTTGCAAAAATAAATATTTGTGTATATTTAATACATTGTTGTGAAGGAGTTTTGAGTGAAAGGAAACACAAACTGATAAAAGTTGTCAGAAAGCTGCACGTGTGTTACTTTTAGAGAGCGCTGAGCGTGCATAAATAGTGAAAGCCTACAGCCGAGGATATGCTGAACAAATGTGTGAGTCTGAACTGGATGATGCTGAACAGGTGGAACATGAGCAGCATGAGAACCTGTAAGCAGCAGCTGTAACGCAGGACTTTTCAGTGAAAATATTAACATTTCATTTCCTTTGTATCTGTGTGTAAACATTTAGCTGACACGTACATACATACATACATACATACATACATACATATATATATATATATATATATATATAT
>JBAMHX010000008.1:6085170-6102323 GCA_037177515.1 Pseudomugil tenellus | reverse complement strand
TATATATACACACACACATATATGTATTCATCTCACCATCTTATTCAGCACATACATGGTAGGTCAGACAGTATTATTAAATGTGCTTTTTGATGTTCAAGAGCTGCAGATTATCGAAAATCCTGTTTTACAAACACAAACAAGTGTCAGAGATTTTGCTACTAGATTTATTATACTACAACATCTACAAATACCTAGTCAACTTCACAGGGGTAGAAGTAAAAGTTGTTAAATGCTTATTCATTCTTCAGGGCAGGAAGGGGTATCAAACCTCCAGCTGTGGAAAGTACACCCAAGAAAGTATTTCAAGGCTGTCCATCTTAAAAAAAAAATAAAACAATGGACGCAAATGATGCTAACTCATTGTAAGAACTAGAAAAGCGCAGTCACCAGCCAAGCCACAGAGCCCCCCAGCTTATTAAGGCTTACACCCCAAAACATGATCCGCATCACCTCCAAATTTTATTCACTTCTTCATCTTCTCATTCTGAATATAACCTGCAAATTTCATGAGAATTCGTCCACAACTTTTTGAGTTATGTCGTACACAGAAAAACCGACAGATAAACGCCGGCAAACACATGACCTCCTTGGCAGAAGTAATGAGGAAAGTCTCCGTGCTATATTCTGGAGGTAACGTTAGTTACTGCTGTACAGCTGTTTTTTGAGGCCACAGAGGTAAATAGCTGTAGCAGGCAAGACGTTGGCAGTAAGCCTGCTTCGTTTATCGCTTTGCCACCCACATTGCAGACATGAAAGTTACATGATCAGAGACCAAAGCTGAGAATGGTCTGTAGAAGATATGCAAGATCTTGGTGAAGATAATCTTCCTTAAGATGTATTGTCTGCTCTATCACTTCTTGTAGATGCCTCTGAGTTGTATTTCCAGTCCAGCTGAACTCCCAGGTACTTGTATTCCTCCACCACCTCCACCTCTTCCATCAGGATGCAAACAGTGCTTTTGTTTACTCTTGTTCCTCTTTGAGTCAACAATAATCTCTTTTCCTGTGTTTGTGTTCAAGATAAGGTGCATTTTGTTACACCATCTAACAAACTGACTGATCAGCTTTCTGTACTCAGCTTCTTATTCATCGCTGATACACTACAGCTGCCGAATAATGAGAGTCTGGAGAAGGCAGGACGTTGTATTGGAAGTGCGAGGTGTACAGTGTGAAGAGAAGTGGTGAGAGTACAGTTCCTTGAGGTTCTCCAGTGTTGCCGACTTTTATCTCAGACACACAACCTTTAAGTTTAAAATGCTATGGTCTGTTTGTTAGGTAGCCATGAAACCTGTCTGCAGAAGCATCCATCTGGAATTTATGGAGTGTCTCGCATAACAGAGTAGTTGCATTGTACTAAAAGCACTTGAGAAATCAAAGAAGATGATCCTCAAAGTGCTGCCAGATCAGAGTGGACTAACTGAGGCAGGTAGATAATGGCATCATCAAAACCAACCCATTACGTTGAACTAACTCGATGATAATACGTGCAAATTGAGTTATGATATCAAGATTTTTGCCTTTCACATTTTCGCTTTGCTTTTCCTTATTGAGCTCAGTAGCTAACCTGGTACTCCACTTGTTATGCAATCTATCATCTGTACCTCTTTTTCCAGCGAAGGGTAGCTGGAGTCTATCCCAGAAATCATTGATTGTGAGGCGGGGTACACCCTGGACAGGTTGCCAGTCCATCACAGGGTCAACATGTTATTCCATCTAGTCAATTTTGAAGTGTACATTCATTCTGTTGACTGTTCTTGGATGACTCACTAACTTGCATTTTTCCTCCCCAGGTGACCAACAGTGAGCTGCAGTTCAGGTACAGATGTGGAAACGCCTCCCCGGGCACACTGCTGATTACGTCTGATCCAGTAACCGACGGCCGGTGGCATAGTGTGCTGCTGGAGGTGAACTACACCTCCATAAGACTGACTCTAGACCAGCAGCATCCATCTTCCATGATCCTGACTGAACCGTGTCGGTTGATGCGTTCCCATGGTGCTTTGCTGTTCGCTTCTCTCTCACGGGATTCCACTCAGGAAGTCAGTCAGCACCCAAATCATTTCATTGGCTGCCTTGAAGGCTTGGAGCTCAATGGAAGGCCAATCACAGTAGGGGATGCAGCAGAGTGGACCGGGTCAGGGAGCAGGAAGGTGTTCGGGGTGTATCAGTGCTGCAGAAAGGCTGAAGCTTGTGACAGCAACCCCTGCCAGAATGGAGGAGTCTGCAAAGAAGACATCGTTGGGGGTAAGATAATAATTTTAAAAATATATATATATATTAACCCTTTATATTGCTAACATACCAAATTAACCAGTTTAAACACAGATGTACAAAGCCTTTTCTCTGCGGACACTAACCAGTAGGTTGGACATTTCTATAATGAAGCACAGATGTCTCAAAGATCTATTCAATGACCTGACTCTGAATTCTGCTTTCCCATCACCAAGTTTCTTATTTCATCGACAAAACCAACTGAATGCATAAAAGAAAAAAAGCAATCACTAAATAGATGTTTTTTTTCTCCGCTTACAATGACTTTTGTTTGCCAGTAACCTTCCCTGCTGCTGAAACCAGCGCGATATGTTTTTCATCTCTATCACTGCTGCACAGTTTCCAAGAACCATTATAAAATCACATCAGTGAGCTTGCAAGCAGATAATGTGTCTTCATTACCACGAACATTCACCAGGGCTCCACTGTCTCACTGATTTAAGAACTTAGAGCAACAAATGTTTCATATCTGTCAACTTAGACAATCAGCTGTTCTTACTAGACAATGTGTCCTTCTTAGTCTTTCGGCCTTTTACCGCAACAGCAGAAACCAACTGTAATTGGACTGAAAGTCACAAAAGGACAAGGACATTTTCTTTTTCCTGAAGCAGAATTACTCCAAGACTAAAGTGTTCAACAAGTCGTGTCTTGTCACTGCACCCATTTTTCAAACACTTTCGAATTTAAACAGCAGCCTGAATGCATGTACTGTACGGTGGAAACAGCAGGGACAGCCTCCTGCAGCAGGAAATGATTTAACCAGTATTGTTTAGCATGTAACTACAACATAAATTGGACAATATTTTACATTCTTTTGTGTACTTCCAGTGTCATTTAAATTATTTAACAATATGTGTCAGGAATTTTCTTTATTTAAAATATTTTGATGTTTCAAGTTTACATTGGAGCCCATTGGTGGCAGTTTACTTGTACCTTGGGTGGGCTGTGGTTTAGACTATTTTAACTGTGGTTCAAATTCAGTTGGAGTTAGTCTCCTCAGTCAGTTTACTCATCCTGGGAAGTTCTTACAATAGCTCATCCAAATTTAACTCAAAACCTGTCAGCTAAGTGCGTTTTGCATCATTTCTGAAAGAAAATTTATTTGCAGCAGTTTGCTGCTTCATGTGAAGGTCCAAATAAGAGCTGCTGAAATGGACCATCTGTTCTTTATTTTCTTATATATTGGCAATTGGCATACATTTGTGTTGCTCTGTCCTATCAAACTGTGTTGTTTTTTGTAGTTTTTTTTCAGTGCAGATGGACGTCCAGTCCTCCAAAAACTAGCACGCATGGACCACAGATAGCACTACATGTTGGCTGAATGCAGATTGCTGAAAGTTAGAACAAGCCGGCAACAGCTGGAAGGGTCAGGAAAAAAAAAGAAAAGCAGATTCACTTTGAATTTGCTTAGTTGTCAGTAAATGATCTATAAAAGTAAATGGATATTACTTACTTAAAGAATGCGGTAAATATGTGTAATTTAGTTAAATAGACTGAAAATTTTCGGCTTAAAAAAAACTGTAGAATGGTCAGGTTTTAATTTTTAGAATAAAAATATATCATCTACTTTAAATGTGAAATAATACATTTAAAAAGAAAGATGGGTTATTTGATTAATAAATTTAAACGTGCAATAATTAGACTTTTTAAAGAATTGATTTTAGAAAAAGGAAAGTAGTTGTGGAACCAGAAAAAAACAGCATTTTTTTATTATATTATGAGAAAATATTCTTAATTTTCTGTTTAAATATGTTGCTTTTTCCCCATACGTTTATCCCAGATTTTTTGCTAAACTGCAGTTTTCAGAAAAATTTGTAGACAAATGATCAAGAACCAGTTCAAAAATATTCAATCAAACCTTTTTTATTTTATAATAAAAAAAAATATTCAAATATTTATTAAAATATTTTTTATTTTTACACTTTTGGTCCATTTAACAAAATAAAAAGCAATTGATATTGTAATGCTGAGGTGAAAATGATCATTTAAAGTGTGTTCACATAATCCCCCTGCTACCACCTCCCTTGCCCATCTCACACACAGCCCCC
Organism: Pseudomugil tenellus; assembly: GCA_037177515.1. NCBI lineage: Eukaryota > Metazoa > Chordata > Actinopteri > Atheriniformes > Pseudomugilidae > Pseudomugil > Pseudomugil tenellus. Next base: position 6,098,002 of record JBAMHX010000008.1, on the reverse strand, counting down.
TATGCTAAAGTACATCACAAGTTACATCCTAGGAACTCTAAGAATACATAAAGCGGATGAATTAATTGCACAGTATTGATGGAAACTATTTCTCATCTCATCAGTTCATTATTGAAATAAGATGATGAAATGAATCATTTAAAAAGCCTTGGAGAACGATACACCACAACTGTAGCGAATAATGAGCTAACTAATTTAAAATGCACACTGAAGCTGTAAAATGACATATGATGAAAATTCAAAGGTCCATCATGTTATATTTTTGCCAAAGACCAGAGATATTTATCTGCATAATATGAGACAGCAGCATTAGTTTGTGTCAGTAAACATCTTTCTACCTCTGATGTCACATAGAAACTGAGACTGTTGCATCAAATACAGTAAACATGTTTGATGTATATAAAACCAAACATACTTTATTTTGCTACATTATAGTATAGTTCGGATTATACTTTGTATTAAATAATCAATACATTTTCTTTCTGAAAAGATCCTCCCGGTAAGGGGCAAAAGGGGCAATAAGAAGTTTTGGACAAACTGACTGGCACAGTAAGGGAAGAAGCTATTTTATTCTTGGTGTTTACTGCTGAAGGTTGCCAGTTCGATCCCCGGCTCGGGTGGCTTATCTGTGTGGAGTTTGCATGTTCTCCCCGTGTTAGTGTGGGTTCTCTCCAGGTTTTTCGGCTTCCTCCCACAGTCCAAAGACATGCAGCTTGGGGATAGGCTGGTTGGAGACTCTAAATTGACCTTAGGTATGAGTGTGTGTGTGCATGTTTGTTTGTCTATATGTGTGGCCCTGTGATAGACTGGCAACTTGTTCAGGGTGTACCCCGCCTCTCGCCCATTGATATACAGTACATACCAGTACATACTCCCCCCCCACACACACACACACACCCTCCCCCCCCACCACCACCCGTTCGGGAATAAGCAGTACATAATAGATGGATGGTGGTTAATGCTGACACGGTAGATTAGTGGAGCCATTTCTGTAATCAGTCAACTTTTTCCATGTGTTAAATTTGTTTAAGGCGGATTTGAAATATCAAACACACTCCCGTGTGCTCAGGCTGCCTCAACTTGACCTTTGCTGCGATTAATTTCTGTCTGATGGGGGAACTCACCGTGGCTTTGATCAGTCGCCCTTGTCTCAGATGTCTGGGTGTTTTATTTACTCTGCAGAGCCGCGCTGCACGTGTGCAGGACTCTTCCATGGTGCCCGATGCGAGCTGGCCGACAACCCGTGCGCCTCCCAGCCATGTGCCCACGGCAGGGTGTGTATACCGAAGGCTCAAGGTTACATGTGCAACTGCTCACTGGACAATGCTAAAGCAAGGTAAATATATTAATAGAGACTTAATTTAATATAATCATCACTAGAAAACAAACCTTCACATCTCAGGATCTGTTAGTGTCTGCTTTGTTGGTAAAATACTACAGATTTCCAGATTTCCTTATTTGTCCACCACAGCACACCAAAACAAACCTTAAAGCATAATTAAATAGAATACTAAGAAGTGAATAAATGCACCAATCTTTGTTACATCCAGCCAGAAACCCTCCACCCATAACAAAGAAAGCCAATGTAGACAATTACCAGCTATAATAATACTCAAATGTCTTGTAGTCCAATGGACAAAGTACACCCATACAATTATATTTACTTATTCTGTAGTGTTGCAGTGACTCGCATGTATGAAACATCTCAGAGGAACATTTACAAGCAAAATGAGCACAGTGTGATTGAGTATGTGATTGGACTTCCATCCTACAACACACAAACATATTTCCTCATCACCCTTTTAAACAGCTATCAGTATTCTAGTCACACCACGACAGCTGTCAAACATAGCTGCAGCTTTTTTTCTCCTTAGCTTTAATCGGCATGTGGAATTGTGTTGCTCCTCACCGCCGCTGATAGCTGCCCATGTTCCAGGTGGGGCTTTGATTAACTGAGCGAATGAAAAATGGCCGATTAGGGATCATAAACGTTGGACGTGGAAGATTTATGTCTGACTTATAAAACATGAAGACATGTTTTATCATGTTTGTATGTGTCCTGATGAAGCAGTGAAGTGGAAAGGAGCACATACCAGGAAACTGAATGAAGGCTACACATGCTGCGGATGATTGAATACCATCTACATAAACTGCAGTCATCCATCAAAACAGTATGAAATACCAAGAAACATGCAGAAGTCGATAACTTTCCAAGTCTTGAACAGTTCTACTTTTGAAGCTAAATCCCCATTGAAGGAAAAATAAAGTAGTTGTACTTTCCTCTCTAGTTTCGATGGAATATGATTTCAGTGAAGTACATCAAGAGGATAAAGCACCTGGGAGATGATGATTAAAGCTGAACAGCCAGCATTTGTATGTAAAGACAAAAAGAAAGGTTTTGTTAGTGTTGGAGCGCTGGCACTTAGCAATCAGAGCTGCGCCAGTTCTTGGGTGGTGCATCGTTCCTGTGCTGGTGCAATGAGGCGGCTGCGGTGAGGCTTTTGGTACCATGAGTCAAAATTAACCTCCACCTCTGGGCCAAGGTGGCAGCCTTTGTGCTGCTTCAGTTCATTCTCTGCATTCATAGATGCACTGACCCGCAGGAGTTTCTTAGATTAAGTTATGCAACTATTTAAAAGGGGGAAATTTATTTTTGGCTGCACTTTTGCAAGTCACATGGACAGAAAACCCAATTGGGTGGAAGAAAACAGTATTGCTACTCTAATGGGAATCTTTTTAGTTTCCTTTTAGTTTCTTTTTCATTGTAACAAAACAATAACTTGATCATATTCCAACTACACAAAACAATGATAGCCCTTGGGTTATTATAAAGCAGCTAACAAGGCAGTGTTTACTCATGTTCTGGTTTTATCCTTCAGAGGTTTTTGAAAACTCTGATCTTCTTTTAGGCACAATTTAACAAACTGGAAATCTGAATATTTTCCCTCCTTAAATCTGTCTTAGGTGCCACAATGAGATTGAAGTTTGTGAGCCCAATCCATGTCCGGGAGGGTTTGAATGTAAAGTCACTGATGGCTCCATCCACTGTGATCCGCTGCCTCAGGTCAGTCAGAGCTGCATAACTTCATGAAAGTTTGACAAGTTTGTGCAAGACATTAAAATTCCTTAATCTGTCATCATCATCTTTTCAGGTATCTCCATCAATTGGTTATGTGGAAATCATGGAGATCTGCGCCAGCGTACTTGGATTACTCCTGTTGGTCGGCATCTTTGTTTGCATCAGGAAACGATATGTTCACCAGAAGAAGAAAAAGAAGCCTGTCTGTGTCCAGGATTCAAATGGGTAAGATCTGAATCTGAAACACTAGACTCCAACATGACAAACTTGTTAAAAGAGCTTACATCTAGAAGTATTTTCACCATGTCTTCAGTCAACGGTATAAAAGTAATAAAACAAACCAGACTTAGTTTGAATTGAGCCTTTTGGGGTTTTTTTTATATCAAACCAAACTATGCTGCTTTGAAAGTATGTGTCTTATTAGGAACAAAACACAACTTTATCAAAATAAACTGAAACATCTTGACACATACAGCTACTTCCAACACAGTCTGGCCAAAACCCTGAAAGCGGGCCCTGAAGACGTCAAGCCTATTGAGATGAGCTCTCTGGTCAGCCCAACCAACAACTTGGACCAAACACCATTCAGGTCTCCAAGGTCTCAAAGCCAGATCGGTTCATTGGGAGGCAGATCGCCAAAGACGCATGGGCCAGTTGTGTGCAGTGTAGCACCGAATCTTCCTGCTAGACCACCATCAAGCTCTGATAACGACTCCATTAGGAAGAGCCACTGGGACATGGACTATGAAGGTGCGTCTTTATCAGCACAATTAAACTATGACTTATCATACTTGAATTATGGATTCTTTGAAATGCCAATATAAAAGAACAATCCAGCAGCCAAATGTTTAAAAACACTCTCAGAATAACTTGACTGCAAAGTCACCTGAACATCCTCTCTCAGGATATAAAAGATTGCAAAAGGATGAATAATTCAGTCATTCGAGGTAAACAAGAATTTAATTGTGATGCAAAGTTAAACATTATCACAAACATGGTGCAGTTTGTCTACACAAGACACTTATTAAACTCAGGAAGATGAAACATTCATGGACGAGGTCGACTGGACGTGATTACATCTGAAAATATAATATTTCTCCTTTTTTTGCTTCATGTCTTTATTTCCAATTTCTCTTTGTATGATTGTTTCAGTCATCTGTCATGTTGCTTCCTCGTTTTTTGCTACACTATGTTTTTCTATTTTTTTTATAATATCTTTCCTCACTCACCTTTCTTTTGCTCTCAAGTCACGTTTAATCTGTCATTTCTTCTTCGGAACTTTACTGGTCTCGATCCCTTCCTTTTTAGATAAAATCATACAGATTGATATTGAATACTTTTTTAATAACTTTGCTTATAGAAGAATATTTGTCAGTGATCTGCTTACACATGATTAGGTGGTACAACTGCTAAGAAGTGAAGATTTCTGAAGAGCTTGGTGAATGTAAGTTTTCTTCTTTGGTGTAATTTCTTATAAAAAGGGATCTGAGATTAAAATATCAAAAATGTTCTTGCTTGAGGCCCATTGCAAAATTCCCATTACTGTCATTAAGTTATTTTCCCTCTCTTTTTTACCCTTCTACATGTTTGTCTTCATCCAGCTATGGGGCCTCATTTTTAAAGCTTCCTTACACAAAAAATTGGCCTGAAATTTGAGTAGGAATTTTACTACATAACTTTGGGATTCATAGAAATAAACTAGACTCAGAAGCGTGTGTACCGCTGCGCCAACTTTAAACCTGGCGTAGTAGCATTTTGAAGAGGAAAAACTGGCTTCACAGCTGATACGATATTACATTTAAGCCAGTAAACACATCTTTGTTATCATTTACACTAGACTTTGTGTTTTCCATCCATCCATTTTCTACCGCTTATTCCCAAACGGGGCGATGGGGGCTGGAGCCAAACTCAGCTGACATTGTGGGCGAGGACTTTGTGTTTTTCTAATCAAAAACAGAGAAAAATGAATTATTATGCACATGCCCAAAAAACAAAGTTATTTATTCCATAAATCCAAGAATAGTATGCTCATAATAAAAACGTCATCGCACTTATTGGTACATTAATTGTGAGATGGTGTCCAGGAATCAGAGTAATTACTGAGTGGATATACAAATATTGCCATGAGTGTAATGTCACGCGAGCCTAATGTGTCACAATGGATATGCTTGCACATTTCCTGAAGAAAATGGTAGGATGAAGATGGGGAGAGTTTTCGGGGATCATGAGGATATCCTGGCCAATGATAATGACTGACTGATAAGCCCATTTGTTCTTATCGTTAAGTACGGAAGTGTGTTAAAGCGCCCAACTCGCCTTTTACTGGCTCATTAAAATGACAGGTTGATACGGGAAGTTTCCGACTCTGTGGGAGAACAGGCAAACATCAGAAGGCAATTTGCAGCGTTGTCCAGCTTCCCAAACGTAATGAGTGCAATTGACTGCAGTCATGTTACTATAAGGGCTTCATGTGAGAGTGAGGTTGTCTATCTGAACCGTAAAAAATGTTAATTCCATTAACGGCAAGGTTGTAATTTATAAAAGGAAATTGCGTGAACCTGAGTGTACACAATGTTTTTTATTAGACTAGTTGTTTTTTTGCTAAGCACAATTCTAGTAGTGATTCTACACAACGTTTTATAAATGAGGCCTGATCTTTTGCTCTCTTTTCTCCTGATAAGACATTATACCTTATACTGGCTGATGGTAACAACGTTAAAATATTTTGTCATCCAACGTTCACAAATTAAAGGACATAATGATTTGACTTAAAATAAATGTAAAAGGAATTCTGAGGTTTGTTCTTCTGGTTAGGCAATACAATCATAAAGTGTGAGATTACATTATCGCGAAGTGGAAATATCCAAATGAAGCTAAATTTAATTAAACTGAAAACACTGTGAGGGTATTAACAATGCTTGTACTCCCAACCTGTCATATTATGGAGAATACTGTGAGATCAGTTCTTTAGATCCTTACTGTTTCCCACCTGTTGTGTGCATATGCATGTAGGTGGGTGCCAATTTATCATAGAAGTACATATAATCAGTTATTATGTTTTAACAAAAATCTGCTTTCTATTAAACCTAAAAATTCAACCTACTTTTAATCATTTTTGGTCTGTTATAAATGTTATTGGGTTAAAGGGCTTTAAGAGGAACATATCAATAGATATAGCAACAAAAAAGAATAACAGGAATTTATTACTAAGATTATTCTGTACAAACATCCAGATCAACAGTAAACAAACTTTTTCTCATCTGAATATCATGGCCAAAACAGGAGCATTAAAACAAACACTCAGCAGAAACTATTTACATATTCAAACTTTCTCCTTGGGGTGTTTTTTTTTTTTTTTTGTATTAACAGTATTTATGATCCCCTCTTCAAACCACCTTATCAAGGTAAATGGGTTTGTGTGTCCCAGTGCACCCATTAGCTATGCTGTTGGGGGTTTTATGCCTGTGGTAAGGTCACCCAAGACAAACAGGACTTTAGCTCTTCTATTTTTAAAAGTTTTTTTCTTGTCCTACTGCATTGCTTTAGTTTCATCAATATACTGTATGCGCTCTTTACTTTACATGTGTTTTAGCTTGTAAAGCACTTTGTGCAGCATTATCTGTTGGAAATGTGAGAAACAAAAAAACTTCCACCTAAGTGAAGGATCAGACAATGTGTGGCTTAAAAAAAACTCCACCTATAAGTGATCTTGTTCAATCCAGGGTTCCCGTTGCTGTGATGAAGGTCACTGGGGACTCTCTCTGGTTTATGCTCATAGGACCCAGTTGACCTCAGCCCAAAAACGCATGGGACCTCCCTCCCATAGGCTGTTAAACCCAGTAGGTCTAAGCTATATGAAATTATTAGCAGGGAACACATTAGCTGTTTACAAAATGATGATGGAGTGATGATAAAACATCAGTAAAACAGCTGTTTTATAACCGCGTTGGTTTTTCTCATTACATTTAGCCGATGGAATTAGTTGGTGTGTTTCCAGCTGGAAAAACAGCTGCTTAAGTGGTTGTGTTTACAGGTTAAAAAAGCAGATCTTAAATTGAGTCTTCCTGAACATAAGTGTCTCAATTAAATTCAAAACATGATAGTCAATTATCATGCATAAACATTAATATACTGATTATACTGAATATTGAATATACTTGTGCTGATTCAGCAGTTTGCCCTTTTTTAAGAAGGTCCTATAATTCTGGACCTGACTAAATAATGAGTATAATTCACTATTTTACCCAACAGAACTCTTTTAATCTGATGATTTCTCTTGTCTGTACTTTGAACTTCTTGTCCCCCAAAAAGACAAAGTAGGACTGCTGCTGTTCTATATTGTCCATCACTGTGCTGAAGTATTGATGTTGTTTTTATTAACAAAATGCACTTTTTGGAAGTACATCAGGTGTGACTTTCAGTGATTCTTTTGTGGAATTGAACGTAGTTTGGCAGCTGATGTTCACATCTAAGAAAGTGCAGAGATTTGTGTTGTGCATGATCTATATGAGCAAGTCTGCACCCAGTGTTTTTAGTTCAAATCCGCCCCTGTGCATTGGCCACTACTGCTCTTTGTGGAGAGTCTACTCTGTTTGTCTGAAAAATGTGTGACAAGGTGGCAAGTGTCAAAGTAACATCCAATGCTCATGCCAGGTTGCAGTTTCTACCAGGGAAAAACTGCATTGTTATAAAATATGAATGCTTCTTTAGCCTTCTGTGGTTTTTATATAACTTACAGTATTAATTTAGTTAAAAACATCGCACCCTGGTTCTTTCTCCGTTGGCATGCAGATTAATACATCCACCGCTATGTTCTCTAGACAGATGAAGAGAAGCAGATCAGGTGTTCGTCATGCCGTTGCTCCCCAGGCAACAGTGGGATGGCAGGTCATTTATCTGCTTGACCTTATCAGGGAGAATAAAGGACACAACCCATACTACTTCGCTTGGTATCTCTCTAATTGTTAAAGGGGACAGCATCAGAATCCTCAACACTTTGTTTTGATGTTGCCACTAAATCGTCCCTTATTATTGATCAGATCTCACATGTATTACAGGGAGATGGAGGTAATCCACCCAAATAGTGGATATGAAAAGTCTAAATTATGCTTGAGTAAATGAGTGCAGTACAGAATAATTACAAGTTAAAAAGGCAGGTTTCACAGTGCCTTTGTCCCCTGACTATTCCATTTTTAATTGGTGGAAAATCATTAAATTTCAAGGCAGTGTTAAGCTGTTAGCCATGTTTAAGTGATTTATGGCTATCAAGACTGTTAACGGTGAAAGATTAATTGTTCTTTTATAAAAGCTCCAAAAGTCAAACAATGCTCTCTTGGGAACAAGATTGTAAATAAATGACAATCATAAAATAAATTTTATTCATGTAGTTGTTTCAGTAAAGCCTAGATTAAAATAGTGTCAGTAAGATTAAATGTGTTTTTAAAACATTTACAAATAATGCTTTCTGTCTTCAGGCTGTTCTTACTGATGTAATTTAATACAGTTTTGTGAACAACAACAGCTGTTCTGCTGTTTCACTGGTTAACTGTAACAACCTGAAAAAACAAAACACCACTTGAAACATATTTACATAACAGATAATGACTATTTTACTCATATTTTCATAACACATAAAAAAGTTTTCTCTTAGATTTGTGTTTTGGAATTAGATTTTAATCTTGTGCACAAAAGTGTCACTAGTTGGTGAAAAATAGTTAGTGGATAGATATGTTTTCTACAAGTCTGTTAAAATGCCCATGAAATGTGAACACATTAACTAGTTTTGCGTGTACAGTGCAAACTAGTGAATAAAACAGATGTCTGATATCAGGGATATGGAATAAATGCACACATGGCTTGCCATAGTAGTCTGAAAAAATAAAGGGGCACTAAATCTACTGAAATACTTAGAGATGCTGTCATTCTATTATCCCTCCAAAAACATCTTTGCTGTATAAATAACCATTTTTAACATCTTTCACTTTCAATGCTTCTTTCCCTCTATTATCTTCCCCCCGTCTTGTCATCCATCTTTCGGTTTCTTTGCCTCCTCCTCCTCTACAGCTGCTAATATTTTTCTCCTGCTTGTCCTTCACCCATACATTTATTCTCCCATCATGTTTTACTCTTTTGTTGCTGCTTTTACCATCTGTCTGCCATTTCTGTCTCACTTCCAATCTTCCCTTCTAAGTTGTTCAGTGCCTCTTATTAGTTTTGTTTCAGCCGCCTCCTTTGCAATTCCCTAACCACTCTGCCTCATATTTAATCTCGGTTGCACAATAAGAGCAGATGGAGGTCTGTTTGGTATTGTCTACAGGTAAAGTGACAGCAGCACGTTTTTAATGTTGCTACATTCGAACATACTATATAATGTGAGTGCCTTGTAGTGGGAAATTTTGAGATTAAATGCTGGAATATGAAGCGCAAATCCACAATAATCTTCATTTTCATTAGTCCTCCCATCCTCATCGCTGTGTTTCTTGCCAATTACACAATCTGAACAGAGCAGTCCTACCTTCCAGCTTTGCCTTTTTGTTGCTGATCATCATTGGTTTCGCACTGGTTGTACGACAACTGCAGATGCAACGGCAGGTTTATCTAATGCCTTTTAACACATTCCATGTACAAAACCATTTAAAGTGCTAAGTTCTCCGAATACCAACCTTCTCACACATATCACCCACACTAAGTGCCGCACCTTGAGGGACCGAGCCTTTGCTGATGCTGCCTCCTTCCTCAGGAACTCACTCGACATTAGAAACTCAGACTTACTACAAACTTTAAAACCTGCCTGTACAGTCTGGATTTTCCACAATTACCTCTGCAAAAGAGGTTAGAGTTTTACTGGCATTTATTCATTTGTCTGTTTATTATTTCTTTCTGAGAATGGGTCTTGGTTATATTTAGATTTAATTAAATCTTAACATCCAGATCTTCATCAGGATTTAAGAATTGTTTAAAATTATTCTTTATCATCGTGAGACAAGACCATTTTCATTATGTATGCATATAATAAACGGGTACTGGACTATAAAGTAAAGGAAAATTTCCCAACAAGCTTGTCTAGATATTAAAGATAGATCTGCAACCTGGAAAAATTTTACATACTATGATTCAGAAGAGAAAAAAATGTTTGAATCACTGCAAGACAACAAACACAATATTACCAAGATGCTGGATTCATGATTAATGTATCTAGAAATCAAATATTGTATCCATATAAAATGGGTCTATAACACAGTGCGGAAATCGCAATATAGATTTAAATATTCAGTTTCCTAAAATGTGCAATGCAAAGTTATTATTATTACTTTTATTTAAAAAAATCATTATAAATATTACAGCACGGTGCAAAATAAAACATTAATTACTATTAGAGAAATAAATGAAAAAGTAAAAGAATAAAAGAAACAAACTACTAAAAGGATTCTAGTGAATTTGAATAAAAAACCTGATTCATTCCACCTGGATCAGTCGGTGTGAAAGGAATTCATGAAACAGGAGACCAAAGTAAAAGTGGACAGTTCCCATGAGATATCTTGTTGATAAACAGATCTGTTTTATCTTCATAAATGACATCTGCTGTTCTTGCCTATCTATCTAGAGTCTAGACTCACTGACACAACTCCCTTGTGACCCCTTCAGTTCCTCGAAAAAACATTCCTTCTGTTGATACGCTATGTTTAGCTTCAGATAACTGTTCATGGAAAAGTCTAACTCGTTTCTGCGTAGCACCCTGATGTTTGTCGTAAGCAGAAACTCAATTTTTAGAGCCTGCTCTTTGTGCAGATCTTCCTGAAGTGGGTGTTGTGATTCTTTATGAATTTGGTTCATCTCCCTCAGTCGGGTTTGTGTTGCTGCCAGTTGTTTGTTGGCAGCTTTGGAGCAACTGTTGAAGCTGCTTGTGTTTCTCCTCAGGTTAATTGTTTTCTTTCTCTGTCTCTTTGAACCGATCTGTTAGTACTGTTACGGGAGCATTATTTAGGCTGACAGAGGCGTTTGTTCTTTTGCTTTAGCTGTAAGACTTTCTGCTCTCAGGCCTTGAGTTTGAGAAAATCAAACAAAGAAAAAAGATGGAGAAAATCTGGGAAACAGGGCAAAGCGTTAAATTTACTTGTTTGTTTCGTGTATATTGTACCTCCAAATCATTTCCTGTTTAAGGTTAATACCAGGTGTTATTTTACAGATTTCCAAATTAAGTTTGAACAGTGTTTCGTAAGTGTTAGATAAATGCAAAGATAGTGTTGATAAAAAAAATTGAGAAAGATTCAAACATAAAATCTAATTTAATTTAAGACATTACAGCATAGTAATGAGAAAAGGACTGTGTGATGTGATGTGTATCTAAATCCACAGTGAAACATCAGTCACACCACAGTGACACAACAAACGAAACAGCAATGAGATGGGTGGACACTAAAGATAGTTGTGTTTACATTAGGGGATGTTAGGACTGCCCACTGATATAGCTGGAAGGACTACGAATCAGTTTGTAAGCAGGTTGAGTTCCTCTCAGCTGAAGACAACACAGTGGCTTTTGATAGATTATTTATCTGGGAACTAAGATCTTTGTAATTGTCTTAGAACACAACAAAGCAGCTTGCTTTTTTCATTTAAAGATGCTTAAAAGCTTTACTTTTTCTTAACTTCAGTCATATATATGTATACTATCTCATTCTCTGTCTTCATGAACACAGACCAACAAATTATCTTTTGGATCAAGCTCAATATTCTTTCAGTGAAACTTCACAAGCATTTTATTGAGGCTGTTTGAAACAGTTCAGGGATCAAAGCCATTTCAGTTGTTTGAATTCAACAGCACTTTTCTTCAATGTGCCAATCTCAGTTCATTCTTTTAAATGCTCTTACAGATAAATAACAGTCTGATTTTATTTTATCTTTTAGTTGTTTGTTTCCGTTTCTGGATGATTACAAGTAAGCAACTTTCAGATTAATTTATGCTCAGTTTGAAAATGTTACTAATATAAGTTCTTACCCGGTCCTGTCAACAGACCCGTCACCAAGGTAGCTAGCTAAATCCTGTTTCTGGGAACAACAGGGTCAAAGGGCTGCTAAACGATTTTTATTCAACATAATTCCTCAGACTATGAGTGATAAAGAAATGTCCCAAGCTGGAGGATGATGCTAATGGATTCCATTGTCCATAATGGCCACCAAAATGAGCTGGCCACCATTGCCCGAGTTTGAGTATAAAAGTTGTACTGGTTTGAGTTTCTTCAGTTTATTAAAACCACCACTAGTTGATGGTTGGATACCTTCCATCTTTTCACTTGCAGTTTAAAAAAAAGCAACAAGAATTCATTGACTGTGTTGAAAGAGTCCAGCTGAATGCCTTCCAGTCTGATTTGATCTTCTTCCACCATTGCTGAAAGGATTTCACAGTACTATTTGTTGACTGACGTCACCATTGCTTGAATCCCGTTCCACCAGGTTTCCATTCTTGCACCCAGCATGTGGAAATTGTGAAAATGTACAGTATTTTTTAGAGATAAGTCACAAGGCTTTTGCATTTGTCAATTAGATGACTCATACCTCGCTTGCATGCTGACTTATTCTCTTTGATATCAAAAGTTTTTAAGTATGATGATGATGATGATGATAACTTCCGCTTGTAGCTGCGGAGGGCATATTTGATGTTAGCAGCCTGACCACTAACGTTTATTTTATTTTATTTTATTTTATTTTATTTTATTTTATTTTATTTTATTTTATTTTATTTTATTTTATTTTATT
>JBAMHX010000008.1:6074006-6085070 GCA_037177515.1 Pseudomugil tenellus | reverse complement strand
TTTATTTTATTTTATTTTATTTTATTTTATTTTATTTTATTTTATTTTATTTTATTTTATTTTATTTTATTTTACAAGAGATGCATTTTATTTACCCAATGCTGCTGTTGTCTGCTGCATTGACAACTGCAAAAAATGTGAATTTATCACCGTGGCCTTCCTTCTTTTTGAGCTTTTATGCTCCCAACTGTAGCTTTTCCAGCACCTGTTCTTCCAGCTCCACACTTTATTAGTTGTGATGGCTTTTGGCTTTCCTGTTGGATCGCAGGTGAACCACATGGCAACTGGATATTTAATGACCTGCCTCACAATAAAAATGAAAACAACTTGACCAGACTCAACTGGCAGGTTGCGAGTCTGCCGGCTCATCACTAACAGCCTCTACATGCACAACGTGTCCATCACTACCACACGATGCCAGTAATTGTTACACACTTTTACTTTTGCAAGCTTTGACCTTTAAATTAGTGCTTTATTATACAATGTTCCAACTATAGGAAACTTTAGAGGTAAAACTCTACAATGAGTGATGATTTCAGGCATATGAAGACTAACTTAAACTATATCCTTTGCAGCAACAGCAAAACAACTCCCATGACTGTTAGTAAGAAAAACAAGGGAACCAAAGCAGTCTCACAGAGATAATTTTAAACTATCTTTACCTAATATTAAATATTGGGCCAACACGTTTTAGTTATGACTAGACAGTTTCTCTCAGGTTAGATTTTTTTTCTAACTGAAATGTAGTTAAACCATGATACAAGTGCTACTGTTCAGGAGGAGAAGCTACCTTATTTAAATATTTCTTCCAGTGAAAATAGATGTCATTTAGTGGTTTAACTTCTTTTGAGTATCTTTTGAGTTTTATTTTTAAAAGCGTTCATAAAATCCTGTTATATTCATCTACAAAACTCCACTGTACATGCTTTATTTATTAATTATTTGAAATATTGTCAGTTACATTTCATTAATTTTAGCATTTACATTGAAACTATAAAGAATAATGCAGAGGACATGTTTGGTTTGTGGCAAGATGTAAAAGGGAATAAAAGCTGACTTGAGGTCCCATTGTAGACCTAGTTATTTCTAAAGGCGTTTTTTCTAAAGGTACATTTTCTGTGTTTTAGTCACTGACTCGACCTTTTTGGACCATTTTTGGATTTTCTTTAATTTATTGATCACTTATAATGTCCAAACAACGTGCTTCTCAGTAAAGAAGAGGTAAATTATTTTTAAAAAACTAGTGCATGGTTTTTCAAGGCCATGGCTTTGTGTTACCAACGAGGCCAGAGTAAGTTAATGGATTCCTGGTTAATTTTAATGTTAAAATCTTGAATGTTATGGATGCTGTTGCACCAATAAGAATCAAGAGCACCTGCAGCAAACAGAAGACACCATGGAGAAATACCAATATGGCCACAAATCTTCAATCTTAAAAGGGAATGTAGAAATTATAACAATGACCTGTGCAAGGCAGAGAGCGCTATCTATCTCTGAAGATTAACAAGAATGTAAACAATTCTCACATCTGTTTGATATGATTGAAAACTTACAAATCCTTCTAAACAGTTCAGTTCAGAACTGCTTTTCACTGAGAAATGCAATGAATTTGCTAACTTCTTGAGTATGAAAATTCAAACAATTAGACAAAATATTAATGTCACAAAGTCAAACTAGAAATTTAGTCTGTTAAAAACATATAAAAAATTGAAGTTACATCACAATTTGATATAAAAATTAAATTAAATGAGAAAAAACTGAGATAATTCTGTTTGGGAGCAAAGAGAAAAGGATCATGATTGCTAAACAGCTGGAGCTCTTAAAACTACCATCAAGTCTTTAACCGTGGAGTGCTGATAGACTTACATCTGACTTTCAGCAGCCACATCAAAGCTTCACTAAGAAACTTTTTAGCATCACCGAAACATCAACAGAAAAAAGGTTTAGTCTCTCAGTAAGAGCAGTGGTCTGTACTACGAAGCTGGATTTTTGATAATCGGGTAACTTCACAAATTATTTCTGGATTTTCTTTACTACGAAGCTGGCTTACTTTTGATGGAGCTGTATCACCGCAGCAACAGATGCTGAACAGCTAACCTGCTTCGGAGCAGGTTTGTTCTGGATAAGAGATCGACGAGTATAAAAGCACCACCTCCTGACCAATCAGATCTCAGAAAATAAATGCCCTGCCTCTTTTTACACCACCTTGCATGATGTATGTAATGTTAGAAATGGAGCCTGACATTTTCCACTCTTGTTTTTGTCCTCAGTCTATCCAGCCGACCCCGACTACTATGGCCGCCCTACAGTCCAGGAGTTCCCCCAGTTCGACATTGTAGAGGACACCTACTCCACTTCCACCGTAGACTCTCGCAGGAACTCTCGGTTTGGAGGCTTCCCGTTCCCGCTGGATCGGTGTGATCGGCGCGCACCCTTGCCACCATGTTACAGCAACCAGAACCTGGATGACTTTTTAGGTCCTGACGGGCTTCCTCTTCCCAGCTCCCAGTGCCCTAACGAATACACTGCCATCAGCTACTACCCCACGCAGCACACCCGCAGCCTGGACAACGTGTCAGGAGGTTATAAAAGACTCAGCATGCGCCTCAGTGTTGCTATGCCATCGTATGCAGAACAGGCGAACCCAGCGCCAGCACCAAAACCCGCACAGCCTCAAACAAGGCCTGTAGGGCACAATCCACGTTGCTACGATGGGTCGAGCATGGTGGAGAGTGATTATGGGAGCTGTGAAGAGGTCATGTTTTAGGATCAAATCTATCACGATTTAAAGCAGCTTTGTGTTCCAACACACCACCGAAACAGATCTCCGCTGCACCTGAGCATCTGCTCAGGAAGCTCCCGCGGTGAAATCTAATCTGTTTTTTTTTCTCACTCTGGAGATGAAAGCACCGTGGCAAACAAAACGTCAGATGTCTTTGATTTTGTTTGACTTTTTAAAGTAATGTCGTCTTACTGTGCGAGACTAGACAGAGGTAATTCAAGATCACCTCTGCAGAAAAAAGTTCAGCAGAAGTTCATGTTTTTTTTTTACAATAGACGCTGCTGAGAGCACTTGCTTACCTAAAAAAAAAAGGTTGTGAAATCTTGAACAGTATTACAGACTTGACTGTGCACTGCTTCAAAACCCAAACGAGACAAAAAGCGACTTTCTTCGAGCTCATGTCTGGTCTCAGAGAAGGAAACAGCGTTCCAAAACGTGTTAAAAACCAATGTGTAGTACGCATTCTCTGACATTTCACCACACATGTATGATGAGGCAACTGTTCTGTAATGCACTGAACAAAAAGAAAACCACCATTTATCATTTCTGTTCCCACTCATGAAATATCCTGTAAGAGTGGCAGTAACACGGATCTGAAGCAGCAGTTACAAACATTTCAAGCAGGATGAACATTTCAGCTCTGCTAACTGTTACTGATGTATAGTAACACCTGTCACAATGAAGGGGGCTGGATCCTCATTTTAAAAGTGTAGTGATGAGGTGATTTGTGAAGTAGATGGTTTTTTTTTAAAACTGTGTTCCACAATTGTTAATACAGTAAATTTGATCAGATATAGAGTCTGTGAGCGTTTCCTGGATTTAAATGAGTGCAGAAGTTTGGAGATGTAGCATCGGCAGTATGTTGGTGTTTGTGATCAACCTCTGCTCTGCAGTGTTCCTGCCCTTGATGTTTTGGAAAAAAACACTGAAAGCAGAAGCAGTAAAAAGTCTATGCAGCCATTTTAAATGGTGTAAATATACAAACCTCACATAAAAGAAATGCTTGTTTAGTTCAAAAGATGGTTATGCTGTGTGCAGCGCATTGGGAAGTGAATGTGTAAAGTCCATGTTTTAGCCGGAACAGCATTTTTCTTTACATCAGCTGAGTTACTCATTGACACTAAATCTCACACATCTCTTGCTAAAAATCAAGGTTGCAGTTTGAACTGCTTCTTTAAAATGTATTTTCTTTTCTGAACTGGTTAAAAGTTTTAATTTTAATGTGATGTAAAAAAAGAAAAAAACTTGAAAAAAAACACAAAATCACAATGCTTATTTTTTTCTTGTTTTATTTTTTTAATTAGGTACTAAAACATTTTTAAATAGCTTTATAACGGCAAAGAAAATGATGCATCTCCCAAGCTGTCTCAGTCAGACTGACCTGACTGCTGTCTTCCTGGATGTGGTGCCTTTTCCCTGATATTCTGACAGATAAAGTGAAAGCCTTCCTTCATCATCCTCATGAAGGTGTCCACCCTCTTCTATGTCATCCTTGTCAAACTTTATTTATGACAACTGATGCAAATCAGAGCCAATATTTGACACCACTATGCAGCCTCGTTCATTTCATTTTTCAACTGGCTGCAAAAATGTAACAATTTTTTTCATTGTTGTTTTAAAATATGATTTCAGATAGTATTTGTTGGTGATTGCAAACCCAGCTACTGTCTTCCCACCAGCAATTTCACATTAACTGAACTTTTTTCCATGCTAAAAGATAACACTGGCTTATTTAGCTGTTAATAATAAACATTTATTGCAAGACTGACGCTGCAACCGCCCTGTTTTCCATCATATATGTGTTTTTGCCACCATTTGATGGTTTTCTGGAATTGATTTAGGAAGATGGTGTTAAATGTCTCTGTGATGGTTGAAATATCCCAAATTATCAACCGTCCTCTTCTAGTCATCTTACATCTGGTTCTTAGTCTGGATTCCAATTACAAACACTGGGAGGAAAACAAGAGCACTTGGGTTAAGTGCATTACATCTCCGACTGCTGTTTCGTTTTGTCAATGTCAGCCCTTTGTACAATATAAATTGTATAATCTACAAGTATTGTGTTGTTTAGAAAGTCAGTATCCATGTGTTGTTGTGCTGAACATGTACCACTTGAATGTTTTTAGATATGTTCTGTGTCACTTATAAAGTTTATTTTTGTATCAATGTGGGCCTCCCCATGTTTTTCCTCAGTTTCTCTGTGAGAGATTTTATTAGGATGCTATGGTTCCTTTCATTGTTATTCAATATTGTAAAGAGAATATGAATAAAGCTATTATCTTCTAAAAACACTGGACATGTTGGGAGGTTATTGGACTTTGTGTTCCTAGGTTGTCCCAAGCTGGAGAAAGAAGAATGTGGAAATGCTTTTGTGTTCTAAGGTATTACATAAGTCTTATGGCAAGATGTTCTTTTCTGTCTGATAACAATGATATACATTTGATGATATGGGATTCATTGCTCACACATGCAAAAATTAATAATAAAGCATTTGTTTTTAAGGTTGTGGCAACAGGTGTTTGGCTTTCTGATGCCTTGACAGATCGACATACAAACTCATAAGTCCATCCTGCAGTGACACTTTGACAGAACTCCAGCTATGTAGTGCAGGAAGGTCAGTCAGTGTGTGACACAATTCATCAGAGCCCACAGTTACCAGTGGGATTGAAGCTAACACTTCTGAAAAGAGTTGTATCTAAAAATTTCCATGTGGGGTCCATTTCAAAGGACCACCCCCCCCCCCCCCCTTCCGACCCCCACCTCCGACCCCCAACTGTAATTAACTTAGAAATGTTTTCAATTTTCGCATTTGTGAGCAACAAATATTAACTCATCAAATGCATATTATTATTTGACAGAAAATAACAGTATTATGAAAATACATTTATGTAATAACTACTAACTACAGCTACTAATAACTAAACAATTATAGTCATTTACAACAAAAAATTAATCCAAGTTAAGTTTTCTACTCTTTATTCCCTTCATCGGGGCATTTCAGGAGTTTTATACTTCAGTGTTTTTTGCTCATTTTTCATTGATGTCTCATGTTCACACTACATATATGGGCGTGTTACAGCCAGACTTGCTGTTTTTAAGGTTTTCCACATTTACATCCCTGTTCATGGTTACATGTCTGAAACTCACATGGATGAGTCCAAACAAACCAGTTAGTGACTGTGTTTCAACGCAAGGATGGAAATGTGTTATTGTCTATTATATTGTTTCACCGCCAGCTGTTTTATGGATGGATGAATCCAAACATATGACTTAATGAGTCGTCATTAGAGCAGAAACTCAGAGTATCACTGCATTTCTAGTTAATCCAAAGAACTGTTTCTTCGTGTAGATACAGTGATTTATAGGATCAATTAATTTCTAATTTCAATTTCTAATTTTTTTTTGCTAACCATCTCAGAACCCACAAAGATTAAAAGGATATGACACTGGGGAAAGGATTAAAGTCAGTAGAAGCTGCAACAATAATTGAATTTCTCAAAGACAAACAGTTTAAAACGATGTGAGCAGCTGAGGTCAGTGGATCTCAGACATGCTGTTGAGTAAAAACGAGATAAAGGAAAAATGACAACGTGAAACATCTGGTAGGCTGAGATTCTGTGAACATTAAAGTGTGACAGGAGGAAAAATCGTGCGTTTGTGTGAAAAAGCTGCACAGAAACTAAAAGATGGAGGAGCTGAGGCAAAGTTGCGCCAGTTAGTGTCCCTGTTTTTGAAACTAATAACAGACACAGTTCTTGCCTGACCCAGTAAGCAGTTTTCTGCAAAACCAGGACATCAAAGGATAAGGTGGGTGTGTGTGCATGCATGTGTGTGTTTGGATGTATCTGTTACAAGCTGCACATAAAAGACTACATACACACCTTCTACTGTACTAATATATGGTTACTGGAAGTCTGAAATATATTACTGGAACCATTTTTACATGTCAGAGTTCTGAGATGTTCTACAAAAGTTGCTGCATCATTTTCCTTTGTGCTAGGCTGCATGCTGCTTTCCTCTTGCTGTTCTGGATATGCTGACATACATTTGCTGAACAAATAAAGTCACTACCTGGATTTAATTAAGCTAATAGGTACAAACTTTTTTTCGGACAGTTACTGCACGAGCACTTACCTTTCATCTGGTTATTTACCCCAAAGAATACAGTGAAATTACTTCTCATTTATTCATGGAAAAGATTGTTGAAACTGTTTAAGGCTCAAATCATCATCCACCAAGCAGAAAAAACATCAAAGGATATTGCAGAAGCCAAGAAAACTGGGTTAGGAAATGTTCAACACATCACACACTGGAAAGATAGTGGAGAATCATTATCTTCCAGGAAGAAATGTGATCAGAAATCAAACCACTGTGAACATTTGGTAAAATTAAATCAAAGGTAAACAAAAGTAGAATTTAGAGCCATGTTTAAACTGTAAAATTAAGACCATCTTTACAAAATGTGAAGCAAAATTTGGATTTTGGGACTCAACAGCTGTGTGGGCATAAGAAATTCCCTAGTCAGTGAGACTAACTGTGGAAACCAGGGTGAATGCTACCAAGTGTTCAGTGTTTTACAAAATGACCCTTAAATGTTAACATACAAGGGACAAACCCAACAAGTAATGTCAAGTTGGTTTTGTAGCCTACAGAAGATATAACAATTACTAAGGTGTGTGGATTCTAAAGAGGCAACCACAAGCAGAGCCGACTTTCCCAATAAGAAGACTAAGCGAAGACTTAGGGCTCTGCATAGGGGGCCTCCTAAGTAAGAACATTGTCTCTGTAGGTGGTTTAATACTTGTAACTACTACTTCCAACAATCATAATAATAAAAACAGGAACAATAATACTAGTTTTACATACAAAGTTTAAATGAAGGTAAACCCGAAGGATCAGGTGTCCTTTCTCCCGGAGATGCAGGCTTCTGTAAACATTTCCTAAGTGCATCTAGGCAATTAAAGAAAAATGTACATTTTAGTATCCACCACTTTCCGAACAAAACACTGGAGGTCACCATGACACCTTTTCTCTCCTATTTGGGTCATCACTTCCGGTCCTCGCTAAAACCATGGAAAAACGCAAATGTTAGAAGGGCGATTTAATTCTATGTATTCATGGAAATGTCTTCTGGGATGACCTGTGCTGTTGTGGGATACATAAAAACTCGAGGAAACTTTCAGATTTTATGAATGGAGCACGTTACGACTATAAAGTCACTCACAAGATGATGGAGAGATACGAGGTGATTTCACAGCACTGAAGTTAAAACCCCCACCAAGAGGATTTTCTTCTGCTCTTATTATTTAGTTGATCATAAACTGGCAGAACTGCATCCAGATTGAGAATTATATCTGAGCTACAAACAATAAGCATCAAATTAGAGGCGAAGGCTAACTAGTTAGCATGATGCAGCTGATCAGACACCTGCTTCCACCAGCAGCACAAAGAGCCTGTAAGTACTCTGATTATTAGTGCAAGTTAGTTCATGAGGTATCTTTTATTTTGTGCGGTATTTTGATGACCATAGACTTAAAAGTGTAATGTGTTGTTAGCAACTTTCGGAGAGGACAGCATTGAACCGAGTAGAGAGACGTGTGGCCGCAGTGAAGTAAAGTGAACAAGGACCAACAGCTTAATAAAAAGGAAGAAATTTACTATAAAACCATAAATACTCTGCTCCAGGATCCTATTTACATTGGATCCCTGCCAGAAACACAGACTTTTTGTCAGCTTGCCAAAGTAAATATGGAGCATATACTGGGCAGAACTGCGCTGCATTTAAGTGCATTTTAACCAGATAAGCATTAATGCAACATTTTGCTTTAATTGGTAAGTAAAAAATAAAGTCAGAGCCTGACAGTGTTATAATAATGAGGCTCGCGGGGCATCGGGCCTTGATTGCAACGTGTCTTCTTATTTACCTTAGGCAGGGCCAGTGATTACTATAGGCGACCTTGGCGTTGGCCTAGGGCAAAAGATGTGTTAGGGGCACCCCTTCGTGTCCTTAAAGTTCCAAAGAACAATACACTGAGGGAAAGTGTGCAACATAAACATCCTAGAGCGCTCCTTGACCACTGCATTTGAACCAGAGGCTGACCCCCCACACATGCACACACGCACATACCACATGCCTGCATTCTCTGGGCAAGGTACAGATAGACCAGCTGAGAAAGCATCAGAGGAGGAGTCGTCTGCACCAGGAGCAGAAAGTCACCTGCACCCACTGAACACCAGCTCGCTGCCCAGAGAAGAGGTCGAGACCAAACTCCAGGGCCAATGAGCCCGCGCCCAGCGGGCACAGCCAACCACAGTTCCCGGTGCAGAGTATCCTCAGAGGAAACACTGGAAATTCAATGGATGAGAAAAATAGATAAATAAATAAATGAACCACACTAGAACATAAAAGTGAAAATAGTAAAAACCCTAAAATAGATAGATAAATAAATAACTGGGTACAACTAAAACAATAAATATCAATCAAAAGCTAAGCTAAAACGATGTGTCTTTAGCCTGCTCTTAAAACCCTGAAAGTTGCATCCCTGAGGTCCTCCGGCAGAATGTTCCACAGACGGGGGCCGCAGAACTGGAAAGACACCTCACCATTAGTGTGTGTTCTAACTTTTGGAATGACTAGGAGCCTTTTGCCAGATGAACGCAGGGTCTGCGAGGTTTCATAGAGTAAAAACAGATCTGAAAGATAAAAAGGCCCAAGACCATTAAAACACTTAAAAACTAGTAAAACACACAGTGCGTCAATGCAGTGATTTTAAAGCGGCCGTATTGTGCAAAATGGACTTTTATGAGGTTTTAACCTTCTATAAGTGTTAATTGTGCCTTAAAATGATCCTGGAAG
Source organism: Pseudomugil tenellus (assembly GCA_037177515.1). NCBI lineage: Eukaryota > Metazoa > Chordata > Actinopteri > Atheriniformes > Pseudomugilidae > Pseudomugil > Pseudomugil tenellus. Next base: position 6,075,432 of record JBAMHX010000008.1, on the reverse strand, counting down.
TAGTTTTATTTTTCATCAATGCGTTTTTGTAGTTTTATCGCTTTAAAAAGAAGACTGCAGCTTTAGCAGAGCAAACGGCTGACTCCACCGTGCAGCGTGGGCATGGTGGAGACCCTCGTCCCCTACCTGAAAACGTTAGCGTGGCATTTGCTCCAAGAAGTGTACTTGTGGCTGTGCTCCGCTCTCATGAATATTCACAGGTGTAACTGCACGCTGATGCAGGGCAGAGGAGCAGCAGACACACAGAGAAGAGAAGGACAGACACAAACCCATGTGTTCACAGTTCCGGCTAGAAATCTCTAAGCAAAAAGTGAATGGAATGGCAAAACTATAGTTTGGTGTATGTTGCAAAATGCATAATATGATCATAGATGTGCATAGGATAGACTGTGAGATGGAAAATCTAGCATAATATGGCCCCTTTAAAAACCGGTGTAATATGCTCCCACCCCCTGGTCTTAGTCAGGACATATGCTGCTGAATTTTGTAATAGTTGCAAACCTGAAAGAGTCGTTATGGGAAGACCAGAGAGCAGGGCATTGCAGTAGTCTATACGACCAGAGATAAAAAAGCATGCATTTTTAAACTTAACTGCACAGTTTTGCATTTACAGAACAGCAAGATGGGAGGCAGAAGACTGCACATGTGTGTAATTGCAGCGGAAGAAGGTAGGGACGTGCAGAATGACAGGAATTAACTTAGAGCGGAATTAAGATTTACATGATAGAAGAATGTTTAATTCAGCTTTAAAATGAAAATAAATCAAGCACTTTGTTCGCAATTAAGTTTAATTCAGAATAGTCAATTCCACTGGGAATTAGGTGTTTACATGGTTACTTTTCATCTGTTTGAAGCCTAATTAACTTTTATTCTGAGTTAAAGAGAAATTAAAACTCTCATACAAACGTGCTCATTATGTTTACATGAATGCAAAACAAGAACATACCCCATCCTCACATGACAGATGGTGCAATTAGCACTTCAAGAAAAACCAATTATCACAGCAGCTACAGACTTCTTTTTGTCTATCAACTGAGATATTGTTTGACACACATTTTGAGCCAAAAAGCTTTTCATACGTACAATTAATGGATCATATTCATACTTCAGTGTTGACAATGTACGCGCACCTAAACACACCTACATGGAGAAAGTTTGCAATACCAGTGCTTGTGTTTAGACCCCAGCTGCGGAGCTGACTTTCTTCTCCAACCAACTGTCAATCATCCTCTCCATTCCTGTCTTTCATAAAGCAGCAAACACAGTGTAAACAAATAAAACCAGTGGTGTGAAACAGCATGCTTGTTAGTGTCACAGGTGATAAGTTGACCGAGGACAGGCGGGAGAAATAATACATGTTTTTGTATTTGTTCCATGATGTCAAACATGTACTATGATTTGTCATTATATCATTATATATATATAT
>JBAMHX010000008.1:6041603-6067075 GCA_037177515.1 Pseudomugil tenellus | reverse complement strand
AGACCTAGCATCCGCCCAGGTGGCGGCAAGGGGAGGTCCCAGCTAGAGCCCCCCACAGTCAGGGGGAACGGGCCCCAACGGGCCCGGGCCGGGAATCGCAGACCCCCGCCATGGACCGAGCGCCCAGGGCAGGCAGAGCCCCGGGCCTAGACCCCGAGCGCCAGAAGGGGAGGCCCCACCTACCCCACAAGCAGAGAAGCCCACCAGTGCCCCTAAGGGGGCCAGAGCCCCCAGACCGCCACTCTCGGAGGCCAGCCCTCACCCCAGTGCACTAGATGCACCCCCCGGGAGCCACTCCCATCCGCACTCTCACACACACATGTCCAACTATCCATATGCACCCCACCACCTATCTCCACCCACACACCCACCACCTATATCCTCACACATGAACACACATATATCCAAGCATCCTCGCATACCTAACCTCCACCCCAAACACTCACGAATACACACACACACACACACACATATATTTATTCCGCTGCGCTCTCCTCACCACCTACCTCCTCACACATATGCACACACCCTCCTCACCACCCTTCCTTTCCAATCATCAATACCACCAACATACACTCGTCATCTATGAAGGGGTCACGAGCACCCCCCACCAGCACCACCACCGACATGCAGGGAGCCCAGTACCCCCCAAGACCCGCAAACATCCCCATAGCAGGGTCAGCCCCAAATCCAGGCCCCAGGTCCAAGAACCCCCCGGCAAAGGACTCGGCCCCGACTGCGCCCAGAGGATGCGGGCGTACATGACCCCATTGCCCCACCCCCCCACCCCCACTATGATTGTGTAGTGTGTGTTGTTTGCAATTATGATGCAACACCATCATCAAAATATACATATATATATATATATATATATGTATAAAATTTTGGTGTTGCAGATCACAAGTTGTCTCTGTTGGGATAAGGTGACTGTGATGACAATAGAACAAGTCACATCCCACCCATTAAGCAATTCCTTATCTGCCATTTATTCAAGTTTATTGTTACATTTGTCACTTGAGGGCTTGCATGGCCGTACAATCACTGCTGACACATCTTGGTTGACCTATCCTCTCACCTGCTGATTGTGGGGAAGTGCTTCAGCTTTTCCAGCAGTCCTTATTCAGACTAAGCAATAGAGAAAATGAATGAATAGAGGGCATACTTGCGCCTGGTGTGTGGATTTTGAAAATTAAAAATACCTACACGTATTGTTAGGTATATTTTACATGTGTGAATCTGAATCAAACAGTGTAAAGACTTTTCGCTTGAACTATGCTTGATCAGATTGCAAAACTATTTCTTTTTTCTATTTTGCAGATATTTTAATTTAAGATGTTAACACATATCTGCACTCTTATTTCTGGATATCAGTATAATCAAACATCCCTCATGTGACCCAAAAAGCAGTGCAGTCAAATGATTCTGTGGGAATTATTTTAGCCCCTTGCCTTCCTGGATGTGTGTTTTATCTGTTGTTTGGAAACAGCTCTGTAATTCATGCACTACACAGTTGTGGCTCTGAAATGTAATGACCCGAGAGGAAAGAAGAAAAGGTTCAAAGGTGGCCAGAAACCTATTTCCCAGTTCCATGGCGCACATATCAGACTGCTGGTATTTCTGGGAATTTTTAGTCTAAAAATGCACCTCATTGTTCAGCTACTATGGGCTGAGGACAATGGAAACAACAGGGGATTTACTGCAGCAAAATTGTCCTGAATTACATAAATACATGAGATCAATAAGGCAGAACTGTGGATAAGTTTACCTGTAAACATGCAGGCTGCTGTGCTCTGTAAAAAGCATTTAAATAACATGTTATCTTTCCAGTCAGCTCTCTGAACTTTAGTCTTTTGCTTTGCTTTAGGATTATAAGCAGGCTCCAGAGGCCTGTACTATGAAGCATGATTAACACAGCTCGGACTTATATAAGCCAAACATTGAGGAACTGGGATAAGCTGTACTACGAAGCTGGTTATCAACTTACTAACTCAACCCAGAACTTACCACATAAAATAAGTGCGTGTGCACATAAAAGAGGTGGTGCTCGGAGATTCTGACAAATCGCAGCAGACAAAAAGCAACATTGTTGCTGCAGCGAAAGCAGGAAAGAATATTGGTAGAAAATTACAAACTCTGTTGAAGTTTGTTAGATCCTCCAATATTAATTAATACAACAATATAAATTGACAGCACTGTATTGCAGCACAAACATTACTGGGAACGTTTTATCTGTGTCATATTTAACAGTTGTGTAAAGGATCCGCACCCATGTGAGTATGTTATACAGTATATATCAATTCCTCCACCATAAATTGAGGATGGTTATGTGTGAAAAAGAAATATCATTATTATTAACCTCCATTTCAGAAGCAGCTCCAGTGGAGCTAAAAGGATTCAGAAGCAAGTAAACAACAAATGTAAAAGCATAATTCAGAGCAGTCAGTGACAAGGTTTTATTACTGTATTTGTTGTATGGATGAAAGGTGCACAATTCATCTGATAGGCTACTGTTTCAGCCCACAGGAAGAAAATAATACCAAATAGACGGGGTTATACCCCTGATCAATTTGACAGATTGATCAGCCTACCTGTGGCAAGAAACCTCAATGTGATGCACACTGTCTCTGACAGTAAGCACAATGATGGGCCACGTTTGATACAGATTCTCCAACATTTGACATATGTATCTCAGCCTATCTGATCAAAATATGTGGCCTACTCTTGGTACAGCATGTCTTTAGGACAGTCTAACGGGTTGGATCTGTCCCTGAAGACTCTTCCTCTCCTAAGCGCTACTCTCCCCATCCATGCAGCAACGTCAACAGGATTCTCTAAAAATGGGCGGGCCATTTATTTTATTAGATCTGATTGGTCAGGAGTTTTCATACTCGCTGATGTTATATCCCATAACAAAACCTGCTCCGCAGCAGGTTAGCCGTTCAGCATCTGTTGCTGCGGTGATCAAAAGTAAGCCAGCTTCGTAGTACAGGAAATCCAGAAAAAATTCCTGAACTTATCCAGATACATAAAACTGGTCTCCAGAACACCTTATATGCATTGGGTGCCTAGAAATCAGCTATTTATCTAAGTCTTATGGATTTTAATTCAAGTTGCCAAGAAGAGCAAAAGTGTTAAAATATTTTTTCTTAAATCTTCCTCCATTATGTTCTCCAATGTCTACTAATAACAGAACTGCCTTCCACTACTTAAACTGGCTCTCAAGCTCTAATTAATAAATAAATAACATGAATGTGTCCAAAATCCACACTTTTCATTTCTCCTATATGTAAAAGTAAAAGAAACACCAATGTTGTGTACATGATTTTTGCTAGATGAACATGAGTGTACTATAAATTAAGTGTGTTTATATAATAGTTTATATAACACCAGTTGTGTCATGAGAATATTAAGAATATTGTCAACAATGTTTTTATTGTTAAAAATAAAACAAAAGTTACTTTAACAGTAACACATTATTTTTAGATGTAAGTAATAAACAAAGTAACTGAGTTACTTTTTGAATGAAGTAACTAGTAACTGTAACTACTTACTTTTTTAGTAGCTTGCACAACACTGCTCAGTGGTAACAATTGCTATTTACTTTCAACACATACATAGGAACCTTTTGCAAGATTTATTTTCTTGTAGGAACGGTCAGAGATGGAGCATCATCCATTTCCAGATTGCTACACTCACCTCGTGCGACCTTGGCATTTTCAGGAGACACTTGTGGACAAATTTTCCAGTTTTATTAAGATATGTACAGGTTTATTGTGTACTTTTATCACTACCATGACAGATTGGAGTACCTATGATGAGTGTTATGTAGCTCCCTTTTTTGTAACTAGTCACAATCTTTGACCGACACACAGAGCATGGTGGACATGCTTGTCGCTGGTTTTACTCCTTCTTTTTATTGAATTGAACTCTTCTTTATTTACAGGCAGTATCCTGGTATTCCCTAGTGGCGGTCGCCCTCTGCAGGTCTACACGGGCATCACCGGGTCTAAGTACATAAACAAAATATCTACTCCGCACTAAGACTAGTTATCAATAACAAAGAAGAAACATTTCTCTTGAAACAAACCAAAGAGATGATATACCTCTTACACGAAATAAGAGGATAGATTCTTTACTTAACTTCTTAATAACATCAACAATATTCAACAATAACCAAAAGACTTCAGTTTTGTTTTGTTCAGTCTAATTTTTTGTTTTTTTAAACAACATCCTTCAGTGGCAACCCTTTGATGATTTATATGTTCACAAATCACGATTACGTACTGGAGGCCTGGTGATCCTCACAGGATAACGTCTTACAGTCCCTGTGGCCTCTGTATGTTCCCTGTGTGTTGTGTCTCTGGACTGTGATGACTTGAGTGTTGCAGTTGGTGTGTGTGGCACTATATCAGTATCCTCTTGCTGTTGAGGTGTACTTGGATCAAGTATGGTACCAGGTGTGGTTGCCTGCGGCAGTGACAACTGAGGACTCACAGGAAGGCTCACTGCTGCCTCTCGTGTCTCTGACTCAGGACAAGTCAGCATCTTGTCCACGTGACGCTTCCATACCCCTTGTGTCCCCACATTTACCTTGTATGACACTGGTCCGGATCTCTCAACCAAATTGGATAGCTTGTGTCCACTTATCTTCCCCCCTTCTATAATCCCGCACAAGCACAGGCTCACCAACATCAAACCGTCTCTCCCTGGAGTGCAGCTGACGACATTGGTGTTGAGCACCCTGCGACTGATGCACTGCCTCAGCAACACTTGATTTCAGGAAATCCAGTCCGGAAACCAACCTGCGACTCATGAAGAGCATTGCTGGGGTTTCCTTCGTCACTGCATGGGGAGTGTTGCGGTAGGTTAGGAGGAACGTATCCAAGCCTTGTTGAACTGGGGCAGCTCCTCTGGAAGACTTCAGAGCATGTTTGTACTAAGCGCTCTGCCAGGCCATTGGAGGCAGGATGATGGGGTGCTGAACGGACATGTTTGACTCCATTGGATTTCAGGAACATGTTGAATTCCTCAGAGCAAAACTGAGGTCCATTGTCGCTGACCAGGCTGTGTGGAATGCCAAAGCAACTAAAAAGTCCCCTAAGCACTTGGATGGTCTTACTGGATGTGGTGCTATCCATAACGTGTACTTCAGGCCATTTGGAGTGTGCGTCCACTGTGACCAAATACATAAGTCCTTCAAACAGACCGGCAAAATCCACATGGATCCGTTCCCAAGGACTGGATGGCCACATTCACGGGTGTAATGGTGCTTGACCAGGAGATTTCTGTACACGCTGACAGGAGTCACAGGTCTTCGTTTGGTGCTCTATCTGCGAGTCCATGCTGGGCCAACAAACGTAGCTGCGAGCTAAGCTCTTCATCCTTACCACACCTGGATGTGCTGAGTGTAACTCTTTTAGGCCCCGGGGCCGCAGCTTGGGTGGCACGATCACTCTTAAGCCCCACATTAGGCATCCGTGTTGCCGGCGCAGGAAATAAGGTGAGAATTCATCACCTGAATCCTTTGCAGCCGGAAAACGGCCAGTTGTGACCATTTCCAGGACACGGGGTAAGATGGAGTCAGACCAGGTGTGACGCTTGATCTCTGCATTGCTGACTGGTAATTTGTCCAGCTGTGACGTGTAGAACACCTCCACGGTACCTTGTTTCTCTCTGGGAGCCTGAGGAAGTGGTAACCTTGACAGCCCATCAGCATTAGCATGAAGGGTCCCCTTTCTGTACTCGATGGTGTACTTGTGAGCGGACAGTAGGAGGGCCCAGCGTTGCATGCGAGCTGCAGCCATGGAAGGTGTGCTTTTCACTGGACTGAGGATGGTGGTTAGCGGGCGATAGTCAGTGAGTAGAGTGAATGTGTTACCATACAAGTACTGGTGGAACTTGCGTACTCCAAAGACTATCACTAACGCCTCTCTCTCAATCTGGGCGTAGTTTTGTTCCGCTTTGCTGAGAGTTCTCGATGCGTAGGCTATCGGTTTCTCTTCGCCATCCGGCATGACATGTGAGAGCACGGCTCCAACCCCGAAGGGCGAAGCATCACAAGTGAGGCGTAGAGGCAGCTCGGGATTGTAGTGTGTGAGCACCTCTTGTGAAACCAGGAGCGTTTTTGCTTTCTGGAAGGCTGATGCACAAGCTAACATCCACTGCCATTTCTTTTCTTTGTTGAGCAGTTCATTTAACGGTTTTAGCACCATGGCCAGGTCAGGAATAAAGCGTCCATAATAATCAAGCATCTCTAAGAATGAACAAAGCTGACTTACATCGCTTGGTGCTGGTGCCTCCACGATAGCTCAGACCTTTTCAGGTGACTTGTGGAGCCCAGCAGCATCGATGATATGGCCCAGGTATTCCACGGACTCCTGAAAGACGAGACATTTCTCTTGCTTGAGGTGCAGGCCATATTCTTCCAACCTGCCGAGGACGGCATCCAGAGTTTTCAGGTGTGTCTGTTTGTCTGGACTACTGACAAGGATGTCGTCCAGGTAACAGTGAGTATGTGGCAGTCCCAGGAGCACCTGGTCTATTGCCTTCTGGAACAAGGCGGGTGATGACGCCACGCCAAACGTTAAGCGGTTGAAGCAGAAAAGTCCTTTCTGCATTGATATGGTAAGCAGCTTCTTTGAGCTTTCATCTACTTCCATCTGTAGATATGCATTGGATAGATCCAGCTTACTGAAGCGTTGACCTCCAGGCGTAGCCCAGTCACTATGTGCCACAGGTGAGATGATGCCCAGCTCCGTAAGGCGTGTCAGCTCTGCCTCCACTCGTAGTCGAAGAGCATAAGGCACATTTCGCGGAGGGCAGAATTTAGGCACACTGTTGGGTCTAAGAGTGAGTCTGGCTTTCACTCCTTTCAAAGTGCCTAACTTCTTGGAGAAAACAGCGGAATGTCTCTTTAACAAAGCCTCTAAGCTGTCTGTTTGTCTTTGCTCCATGGCATATACAGTTTTTAAGTCTCTCCAATTTAGCTTAATGGCTCTGCCAAACAATGGAGGAGCATCCACCTTCACCACATACAGTGGCAAAACAGCGCGTTGTTTGTTTAACTCCACATGCACTCTAATGACTCCCCCTGGAGCCAAAGGCTCTCCTGTATAGGTTTTTAGCATGATATCTGTGGGTTGCAGTGGGAATTTGTGCAGCTTTCGTTTGTACAGTTCACACGGAATTAATGACACAGCAGCCCCTGTATCTAATTCCATCTCCATTTTCTTTACGTTTACTGTTGGCCGTATTGATATGTGTGAATACTTTAATTTCTGAGAAACAGCAAACAGCCCCAAATCACTGTCACTGTCTGATTTCGTTCCTTCACTTTCACTTTCATTTGCCTGTAAATTATGTATTTTTCTCTTTTTATCTTTCACACTGCGTTTATTTGAGTTGCCTTTTTGTTCCCTCTGGTAACTGTTTTTAACCTTACTCCTGCACATCAGTTTCGTGTGGCTTTTCCTCCCGCACTGATGGCATTCACGGTCTTTGTACCAGCAGTCATCATCAGTATGATTTGCTTTACCACAGCGGCGAGATTTCTCATTTTGAGAGAACACCGCATTCACTTTCAAGGAGCTGCTTAACTGCTGCACGTCACGCGCTGCGGTTTCTGCCGACACGGCAAGTTAAATCGCTTTCTTGAACGTGAGATCTTTTTCAGTCAAAAAGGCGCTTCTGCACAGCTTTACATTTCAATCCGCAGACAAATCTGTCCCTCAGAGCGTCCTCTAAGTACGCCCCAAACTCGCAGTGTTCTGAAAATCCTTTAAGCACCGCCCCATATTGTGCTACAGTTTCTCCTTCCCCCTGATTCCGTTTGTGGTACCTGAATCTTTCCGCAATAACAAGCGGTTTTGGCGCAAAGTGATCTTGCAGCACATTCACTATCTGTTCATAAGTCTTTGTACCGGGCGCCACAGGAGCCACCAAACTGCGGAGGAGTCCATACGTTTTGGACCCCATCACACTGAACATCACGGAAACTTTCTTAGCTGCTTGTGTGTCATTTGCCACAACGTAATGTTCACAACGTTCAATATATGTCGTCCATTGCTCACCAGCCTCTTCAAATACGTCCAAATCTCCAAATATTCCCGCCATCATGCGCCTTTCTGGGATGACTTGCATTGTAGAAGCACTCGGAGTATTTGCCGCACTTGACTAATCCGAGGAAGAGCAGCTCATTGTCGGCTGGCATAGCGGCTAACCCCGAACGTGGGTATTCTTCACCGGTCCAAACTTGCACGGGGCTGACTTCACATTCACTGTCAGCCGATGAGAATGGACTCTGGACACCACGACTCGTCGCCAATTTATGTTATGTAGCTCCCTTTTGTGTAACTAGTCACAATCTTTGACCGACACACAGAGCACGGTGGACACACTTGTCGCTGGTTTTACTCCTTCTTTTTATTGAATTGAACTCTTCTTTATTTACAGGCAGTACCATGGCATGCCCTAGTGGCGGTCGCCCTCTGCAGGTCTACACGGGCATCACAGGGTCTAAGTACATACACAACAATGAGATTTTTTTTTTTAGACATTAGACTATTTCTAACAGCTTGCATGATTGCAGTCTGTCAGGCCACACTGGTGTATTACCAGTTGAACAATAAACCTGATTTTATATCTATCAGGTCTGATAAAGACTGAAATTGCGATAACTAGACTACTAAGTTTTACCAATCACTCATTTACGAGGTTACACACATACACAATGACAGTAGCATCTCCCCCATCTGTCATGGGTCAATTTTGATCAGTGAAATCAGGTGTAAGACATTCATACTGAACCCATCCTAATTATCTCGTTTTCTTGAGAAAACAAACTTCATTTTTACGAGAAAACTAGATAAATTATTCCATTATCACGAGAAAACGATATTCGTAATGTTGAGAAAACTATATATATAGAAAATTATATTGTTGTGCAGATTTCCAGTCTGTTTGTGATATTAATGGGTGTTACTCTGCAAATGTCTGCTCTTTTCGCTAATAGGTTTTCAGCAGATCCAAAATGCTGCAGGGTTCTGACGAGAACCAGCAGAAGAGATCATATTTCTCCAGTTTTAGCATCTCTTTATTGGCTCCCTCCTAAATTTAGGATAGAGTTTAAAATCCTTCTCCTCACATATAAAGCTCTCCATGACCAAGCTCTATTGTTTATCAGAGACCTCATAGTTTCATATATTCCAAACAGAGCACTTCGCTCTCAGACTGCAGGTCTACTTGTGGTTCCCAGTGTCTATAGGACCACAATGTGAGGAAGACCTTTTGGCTATCTGATTCTCCAGCACCTGTTCAACACCAGCCTGGGTCAGAAAATAGCTCTGGTGATGTGGAAAACATCTTGCCATGTTTACAGAATTTGAATTTCCCTCTGAGATTAATAAAGCATTTTTCATTAATTTCATTTTCATTTTGCAAACTGCATAATATTATCATAGATGTCCATAGGATAGACTGTGAAATGACAAATATAATAAAAGATGGAACCTTTTTACAGGATAAACCAAACAACTGCTTCTTTAACTTGACACAACACATGGGAGCAAATATGGGTCAATGTTCCACAATCCACTTGTATCTCAGACAGTAATGTACCCATTTAGAGAGGTATCAATGAAGCCAATAATGTAAACTGGAAAAACTGTCCCTGAGCCACAGATGACCTCATGTGTCATTGTCCCAGCACCGACAATGCTTCCTTCCCTCTCTCCTCCAGGTGGTTCCACAACAAGTAGAGTATTGTGTCTTTAAAAACAAAAAAAGGAGTCCAGTTACTTTACCATGATTTAAGACTGAGAATCTACCCCTTCTCTTTTGTTTTCTTATGAACAATACTACAGAGGTAAATGAGCCATCATGTGACTGTCTTTCAATGTTGGCAGGAAAATAAACATCATCAACTGCTAATAAATGCCTTCAGATTTTACATCTCATTATTAATTTCAAGATGTTATTCTATATACAAAAAAGAGGTCGGTTAAACATCTCGACCCTCATCATGTCCCCGGTGTACTTTTTACAACCTTTCAGTTGCCTGAGTGAACGTTTTTATTTTTAAAGATTTGTTTGTTTGTTTTTTTTTTTTTAATCAGAAATGCAGAACATCTACAACTACTTGATCAATTTTTCATCCTTCTACACTGGAGATTCCCTTAAAGTCCGCCAAAATTTAAAAGGATGTAAATGGACAATGTCTGGTTTTATTAGTGGAATTAGTGGAGTCTTCCTGTGAAAGATTGTGCTGCAGTCTGCATCTGTATGTGTACTTGTTGGCTTTACTCACAGCCGTTGCCGTTTCTTTGTGTCTGGCAACAGCAACGACTGTTGCCAGACGACAAGCACACATACAGACACATTTTACCAGTGCCTGTCATTGAGTGACGTCACGACTTGAGTACAGGGGTTTGTGCACTTTGTGAGCTGCGCGTGAACATGGCAGCGCCCATAATTTATGAGGGAAATTCTAAATTATTTTTACAAGCCAATGTCAGAAGCGCATCTGCAAAACAGTAATGCCATCTTTACCGGTAGTGGTCAGTGTTTACTGTGGATTTTTTTTTTGTGATAGTCCTCCTTTAATGTGTTTCCCATTTAGACTCTTCCCAATAATCATATAAGTAGAAATTGCACTATGCTCTGCCCCATGTTGTAATCACAACAGACATGTACACAGCATGCTCACTGCACGTTTTTCCAACCTTAAATTGCAACAATTCTGTAAACACGCATTTGCTTGTTGCTGTGTAAACAACAGGAAGCCCTGTAAATCCATGTCATCATACAGTAGTCTATCTAGCATGTCTTAAGCAATCGTAATAAAAGCACGTAAAATAAACCCATCAACCCATTCATTATCTTAACTGCTTCCAATTCAGGGTCACGGGTAGCTGGAGCCTATCCCAGTAATCATTGGGTGAGAGCCAGGGTACACCCAGAACTGTCTGCCAGTACATAAAATAAATTTGATATAAATTTTAGGAAATGTTAGATTGTGCATACTGGGGCTGTGACATAAATTCTGGGTGCTCTATAGATTATTTGTAATAAAATCAATCAGAAGAGTTGTTTAAACAAAGGAAAAAGATAAGCATTCTCTTTTTCTTCTTTAAAATAGACTTAAACGGTTCAGGCAGTTGTTGTTTTTCCTATCATGCACAGCGGATATCGTAACATCTGTACTATTTCCAGGTGAGTCTCTGTGCTGCTATTTGTTGAACTCATGGAGTGAATGCCTCAAGGTCTAAATAAACTATTCAGTACTTGCTGTATGTGAACGTGCACAGAAATTGGTGTTGGACTTATTTATGCATGATGCATGAAGAGATTAAATATGTGAATAAAGAACAACCAGTCAGAGGCTTTTACGTTGTATGTCTAAAATGAGGAGAGACTAGGCTTACTGGGAATCGCAGAGGACTGTCTTCTCCTCTGATCAACTATCTTTTACAGCACAAAGCTCACCTCATAGTGTTTGGCCAGCTGTCCCAAAGAAGCTCAGGTGTATTTTTATTGCTTCTGCACAATGTGTGATTATGTTCAGAGGTTTCTACACACTGAAACGTAATATTCTCAGTGAAAACTTGAGTGTTTTAAGTGCCAACAAAGTGCATGTCAGATGAATGAGACAAGAGCGTTTGCCGCGCTTGGATGAAAATCTGAAGAGTTGCTGAATGTTATGTCTGATGTGGAAATGAATGATTCAGATTCTATGAGCTCCATCCTTCCACCTTCATCTTCCTCTTCTACTTTGGACTGAGGCCAGTGGTCTAAATCTGTCTCCTTCTTAAGTACTCTGTGTACGTCCCAGTTGCTGTGGTGTTATTTATAGGTTTTCTTAATTTTTCCTTCTATTTTTGGTTTGGTTTTGGCAAAAAAAGTAGTTGTTATTTTTTTACTTTTGTTCCAGTTTTATTTAAACAATGTCACAGAGGAAGAGTTGCAGTGCATTCAAATCCAAAGAGCCTTTGAGTCAGAGCATGACAAGCAATGATGTCTTATTTTTTCCTGAAACTGCACTGAATTAAAAGTGATAGCAGAAATAGAAAGTTGGAAAGACTGAATCATTCAATTGAATCAGTGAAACTATTGATCCTTTGGAAAATTTGAAACGTCTAACATCTGCAGATCATAAAAATGAGATTTTTAACTGTTACACCGGCATTGAAGAGTGTTTTATGTCTATTATAAATTCTGTTTTTGTTTGTGGTTAGGGGGTTCTAGTATGGAAAGTTTTTTTTGTATTAGTATTTGTAGGGAGTGCTTGTGTGGATTTATGTGTTTTTAGCTGGAGAAAAGTATATTGTTAAACAATGCTAGACTGACTGTTAAAAGGTTGTATAGACAACTCTTCTGATTGTGTTGGATTATGACATCAGGATGTCCCATATGTGTTTGCACATAGTCTTTTACCACGTTTTATGTTGTTATTACAACACAAAGTTTGCCTTTAGCTGCCCTCAATGAGAACTTCTTTGTTTATCCTTGTGGCGTTTATGCAGCCTGAAGAAGCAATTGATCTGGCAGGTATTTATTGATGAAGCCATATTTGAAAACACTTTTTCCATGTCTGTCACCTTGTGAGGAATGTAGAGGAATCTAGCAGGTTGACAGGGATTAGATAAAAGGAAGGCAGGCTGAGGAATGCCCAGGAATACAGGCAAGTTACGTCAAGACCAGCTGCAACCAGGCGACGGTAGGAGTAATCATACTCAATGTCCAACAGGGAGTGACTGGAGTGCATGTTATAAGGTGTGTGATGGCATTGGGAGCAGGGGAAGGTGATCAGGCTGATTAATTCAGTGGAAGATGCAGGTGATCGAGCTGATTGGCTCTGGAGTAGGAGTGTGGCTGGAGCAGACCATGACGCACTTCATGACTCCAGGAAGAAGCAGAAATACTGCAATTTCCAATCATCACATCATCTTCTCTTCAATCCCCAATATCAAATCAGGGCAGGAGTTTTTCCTATGATACACCTTGGTCTTGGAATAATTTGTAAAAATGTATTAAGCTCCACTTGGTCAGCTGAAACAGACAGCTTAATTTATTATCCCACAGAGACAGGATAACAAGATCATTATTCACTTGTGCTTCACTTATATGAAACAAGGGTAGCGTCAGGTATTCCAAAGTTTTGTCTTAATGAACGCAATACGGTTACAGACACATGTTGTCTTCTTGCTGGTATTAACCTCAGAGTAAAGCTTTGACTCAAAGGTTCCACCTTGGTTTTTACTTCTGATTTTGTCATCACTACTGATGAATGAAACTCCAGCCTCATTTGGTTTCTGTATGCAAAGAGGAAATGGGGGAACAGCAGAGTTGTGGCATTACAAACTCTGAGCAGGTTGTTCTGAGATTAAGCTGAATAACTTGAGTAGCTGCACTGTATGATTCGGATAATAACTTAATATTGAATATGCAAGTATAAAACCTTTCTCTGAACTTTTTAAAAAAGATGATGTAGGAAATACACAGCAGTCTACAGCAGTATTTCTCAATCTGATGGTCAGGAACTCTCGCAGTCTGCACTTTTAGCTCTGCAGCTGAAGTATTGGGAAGAATCACCTAAGCCGGTCCTCGAGGGTCGCTGTCTTGCAAGTTTTCAATATATCCCTGTTTCAGTGCACCTGGATTGGATCCAGCAGCCAATTACGTTCTGCACAATTACTGGCTGATTTGACTCAAGTGTGTTGCAAAAGGGATACATAGAAAATCTGTAGGATTGTGGCCCTCAAGGACTGGAGGTGGATTCCCCTGACCTAAGCTGTCCCAAACTATACATGGAGGGACTTTCAGTGAAGCTTTTCAGATGTATTTGACTTTTGTTAAAGGGTTCTTAAATATAACGATTTTAAAATTAATATTTTGTTCTGTGGTCTAGTGGTTAGCACTGTTACAATATCAGCAAGAAGGCTGATATTTCAAGCCTCTATTGGGGGAGGAAGTCCCAATTGTAGTCTTCCTGTGTAGAGTTTGCATGTTTTCCCTGTGTTGGCATGGGTTCTCTCTGAGTAATCCGGCTTCCTCCCACTGACCAAAGATATGCATGCTAGGTTAATTGGTCGCTGCAAATTGTTGCTAGGAGTGTGAGCCTAAGTTGTTGTTTGTCTCTCTGTGGTGGCCCTGTAATGGCGACCTGTCTAGGGTGTACCTTGCCCCTCGCCTGCTAATTGCTGGGATAATCTCCAGCTTCCCACGACTCTAAATTGGATCAATCAGTATAGAAAATGGATGGATAAATGGCTATGTACTGCAGCTTGGTCTCATCAAAAAACATGTAAAATTAGCATTTTCCCACTGGTTTAGTAGGAATTATTGCCACAGTGCATGGAGGAAAATTGCGAGATGGTAATGTATCTCTAGACTGTTGCTGTCAGAGGGGCAGAGTTCATCAGACATTATGGGATTCTGAATATATAAATATAAAAGTGAGTTAGCCATAATCATGAAGATTTCCATAAACGTCCAGCTATGTATTTTTTAGCATGTAGATCAAACTCGGTATATAATTCAATCCCCTACCATAGGAAAGTGCACTAAAAACGACAAGGATGACTAGGATGAAAGATATAAGAACTGCTGAATACCAGTGATCATCATATTCACAAAGGTCCACAGGTGACTGTCTTTTCGTAAATGTTTGTAGCTCAGTTATCAAACTGTAATGTGTATGTATATGTGAACTATCAGATAATAATTAAATTAGTTAAATGACCAAATTTCAGAAAAAAAAATCTGTCTTTTATCAATGGTTCAGGCGTCTGATGGTGGTATGGTGTGGGTTTTTTCCTTGGCATAGTTTGTGTCCATTCCTACCAGAATCTCATAGCTTAAACATCATATCCTGAGTATTGTTAATAACCATTTCAATCCCTTTATGACAACATCATCTCAAAAAGCAGCTTTCTTGAAATTGACGGTAAATTCACTGTACTCCAGTGACTTCCACAGTCACTAGATCTGAATCCAATGGAGGAGCTTTGGGATGTGGTAAAATGGTAAAATATGCAGAAACTGTGTGATTCTACCATTTCTATATGGAGCTCAATCTCTCAGGAATGCTTCCAATATCGTGTTGAATTTATGACATCAAGAATGAAGGCAGTTCTGAAAGAAAAGGGAGTCCAACCTGGTAGCAAGATGGATCTAATAAAGGGACCAGTAGGTGTATTATTAACAGGAGCTTTGCAAATATGCAACTTAATCATTCTGTAAGTATGTGCTTTGATAATAATCTTTCATTTCCTTAATACCCACCATCATTTCTAAAGAGAATGTATTATCTTAGGTTGATCATAGAATAGGGGAATATTCCCCTCTGAATACTTTGGCAAAATAATCATAATTTTTCTTTTTTTTAAAAAACTGGAAAAAAATAGGCTATTACATTTTCTTCATGTTTACTTTTTCACAGAACTGATAAACACTGGAACAAAATCAGTCATTTACAATCTCATCCAAACCACTTGAGCTTCTCAAATGTTTTCATGCCATGTTTCTGGTTTCTTCAGGTGCAGAAAAATAAAGACTTTCTGTGAAGAGCAAAACAGGACTCTCTTTTTAACTTGGCACTGGTTTCCAAATGATTTCTCAAAGGAGTTTTAGATCTGTACTGGTTGAAAAAGTTCAGGACTTTAGGGACCGTCCATTTTTACTGGGAATCAAACAATTCACCTAGTTTTTTTCTGCTCTTGTCACAACTTCTTTTCAATCAATTCAGAGTGAGGATGTGGTTAAAAATTTTACATTTAATATGTTCACCTTGTTCCACATCTAATTAGGTGATTTGTAACTCATCACAATTTTTTTACACTTACATTTTTAAAACTTTTTTGGGAATGGAGCCATACGACAGGTGTAGTAGATGATCAGATGAGTGAATTCCTGATACAGTCAGACTTAAGACACTTTTTCATCTTCCTAAATATATTTGATTGTTATTCACATCTTTTTTAAAGGGTGTGAGGACAAGCTGTGACAAAGGGAAAGATCCAACAGTGTAATTTATCCCTAAAGCTACACCACCCCACTGCACAAATGTAAATTTCTGACCAAAAGCCACAGTTAAAAACAAAATCCTGAGCCAACAAGCAGAACCCTCTGAGAACCAAAAGATGAATAATTTATGTTTTGTGTGTGCAAGATAATTATATGAGGGAATAAGTTCCAATCTTGTGCATAAGGATAAAAAACAAATCTTTTGGGATTTCCGAGGCTCAATATCAAATACAACAGCAATGAATCTTCCTCAAAATCAGGTGGATAAGGCCAAAAGCATGAAATTTCATCTAGCATCCATAAGCTCCTTTAATCCACCGCATTTTGCTCAAGGGCTTCGAACACACCACCAGTCATGGCTTAATCCTGTCACTACTTTCTTCATTTTTATACATTTTTTTAAAATGACATCTGATAAATAAAGCACATTTTGGTGAAATACTGTAGCTATTAGAACACATCAGTTATCTCTACAAAAAAGAGTGTTGCAATATACAACTCAATACTGCCATAGAACTGGGCTTTTGGACTTTTTAATGACGATGGATAGATGTGGATGGATCTGGATGGGCGTGCGTGTGTATGTGGGGGTATGTAAGTGGATGGGCAATGAGAATGAGGTGGGGGGAGAGTGTGGATGGGCAGTGCAAAGGACTGGGGTGGATGTGTGTGTCTGACCCCCATCAGGTGACGTCTGGGACTCTTAGCCCTGAGTTGGAGGTGTGTGTGTTTGGGGAGGTTGCGTCCATGTTTATGGAGACCTGGGTCCTGCATTCTGTTTGTCCTAGTGGCTGGCGCCCAGTGGGGTCGGTAATTGCAGATCTGGGCATGGTGGAGCCTGTTTCCCCTGACTGTGGGGGGGCTCTGACTGGGACCTCCCCTTGTCGCGCCTTGGGTGGATGCAGGGCTGGTTCAGGGGCAGGGTTGCTGAGATTTATGATAAGGTCTGACTGCTGATCACCTGGTTTTGGGGTCTTCCTGGCCTTTGACCTTTGTGACGGCAGGTCCGTATTAGCATAATGACTCTTCTGCAAACAGTGACATAGTGATACTGTGGGTTTATTTACTAATGACTATCTTAATTTTTTGTTGATACTGTTTGAAGAATGGTTACTCGTGTTTAGTATGAATAAACATGTATTCAAAACCATCTGTAGGAGCGGCAACAGAACATACAGAACTTTAAGACCCTAAAGGTTATGTAGAATGGCATTTCTGTCTTCTATCCCTGGGAGAAACCTTCCTAATGATTATTTCTTTGGTTTAATATTGTGAACAGACTATAACTCAGGGAGAAATATGTAAAAGTAAGACATAGGGCTGCAGTGTGGTTTTCATTTCAAGTACGTACTGAAATGATGATGATAGCATGCAGTATTTTGTGACTTTCTTACTTTTTGATGTTACAAAAGTGCCAGAAGTGCATGCATCATTGTGACTTTGGCCCCTTTTAATTTCTCCTTCATTGCAGTAATCCAGAAAATAAATAAATAGCCTTCCTTAACAGTGTGCGTCTTTTATTATGTGATGTAAAGTTAAACCCACTGCACTCTCCTGCAGGCAATCTATACCTATTTGTTTAGCATGGCACTACCAAAGGACACACCTTTGTCTTTGACTTACTCTGCCTGTGAGCTACAAGATTGTATTAGGGCTAATTTAATGCTTTTTCTGTTCTTTAAAACATATTTCATCAAGCTTTTGTCTTCATTCAACAAGCACAACATGGCAAGCTTTTTAAATTGTGTATGTCACTCACACAAAACTCTTTGTAAAATGTAAAACTGAGTAGGTAAAGTTTAAAACAGTTTACCCTGCGAGACAAATCCAAGGTCGAAACAGTCTCCACAAGTAATCCTCACAACTTACTATAATTGTTGAATTATGCACCACTCTTCCCCCTGATCTTCCTACCTCTTGACTGAGTTGCTGCAGTCCCTGCCTCAAAGATGTCTGATCTCTCAAAGCTCCTGGTGTCTCAGAGATAAGCACAAAGTGTCCTTTGGTATTGATGATGGGACACACCCGTCACAGCAATGTTAGACACAAACAACAAATGGTGAAAGCATTATATGAAACTGTTTATCCATAAGCTACACGCAAAGTCTTTTGAAAGAATCAGTAGGGAAACAAAAAAGTCAACTTATGTTTAAAACTTTTGCAGATCTTCTCATTGATGCTCCCCCTATTGATGACTAATCCATCATCCATTTCCATCCTGCCTGTACACTGAACTCTCTCCAGACAGTAAACCACAGACTAAATGTTTGTCCTTTATGTTGTGTACACTATTTCTTTCTTTTACTTGCTTCCTCTGATGATGTCAACTTTGGTTCCTTTGCTGTATCAGCCACTAAGTACAGTAAAAAATGGCCAGTGTGTTGATATCTACTTTTTTTTGGCATGAGACACAATGCATAAAGTCAAATGTAAAAATTTTCCCAGATAAAAACCAATCTTTGTCAATTGTGAGCCTGAACAGAAAGAACAGCTGAAGGAGCTTTTAGGACTGACAACAGATGGTGCACCTGTGATGTATGGTCAGAAAAATAGACTGGTGGGCAGGATTTGGGAAAAGATGCGGGAGAATCAAGCAGGTGAGCTTACAGTTTACACTTGTATAATCCACCAGGAAGCCTTGTGCGGCAAAGCCTTCAAAATAAAGCATATCATGAACACCGTAACTCGAGTAGTTAACTTCATCAGAGTTTAAATCACTGCCAGTTCAAGTCCTTTTTGGAAGAGTTAAGCCAGATTTCCATTATTACCTAGTTCGCTCTGCTCTACCGGCCCGGGAGCACTCTACTCTACTGGAATGCTTTTCCATTGCACCTTCAGTCTAAGTCCAAACACTCTATTGTGGGAGGGATCCCCCGGCGCATTCCTTCTAGAAAGTTACCGATATCATCTGATAGCAACGCTACGTAACAAAACAACACATTCTCCGAGATTGAATTGATTGTTTAGTTAATTTGCATAATAAGCAAATTTTAAAAAAAGAGTTCTCCTGGATACCAAAGAATAAGACAAAGACAAGATGGAAGGCGGTGAAGTAGCCTTTTACCTGCTGCTCGGGTTATGGCTAATAATGAGTAATAAACTCACGGCAGAAATCAGGAGACATTGACGTCAAGACAAGACGACCTGGAAAGGCAGAATTATCATTATGGGCTCAACACACGGGGAGTGACAAACTGCAGCGAAAGCAGCAGTGTAACGTATCACACTGTCGGATCTCTGGTGTCCGAGATGTTTGATTGGTTATTATATTTGAGGGAATTTCAACATTTTCAAAGCAGAGCTGTGACCACAGACTGAATATAAAAGAGACTGTGACCCAGACATCACAGATAACGATTTTCCCAAGTCTCGGGAGATTTTGCGGGAACTATAACTGAAATCTTGCTGGTAACTTTACTCAACAAAAGAAGACAACAACCCTACAACCCGTGAACTATCGGAAAAAAACTTGGGCACAGTTAAAATGATCTTTTTTACCATTTTTGAAACTGGTCACAGGGTAGACAATACTGGTACTGCCCAGTCTGCACTCATCTCATTGGTTAGTCAAATAAACCCCTCACTCATTGATGGTAGTGCTACACGACGCAGACATTTTTCAACTTTTTTTGGTCACGACGCAAGCCTTCGTGTGCACACGTACGTGAACAAGAGTGAAATTTTCCATGCACGAATGTTGCCTGTTGCTTGGCTGGAAAACGACAGTGATTTTTGCCTCATCACAGAGGTTCCTTAGGAAATTAATGGAGCATAAGCCCTCTGAGACAACTTGTTGTGATACTGGGCTATATAAATAAAATTGAATTGAATAAGCGACATTGCTCCCCGTGTGTCGAGCCCATTACTGTGTACATTGCTGTGTAGTGGCATCATTTGCTGCAAGTTAATCATTGGATACCAGCCTGTAGACCTCACGCTATCCGCACGGCACGACATGCCTGGCCCCACAACGAAGTAGGTCCAAAAAGTGTACCAGTACGGTCTCAGAAATCGTAATGGAAATGCCCTGAAGCCGGGTGGACTGGTCTAAGGCCGGGTAGACTAGGTCCGTGTGGAAATACGTTTTTTTCTGAATACAGAGATGTATCTTATCACACAGAGGTGTGATGGCTTAGCTGATGAAAAGTACTGAAGAGATGCTTTGAGCTGCATGAATAAATATGTCAAAGACACAACAGAGCTCTGGGATAAAAAGTTTCAATGTGAGCTGGCATTCCTGTGTGACACTGTAAGCCATCTCGATGTGCTAAATTTGTAGCTTCACTGACGGGGCACTTCATAACAGACATGTACAGTGCAGTGAAGGCTTTTAGAACAAAGTTATGCTTGTGGGAAACCCAGATGCTGCAGGGAAACATGGTTCATTTTGCTGCAACATTATGAAAGAGCAGAATTCGCACGCCATCTTGCCCACTGCAGAGTTTGCTGAAAAGTGTGAGTTTTCCCAACAATTTGCCAAATTTGAAGCACAGAAATGCAGATTTGAACTACTCAGCAATCCATTTGCACTTGATGTGTCAAGTTCTCCAACCAACCTCCAAATGGAGATGATTGAGCTTCATATACTAGGAAATAGTGTGGACCTTTGAACACAACCATAGTTCCATATATTCTAAACAGAGCACTTTGCTTTCAAACTACAGGCTTACTTGTGATTCCGAGTCTCTATAGAGTACAATGGGAGGAAGGGTTTTGTTTCCACTCATGCATGCAGAATGAGAGACTGGATCTAGATTCAATGCAATCTATTGGCTTTCCTTAATTACACTACTTATTATGAACTGACTCGAATTGATGTATCTGTAAAATGCCCTGAGATGACATTGTCTTGAAGTGGGACTATACAAATAAAGCTGGATTTAATTGACTCAAAGAAAAAGCAATATTACATACAGTGGCTTTTACTGCAGAAGATAAAAACAGATAAGGCCACCGATAGTTCAAAGCAAAGCTGTTTCACTTGAATGCAAATGACTGAAACCAGACTGAAATTTGTCAAAGACATTATGTTCCTCTAGGACATTGATAAGCTGCTTAGTGACTCCTTTTTCTAGGATTCTGCCATAAAAAGGCAAATTGGAAGTTGTTCTGTAGTTGTGTAGATTAGAAGAACAGGATCCAGGATGTTTTTCAAGCAGCTTGCTCTAAATATGTGGGAACACACCCTTAGGTCAGAAAGTTATTGTGAGGACATTAGAGCCAACACAATTAAAGACAGACTTAAAAAGACAGTGGGCACAGGGCCTACTATCAAGGGGACTTAAAGAAGTTTTCATGGAGTCAACCAGCTTATGAAGATCATGCAAAGAAATGGCGGAAAAGCTCTCCTGGATTACAAGCTGATGAGGGCAGAAGAGGAAAGAATAAAGTTGACCCTAAAGTTTTGTATATTAAAAAATAATAATAAAAAAAGTCTTGCACCCCTCAATGGAGGAAACTGAGTAGATAGCGAAACTATATTGTTGATGGTGTTAAATAATTTTAGGATTATGTCAACTATGTGAAATAATATCAGAAAAATATTTGGCACTGGGATCCTCTGTCATGGTATTAAATTATTTTAGATGGTGGTAATGGTCTTGTAACCCTGTTTCCTCAAATTCTATGATCAATCCATAAAAGAGGATATCACTGTGGAGACAGATCAAATGTTTTTGGGAACATCACAATCTCATAAAAAGAAAGATAAAGAACATTTAAATACTGCAGTAGCTCATCAATATCAGTGTCTATAGATTGAAAATTAATAGATTTTTTTTTATACTAGTCATTTTAAAACAAAACTAAAAATATGCAAACTAAAATGTAAGAGGGGTTAAACGTGAACAAATAAGATTTTCTGTAGTTGAGAAGAAGAATATGAATCAGAAGTCAACAACCAACAAGAAAAACTATTTCTAAAAACAGTAGGACCACCAACAATAATGAAAGAATAACCCTGGGGGCATAGTTCAGTCAGTGAGTTATGATCTATAGCCCTTCACCAAGTTTCAGTCGCAAATAGAAAATCCAGATTCTTGAATTTAATGAATTCGTCCAGCATGAATGATAATGGAGCAATTCAACTTCAAAGATATACTTTAGCTGTACCGCAGCTATTTTTCATTCACACACATACAGTGTGAGTTATACATAGGTACAATTTTGGTTAGTTTTTACCCAGGACTTAAGTCAAGAGGTGAAGGTTTCAAGCTTGGATACTGTCTTGAGTTCAGTTGTTAATAAAGTCCACAGCTTAGTACCGTTGTAAGAAAAGACAGACTGACCAAATGAAGTTCTGCAGCGAGGAGGGTTACAGTTGACGTGACCTCCCTCCTTCATGTTTTTTCCACTGAATTTTTAATGTAAGTTTTATGTAAGTAGGACCTCAATGTATCCTCTGGTGGTCCAGCTCTAGATGTGTGAAGCAATGAATAGCTGGCAGGACACAGGTGACTTGAAGAGAGTATTATGTATTAAATACAATTAGTAACATAATTAACTATTACTAATAACTAACAAAGCATGCAACAACATTAATAAAAGACAAAGCAAAACAATTGAGATCTGAAATGGTACCATTCCAGATAACCTGGGATTGTTGTTTTTGAATATCCCAGAGAAGACAAGTGGTCAAGTGTATCAAGTCAAGTCAGAAAACAATGTTTTATCAAGTAGCCTGTTCTCAGGCTACAAACACCAAGAGCCCTTTATTTTTCTAGTCAGTGTTTGTGTGGTCCAGCAAGACCCTACCACACAGTGGATCTTAAAAGAAAGCGGAGATGTTTCCCTTCTTGGCAGATGAATCCTGGGTTCTGAGGTGGCTCGCCATCTGCTCAAAGAGGAGAAATTCAAGAATCATGAAGTCCATCTGGATCGTCACCAACAGGAAGATGGAGGAAAAACAAACCCAGCCTGCATGAAGATAGATACCCTTATTGCATGCAGCTTTGATATTCAGTGCACACACATAACATGAATATGTACAAATATGTACAAATCCTCATTGAGAATTTAAGACAGCATTGAAGTAATAAATATGTATAGAACAAATTACACACAATGGTCTGGTAATGTCTCCTCTTCTTTACAGTACATTAAACTGTATCCTTTTAAACATTACTTATTAATTCTGATCATTTAACCAATGTCTTGTTGAGTCATGAACAAAAATCTTGTTTACAATCAAATTCAATCAATTTTTATTGAACTGAATTAATGTTTTAACCACAAAATTGACATTTTAAAAGCTACATCTAATGCTATTTTTAACAAAAAACTTTTTACGATACATAATTACCAACAACCTCACAATTTATTTTCCTTTTTTTGTAGTGTGCTGGTAGCAGCAAGCAGCATCCTTTAGGTAACCAATTAAATGATCATGAAGAAAATAATAAAATCAAGCACATTTGCTCAAGTTGCAACATCACAGTACCAAACATAACAGTTAAGATAGCAGAAAAGATACTCCCAAAACCATATTAAAACAACAATGCTGTACTGGCAAATTTGTCTGTGCATGCATTAGACACACACAAAACAAAGAAGGAAATGTAGTTAAACTGGGATACATCTAGCAGATATGCCAAGAGTAATATAATGATAATCATTAGTGGAAAGAGAGGGGAGTAAGTTGGACCTAAAAAGCTGTTATAATTTGCTCAATTGACAAACACAAGGGAAACAATGGAACAGGAAGCTGAGCTGGTTTCATGGGAGAATCTAAGGCAGGGGTGTGTGTCAAACTCCAGTCCTCAAGGACCATTTGAATAGGATACATTTGATTTGAATCTGGTGTGTTAGTGCAAAATCCAGCTGAAACCTGGCAGATAACGGCCCTCGAGGACTGCAGTTTGACGCCCCTGCTCCAAAGCATGGACAGAGCATGTCTGTAGCGGGTCATATAAATAGAACTACACAGCGTGCTATCAGTTATCAGCTAGCACAGCCACTGTGTGATGATTTGGACTTTCTGTGTTGTGTTTTTTGTTTCCTGTCTTATTTTGTAGTGTTTTTATTTCCTTGTTTTGTTTCAGCTTTACTTCCTGTTCATCAGTTAATTTGGGTTCATTTAGCAGATCATTTCTACCTATTTCTCGTGTTTTCTTTATATTTATACCCCTGGTTTTCTGTTCACATTTGCGGACTCATCGGACTCATCTGTTGTTAATCGCTCCCTGCATCTGGATTCACACCTCTGTGTTTGTGACATGCTGTTTGTTAGGACAGATCGCATTTATTTGGAAAAAAATACATAGGTTAAAATGATCCATAAAACCTATGTTTGGGGTTCTGTTGGCTATAAAGTCTACTAAATTTCAGCTCCATGATCTAAAATATGGGTGAGGTGTGAGATAAAACAGATATTATGCTATCTTTCGAAAAGACGGTTAAAATCTTTTTTGTGTACTTGAACTCCCAGCGGGTCACATCATTGGCCTCACCATGAACAGTGGATTATCTTGAAAAAAAGAGAAGACAGCACATCTTAAAGATAAAAAAAGGAAACATTTCACGTGTAAACGTGTATTCCTAATAATGGAAACACCTTATATCATTTTCATAGATGGGAAAAGAGGTTGTGGGGAAGAGGGAGTTTCTTAGATGAGACTGGGGATATCCAGAATGCACTGGAAAACTGCATCAGACCGTCTGGGTCGGGAGATTATGACGTGCTCTCTCCAAATTCAGTTGAAAGATAAGCACAATAATGCCTGATTAAAGCTTTTCACAACAACCATCATCTATTCTTTCTCTAAGTGGAGCAGTAGGCCGCTAATTTGGCTCTCCTCTCTGATCATCATGGGAAGCACTGCTTCATTGCAGCTGAGGTAGAGAACTTATTCAGATCAGGGTGTAGGGATGTAGCTGGGCCCTTGGCACTCTTTTTCTGCCGACGGGTGGGTGTGGAGGAATCTGAAGGATTGTCTGCAGCTCAGCAGTACCACAGTCTGAGATGACTGGTGGAACCGCTTCCAGCACAGCCATGGTAAACAAGCAGTTTCATTCGGTTCATGTGGAATGACTGTCGACGGCTCAGAGATGTTACAGTCCGTTTCCAGCACAGGAGGGGAAAACCGGGAACTGTCATTGGATATCTGATTCAGAATGTCTGAAAGGATCACACCCCACTTGGAAAGAGTGATGGTGGAGTCTGGCACTATAGGATACAGCAACCAGTTCTGAGCTGAGGGGTGAATACTTAAAATCTGCTTAGCCTTAGCACCAGCAACAGAAATAAGACTTTCAATCGATCAGTGTCATTCATACTGCCATCCTGACACATCCACAGTGACATTTCATACTCACATACATTTTATATTTCACAGTGACATATCAGTGCAGATGGCCTGGCAGAAACTGACTCATACACCTGTAGGAGACCGTTTTTCCTGTCAAGGACGAGGACACTGGTTTCTTTAGATTGAGAAGAATATAAATTTAATAAT
>JBAMHX010000008.1:6025701-6041503 GCA_037177515.1 Pseudomugil tenellus | reverse complement strand
ACTGAACCCTAAGCTGCCCCCCGATGTGCCTATCGGGGTGTGAATGTGTGTGTGAATGGGTGAATGTGAACTCTGTAATGTAAAGCGCTTTGAGCTGTGATCATGACTGGAAAAGCCCTATATAAGTACAGGTCCATTTACCAGTACTGTAATTTAAGCTAATCATTTGGAGGATTGTCTCTTGTTCAGTGTAGTAGGCTATTTTTCTGTCAGTGCATCAGAGAGCAGAAATAGTGTAGTTTATTACTTTGGATTAGTGAAAGTTTCTGTACAGTTTATGTAAAATGTTCTGATAATTTGCTGGAACAATATGCAATATAGGCTTTCTGGTTCCTTCCCAACAAATGTACAAAGGAAACATGGGATTTATGTGATATTATAGATGTAGAGTGACTTTTAGCTCTAACTGTATCCGCTAAAAATTCCCCCAAAAAGTCAAAATCCCACCTGGTTTGATGAAAAAGTTTAACCAGATAAAGACATGTTGTGGCAATGTGATCAGGAAGGACTTTAACCCAGTCCAGAGTTACACAGAAGAAACCATGTGAATATGTAACTGCGTGAGATTTTGTGATACACACACACACACACACACACACACACACACACAAGTGAGCTCAGGGCGTGCATCGGAGTATATTGTGAACACAAATTAAACTGGCAACTGTCTGTCTCTAAGACCAATGAAAAGAGAGCAAAGGTAGCCTATATGAAATGTTAAGGATCTCAGATTGCTTTCACGTGAAATGAAGAACGAAAGCGGCACATTGATTTAAAGGAACAAAAGCAGAAGTAGGGAAATTAGAGTTAAATACAAAGAAGTTGAAAAGGACATGAAGAGAGCACATCTCTGATGGGTCGCACGGGTCGGATGAATGCCAGAGAAACGTGCGCACGGAGCACAAGGGGAGAGAGAGAGAAAGAGGGAGAGTGAAAAAGGGAGAGAGAGAGAGAGAGAGAGAGAGAGAGAGAGAGAGAGAGAGAGAGAGAGAGAGAGAGAGAGAGAGAGAGAGAGCAGGTCTCTGTTGGATGCTTTAAGGCGCGTAATCTCCCCCCACCGGCACCCGGACTGAGACGCTCTGGGTTGATTTCTTACGCTGGTGACTGAATCATGATGAAGCCGGTGGCCTGACAGGCAGAGCGGAGTCTGGAGCTGGAGGAGCGGATTTGTGAATGAACGCTCAGAGTGGAGACATCCTCAAGTTGCGCGAGAGGACACGATTCCCAGTATGAAGGGAATGCCAAGAACAGTTTACCACCTTCGTTTTTTTAGTTTAGATGGGTAGGATCTGACAAACTGAGATGTCTGGTGGTCTCTCATGTTTCATCCGGCGTGTCTTCGCACAGATCGGTGACAAGTAGATTCTTTTCATTCTTTTTTAATATAATATTACAGATGTCCAGCGGGATTAACCATTGACAGAAATTAAAATACTGCCGCCAAAATGTTTTGTTACACATTTTTAACGATTTGTTAGCATAAAGGTCAAATCGCCACAGTACCTTTGCGGGCAACCATGCGCACAGCTGATGCGTTGCGCCTCGACTGACCTCCGCGCGTTATGCTGAATGGACCGACCTTCCGTGGCCACGACCCGATGCGACTCGTAGACCCGAGGCATCTTCCGCAACTAATGTCCCTAGAGGACCATGAAGCCACCTTTGTGGAAGGGACCCTGGAGCCCCGCAACTCCACACCGACAGGAGAAGAAGGAGCTCCGGGTCATCATCACCATTCCTTCCCCTGGGTGGTGACCCTGCTGGCCGGCGTCTTGATCACGACCATCGTGGTGGATGTTATCGGGAACATGCTGGTCATCGTGTCCGTGTTCAGGAACAGGAAACTCAGGAAAGCAGGTACATGTTTTTGTGTTCTATCAGCAAGGAAGAAAAAACAGGAATTATTTTCACCTAACTTTATTCCTGAGTTTTTTTTATATAAATCCATAATTATTTTAACACAATCATTTATAAACTCACATTAATTATTGTGAGATAAATTTCTTGTTGGTGTAATTAGAAGAAATTTAGGATAAAGTTGTTAAAAAGAAGGGTGTAATGATATAAAGTACATGAATTCTTTCATCCTAGTAAATCATGTTGCATAGCAGCACCCTGCTCATCACCTGCTGTGTCCTAAACTGTGTTTAGGACCCCTGATGGAGATACACTGGATGAGGTGGGAAATGTCATCTTTCGCTTGTAGGATTTGATCCACGTAACTTTCCCTGCATTCCCCTGCTGCTGTCATGCTGAGACTTGAGCAGATTACTGCTGGGAGTTTCACACAGAGAGTCTGACAAGCTGTCTGCAGATGATCTGACTCAACTCACGTGGCTGTCTTACACACTGTTGTGCTTTTCTAAACAGAAAATTTGTCACTATCAGTGTCTGACATCAGTGTTAGGAGACCACAGTGGTGCAGGTTTGGTTATTAGACTCAGCTGTCTGAGAGCCTCAGAAACTAAATGGAAATGTGATTTTAATGAAAACACCATAAAGTGGATAACAAATGTTCAAGAGTACTGTTTTACACAAATATCACAGCCTATAAAACTAATCAAACAGGCTCTGCAGCAAGTTTTTGCACTGTGTAATCTGAAGAGGAAAGCAGCACATTAGCAACATTTAGCGTAGATGTGAACCTTTTTTGTTGTCAGATAACAATATGTGGTTATTTATTAGTTATTGTATCCATTTATTATATGTGCCCCATGAAATTGGTGAGACTTGACATCCAGTGCAACTTTAATAATAAGGCGGGGAAATCAATTTGCCACAATCTAAAAGAAAAGGTTTGAGATGCAGGTTTGTGGTCATAAAGGGGCTGGAACCTGCTGCATTGTGGAAGAAAACAGCTGCATCTCCTCTTTGAAGGCTCAAATGAAGTGGCACTTAGAGAAGCACTTTACCCAATCACTGTTAATGGAGATCAACAGGAGGTTGCACTGCAGTGCTGAGGGCTGCATGCAGTGACTCCCTTTCAAAAACCAAACGCACACCTTTGTTAAATTAGATTTGTCCAGTAAGTCTGTATTAAAAAGCTCTTACCCTGAAAGACTAGCTCATTGTAAGAGGTCTCTGAAAACATATGGCAAGCTTATTAATTATTTATTTAAATATTAAATCTGTGATCCCAAAGTTTGTACAGTTATAACAAGGTTGTGTATTGTGAAACAACACATTACATGTTACGCTGAAATAGTGTAAAGGAGTGAGCTGCGCAGGTGTTGCGTGTTCACACCTTTGGGAGAAACTGTGACCTCCAGCAAAGAAAGAAAAAAATAAAAAACGAGAGCAGGAAGCAGATCTGAAATATCCACCTGATACTTTTCAGAGGTCATGTCTCCTTCCTGATCCCTGACTTGAATGCTTCACGCGCAGCAGTATCTGACAGGATATTTTCCACATATTAGAAGTTGGCACTTCTGTCTCAAATTACCCCCAAAAAGGTTAGAAAAGTGCAGCTCACCACTGCACATTTGTCCTCTATTCATCTTTTGACAAAAGCTATTTTAGGATGATTATAGGAAAGAGAATGACATGACCCACTGAGTTAAAAAAGGAGAAAACAGCAACCATGTCTGAATGCATGTCTTCTCCAAAAAACAAGTCACACGTGCAGTTTGGATCTGTCTAATGTTGCAAGTGAATAGCTACATTTGGACAGAAACGTTCCAATAATGCAGTTCAAACAACTGGTAACCATGAATTTCGTTCTAAGAAGGATCCTTCCCCAGGAGAACCATTTCACTTTCCATTTGCACTTTGATAGGGACCAATGTGTCGCAACTATCCACAACGTTAAGAGTGCTCCAGCGCCGCTCAGTAACAAAATAAACAAAATAAAACTTGCAAAAATGAGAGAATAAAACAGTACTAAGGAGCAAATATGGAGACCACTATGTGCTTTTTCTGTATGACAGGATTATTAAATATGGACGATCACATCAGGCGGCTAACATAGAGGTAGGAGGAGCTCACAGAGAGATCCAGGAGAAAAAGAACTGAGCGACAAGCGATATTTTAGTTCTTCGTTTCATGGATGAAGAAAGGAGAGCAGAGACAACGTGTAACTTATAAAAAATGCAGCCATTGTATCCATGTCCTACGAGTAAACGTATCAGATGTTATGCTAGTAAAGGGTGGAGCTACCACCTACATCAGATGTGTTCCTATAGAACCCTAAAAAGACCCTGTCTCGGAGTAGGAGCTCAGATGGTTCTAAGGACTGAGGGTTGGGGTCCTTGGTTCCTATATGTTCTAATGCACAAAAAAACAGATCTGTTCCCGAAAAGGTTACGGGAACTCAGAAGGTTCCTACAGCAGGAAAGCTGCTAGTATCTTGCATAGCTGACAGTCGGATTGCAGTTTTGATCCTTTTTATGTGACCAGATGTCGTCTTTCTTTTGCCACATTGTGCCTTAACTCAAAGTTAATGTGCAAACTTCTAGTCTGTCAAATGCCACAAAACCTTCCCTGGAAAGAAAGTACACAACATAAATGGAATTTAACTCTTGAAAAATATAGAAAAAGAAAGCCAGCGGTGTATTGGCGGGGTTTCCGAGCTACTTTATCTCTATCAGCTGTCTAAATCTCATGCTTTGGATCATCTCATCACTCATAATATCGAAGGATAGGCTTGTTTTCTCTAACTGCCTTTAGTTCCCTTGAACACATCACTCATGTTTTCTGCCTCTCTTCATCGACACATATTCCTGGAAACCCTGAGCTGTAATGCAACATCTGGAGGTGGAAAAATGTGATGAATTGTTCATCTCCCTCTCAGCGCTCCTCTTTCTTCCCTCTCCATATACTCCTCTTTCTTGTCTGATCTTTTGTCCCCTCCTCCTTCCTCTTTTCTTCAGCTACTCCATCTCCTCTACACTCCTTTCAATTCATCACCTGCCTTTCCAATTCTTCTTCCCTATCCTATCCTGCCTTTCTTGTCCTTACCAATTGATTCATCCTTTCAAGACTTCTCTTCTCACCCTTTCTCTGCTCTCATTGGTGCCCTATTTTTCAATGGCTCCACTCCTCTTTCCTCCAACTCCGTCAGTCCTCTCATTTCTCTGATCCAACATCAAATTGATGAATTAGTCTCCTCTTTTACTGTTTTCATCCTTCTCCTCTCTCTCTGTATCCTGTAAAGACACATTATCAGACCATCCGTAGAGCTCTCTGACAGTACATCATGAGTCCCCAGATCGTCATGAAACCGACGGAGCATCTTCGGACGTAAGCTGCAGACATCCCGTAACACCTGAGAACTCCAGTCTGCTGCCGTATTCTGGCAGGAGAATTATAACAGTAATTGTTTTGTATCTGAACAGACAAATATGTCAGCGGTGAGTTTAAGCGTTGAGCTCAGCTCTCCGTGAAATCAGAAATGCGAAGAGGGAGCGATTTGTGTTTAGCATCGCTGGCTCACTGCCCAAACTTGGCAAATTAAACTTGCTTGCCGTCCCTGAAGCTACGAGCTGTGTCCAGCTGGAAATCAATTTGAATGAGTCTGACTGTTTCCTTCGATCTGCAGGCCAGTAGATCACCGGTGTTCAAACTTTGCAGAGGTAGATGACAGTCCCACCTGAATGGAGTAATCCATAAAAAGACTGAGCTTGTTATGAACTCAAAATGTCACCCAGATTTATCCATGGACATGCATTTTTAACATTTTTCTCTTTCACTGGTACTGCTTGCATGCATCTCAAACAGAAGTAAACTGCTGTTCAAAGAGAAGCGTTTCGGATAGCATGGTGTGAAGTTGGTTAAGAAGGAAGTTTTTCCGCAGTCTTCAAAATTCCAAGTCATCCAGCAGTCATCGAGGATGCATACTTTAAATTTAGCATTGTGAGATAGTACAAAAAAAGGCAAACTTCCACTGACTCTTTTATTTTCTTTGAGCATGAAACCATCGCATCTGTTTTATGTGCATGCATGTGCAGCTCAGGCAGATTTCAGAGTTTACCTGAAAATATTAACTTTCCCTTCCTGAAGATTGACATAGATGGATGTGAGCTTAAGGAAATGCAGAAACGATCACGTTAAGCAAGCTATTTTCCTTTTGTCCCATATCGCTACATCTTTATGCGTCTGTACCAGTTTGAATCCACCCCGTTGAGTTTACTTGCAGATGAAGGAAGTCACGTTCGCTGGCACTCCAGGCAATCTTCAATGTAGGTGCTTACTACAAAGAAAATGTGTCTGGGTTCGTTCTGTCACGGATCGCAAACCTAAAATCTGTTCAGCACTAATTTTTGCGAGGTTGTCGTTTTCTTCTTCTGCTCGTTACTGCCCTCTACTGACTGGGACTGCATGTCCTAGGAAAGTTGCTCTGAAAAACCTTGAAAGAGAAAACTTTTGACAAATAAAGTTTTGTTCCTTCAAACGTGATTGCTTTTATATCCACGCAGATGGCACAAGTTGCTCCAAAGCACCAGGACAATGTTTCATCTTAACGTCTGTGGTGTCACATGCTGAATGTCAACAGTCACACGCAGATGGTGGTCGGTCAGTTTCAAGACACGACGGTAGCTATGTAGTTAAACTGAGCAGATGGCTGTTGTCTTGGTGTTGAGCTGAATCTCACAGCTGGAAACCAGCAGATAGGGGGCTTGCTGTGGAAATACCACCAATTGAGAGGATTTGCTTGGAAAAATAAGCTCTGTGTTCATATTTGACCTATTTTATCTTTAGATCTGATAAAAGTTTACTCTGATTATCTCAACAGGCCCTGAAGTTCTCATCCAATGAAGCATATTATGTAAATGAGTGTGGTCAGGAGCTGTGTGGAGGCGTCTATGATGAGCCGATTTGAATGTGCAAACATACAAACAGCATATGATTAGATCTGGTCCATTAATTACCTATTAATCCATTATCTTATTTTTTTTCCTGAGCCGTATGGAAACAGAGATGAGAGACCGGGATGCAGACTTTTTTTTAAACCTTTTAAAAATCTATTGAAGTCAGAAAGTCTTGCTTAACACTCAAGCCATAATTCAGTATTTTGGACATTTCCCTTTTTTCTTCTTAACAGTATCTCTGAAATGATAGGTTTTCTAAATGTTTCTATCTTGTAATTATCCAAGTCAGATCAGATAAATTATCTCAGAATAAGAAACATTCTAAACTAAAACTATGAGGGGAAACAAATCAATTTCATCACTGTTATGATAACTTTCCACAAGAGGTCACACCATTGATCCCTGGAGAGGAAGTCAGGAACTAATTAGCTGCAACTAAAACAAGTTATTTAATTGATATTCATTAATGCCTCAGTAATTTTAATCCAATACTACGGTTATGTTTGTCTTTAAAGACAACATTAATTACTAATTCCCATGTTACTTTAATATAAATTTGATCGTTTTCACATTGTTATGCGAGTGTACACTTGACATTTCACATATACTCACCAAAAAACAAAATATTGAAAAATAAGGGTCTCAGTTGAGTTAAAGCCATGCCAAAATTGATCATGGTTTAACCCCTTATCACCTCACTTAAGGAGAGCTAGGAAACATGATAATGAGTTCACTGTACTCCTCAGTCACCAGATCGCAATCCCATAGTGCAGCTGTGAGATGTGGTGGAACAAGAGGTTGTGCAGGTTGTGCAGTGGACTGTGTGATGCTGTCATTTCCATATGTAGGAAACTCCCTGGGAGTGTTTTCAACTCCTTGAATTTATGTGACAAAGAAGTAAGACAATTCTACCCTGTACACAATCCCAATAAAGTGGCCTGTGAATGTGTGTCTCAGTGCTGAGTAAAGATTTGTAAAAGGTCAAAAACAGCATATTTTTAACTCGTACATTGGGACAAATTGAAATCCAAGTTAATCTTTACTCAAATTAACTTTAAAATATATTCCAGTGGATTATTTATAGCTACTAACCCATAAAAATGTTTGAATAGGTTGAAGTATTTTACCTAAATGATCACAAACTATTCACAAACATGTTTATTTCTTTTTTTTTCTTCACCAAGTGTGAGGATTGTGGTTGGAGAGTAACTCCACCATAGGGTAACTGCACCCCCACAGCAAGACTGCAGCAGACCTGGAGGAAAAAGAAATATTATGAAAACTCCTTTTGGGTTTTTAGATAATACGCCTTTTCAAACCAGACATCTGCAATAGCATCTTCAACAGCTTGTGTGCTACTTCACTTCTATAACTGTACAACAATTTTCAATGGTATCCTCTACTTCTGATCCTTAGAAAAAGAAAAAAGTTTAAATTATTTGTTTTTTTGGGTTACGTTGTTACCATGGCTACAGTTGGAACCTAATTTCTTCATCATTAAGTTATCAGCCAAGGTCCTCTTGCTGTAACTAAAATTGTTGAGCAGACCATGATCTGTCCAAGGTGGACTTTCCTCTCACCTGGTAGTAGCCAGCAGCTTGGATAGATTGGTAAATACAAGCTTCTGTCAGTAACTGCATGTTTCTAGCTGTTCAGAAGTTACTCAGTAAAGAACAGTACTGTTAGCTTCCTTTATGCTGGCCAAATATCCTGTGGCTGAGATTGGGTAGTGGTCACGCCTCCATCAGCCTGGTTTCCAACTGCTGTAAACCACTTGCTTCCTTGGCCCTGGCCAGATTGGTTTGGACTATTTCTTACACAAGTAAGACTCTATCCTGGCAGCTAAAGACCTGTGACTTTGGCCTGGAGAACGGCTGCCATCCAACTGGACATGGTCAAGTGTGTGAGTGACCAATGATAAACCAAGTCACCCACTTGTTAGCTCAGCCCTGTTCATTGGTATTTCCTTTAGTGTACACTCACTCACCAGAAGCCAATCCCATTAACCAGTGCCTGCTCAGTCTGCCCGCGAAGCTACTGCCAGCAGTATTTGATTGCCACCAGTTCTTATAGGAATGGGGGGGAAATGCTAACACAGCCCTTCATTAGTTGTTGAAGCCACTGGATAATGTGAATTTTCTGGATGGGATGCAGTGCTTAAAGAACCACATTAGGAAATCTCTGGGAACAATGATAACGACCAGTTAGCTGAAAAAACTCTCCCAAGGGAGAGTGTAAAACCGTGGGATAAATCAAGTTTGTTCTTCAGAAAAATAACACAATGCTTTTCTGCTGTTTCAAGTGGAAGAAAAGTATAGACATGTTGACGAGTGCCGTCACGATTACGTGCTCACTGACTTTGGGGTGGCGGCAGAAATACAAATCCGTAGCTGCCATTGCATATATTAACTAGAGTGTAGTGTCATCTATTTTTACAGTTTTTACAGTTTGTGAACAAAGATTATGCCGAGTTTGTGTAGTGTAGTAGGTTGGAAATACACAACATTATGAACGTGTTGTCTTTACGCTAAACATGTTTATGATCGTGAGTACAAGCAGTGGAGACAAAACGATTTTTGCCAAATGTAATCATGCAGGGAAACGAGTTAATCTGCTGCGTGTCTCACCGTATGCGCTTTAGATGAAGTATAAAAATATAATTCAAACATTAAAGCGTGTGCGTGATTTGTTTTATTGGTGATTGTACGGCTTGATGTGAACATGAATATATTTTAGAGACTGCAGTGAAAACCGGTATCGCTCCAATAGATACGTTTCTGGGAATAAAAAAACATCTAATCGGTGCCTAATCGTGATCTCCTGGTGAATATCAAACTCACAGAAGAAGCACAGCCTCTTTGTCAATAAACCGGCATGTCATATTCTCAAAAGACGAGACTGACAAATTGAGTGGGATTTTAATGCAAAGAAATTGAGCGCACATACTTGGAGGGAGGAGATTGAAGGCAATTTAAACCCTCTTCCTGAAACCGAAAATTCTGAGATGGCCTGATTTCAGGGTTAACTAACTCAGAGTTAAACCTGCTTTGTGAAACGGACCTCTGTTCGTATCTTTCCCTCTCCAATAAATGGTCAAGGTGGTTCTCTTTTGCTTTTGAGCGACTTGATTGTTGCTTATTTGCAATTTCCATCATATAAACACTACGAGTTATGCCGGTTAATCCGTATCTTCTGCCAACAGCTAGTGCACATGACCGGGATTACCAAATATAAACAATAACAATCAATGTGTCTATACACCACATCCATAATGCCGCTCCCTGAGACAGCGCGGTGAGGGCTCGTTGCTAGGGCTTGCACGTGCATGTTTATTTTCACAAAAATTAAGAAAGAAACCAATAAATCCACCTTCAGCTCCTACAACACACATGCACAGTTTTTTTGCCTTTCTCCTTGCTGTTTTGTAAATGTAGAACTGTGCAATAAAGTTTTTATAAAAGAAGAAAAAAATGTTTTCCTCCCGTCTTCTCCTCCTCAGCTGCTCGTATACTCGTATACGACTTCTAGTATACTACTTCAAAATTTAATCAAAGCAGAACCAAAAAACATTTTTATTAATGTTTTATTTGGCTGTTTTCCACATAACAGAAAAGGCTAAAAACAGGAAGTGGTTTGTGTATTTCTGGTATACATGGGTGCGTCACAGTCACCTTCCCGTTGGAATTAAGAGAAGGTGAATAAACGTGTTTTCATGTAACCTTAATTTGAAATTAATATTTTCATGTAAATGCGAAGAAGGAGAATTAAATTTGGAATTGTTTAATTCCGAATGAACAATTCACAAGAACAAGCAATGGACAAAAACTGATTTTTGTCAAATGTAGGGAAAAGAGTTAATCTATTAACTTGAGATTTTACTCACCCTTTTTGAAATTATTAAGGTCTAAGTGTATTTTGTCGTGTGTTGTGCGTAAATCTTTCATTCTTATGTTCCAGCCTTAAAAACGTTCCATGTGTCGTTGTCAGCTGTCACTCCTTTCGGTGCGCTGTGTCATGGCTGTGATAAACAATAAACCTTCTCGATAATAAATGTCTGGTAGACCTCTATCAAAGCTGGAAAATTAGGCGACAATTACTGTGTCTAGCATGTGTGTTGGTCAAGGACACGCAGCAATCCAACACACCCGCTGGCAGTCAGCTGTTTTCAGCCTCCGGTGACTTTTTTCAGCCTTTTCTCAGCATTTCACGATCTCTCTCCGATAAATGGTCAAGCTGTTTCTCTTTTACTTTTAAGCGACTGGATTTTTGCTTTGCAAGTTGTATCTGTAAACATGCCCGGTTCCGCTGTATCTTTTGCCACCAGCTAGTGCGCATGACCGGGATTAAGCAAATGTAAGCAATAACAATCAATGTGGCTATAGAATTACTTTATGTTTTATTACGAAAACACACAAGTGTAAATATACAAACCTTTCTGCAACTGTATACTTGCAGAGTTTTAGGAGCTGTTGCACATGGATGATTGTTGGAAAACAAAAAGCTGTCTGTTAAAGTTGTGTCAGGAAGGTCATTTGTTTTAAACCCGATGTGATGGGTTAAAAGCCAAGGACTTATTTCACTTTGTTCCGTAAGACATTTACTGACAAATAAAGACTTATTCTTTCTTCTTCTCATGCATGAAAGACAAATCAACTCAATGACACAGCCAAAAACATTCAAGATCCTGGTCTGAGTTCAAGTTTATGGGGAAAAGAGAAAAAGGTTGGTGTTAAGGTTCCATGTTGCAAAGCTAATCTGCCACAAGCTACATGAGAAAAATGGAATCTCGCTGATGAAAAATGTTGTTTTGGTCCATATGTCAAAGAATCTGAGCTTTCATAAAGCCAGAGGAGCTGAAAAAAGTAGCAATTGTGATTGTGTTTCTTCTTTTGCTCTATAAATACATCATATAATCATTTAGTAGATCAGAGAGAAAAAAAGAGCTATTTATTAAAGGACTTTTTAGAATCCATTTACAAAGCCAGAATGTAACATAAACTCTTATTTATGCCATAATTATTAATGTGTTTGCAATCAAAATGAACATTCTAATACTTTTATATTTCTTCATAAGAAGTTGTACTATTTTCTTTTAATCTGACATCATTTGAGTGAATATGCAGATTCTTATTACCCATCTTTTATTTATGAGGCCATATTTACCTCTGCCAAGTAGGTTATCGCCGGCGTTTATCTGTATGTGTACATCATAACTCAAAAAATTGAACAGATTGTCATGAAAATGTCAAGATATATCCAGAATGGGAAGATGAAGAAGTGATTTTATTTTGGAGATGATCTGAATCACCGTCTGGATCCAGTAATGTTTTGAAGTATTCTTTAACATTGCGAGATAGCCACTCGCAGATGATGCCTCCTACAGGCCGTTTCTGTCTATTATTTGTCACTCTGACAAAGATCATGCGTGACTGAGTAATATTCTGGGATGTGAATCACATCATGAGGGGGAACTGTGAGCTTGGTAAGGTTTGCGCTGTTGTAGTGCTTTTCTAGGTAAAACTGTTTCTATTGTTCTGTTCACAAAATAGATGAAGAGTTTTCTGACAAGAATAAATTAAGACGGTGCCATTCAAGTTTAGTTCCAGAGTAAAGTTAAATGGATCATTGGACAAAATACTGAGAATAATTTTCTTTTAACCATGAGCATCACATCATTTTAGCCATTACCTTGTTTATCAAGACATTCATTTCTGCTTTGATTTTAACCCAGATTTTACCCAAGTTCAATTAAATTGTTAGGAGAAGTAAACATCTGTGCATTCAGAGAATAAGGACAAAAACTACATAAGTGCATGTGTTTGTTACAGCTGAATGGTTGTTCTAATTAGACGTATTGGATTGGGCTGCCAGTGTAGTTGTTAGCTGTGGTTAACTCAAAGTAATGACGCATAACAAAAAAACTCTGATCCACAGAGAACAGAGCAGAGATGTAATGATGACAATAACAACAGCTGGCAGGAAGCTTAACAAGCCAGCAGGTGAGCTGTGGTGTGAAAACATGTGCAGCACATAACACAGAGTCATGACTTCTCTTTTCTCCCTGACATCATGTCTAATGAGGCTGACCTGATCTCAGACCTCATCCTGCTGCTGCTGCCGCTGTAGCTTACCTGCCCGAGGAGTTAGATGCTGCGTTGAACTGCCACAGTGCTGTGATTTATTTTGTCTAATTTCCTTTAACTGCTTGGATGCTTTATCATTCGTTGTAATTCTGTCTGTTTGTGCTCTCAGTGCTGGAGTGGAGAGGATGCAACTTCTGCTGGGGGCGTTAAAGACACAGCAGCGCTGCTCATCTTTAATGCTGCATACAGCCTGAGATCCAGACTCTGGAAAACAAATGTGATTTTTTCTTTTCAGTGAGTGTTTGTTTCTGTCATGGGAGTAAACTTTTGTCTGCCTCAAAGTCCAAATCTGTTTTAAGATAGCTAACATTTATCTACTGTTGGCTTGAATTGTAGTTCACAAGATTATAAAACGCATAAACTCATGTTGTTCCTCTATCAGTTGTCCGCATCCTGTAAAAAAGATAACAGAGTCCAACGGGGACACGTTTATTGTTTAGAAAGATAAATATTCTCACCCAAAGACTTAACATTTCTCTGAAAAGAGATTAAATGCACTTTGGTGTGTAAAGAAAATCTAGTTTTTCTTTATAGGTTATTGAGGAGAGAGCTGTTTGAACGACATGCCAATGAACCAATCAGTAAAGAGTAACAGGAAGTAAGATATCTGAAGGCCTC
Source organism: Pseudomugil tenellus (assembly GCA_037177515.1). NCBI lineage: Eukaryota > Metazoa > Chordata > Actinopteri > Atheriniformes > Pseudomugilidae > Pseudomugil > Pseudomugil tenellus. Next base: position 6,027,936 of record JBAMHX010000008.1, on the reverse strand, counting down.
CTGTCCCCATTCATTCATTCATTCATTCATTCATTCATTCATTCATTATCTATGGTGCTTAGTCTCAGGGTTGCAGGGAGGCTGAAACCTATCCCAGCAATTGGCAGGTAAGAGGCAGGTACAGTTTTGGAAATAACCTGGCAACTGCAGTTGTGCTATGATGATTAGAAAATAACTGGCATCACCCCATTGCACACCATCACATTTCTGTTTAATTGCCTAAAATAATTGACTTTGTGTGTTATCCTCAATTGTTTGGGTTTTATGTCCGTAATTAAAGCTTGAGTGTTTATGTCAATTTTCAAAAAAAGTCCTCTAAATTTGTAGAAGAACTTCATTTGACTTTCTCTAAACTTTACATCTAATTGGCATGCACTGTGTAAAAGCAATTTAATGAGATGCAAGTGGCTGCTATAAAGTTAGGAAATGCCAGGTGTTGTTGACAGTAAAAATGAGTCAACATAGCTTCATTTCTCTGAATGAAGTGCAGATTTTGGAAACAGAGTGAACCTAGAGCCAAAACCTCAGCCAGTCAGTACTGGAGCTAACTAAGGAGCTAGCAGAGCTAGCTTTTAGGCTGCTGCCCAGAAGCTCTGTGGTAGTGAGCTAATAGCTAGCAGAGCTAACTGTTACTCTGTCAGCTCGGATGCTCTGTAGCTGTGAGCTAATAGCTAGTAGAGCTAATAGTAAGCCTGCCAGCTAAGCAGCTCTGTGGCTGTGAGCTACTAGAAAAGTTAGGGTTCACTTAACTTCTGGCAAAAGAGAAGAGATTAAAGAGCTGGAGCAAGTCAGATTTGCATGGCTAGTTTTCAGCCAAGGAAGCCACAATCTCTCACCGCAGAGAGTAACAGCTCAGTTAACCAAGAACTCACTTGGCCTCGCTGCAGGAGCCAACACTTGGTTGGTAAGTGGTGCTTTTCTTCCAATGTTATAAACATTCTGATACCTTCCCCTGCAGGTAATGTCAAATTTAGCTTCATCCTCTGGAGAATCTCTCTCTGGCTCAAGCAGCTGCCTGCATATTAGAGAGATTAGACAGTGTTAGCTCCTAGCGTGGGTGGGTGGTGGGGGGGCGCGGGAGTGGTTGGGACAATATTTGCATAATAGGTGTGTTTTCGATTTCTATTGAAAACATTTTACCACAAGAAGTTTTTTCCTGGCAAAAACTTGAAAAGAACAATTAAGCATGAATCGCGGTGTATCGAGACTTTGCTGTCCAGCCTTGATGTCTTTCAGCAGAGTGATAAACAGCCAAAGTCTTCTTTCTTGAAAACTAAAACTGAATTGTTTCTTTTATGGAAGAAACCAAAGTTGGGTCTTTCAAACAAGGACCTCCTCTTATGTTAATGAAAGATACAATCCTGTGAGCAAACTGGCATTTTATCAACAAATTTACTATTATGTCATGTTTGGTTAAGTACACACAAAAAAATAAGAACAATTTTGATTTTTTCATCAGCTTCTCTAAATCTATCCAAACTCCCCTAAAAATGATGTCACTAATTATCGGAGCCACCCATTGATCAAAAGTTATAAAAGCTTCAGTGGCTATTGGCTGACAGCACAGCTGCTTTGGTGATGCAACATGCATGGATTGTTGACATAACTTCCTATGATCTGACGTTCTGTTGAGATATCCACTAACATGAATTCAAAGCAAGTGTCAAAGTAGATCTCATCCCCAATTTCCTTTAAAACAGGGTTTTTATATTAATATTCTACATTCATTTCCATGGATGTGGAAATGGAAGATGCCTGTTGTTTTGATCAGGGGCTGTGGTGAAGACTCAGTGCTGTAAATGCATCTCCTGAGGGTTTGTTTGCTTGCTTTAATAGTCCATGTTTTTAACTGGAATTGGAATTCATAGTACAATTTTTATATCATTCTTGCTGATTGTAACTGTGGCAATGATTTTCATTGTTGAATTCAACCACATGCATTTAAGTGGCCGCTGCAGCTTTGCGATTTAAGGTGTTGCATTGCATTGCAACAAAAGGCACCCTGATGATTGTGTATTTGCATGTGTATTGGCAGATCTGTGTGTTGCTTGTGTGGTTGCACATTTGCACACCTACTTGTTTTAAAGCAAGTCATTCTGAATCTTTTACCTCACATTTAGCTAAAACCTCCATTGAGATGTGAGTGGGGGGGGGGGGGGGGGGGGGGTGCGCCTCCCCCCCCCAAGGCTTCCTTTTGCGAGGCTGTTTTGTGGGCAGAGCATGAAGAGCGTTATG
>JBAMHX010000008.1:6012061-6023311 GCA_037177515.1 Pseudomugil tenellus | reverse complement strand
CCCCCCCCCCCCCCCCCCCCCCCCCCCCCCCCCCCCCCCCCCCCCCCCCCCCCCCCCCCCCCCCCCCCCACATCCCTCCTCCAAAGTCATTATTTTGAAAGGCTGTTTTATGGATAAGAAGCAATGCTGGATGTGGAAACACAATTCTACAGTACAGTTATGAAGGATGTTTATTGTACATTTGCTGTTGACTTATAATCAAATATTTCTTAAACATGCCTCAGACCTAAAAACTACTCTTTCCATGCGCCCAACGTCATTTTTTAAACACTCACCTCATGTGTCAGAGCAATATTCTACATCTAAAAATGCCAGCGGATAAAAAAAGTGGCTATTTTTACCCACAAACTGAAGTCTGATATTTGTCTGAGGCTGACAGCAGTGTTTACTGTTGAACTTCAACAAGGTATCAGCACCAGCAGCAGCAGTCAGAACTGCCGACAGGATCAGAGACACCGATGGAGACACATTCTCAGTGCAGGGAGAAACCACTGAAACTCTCACAGTGCAGCGAGATTCTGGTTCAAAACAGAGTCTGTGGTTACCAGAAGCCCCTCATGCTGGCATCTGCCTGTGTGTGAGAGATGCTGCTGCAAACAGACAAACTCAGAAGCACTAAAGGATAAAAAAAAAGGAAAAGTTCATGGTGCTCTTCTCTCTGCAGAGCAGATGATCTGATTAGATTTTGGCACCACTTGGTGAATACATTTGCATTTAAATGTGTAAAAAAAACCAATAACTTTGAAACTACTGTAACTTCTTGGTGCCTCTCAGAGGCAAAGATCACACTGCACTGATAGCAATCTTTCTCAATAAAGTCATCATTTGTCTAAATGATCAGATTAATTAGCAACGCAGGGTGTTTCATTTATCATTAGGAGGCTTGGGTGTTGATGTGCCTATTGGGGTGTGAGTGTGTGTGTATGGGTGGGTGTGCTATATAGTGTAAAGTGCTTTGAGTGGTTAACATGACTGGGAAAGCGCTGTACAAGTTCATTTACCATTTTGGTCTGGTTGGTCCATGCTCAGTGGCGGTTCTACATTAAATTACTCCCAGGGCGAGATCCCCTCCAATTGCCGATTCCCCAAACAGTGACATTGTACAAAATAGAAAAAACTTTTCTTTTCCAAGCCCTCATGCCGCCCCCAGTCCGCCGTGCCTAAAACTGCTACTGTTACATACTCCAGGAGAAGCTTCATTTGTGATGAGGTGGGGTTTACTGATGTCAGTGGGTTTATGTGCAATGAACAACCGATCTGGTTATTTAATGTATAACAATGAAAATATGGTCACTGTCTATTCAAGCTTGTTAACAATGATGTGGGTGTGTGTGTATGGGTGGGTGTGCTATATAGTGTAAAGTTTGAGAATTCCTTAAATGTCAATCACACAACACTTCTCGGTGCGTTGGGAACAAGCCACAAGATGTCCTCAGTCACATCTGTCAAAATAAAATTGCTTCATTTTGTTCTCACAGCTTCGAGAATAAGAGAAAAGTTCTCACTTGCAGCACAGAATGTAACATGAGAATGTAATGTAATGACGTTATACATCCACAAGAAGCTAATGATGGGATGAGAGGTCACTTCTAATTTCCAACATCAGTTTCAAAAGCAGTATAGTGCACAGCATTAAACACAGTGATGGTGGAGATCACGATAATGCACATTTTTTTTAAAAAAAGTTCCATTTCAATCTCCTTGTCTTTCACTGGTTGCATGTGAGCAATACTTTGCAGCCCTGCCTCCATGGTTTCTGTTCATTCTGCTCCATTTGCTGTATTTGCATGAATATTCACAGCTAAACAGGCGGTTTCTCACACTTAACACATTCTGCTTTGACGACCCACTTTTCGGGGGTCCATGCTGATGGCCATCATGCTATGCTTTTTTTTTAAATCCTGGTAGGGACTCTAAATAGCCCATAGGTGTGAGTATGTGTGTGAAATGGTTGTTCGTCTATGTGTGTGGCCTTGTGATAGACTGGCGACCTGTCCAGGGTGTACCCCGCCTCTTGCCCGTTGGCTGCTGGGATTGGCTCCAGCCCCCGTTTGGGAATAAGTGGTAGAAAATGGATGGATGGATTGATTTTTGGTAGGCCAGGTTTATTGGTGGAGGGCCAGTTTTGGCCCGTGGACCACCAGTCCAGACCACCCACTGCTCTACTGCTTCACTTAGCATTAACTGGGATAGGTTCCATCTGTGGACTGAATAAATAATCTGTAACACAATTAAATGAATGTTTGTATGAGTCATTATTGTGTTTAAATGAGTTTGTGCTTCATTAGAGGGAACAATTTATATCTACTTGTGCAGAAGGTCCTTATTAACTGGAAGTTAAAATAACAGATGCTAATCTGACATAAAAAATAATTAGAGCAAAAGACAATCGGCTAATTTAAAAGTCTGACTAACAAGGGTTCTTTTAAAAGTATACACATTCAGCTGGTCTCAGGTTCTCTGAAAGGCCGTTCCATAGGCCAGTGCCTATGGAACAAACCAGAGACCGGCCCCCCATTTACCTGAGAATTCTTTTTTAAAGGGGCCATTTTATACAAAATTGATTTTTATAACCTTTTACCCTGCTATAAGTGTTCATTGTACTTTAAAACGATCCCGGAGGTAGTTTTATCTTTCATCCATGCGTTTTTGTAGTTTTATTGCTTTAAAAATAAGAGTGCAGCTTAAGCAGAGAAAACGGCTGACAACCATGCAGCGTCAGCACGGTGGAGACTCCCCCCTCTCCTACCTGAAAACTAGTGCGCCATATCTTCCAGGAAGTGTGCATATGACTGCCGCTGCGCTCTTGTGAACAGACACACATGTAACTGCTTGCTAACTACACACAGCGCCTCTCCATCTGCTCAGTGCGGGTGGGACAGGGGAGCAGCAGACACACGGAGAAGAAAAGGAGAGATACAGACCCTCAGCAACAAGTTAGTGGAATGGCAAAACTATAGTATGGTACGTGTTTCAAAATGTATCATATTATCATAGATGCACATAGGATAGACTGTAAGAGGGCAAAAATAGCATAATTTGGCTCCTTCAAATGTCTTCTGTTTTCAGACACTTCACCACTAAGATTTCCATCCTTTTTCCTAGAGGGTTGTAAATATGAATATATGTCTTGGCTTGTTTTACGCTCGGTGCATCTCATGCACCTCATTCCACCTCAATGTAGATGTTAGCATAATGAAAGGTAGAGAACAAGCCACTCTTCTATCTATAAAAAGTTTTAAAGTGAACAGCTAAACTAATAAACTAATATCTAATAAAATAGAGCCTATCGTCTGTTTTTAGACTTAAACTGTCTTATTAGTGCTTAACTATTAAATGATATAGGATTATGAGTAGTGAAAACATAGCTAATATGCTATTAGCTACTATCAGCTAGAGATCCGTTTCTCTGCATAATGCCCAGAGATGACATGACACTTTTATCTTTTGTGCTGTTCTCTTCATCTTTCATTTTTTTCCTGAACTGGACACCTGGTAGAGTTTATTTGATGTTTACATCCTTCAGCACTTGATTTAACAACCAGGGAGAACCCAGTCTCTCTGACATAATCCATCCATCTTCTACCTGTGCATAAATATTCTGTGTTTTTTACATGTTGTTGGAACAATAAAACCTGAAAAGTCCTGTGTATGTTTATAGCTATCAGCTAAATACGAGTAGCCTAAACATATAAAACCAAGCTTAACTGAAATAGAGTTTAATTAGTAGCAGTTTGTAACTACGTTGCTGTCTGACACCATCCACCCCTTCACATTACCCTTCTTCCAACACACACTGCTGCTAAGAGAATAGCATCAGTAATGTGATAACCATACCTGGAGCCTCCACAGACAACAGAGCGCCCACTCTGTTCTGTCCTCTGGCATATTTTGACTCAACTCTTTTATTCCTATCGGTTCCTTTTGGATTAGGACTATCTTTATAAGTTTATAAGTGTATGCATATTAAATAGCAGGATGTTTAAAGATCTAGTGTAATCACCTGTCCACAAAACAAGAAATGGAATTAGATGGTTGGTTTTGGTACTTTCATTAGCTGACTGTAGGGGGTATAAATCCTTGTAGAAGGAGCTACAGGAGGTGTTTAGCCAACAAATGGGACATTATATAGGAGCTACAGTAGAAAGGTAAAGAAAAAGGGGAGAGCATATAAGAAAGCCAGGCAAGCTGTAATTATGATTGAACAAAGCTGGTCACAATTTTAAAGCAACATATTTTACAGAGGAGGAGCAGAAACACTGAGATAGGATTGATTCTGATTGCAACTGGAAGTATAGTCCTGAAGTTAAAGCCATAATAACGGCAGTAAAACATATTTATTTCAAAACGTTTCTATTTCTATTTACCTCCAAGCCCCTCCTTCTCCTCCTACAGAAAAAAATAATTAAAATCATATTCTTCAAGTTTATTCCATGAATAGCAGTAATGAGTCACTGACCCTCTCAGGGAATCGAACCTCTAACTACAGCTTAATTTTTTTCTTGGTTCATTAACATAAAGCTCCAGTTAACATCAGAGCAGGGATGTTGCAGCCAAGGGCAAATGCAGTAATAAAGACAGAACCACCTTCTAATACAAACTGACTGGTGGTTAACAAGTCCCGTGTCTGTTTTCTGTAAGCGCCTCTCCCCCTGAAACTTCTGATGTGCAGCAGACAAAGAGCGTCACCCAGAATATTACCAATGAGGCCTCCTCATAATGATGATGGAGTTATGGGGTGATAAATACCGCGCACAGGTTTAACAAGGTGTTATTGAGGCTGCCAAGGTTAATGACCACACTCCCTCTGTTTGTACTTTGATAAAGAGGAAAAAAAGATAGTTGCAGAGAGGTGAGATACACCTCTGAGGCAAAAAGGATTTAGACCTGGAAACAGTTTGCTTTGACATTTCACTCTGCACAATTAGTGATGGATCTGAGCTCTGCTTAAGGGAAAATTTTCATGGGAACAAATCATAGTTAAAACTAAAGGTCAAGTGCGGCAACGTCCACCGAGTTCATTTCTATTTACCACCACGTGTCCTCAAGATAAGATGATATGAAAGGTATTTTCCAAGCGAGGAGACAAAAGGATGCGATGTGTGCAGAGCAAACTAATTGTTCTCACAGAAATATGTGAATAGTTCTGCAGACTGTAGATACTTGACTCTACCTGTGCTAGACTCCTTTGTTCAGGTGGGGAAGAGTAAAAGCTCTACAATTTTAAAAGAAAAGAAAAGAAAATGCAAGTCTATGTGAACTTACGTGACTTTACACTGGAAAATAGATGCACAACCAGTAAAATCTGGGATACCACAGTGGAAGGGGTAAGTGCTAAGCCTGCTAGCCTGTTGGACAGCTAGCCAACAAGCTAGCTTTTTTTACAGACAACTCTTTTACTTTATTTAAGAAACTGGTTTTAAGTCCTTGTTTTCATGTCAGACTACTCTGGTAACCGGTGCCTCAGATCTATATAAATTTTTTATACACAGATTAATCATGATTATAACTTCTGCTACTTCAGAAGTGCCTGGACTCATCACAAGACGGAAAAACTTGTCTAAACTTTTAGACAGTAACAAATGAAACGTTTAGATTGTAAAACTTTTTAAAGATTGACTCTTTATTATTATTTTTTGGTTGTTCAAAAGGAACGTCTAGTTTTTGTTGGGTTGAAATGCGTAATGTATAACTGCTTTTAAATAATCTGAGAGAAATTGAGAGATAGCTGCTTTAATCAAAAGCCCACGAGTTCCAGACTCAACTAGCTCCATTCAGCTTTCAGAGAAACACTAGAAAAATATCAGCCACTGAACACCTGCAGCATTAATCTTTGTAAGACATTTTCATGAAGAGAGGTTTATGATGGCCGTAACAATGGAGGAAACAAAAGATAAATTAAATGCGCCATAGTTTACTGGTAAATGTTAAAATCCTAAATCTGGGCCTTTATCTTTCCACATGTAGGAGACGCATGTAGGACGTCAGCAGGGTGAGAACTTTCTCACTGTCAAAGAATACTGTATTTGTCTGAATAAAAGGCTGAAAATGTGTAATACAATCGAATCCACCAGCAGCTGTGTCAGGCAGCCAGAGCGTATGCTTCCCCTGGGAAGCAACAAGAGTCTTATTGTTACATTATAATGAGGTGTGCTGGGGCTCGCTGAGATGGTTGCAGTGCACACTGTTGGACTGAATGTGCACAGGGGATGCTTTGACAGTTTATTCAGCATCCTGTAATGATGATGAAAGCATTACGGCAACACTTTGGAAAGTTTGATGATCCAGATGTTTAGAATTGGAAGCGTGCTGTTAAAGTTTTGTTTTCTCCTTCTTTAGTAAGGAAGTCTTTGCTGAAATTATAGTTGCTCAGTTCTTCTTGCTCCTCTTTGCTTTTGTATAAGTTTTTGTCCACTTAGCAAAGCTTAACACTTGTTTTTGTTTTTCTACATTTAGATATTTAACTTTGTGTGTTTTGTTTTATTGGGCACTTCTCCTTTCATCATATAGTTCCAGGACAACAGGAAATATGTTCTGCAATTTACAGATTGCAGATTCTAGGAGAAAAGAAAAGTTTTAACCTGAATTTAAACATTTCTACATTTGGTGAAAATCCAGTTTATTGGCAGTTTATTTCACTTGTTTGCAGCATAACAGCTAAATGCTGCTTCTCCATGTTTAGTCTGGACTCTGGTCTGGACTAGTTGACCTGAGTTTTTGGATCTAAGAGCTCTGATTGGTTTATATTCTCTGAACATGTCACAGATGTATTCTGGTCCTAAACCGTTCTGGGATTTATAAACAATTGGCAGATTTTTTTAAATCTATCCTGTAACTGACTAGAAACCAGTGTAAAGATTTTAAAACTGATGTGTATGATGTGTTCAGATCTGTTAGTCCTAGTTAAAGCTCTAGTAGTAGCATCAGATGTTTTTTGTTCTTTTTGGGAAGTCCTGTTAAAAGACCATTACAGTAATCATAATGGATGCGTTTCTACTGGTCTTTTTGGGAGACTAAACCCTTAATTCTGTTGATGTTTCTGTGTTGCTAAAAAGCTTCTTTGTCACAGCTTTGATGTGGCTGCTGAAAGCCAGAACTGAGTCAAACAACACTCTAAGGTTACAGACTTGATTGGTAGTTTTAAGAGCCCGAGTCTCCAGGTGTTTACAGATGCTGACCCTCTTCTCTTTGTTACCAAACACCATAATCTAAATTTTTGTCATGTAATTGATTTTTTTCTTTCATCCAAGTGTTTATTTCCCCCCAAACAATGACAGGTCTATTTCACTGCAGTCTTCTGGCAACATAAACATATAAAGTTGTGTAATATTTGCCTTATCGTAATAACAATATCGTAATAAGTGTAATATTTGACCCAAAAAGCCTACCCCAGTTTTCCAGCCTTGATTCAGTGATATACAGTATCAGATGCAGTGCTGAGGTCCAGTGGAACAAGAACTGATCCTTGGTTTCTGTTTTTGTCCTTGAGTTACTTTCTTTTTCAGTCTGTATTTGTTCAGTCTTCTTTTCTTCCCACTCTGTTCTTCTGACCGTCTATGTCTCTCATTTAGAATACGCCAGCGCACCCAAAGGAGGTCTGGTTTGTCTTAGGCAGTCAATAAGCAGTTTGGGGCTTGGCTAGAGCTCAGGTTTCTAAAATGTGCATATCAGAGGTCTGTCTCTCCTTCAGAGTAAGAGTTAAACGTCTAAAAAAAAACATGTAAAATCATGTAAACGTTAATGAAAACACCTGAGGGCTATTCCATCAATGTAGCTAAAGAAAGCCAGGCTGTATCGAAAAAGCCTTGCTGGAACTAACATGATCTCTGCATTAAGTCTCAAGTCGTTCCACCAGCACATTTCAGCTGCATCAAAGCTGATTCAAGCCAGGCTTACATAGTCTGGCTATTTGTGAGTTCCTGAGGAACGAAGGAATCCCTGATGATTTGATGGCAGAAAAGAAGAGGTGGCAGAAATAGTGTGTGTGTGTGTGTGTGTGTGTGTGTGTGTGTGTGTGTGTGTGTGTGTGTGTGTGTGTGTGTGTAAGAGAGAGAGAGACATACATTAATTGTTCACTGTAACATAAATAGAAGCAATCTTAACAGTTAGTGTAGCTGGCAGCAGGTGAAAATAAAGTACAAAAACATATTACAGTGTGGAAGGTAGCTTTTAGAGAAGTGTGTTTGTGTGTGTTAAAAAAAAGTTAGCTGTAAATGCTTCACTGTAGCTGCCAACAAAAGATAGAGGCTACTTCTACGAGTGGTATTGGGGAACGTCCACTTGCTTTAATGAGTTTTCTCTTCACTAAATAAATGAGTGGTGGGAGAATCCTGCCCAGTGGAATTTTTAGGAGTCTGTTTCAGCACATCAGACCTTCTTTGACACACAGCTAAGCTAACCTGATTGTTAGCCTGCCCACAAGAAGGCTAGTTCTGATGTATAAGTTACCATGGTTACTTAGTGGGTGTTCAGATAAGCCACATTGATGAAACCAAATTCTCTTAAATGAGCCAGACTTATGAAGTTAAGCTAGGCTTTCCCTTAATCCAGCTTCATGGAATATCTCCCAGGTCGAAAAAGGATTCAAACAGAGGGATTTCTGCTGTATAACCATGTGATTTGAATAGAATTTAATCAAACATCTAGAAGTTGGTAAATCACTGTATGATTGTCTCCTCACTGTGCGGGTTTATGAGGGAGACCTGGAAGTAGATACATTTGTTTAGTTTAGAAGTTGGGAGGGATGGTTAATTCTCAGTCTCCATGTTCTTTGTTGGTTGCAATCATCTTAAAAATACATTTCTTCAAAGTTTACATAATTATGCCAAATAAAGATTTGTAGTAAGGAAGAAGGTTCTTTATGTACCACATGTCTCTAAAACCAAATCCACAGCTTAGATAATGTCGCAGTGGGTGCGGTTACACGATGGTATTTAATTCGGAATTGTAAATTAATAAATTATTCTTCTTAGATTTTACATGAAAATATTAATTCCAAATTAAGGTTACATGGAAACACATTTATCATCGCCTTCTTTTAATTCCGACATGAAAGTGAGTGTGACCCACTTGTGTATACCAGAAATACACAAAGCACTTCCTGTTTTCAGCCTTGTCTGTTATGTGGAAACAACCAAATAAAACATTCATGAAAAAGGTTTTTTTGGTTCCGTTTTGATTAAATTTTGAAGTAGAATACTAGAAGTCATATACAAGTAGACGACTTCATTTCTTTGAGCAGCCTAGGAGAAGAAATATAGACGGGACCAAAATACTGAACACGGGAGGCAAACTTTTTTCATTTTATAAAAAAAATTTATTGCACAGTTCTGCATTTACAAAACAGTAAGGTGAGAGGCAAAAGACTGTGCATGTGTGTTGTAGAAGCTGAAGGTGGGTTTAGATGTTTCTTCCCTAATTTTGTGAATGAAACATGCACTCACAAGCCCTAGCAACAAGCACGCACCGCGGTGTCTCAGGAAGCGGCATTATGGGTGTGGTGTGTAGATTATAAACAGCATTCACCTGTGAGGTGTGTAACAACATGGTGTAACGTGGGTGAGCAGCCATGCGGGGTGAGCTTGGGGAGAAACTTTCTGTTGACCGTCATCGTTTTCATCTTGTCTGTTCATCTTTCCATCTTCAGAAATATTTACACATGTGAGATAAATTGTAGCTAACATCTGCTAGGTAAGTATCGATCTTTACCAAAAGATGTCTGGGAAATAAATTAACCACATAAGTGAAATTGTTCTGTGTGATGTGTCTTCATGTTTTAAACCCCTCATCTTAGCGTGCAGCGGCTATTTTTATTAATTATTTGGATGTCTATGCTGCACACGGCAGTATGCTAATCTTAAGAGGGAGTGTCCCGCAGCCGGCCTCCCTCTCTGGGTCTATGAACTTTCTCCATAGTACTCACGCTTTGCCCTGGGGCAGCAATATCCTGCAGCCCAAGACTGAGTAACTGCGCCATGGATCCCAGAACGGCTGCTGCGTTTCAGGCTCCTATCCTCCCTTCTGCCATGCCAGGGATATGCACCATCCCAAGATGCCCCTTTGTCAACTGCTTCCTCTGTTGTCCTGTATTCTTCTCTTTCCTGGTACCCCTACAAGAGTACCAGGTTTTTATCAACAGGGTTTTTTGCAAATTTTCTATGATACAGTGATGCAAAAGGTCTCAGAAACTGCATATCAAATATGATACTTTTGGCTTTATAGCAGGGGTCTTCAGGTCCTTAAGGGCCGGTGTTCTGTAGGTTAGGAGTGTTCCAGCAGGGACACTTGGAAAACCTACAGGACACCGGCCCTCGAGAACCAGGATTGAGGCTCCAAGCTTTATAGGGTTAACACTCAGCACTGATGTCATCGACTTTAGAAAAGACCTCTGGATAATGTACAGGTACTGGACCAAACTGGCGTGGGGCAAACAGTCAATGTCCCACAAACACAAACTAAATGATTTCATTCCCAGTTACACTTTCGTTCTGGAACATCTGAAAACAGTTGAATGTTTGTTGTTTGTGCACGATAACTAATTAAAGAATTATCAAAATGGCTTTTGAAATATGTTTGATGACATTTTTATTCATATTGGGATTTTAAAGAAAGTCATTTACATGATTTCAAGCAGCTTTTAGTTCCTTTAATCTTTTCAACTTTAAAAAGCCTCCTTATGTACAACGTTTTTCAAAGGGGAAACATTTTTCTGCTCTTGCTTTTTAACATAAACGGAGGTTCATCTGCCTCAACAAACTGCTGGCAGCTTTGTATATGCTGTCAGAAAATTTATGGTGAAATACAAGCATGTAGGACTGCAACTGATCCTTTCATTCTGTGTAGTAAAACTAATTGGCAAAGTACTTTTTTCATCAGTATATTACTGTGACATCTTTGAATGTGTTTTTTGTTTATTTGACATAAACCAAAAACTTAAAAAGGAACTCATTGTTTTGATCTTATTTTATTCAGTGTGAAAAGATGCAGCAGATTCTTGTCATGTTAGATATTTTTAAAAGCAAATGTGAAACCATTTATTAAACTGACTGCTGTTTTATGTTTAGTCTAATGTCCCCTGAAAGTTCTTCAGAGGATAAAAGAAAGGGGGCAAAAGTACTTATGGATATAAAATGTACCCTGTGATGCACTGGTGCCTCTTTCCTTGTAGCAGCTGTGATGGATGGATGGATGGATGGATGGATGGATGGATGGATGGATGGATGGATGGATGGATGGATGGATGGATGGATG
>JBAMHX010000008.1:6000838-6010987 GCA_037177515.1 Pseudomugil tenellus | reverse complement strand
ATGGATGGATGGATGGATGGATGGATGGATGGATAGATGGATGGATGGATGGATGGATGGATGGATGGATGGATGGAACATGCTGATAATGATTTATAAATAATTACATGCAAACTTGTTATACTTACATTTTTTCTCTTTATCTGCAGGAAACGCCTTTGTGGTGAGTTTAGCATTTGCTGACTTGGTGGTCGCAATCTATCCGTACCCACTGGTCCTGACCGCCATCTTCAATGATGGTTGGATAGCAGGCTACATCCACTGCCAGATCAGTGGCTTCCTCATGGGCCTCAGTGTCATCGGCTCCATCTTTAACATCACCGGCATTGCCATTAACCGCTACTGTTACATCTGCCACAACCTCAAGTATGACAAGCTCTTCTCCAACAGTAACACCATGTGCTACGTAGTGCTCGTCTGGACGCTTACCATCCTTGCCATTGTGCCCAACTGGTTTGTGGAGTCGCTGCAGTACGACCCGCGAGTTTACTCCTGCACCTTTGCACAGTCGGTCAGCTCTCTGTACACCATCACAGTGGTGGTGGTGCACTTCATCCTGCCGATTGGCATCGTCACCTACTGTTATCTGCGCATCTGGATCCTGGTGATCCAGGTGAGGCGGAGGGTAAAGCCGGACTCGCGACCCAAAATCAAGCCACATGACCTCCGCAATTTCCTCACCATGTTTGTGGTGTTTGTGCTTTTTGCTGTTTGCTGGGCCCCACTAAATCTAATTGGTCTGGCAGTGGCGCTAGACTCCAGGCTGACCCGGGCCATACCCGAATGGTTGTTCACAGCCAGCTATTTCATGGCCTACTTCAACAGCTGCCTCAATGCTGTCATCTACGGTGTGCTGAACCACAACTTTAGGAAAGAGTACAAGAGGATTGTCCTGATTATCTTCAAGTTCCACTGCTGAGATGAAACACTGAGTGAAGACACAATGAATAAGGGTTATTTTTAACTTTAATGACAAGAAAAATACTATTAAAAAGCCATGAGCAAATGAAGAAACACTTGACAGAAAGAACAAGGCAGGACTAATGAATGGGGAAGGAAACAAATAAAGGTACTGTGGAACAAAGAAGCACAAACTCTTAAAATGAGAGAGAAAAATGGTAGAACTTTAATAGCTGGAGGAGGCGAGTAGGAGGGTTGAGATGAAGTAAAATAAATGATGCTACACAGAGTTATCATTGATGCCTTCAGGGAAACTGAGAGACTTTAAAAATGTAGAGAGCAAGGCAGAAATCACAATTTGGAAGTAGCTCTTGACTTAGTAATACATTTCTACATGACTATCTTTGGTAAGAGAGTCATGAAGAGTCACGGTCTCTTCTGTTTTTTTCCACTGCTTGATTTTTCATTTTGATGTTGATGCATGGACATGACGTGATCATGGTTTTTTTTTCCGATTCATTTTGATGCAGAACCCCTTACAGAACGTATCAAATAATGTGGTTTGCTTTCCTGAATGTTCACAGAGCACAAATGGAAAAGATGAGGAAAATAACAAAAAGATGCTTCTGGGAGGATTAAGGGTCCACAAGTGATTAAAGATGCTACATGCCCATTTCCAAATATCACGATCGAACTCTGACAGCCTCAAGCCAGGGGTCATGTTTATTTAAGATCCTTATCTGTTTTAAATATTCTTCCGAAATGAGATGTTGAAGCAAAGAGGGAGAAATAAATAGACAAATTTAAATAAAATTATTTAACATTCCCCCTGCTATAAACCTTGGAAATATAAGGAGTAATCAAAGATTAATTTAATATAGTTTTCATACATTGAGTGGAAGAAAACGTATTTTTCTTGAAAACAAAACAGCAGTTTAAAAAATGAATAGTACGACAAAGACGAAGGCTTTCTCAAAAAAAGTCTATTTTTGGTGGCTTGTGTTGTTTGCTTTTGAAATCTGCACATATCTTCACTATATTTCATCATTTTCTGTAACACTGGTGATTTTTTGGAAAATCAACTGTGCCACTGAGTGACTCACGCATGCATGGTGCCATACGCTATGTGGTAATCACAGTGCATTTGCAATCACAGCTTGATCTACTACTCAAGCTAATGCACAGGTGCTACAGTCGAAGGCCTCAAGAAACACCAAAACAGACGTTTGTAAAGCATCGACTCTTCCTTAAAATTATACAAGTAAATAACATATCAATGCTGTCTCTGGTGAATTATATGTGGGGTCTAAAGCATGTCGGCTAGTGGCAACCCTAGAAATATTGCTCACTTTTAGATATGAAAGAACGTATGTCACTCAAATAAATCCAAGTTCACACTTTCATTTTTTTTACAATTATTTTTTTTTTTTTTTTAGTGCAGTTATCAGAATTTCTAAAAAACATTGTTTTGCATGAGATAGACAGCATTCAGGTCACTCTCTGTGTGGATAATCAGGCTGAAATTCAGATTTTGCATTGAAGCAAATGTAAAGACTTTGTGCATCAGAAAACTTTTCTGCTTTTAACGTGTTTAAAAATAGTGACTACAAGTCTGAAAATCCTGAAAAAACCACATTTACCATCTTTTTAGTCTTTGCTAAAATAAGTCTTTAGCTGGTAACATATTTACTAAAGTAACCACTGTAAAATTCTGTGTAGGTAAAACCATGACCACTAATAATCTGAATAATCTGAGCATGGCACATAAGTAAAATTACCCAAATTTATTATTTCAAATAACACATTCGATATTTGTTGATTTAATTTAAATAAAATCAATAATTATCTTTGAACTGAATCCAAACGTGGTCATGTTTATGTCAGTCCATCGACTGCAAGGTGTAATAATAAGCAACGCTTGTATCAGAAATTACACAAACGTCACAGAAATCCTTCCTGCATCACTCAACACAACTCTTTACAGGAGTTTTTGGCTTTAATGCCCTGTATTTCAAAAGGAGCATAACAGACAAACAGGGTCAGAGAGCAGAAAATGTAAAGACTCCCAGACCAGGATTCAAACTGGGAACACTTTGGTCTCACACAGCTGCTCAACCAGTTGAGCTAAACATCACCTGTACTATATGCAACACATATTGAAGCCTCAAACCAGTAGATCTCATCACTACTCAAGCGTTACTGATTAAAGTTAAAGTAATTATGGACTGAAGAAGGCAAATGTAGATAAACATTTTATTGTTTTATATAAAACCAGCAAGAAATAATGATTTGCCAATATAAACAGTATATGTTCTTGCTGAATGATCATAACTTGGGCCAATCAAACAGGTGCCTTAGTTAACGTTTTAGATTGTATTTGTACTTTAAATGTACAAACTTTAGGAACAAATCTTGAAGCTGATATTTAATTTGTGTTTAATTTAATCTGTGTTCATCATCAGATGCCACCAGTAAAAGATTCACAACGTTGATAGCACAAGCTCGGATCAAAGTGCTTAGTGCTAAATATTTCAGCAAAGTTGACAAAGGGTGAGTTTTACAGACGTTACAGTAATAAGAAAGAAAAAACAGAGGTAAAACAAATGCCCTGACTCAGAAAAAACACAAGTAAACATAAAAATTTAGCACTCTTTCTGTTCATCGTTCATTGCAAAAACACTACACTGCATAATTTATTCAACTTCTTAGGTACGTTTGTATGAAAAGACAGTTAAAAAAGCATTCAAATGAGTCAGGGTTGAAGTTTTTTTTATATATATTTTATCATTATGATAAATATTGTGAATTATAAAACCATAACACTGAACATTCAGTCTGAACTTGACTTAAGGCATTTAATACCTTAATGTTAAGATGTTGTGTTTGCCTTATACTCCACCTCTGTGATTTTCTACATTGATGTGTAATTTAAAACAAAACCCCTGTAAACCAGACATGTTAGCGTCATCAGAGACATAAAGAGACGTCATCTCCCAATAACCATCCAGAACCCAACTGTTGTTCTGATAACATCATAAAACTTAATGCCAAGATTCCTGGAAACAAACATATTGACAATTTAATATGACAAGCATTAAAATCTAAACATCTAATTAAGATTCTCTCTGATTCTGTCGAGTATGGTGACAAAATACTGGTTTTACATTTTAGCCCTCTTGATGGTAGAAATGATCAGCTCATAATCATTCAGGTGAAATAGAAACTTTTTTCTTACCAAACTCTGCCAGCACGTCTTCAACTGTTGCTGCTTTTCGCCTCTGATCCATGGTTATTTAAAAGTTAGAGCACACACTGACATTAGTAAGCATCAATATAGGTATTTTTTTAAAGGAGGGGGGTATTTCAGTCCAAACACACAAACTATAGGAGTCAACCAGAAAGGTGTGTTAAAAAAACTATGGTGTCAGCATCCAGAACTATGTCTTTATGTGAATGATGGGTCCACTTCCACAGAATAAAACCCATATTTGTGTCTACCATAAAGTCCCAATTTGAAGCAATACTCTTGGAAGACCATTTAATTTCAGATGATCCTAAGACAATAAAAAAATGGACCATTTGTTTAAGAAAAAAAACGCAAAACTCACATCAGTGTTCCCCCACTGGTCTCCCAGCAGCACAAGCATCTCCTGTACATGTCGAATCTAAATATTAATTACAAAGAAAAAAAGCTGAAACATAGAAATAAATAATGAAACTACATTTGTTCTGTACAGTATTCTGACCACATCACTGTGTTTCACACTCCTGGAAAGCAGAAGATAAATGTTGCATATGTATGAATATGAGGAGTGTTGCTGCTGTGATAATCTGCCTGCTTCAGTCCCATTTTAATGAGCTCACTGTGCATGTGTGTGAGTGTGTGTGTGTGTGTGAGTGGATTTGTCTTCTTTGGGATTAGTTCTTTCTCAATTCAAAGGTCCTATAAGGACACTTAAATTGGCAAGAGGGGCTGCAGTTGGATGAAGAGTGTGTTTTATTTGTGCCAAAATGTTGCAGCCTCCAATCCCTGTCAAGTCTTCATGAATAATTTTACACCAAAGGCTCCAAGGCTGTAATTTACACTTTCAATTGCATCTTGACAAACAAACAGAATAAAAAAAAATACAAAGAATTTTGAATTCATCCATAGATGTGCTGATTGATGGAGTTTACTTTGTGTGTAGCTCATCAACCAACTGTTAGCTGTAAACAATGCAACAATCTTCTCATTTATCTTAGTAAAACAAACAAGTTGGCCTTTTGAGTGGAGATTGAAATTACACGAAGATTTAACTAAATCGGCAGGTTTGTCATTTGTTTTTCTCCTAGCATTAGTTTTACATGTTTGAAGGAGTTTTTTGCTTTTTTGATGGGACTTATATGGAGTAAAGCTGGAGGTGGAGGTGATTAGCTTTGATCAACAGGAAAAGGAAACCTCAAGCTTGGCTCTGTCAAAGGCTCACAAAGGAACATCCTGATATTACCAGATGTATTTTTTTATGGGAGAAACATTTTGAGCTACCAACCTGTTCCCGCAACACTTTAATCACCTGTTATTTTGTCTGGACTCCTTGACGTCTGTTTTCAGTTCCTTCGTGTAAAAGCAGCATTTTTTTTTTTAATTATTAACTCACCAAAAGTATTTTTTTCATGATATGTATTTTAAACCTGACCATTGCCCTTTGTTGAATGTAGCTAAGCATTGTTGCCTAGCAACATTCAACAAAGGCTGTTTTCTGCCTAAGCACTTCATGAAAAGATGGAAGTTCATAAAAGTTTAATAGATTTGAATATTTATGATATTTTTAGAGTTTGATTTACTTTCATGGAAGCTGCAGTGAATAAGTGGACCATTAATGGGGGCTGGTTGTAATAACCTGATAACAACATGAGCAAATATAAATGGTCCACTGAAGGTAAAGAAAACAAACAGAACCAGCCTTTTACCTGTTTGTTATGCAATTAAAAGTCAATTTTTTTCTGTTTTTTTAACGTAAAAAAACAATGCAAAGATTTACACTTGTTATTTGTGTGTTTAGAGAATATAAAGTAAGCAGAGACGAAGGCCCTTGCTTTGCTTCAGCCTATGCAGCGACTGCGGCCCCTGGCATCCTCCCTGCCATGGCACACTCACCCTCTCCTGCAGCCACACCTGTGGCTTTGCAGCATCACATTCTCATCACTTCTGTCGCTTTCCATGCTGCACGTCAGTTTGTGTGAAGGTCATTAAGCACCTCATGGAAAGCATGAGTGGCACTGTGGAGTCAATTTCCTCGCCAACACACCGCAAAATACGTCACTTTACACAAAGTTGGTCAGATCTGGGTGATGTTCAAGCGAAAATGCAATTAATTTGGCTTAAAGTCAGTCAGCTGCAGTGGAAGCTAACAGTATGCAGTATGAGAATGTAGCCATTTTCCTTTCATAAGCTGTTTTGCACATCGCCGTGGAGAATGTTTCCTCTGAATGTCTGTAATATGTGAAACAAAAGAAACCCACCAAGTCCCAAAAAACATGTCTTAATAAAGAACTTTCACTGTGAAATGCTTTCCTGCGTTGCTTTATTTCTAGCTAGTTTGAAGCTCGCCAGTACTGTATTCTTTCAGCATGCCATGCTTCACTTTCCCACTTATAGCAGACCTTCTGAAAGGACTGGCTGACCACAATTAAATTGTTTTATCAAAAGAAAGCTGCAGGGTACAAATAAAAAGTCAGTGAAAACCCCTGTAATTATGGAAATCATGGAAGATTTTTGACAGCTGTCTGGTTTTCTTCAGTGAAACACTCATACCTGCATAAGATACATCCCTGCACTGTCCTCTGTAGTCTGAAAGTGGTTGCCGTGGTGAGAGGAGGATCTGAGAAGGAAGCTGTCGCCGGGAGCAACACCGTTGGTCAGCCACACCGACTCCACCAGGAGGCGAATGGGAGGGGAAGAAATCGAAGGGAAGAGTGGAGAGGAAAGGGGAAAAGAAGGGGTGATATCACTGAGTGTCTTGTTCTTATTCTCAGATGTAAGTCGCTTTGGAGAAAATCGTCTGCTAAATGACTGTAATGTAATACTGAGAGGACAGACAGCAATTGGATAAGAAATCAGAGGATATGACAGGAGATAATAGTCTCATTATTAATGCATCTCTGGAAAAGAAGTGAAATAATCTGCTCTCAACACTTCCATGCAGCTGAAACAGTCATTAGAAATCATTAACTCGGACACTGACAGCTAAAGCTTAACTGACAAGCAGCATGTTGCATTTATCTTCCATGAGAGACAAACTGACAAAACAGCAAATTAACAGGGTATTAAATTCACCAAAACATTCATATCTTTACATAGTTAATACTGAAACTCTTGTTTTACTGGCTCCAAAGCCTGCTTTGTGAAATCATGTTGAATATGAGGGATTACACCAGGAGCGTCAGCCCTCCAGGGTGGTTGTTTTTAATGTGTCCCTGCCCTAACACACCACACTGAAATTAAATGGATCCAGCAGCCTGTAATGTTCTGAACAATGACTCATTCATTTGAGTCAGGTGTGTTGGAGCAGGGATTGAAAACCTGCAGGACGGGAGCTGGACACCCCTGGACTATACTTCTGTTTGCCACATTCTGGATTCAGATTTTTTCTCTAGGGACACCACAGAGCATTTAAGGCTGAAAAGACAATAAAACTCATTTAAATTATCCACAGATGACACAGTGAACGTGATGAAAGTGTGTTTGTCTCCAAACTGAGAATATTTACTGCGCTTTACACGCATGAATTTAACTGCTCAGGTGTTTTTGGTTTTTGTTTTTCATTTTTGCAGATTTTATCAAACTTAATATTTGCTTCGTATAGTATCATGTACCTCAGTCATGATTATTTATTCTATCACAAATCAGGGACCAGTCACATCATGTAGTTTTAAATATGATAAAATAAAACTCAAAACTTTAAATATGTGGTTGATTAAACAGCATCAAGCCTTTTTAAAAGTCTCATGTTTTCAGTGTGGCAAACGGACACCAGTCAGGCGGTGGATAGTTTAGTCAGGTTCATCATTTCCCACTCGTTACACACAAGCTAATGAAGTAAAGGTGTTAGCTGCGGTTCTGGAGCAGCGCCACACCTTAACCACACCTGGGGTTTTCTAAAAAGGCTTCTTAGACTTCCTTAACTTCATCAAATCTGTTTATCTCATTCTCCTGACCCCACATTTCCTGTACTCATTCTCATCTCTTCCATTTTATCCTTCCTACCACCATATGCTGTCTTTTCATCGAGTCATTCATTTTCCTGCCAGCTTATAGCTCTTCCCTCATTTCATCTTCCCTTTTCTCTTCTTCCTTGCATTTATATTTGTCATTTTTCTTCCCTTCCTCTAACAGCCTCTGTACTTCTCCTGTTCCTCATGCATTCCTTTCCTACCATTTATTTGTGTGTGTGTGTGTGTGTTTTTTTTTTACTTTTCTGGGGGTTCCACTACGGAGCTAGATTTGTCTTTTTATTTTATGCAAGAAAACATAAATTCTGAGAGGGAAAAAAAAGTTTTCTAAGGAAAAATATATATTTGATCATTTTTTTCACATTGATAACAAAAAATAATATTAATGAGTAAAAAATAAGTTTTGAGATAAAATATTCTGTCACAGATTATTATTTTCTTTCAAATATATATTTCTTTAAAAAATCTAAAAAAAAACATTGTTGTTTTTTTTTTTACTGTTTTACTTTTTTTATTTTCTTTGCTGTCAAAGTGAAAATTATACTTTAAATAGAATTTCTTCTCTCAAAACTTTTTGCTCTTGCTCTCATATCCTAAGTTTTTGCTATCGTTTCAAGTTTTTTTGCTATCGAAATGAAAACTGCAGGGGCGGTAGTTGTGTTCACGTGGCATCTGTGTGAGGTTGGTCACTGCCATTTGCTTTACATAGGTCAGTGACAGCTTAACACACACATCTTCCAGTCCCAATGTGTACCCAAGCTTGCAGTGCGATTACACAAAAGTACTCCCTTGTGATTGGTCAGCTTGTAAGTGTTTACGTCCGTATACTTGGAGCTTCCTACTGAATGTGTAACTATACACTCACATTACCGTACGCAGACACTGTGTGAGAATTAATCCACCTACAGACTGTGGGGTCACACTAAGGGATGGCTGTAATATTTATCAAAAAGGTAGGTTGTAAGCAATAATCTTAAAAGGTAGAAAGGGTGGCCGTCAGACAACGGGACTCGAGTCTGAGACTTGGACCTACAGACTGTGGGGTCACACTAAGGGATGGCTGTAATATTTATCAAAAAGGTAGGTTGTAAGCAATAATCTTAAATCTGTCAGACAACGGGACTCGAGTCTGAGACTTGGACTTGGTTTTAATGACGCAGGTGTTAGCATTGTTGTCTCACAGAAAGAGTCACTGGAGCCTCAGTTTATGTAAATGTGTGGCCACATGTCCTTAAAATCTGTAGGCTCCCTTTTGAAATTCCTGTGTCTCTATGATGGGAACAGAGACAAGGGAACTTTATTATCTCTGCTGCCCTGCGTCGGAATATCTGAGTGCTTGATAATATTATATGCTGATTTTTTTTATATTTATTTTACATATAAATGTCTTTTTTTACATTAGGAAAACTATGAACGGGCTAATGTGTGCAAAAATGTGTGAAAAGTCATTGGACACCCAAAAAAATGTACAAACTAATCCAAACAGAGAACTGAGGTTTCCACCTTTCAAAAGGTGCAAAATAGCAAGTTTACATTTAGTAAGTGCACCTGTCCAAATGAATATTCCATACAGGGCATTCACATGTCATTTTGTGTTTGTTGGAAGAGGAACATGTAAATATATTAATTTAGCACCTTAAAAGTGATCTATCGAATCTGAAAGCCACTTTGCTCATAGAAATGGCAAATTTAACACTATCCAAAAGAAAATGCAAACGGTCTGTGTGTGTGTAATTGCACACACGGCTAGCTATCGTCCCAAGAAGGATACATTGAAACAAAAAAAGATATGCATCAATTAATAGTTGATCTTAAAAGGTTACTATCATAATGAAAATTTAAATTTTTAATTTTTTTTGTGATGAAAATTGTATATCATCACAGTAAAAGGGCTGGTTGGTGGCTGGTCTCTTTTTACTTTTAAAAAAATGCAGAAACCTTGAAGTGTTCAAGTTCAATTGTGTATGATTTTGATCTGCTAAGTAAAATTTAATAAAGAAAAAAAAGAGAGATGCAGAAACAAATGTTTCATCCATA
>JBAMHX010000008.1:5969911-5983258 GCA_037177515.1 Pseudomugil tenellus | reverse complement strand
ACAAGGACCCCAGCCACCCCACCCCAGAACCAGCCCACCGTCCACCCAGGAGGCGGGACAGGGTGGTCCCGGGCAGAGCCCCCGTAGCCCCGGGGAATGAACCACGGCGGGCCCAGGCCGGTAATCGAGGACCCCGTCAGGCACCCAAAATGACCCTGTCACTCCCCACTCCCCCCACCCATTGATGATTATGAGATGTTTGCTGTCTGTAGCTAAAATTGAGGGTTTATTGCGATTAAAACTGAGAAGCGATCAGATACCGAGTGCAGCAACAATGGCCACCTTAATGGTCCCCATTACCACACCCAGCAAACGGGGAGCATGCTCTCCTCTGGAATGAGAGCTGCAATCGGCACCTCGACAAACTGTACGTTTAAGCTGTGAACAGTATCGAGCTGTTGCTGCACGATGCCCGTGCATCCGTCCATCTGGCTTTACAGGGTTAATACAAGGGAACAACCAACGACTTGTTGCTGCTGCATTGTAAAAGGAGCTTTGTACAAGTAGAAAACAGAAAAGCCCCAAAAGTCAATAAACAAGAAGTTACCAAAAAGAAAACAAACTAGTAGAATTGTAGTTTCAGTAGTATTTATTCTGAGAAAAGGAATGAAGAAACAACAGATACAAAGTCTTGATCTATTTTAGGTTCTTCAGAAGCCAAAAGAACATTTTATTTTGCAGTTTTTCCTCTGTGATACATCTGTTTAGGATTTATACTGTACAACTGTTTTCATAACAATCTTATTTTCTGATGGATTTAATCACAGATTAATAATAAAAAAGAATTAATCGCTATGTGTAAGCAAAACAAACCCCCTTGTCAGCATTCATCCTATCGTAGCACAAAACTGTTCATGTAGAAGAATAATGGGTATTTCTATTCCAAAAGACTTTCATAATAGATGTGCAAACATTCACACGTGCAACAGATTGCACACACACACACACACACACACACACACACACACACACACACACACACACACACACACACGCAAACACACAAAATGTTGCTTTACAGATAAGCCCCATGATTGTTTTATTCCATTTTTAAGCTAAATTTTTTATTTCCTCGAAAAGGTAAAAATGGTTCTGTTGGAATTTGCCACATAAACACTGAAGACACACAACAGCGCAGAAGCGTTATTCAGGTCCTGACAGTGAAGACAGATTTTTTTCTGAAACATTTTACAGCGGGTGAGTGTTTTATAATACACATAAATGACATTATTTTACATGCAGAGCCTCTCTAGAGTTAAAACACAAGACCTGATGTTAGTTGCAGGTTTTTAAAATCCATGCTGTTTGAATAAAAAAGAAATATTAAAAAAGTACCCATGTTTTAATTTAGCAAATATCTTAAAACATAAAAACACATTAACATCCAAAAGAAATGAAAACTTTTAAAGACAAGTGTTACAGAAAGGAGCGCCGAGATGAACACGTTTCGAAAGTTTGATGCACTTTTGTCATTATTCTTCTAGTTGGGCATCTGATCCAGTTGTTTTGTGCTTTTCACTCTGGCTTCTTGTAGTTTTGCATAAAAGCTATAAAAACTGAAATTTTACTCTAACTGGCCATTTTTCTAACATTAAATCCATATTTCTGTCACTTGATCCTCACTGTGAAATTGTTTTCTTAAGCTAGTTTATGTTATCCCCGTCAATACATTATAAATAAAAGGCTCATTTTGACAATATAGGTACAGCAGCTGGATGGAGGTAGCTTGCAATGTGAGGAATGTCAGAAGCAGATGAAGCTGTTGTGGGATCACACTTAAAAAGAACAAAAAACTTCATATCAGAGCATTCGATGCAAATAAAAGAAAAAATGTGGAACTACGATGGCAGAAACGCTTCATACAAGGTGCAGCAATGAGAGCTGGATGCTGCTCATTAACACAGATTTTAAAACAGCACTCAAGTTTCTGACTTTAAACATCTGCTTCTGACTTGCTTGGATGACACACTGACATTCATTATGCACATTCCTGGATCCCTTGTTGTCCTGCAGCAGCCTGCAAAATATTTTACTTTCCAACTTTTTTCCAACCTGTAGCATCTTATTACAGCAGAATTTGTACTGTTTCAAGCACAGAACATGCCAGCAAGTGCATACCAGCTGTGCAACATGGCTTTTCTGCAAAGAAACCCAAAAAGACACGATCAGAGAAAGATAGCAAGACATAAAACTCAACATCAGACTGACTTTTACTGGCTGGAGAGAGCTCTGAGAAGAGACAGGATGCAAACCAATGCCAAAGTGCCTTTAAACACAGTTTGTGTAAAAGATAAACCCTATTGACTGCCACATTCTGGTGTTGTTGCACTCTGGACTGAAACTTGATATATTTATGAGAAATATCAATCACATAGATCAGTGGTTCTCAAACTGAGGGTTGGGACCCTCAAGAGGGTCGCAAGATAATTTTGCGGGGTTGCAAATAGACTACATTTAACAAATACATGTATTTGTCAATACTGTCATAATTAAACCTTTGATGCAAATGTTTATATGCGAAGTTAGCGTCTTAATATTTTAAGATGTTAACATACAAACAACAAAGTTAATACATATGCCAGATTAAAAGATACATTTGTCATAATCTCTGTGTAGTAGTAAACAGCAGTAAACCAAATCTACTAAAACCACTTTATCCGCCGTAGTCCTGAATATTCTCACATTTTTTCAGTCTTCCATTTAGAAGTTCTGATCTTTCATAATCCATATGGTCGCAAACACCAAAGTATGTCATCTAGGTCAAAAAGTTTGGGAACCACTGTCATAGATGATTTGTTTCAGCATCTAATAATAAAGTGCAAATTAAGTGTCAGGCTAAACAAGCACCTCAAACCATCAAGAACATTTGGTCACAAAAACCTACTAAATTAGGTCTGATTGACTTGGTAGTTTGTGTCTGTTGTCAGGAAATACACCCAGTATGCTATGAGAGCTGAAGGGAATAACAAATAATCTTATAGCTCTTATAAATATAACCAGAGACAGATCAGATTTTATCAGCAAAACTAAAAAGCACAATTTTCACCCAACTTAAGTCTTTATCAGGGAATACATTTCTTTCTTTTTCCACCACAGCGATTATTAAACGAGTTTAAAGTTTGTGAAATGGATTACCGTTTCACTATAAGGCATAAATCAAAGTGCAATACTTTTGTCTTATTCTAAAGAAGAGAGTACGCGGCAAAACTACTGTACTTTCAAGAACATAAGGTGCAATTAATAAAAGTCTTTCTCCAAAATGTACGGAGCACCCTTATGGCGCGGTGCACTTCATGTATTGTTGTGTGACTCTGGGAAAGCAGACGTTGGCGAGGACAGCATCAGAACGGTAAAGGTGGAAGTGTGGTGGTTGTGAAAACCAGTAAAGTAAATAAACACCGACCAACTGGTTAATAAAAGTAAGAAATTGACTATAAAACCATATTAAAAATTAGTCTGAGCAGCAAACAGAAGGGGGGCTGTGACATTAGATATTATGCAGGTTTTATTGGTATGTTTTAACGTGCCCGCACCCTAAAACCTGGTGCGCCTTTTGTGTATGTTGAATACAGAAAAAGCACCCGTAACTGAAACTGCGCTCTGTAATCAACTGCACCCTATGGCCGTGAAAATACGGTGCTAGAAGCTGTAAATGGGAAGCTGTCTGGGATCCGCATGTCAGCAACAGCGCCGAATCTGGATGTTAAAACTTAGAGCGGTTATTGAGGTAGGATGATTTTCTGACTGAAACATTCAATACATGAAAATATTCAGTCTGTAAATATGAGAAATTACCTCTAAATTATAATTGCCTCTTTTTCTAATCCCTTAAAATCTGTCTCCTACATAAAGGAAGAATTGAGGCGGAAATATCGATTTAACTATTGGATTGCGCTAAATAAAAGGGACTGCATTAAAGGTGACGCAATTAAATTAACATCCACGTCCAATGGCAGCAAATTTGAATAAAGATAAAAAATGTGCCCTAAAATGGTTTAAAAAAGCCAGAAGTCACTTTGTCACTGCACCATGTAGGTGGAAAGCGTCTCTTCGCGTTTGAGTCCGTTACGCGCGATGATTTGCTCGATGGCGATGTAGGTTCCTGCGAGGAAGCCGATCAGCCCCACCAAACTGATGATCACGTTCTTGACGGTCACCACTGGTGACAAGCCTTCCGTGTGGAAAGCAAAGAGCTGCAGGATGGGCGGAAATATGAGCGCCAGGAAACTGCTGCTGACTGAGCCAACCAAGGAGATGACGAGGTCCAGCTCTGGTATCAGGATGGCGAGGATGCCTGGATAAAGAAAGGGACAGAAAAAGCAGTCGTTCATGACAAAATAATCAGACTCATTATCATTATCATATCATATTATATATATATATATATATATATATATATATATATGCAGAATTAGTTAAACACAGGCACATTTATCTACATTTATCCTGGTTTTTACAGAGTTCAAACCTGCAGTTCCAGCCTGTTTGCTACATTATGAGCAGTCTGCACGCTCAGCATGCCCTTCATTTGGAGATATTTCAGTAATAATACATAGAAAAGCAGGCAGCGACTTGCCATGTGTGAAAAGCAAACATTCACAGGCATTAGTTTTGGACTGGAGAGGAAAGTCATTGTTTTCCAGAGGACTCAGGAACACCAAGGCTAAAAGCGATTCCATCGGTCTGAGCCGTCGACCCCTTTCTTGGAAATGTCGAGAAACTTTAAACTAAAAAAAGGCTTTATTTACCTTTTAAGAAATACATTTTGTTGCACCACAATAATCATGTATGAGCCAAGGTTTTATCTTGGAAAGTGAGGCTGGCTACATGTCAACAATACCACTAGTGCCCTTAAACCAGGCAAGTTAAAATGATTTTCTGTATTTTGGTTATTCCTACAAGCTTGTCCAAACATTTCCAAAAGCTTGAAATCGGAATTGTATTCAGTTTAATACGAGTTTTGCAGATAAAAAGATTATTTTGTAGTAAGAGGATGTTGCGTCTGTTGACAGCAACAAGTGGAGTCTATTAATCACCTGCTGCTGATTATCAACAGGTCCGCTTGTTTTGGGACTTCACACTAATTTGGGTTGCTCTTCCTAAATTGCTGTGGTCTTTATTTCAATGAGCCAGGCTGCATCTGTGCTCAGAAATGAGTGTGAGGTTCAGCAGATCTCCCACGGATCCACTCATGTTGGATTGCCTGGCTTTGAAAATGGGTCTCACTTATATTTTTATATGGAAAAAAATGCTGAAAAATACAAAAGCCTCACCGACAAGAAGCAAGCTGTGTTCAAATGTCAACACTGTGCTGTGATTTTGAAGTGAACTTGTCACAGCTGTCCACATTAAAAATCACCTTTTGCTTTGTTTATCAGATATGATTTCGGAGCCGTTTCAAATTTCCTCTCACGCTGATGCTGCCTCTCAAGATAAAAAGCTTCATAATTGGTGGAGGCATTGCTGTAGCGAGCTTAAAGCCATTTCACTCGGGCATAAATATGCACTCCGGCATCTCAACATGGCTCTCGCAATCATTCTGAAGCTCCCAATATCAGTGAATAAAAAAGCAGCAAAAAATGATTGCCTTTTAAATTTGATGATCACAGAATACTGTCATACAGTCTCTCGGGGACAGATAGTGTTTTTTCACATAAACAATGCTGCGTAGAAGAGAGTCTAAACATTTTAGATTTCATTTAAAGGTGACACAAGAAGCAGGAAAGTCAAAACTAGAGACAAGGAAAGGTTTAAGGAACAGAAGGGATGGATAATGAGATGGAGCATATTCTGGGGAGAAAAAACGTAAAGGGAAAAGAACAAAAAAAAACAAAAAAAAAAAAAAAAACAAATGGGGTCAAAATGATGACGGTGCATTGAAAAGAAAGGAATTAAGAAGTACTAAATAAACTCCCACTGGTTTGACACAAAACTGAGACAAGATTGTTTTTCATGTGGCAATTTGAGGGAGATCATGCTGCTTAAATCATAGGGGACCGGTGCAGAGTCACCTTGACTGGTTGCTATGGAGACGAGCATAAACAGCAACAACCCGCCGCGCAAAAACAAGCATCTGCTTTGACGTACAGCTTCTTTTTGCTCAAACTGAAGGGTACGTGTCCATCCCTGCTTAACGGCGTGAAATGTCTGCACATGGATACACCTGAGACAAACACACACACACACACACACACACACACACACACACACACACACACACACACACACACACACACTTCATCCTAGACTGTGTCCATTGCCATCTTCTCTGTTGTGAGCTGAGAGGACAAGTCAGGTGTTCTTGTTCTCTCTGTGCGTCGGTCACACATTACCATCAGCTGATAAAAGACTCTTTGAACCATAATCAATCGCTTGCCAGTGCATGTTCAAGTGTGTCAAATTAACCTACGGGACAACAGCAAGGTCGAGCTTTCATGTGACGAGTAGGCCGAAAGCACCCTGCTGCCACGTGCTCCCGGAGAGTAAACCCGCCACTTCTGGGGATGGGCTGTTGAAGGGTACTCTTCAAACTGCATTTGAAGCTTTCCAAACCATCAAACAATGCATGCTGGGATGCGAGGGAGGAGGGGGTTGATGGGAGAGAAGAAGCAATGCCAGCTTTAAGAATATGCTGAGACTTCATAGCAAATAAAGCAAAAGGCTGTAGCTAAAAGGCTTGCTGCTGTCCCCTGAGAGAAAGGCAGAAACGGGATCATCAGGCAGCTTCAAAGGACTGGGAGTGGTACGCTCCCAGCACGCTAATTTGGCCGCGCAACCTCCGATCTTACAGAAACAAAGTGAAAACACTCAATTTTCTTTCCACTTACTGGAGCTTTGGTATGCCAGAGAGCATTTTGCTTACTGTGAACGACAACGATGACCACAGTGGGAGGGAGAAGATGAGGGTTTTAGGATGAGTCCAGAGTGAGGACAGTAAACTAATACAGTCAGCTTTAGATGGAGAGTTAAATGAAAAAGGTGCAAGGATTTTTACATTTAGACAGAAAAAACCAGGAAAACCATTAAAACCATAAATTTCAAATTCAAAACTTCCCGCAAATATCAGGTATCTGATTTATTAAACCATATCTAAGCACAGGGTATCTTAATGTGATCTAAGGGTGAAGCCCTCATGAGTGCACAAACTCTCTTAAGTATCACAGTTTGAATATCGTTGAGCCTTTTGGAGCTCCTCGCTCTATTTCTAATACGTAACTCATAGGTTTTGGTTTTATTTTTTTAAATGACCTTTCTGTGTTTATTCCTTCAGGTTAGTTTTCTAGTTAACAGCCAAAACTCCCCTATTTTAAGTGTTTAAGCAAAACTCTTCATAAAACAACAAAAGCAAGGTTATTTCTTCCAGAGCAAGTAATGAAAAAATGCCAACTTCATGTTTTTTCAAATAAAAAACTTCTTTAGATTGCCCCTCCTAGCAATGAGACTTTGTCATGATTGATTTCTTTTTGTTGGACATTAAAAACTGTACCGTCTAACTGTGAGACCTTTCCACCAGCTGCTGTTGAATACATACATACGTTTTGTTGTGTTTACCCATAATGCTCTGTGTTAAGCCCACAGTCCCCTTTGTCTGCTTCCAGCACACTCCACTGGAAACAGACCGAGACCCGCATTTGATGCATTTGACCACAACCACAATTCCCCAGAAGAAGCAGGCTTTGGGCTGGGATTAGAATCAAAGGGCCTGTTGTGAGTGCATCTAAAAACACATCATTTGTTCCCATGGCAACACAGGTCGACAAACAGGGAACTGTACTTTTTGCAGCAAGATTCCCAAAGAGCTATTCTCTCAAAAATATGGAGGAAACTAGACATGTGGAAGACAAAAGAAGAAGCGTCAGATGTAGAAAACAAACTAAAAGAATCCAGTCTTCAACGAAAAATGTGCGATGAGCTTTACAGAAAACGGATCAAAAAACAGCCATTAAATCCAGTGAATCACTGATGTGAACTCTGAGGAAATGACTAAAATACATGTCTAAAATACTGAAGAACAAACTGTTAACATCTGTACTTGCTTTACATACTAAATTCGATTCATTTTTAGTTGTTTCAAGAAACGTTTGCAATTATTTCATTGGTTATTTCTAAAAATATATATATGAAACATTATGTAAATTAATAAGAACTGATTTATGAAAATGTAAAAACTTGGTTAAAATAACTTGACTCATTAAAAAAAAAAAAAACAAAAAACAACCAGCAACATATCTAGCAACTTTTCCTGATGTTTTTGGAGATTGTGTACGCTACTGAGTGAGCAGCTGCTTCGAACCCCTCCCCCACCTAAAAGCTTTCACCAGAGGCCTGGTCTTCAGGCAGCACCAGTCCCAGCTTCCAGTTGCTGTTGGAGGAGGAAAGGTTCACCTCTGATCTATTACCAGAGCAAAAAGCCATCCTGGCTTAGAATCAGATTTTAATGTAGACATAAGTCAAAACAATTTAGATGGTTCATATTTTTGGTGTAATCAGAGCGGAGAAACCATGAAAAACTTTGCACCAAGAAAGCAGGTGACTATTCTGAATGTTTTTAACAATCCCATTTAGGATTTTATTCAGTTAGAAAGACTGACATTCTTTTTTTTCTACACCCATAAGCATCAACAGAGATTTGAAGAAGTTAAGAAAAAGACCGCCAGAAGAAGGAAATAAAGGATGCACGCAGAGAGCTAAGGAGAGAAGTGGGGAGCTGGCAGCTTTTAACTGTCAGCAGCAGACAGTTTTGTAACCAAGCCCACAGCTTTTTAAATCTGCTGAGAGAGACAGCTCTTTATCCAGACAAAGTCAATTTTCTCCAGAGCTACAAAGCCATGGCCAGTTGGTTGGGATGCTCTGAGGCTGAATTAAGGATGGATTGGGAGGCCCTGAGCGTTCCTCTCTCCCTAGTAAACCATGAAATATCTAACTATCTTCTTTCTTCACCTTCCCACCAGCTAAACACCACCCAGGAAGGAGCTGGAGGACCTGCTTGCCTCCAGCTCAGTACGGCCTTAGACTTTTATCAGGTCCTTCTACAGTAAGATGATCTCCTGCTCGGTGGACTTTAGCTCATTAAAGAAGTAGTTGGGCTCAGTGTACCCAGCAGGCTTACAGGTTGTTTTTTTCTAAGCTTTTGGGATCTACATAAGCTAATATTAATTAAAGCAAGCGGGGGCTACTCAGTAGCAGCATACCTAAACTCCACAGATTGGATCACATTTAGCAAAAGGTAAGAACAACAGTGACTTATGAAAGAAAAAGCTAAAATAGTATTCAACCAAAGACTAGATTACTTTGTCTTGGTTGTTTCAGCTGCACCAAAGCTTTCCTTGAACAAGGCCTATTGTGTCTGAAGCAACGGCTAGGGGTAGATCCCCGAACGCCCCAATCCTCCTATTCCACAACCCTCAAATAGACACAATACAATAATATAAAGCTGCACGTGTTCAGTCACAGGGATCCACCTGGTGCTGAATGACGACAGGACAGGATTCTTCCTGAGTTTTTGATATCTTGTGGTGGTTGGAGTGAAACCATAATATTCCAGACATTCCACGTTTAGGGACATAATTAAGCTTCAAGATTTGCAAATCTTATAGAAATCCATACATTTCTACCTGCGTATGGCTTATAACATCAAAGTTGTCAAAGAAGACAGGAGCTACCCTGATGTAGCAGAAGTGAGTTATTTGTTGGGAAGCTGTGGCTCAGAAGGTAAGGCTGAGGAGGTCATCAGTTTGATCTTAAGCTTCAACGGTCTACACGATAAAGTAAGTAGGATACTGGAAACCACACTGCTGGTGTGCTCTGATTTATGAATGGCCAACAAGCCAGAAATATGCTTTATGAATATAGTCTAGTAAGCATAACATGTGTAAAGGGACATTGTATTACATTCTGTCCTTTTGGGTTTCCAACAGAAGCTGATGTGACTGTGGAAGAGTTTCTACTATGGTCTGTGTTTCTTTTTGTTTGTGCTTTGTGTATATTCTTTTGGTTTCTTGTATTTGAATCCCCCCACCTATTCAGTTTTGGTTACATTTATTGACTTTGCCTAATTCTTGGCTATCTTGGTTGCTATTTGCCTAATTCAACATCAGCTGTTTGGACATTCTTGAAAGGATCTATTTCAGCTACTTATCCCAAGATAAAGGTTCATTTTATGGGTAAAATACACATGCATGCGGACAAAGGCCTCTGTTCAACTTCTGTGTCTTGAACTTGCATATCTTATCCTATTTTCACAGTTTGTGGATGTCAGACATATCCAACAAGGCAGTACCACCTGACGACAAATGAACAGGGTTGCAAATAATAGCTCACTAGCAAAAGCTATAATGTATATAAAGGTTGCATAGACCAAAACTAGCTACTGTGCTGTCATTGTCAAAGCTTCTCTTTGCAAGTGTGCATTGTTATATCTTCCGTCGCCGCCACGGTTGCCATTGTCTGAAACTGACATTGGAAATGGGGGGTGATGCATTGCCTCACAATCAGGCCAATGAAAAGGATGAATAGGAGTATGTGGGCAGTGGTGTTTCACATGTAGGTCAGAGGCATTTGTCTGAATGTTGAATTATCTATTATAGAATCTAAAAACAGCACGCTGACGTTCATGCTAGTCTGTTAGCATCTTGTTAATAACTTCCCTGCACTTCAACAAAGAAATTCCTTTGTTTGATCAGGACTGCTCAGAGTTTTTAGATTTCCTTGCTTCTGCAACATCTATGGTTTTGCTTAAAGTCTTTCCACTGATTTTCCTTTAAAAGGGCTGTAACATGTCATGGAGTCTTAATTAGAGATAACTGGCTGAATCTTTTAGTTCAGTACTGGCCAGAAAAAGTTTCTATTTCTTTTTCTTCCATTTTAAACAGGAATTCAATAAATTGCCTTTTTCCAGACATTTTGCCAGTATTAATGTTAATGTAATGTTTATTACTTGATTAACTTATCTACTAAAATTGATTTCAATTAAATTTTGCTTTTTGGATAAACTATAGTTATACCGTTAAGATGCACACACATACTGATCGACAGTGACAACTCTAGGAACCATGATGCTAGCCCATTAGTCAGTATATAATATACTAACTATAAAGAAGCATAAAGAAGTCACACAAACAACTTTTAAATATGTTGATAATCATTTCTCTTGAATCACAGCATCTGTAGAGTACATCTAAACAGTGTGATCTCTTATGATCAATAACTTGGCATAAAATGTCCCTCCTCTGCTGCCTCATTTAAATACCTTCCCTCTTCTCACACCCCCATTTTGTCCCAGATTTCTGTACAAACATAACCTCTGGCTCACCTCCCTTTTCTCTTGAACACTTCATCATTGCGTTGAACCTGATAAGGGGCCAAAACCAGCAAAAAAATTGTCTCGAAGATCACACTGGATAAATATTTTAGTAATGTTGCTTTATGGAGCATCTTTGCAGTTGCACTGACTCTTTTGGCAATGATGGGATGAGTGTCACCACATCTATATCCTGCCAAAAAAGAGAAACTGTAGCTGGTGCTAGAAAATTACAATCCTGGTACCCTCGAGGGCCTTAGTCTTTCCTCGGCCCTGACTCAATAGTCAAGTTCTACACATGAGCTGGCAATTTGAGTAGGGATGCACGATATATATTGGATCGATAAAATATCTGCCGATTTGGGTTATTTTCAACTGTTCAAAAAGTACATTCCCCCCAATAAAACAATTTTTGGTTATTTTATTCAGGCAATGCAGTGCTAAAGCAGGCCAAGTTAGCAGATTATGCGTGCCTTACTAGCAGGACCGAGGCCTGTCCCTGTCACTGCCTGACTAATAATTAGCAGTACATTGTTATTTTAGCAGTAGATGAAACCGCATTGCTGGGAAGTCCGAGTAGGGAAGAATATTTCAAGTTTTAAAATAATGAATATAATCGCTCACCTAAAAAAATCATAATTAAAGAAGTATAGAAAAAACACAACGTTGCTACCACAGCGAAGAAGTATTGAAAATATACCAAGATGCTGCGGTAGCAGCTAGCGGTGCTAAAGCTAAAACAATAGAGGAAAGAGTCGATTACTAGCCGGAACGAGGCTTGGCCCTGTGCCTGCTCTTGTAGAATTGAACACGTAAAATTGACAAGAATGTCGTTGTAGGTTAGCTGCTTATTTAAAGATAATAGGGAAACATTCGGATGGTTTGTGTCAGTTTGGGCCCATAGAAACAACTAAGAATTCTGTTGTTGTGTCCAAAATACATCAAGGAATGGCAGATACTGTTTGGTGAGCTGTCTTGTCTTGGCCTTGTAATTTTCTAAGTGAAAACAATATTTTTTTGGGTCATAATTTACGTGATACTGATAGAGCTGTTTCTTCTCTCCACCGATCTCTACCGGAAAATATAAATTAATGTGTCTGTAAGTGTGGGGGGCAGCATTACGCAAATCCACCATACAGTCTGCCAGCAAGAAGTAGAAGAAGATCCCTGGCTGACTAATAATAAGCAGTACGGTGTTATTTTAGCAGTAGATGAAACAGCATTGCTGGGAAGTCTGAGAGTAGGGAAGAAGATTTCAAGTTTTGAAACAACAAATCTAAAAATTCATAATCAAAGAAGTATGGAAAAAATACAACGCCGCTACCACTAGCTGTTCATATTTAAACACAGATATATTTAGTGATAAGCCATACATCTGTTACTGAATTTTTAAAGGATGGACTTTGTTATTTGAATGACCACATTTTTTGTTGTATGACATGAAAAAAATAAACAATTTAAGATCCAAAACTGTTTGGGGTTACAGATATCCCAGTGCTACTTAAATATAATTTTCAATCACTGCATCCAGGACAAACTGAAGAATATAGTAAACATAAAAATATCGGTCACTGGTCGTGACAAGTACAAAAAATATCAGTAATCTGTATTGGTTGAAATTTTTCATATCAAGCATCACTAAATTTAAGTCATGTGTATTGGGGCAGGGGAACATCTAAAACCTGCAAGACAGTCACCCTAGAGGAGCAGAGTATGACATCCATGCTGTAAACAAACTGGACATTAGTGAGTGGTTTGTTTGGTACAAATGTCCCAAGAATCACTGGTGTGATCTGTTTAATACTGATGAATCCAGTTCATAAAATCAAATGGAAATATGCCAAAAGAGTAAACATCAAAATATAATGAAAATAAACTTAAATAAACAATCCTAAAATATTACAAGACAAACTGTACAACCAGTCTTTAATATTCTGTAATGGTAAGCAGGAAAAGACGACAGATTTGACTAACTCTTTACTTTTCTGAGTGGAGTGAGCCTTAAATTCTCCCATCAGTCATTTATATATATATATATATATATATAT
>JBAMHX010000008.1:5932410-5969744 GCA_037177515.1 Pseudomugil tenellus | reverse complement strand
ATATATATATATATATATATATATATATATATATATATATCCCCTCCAGCCAATGCGACTCATCGTGGTTCCAGCACTAAATGAAAAGAAATTTAATTTGAGCAGGAATCGTTATATATCAAGGCAAGGAGGCACATACATCAGTTGCCTGCAGTAAAGTGGAAACATTTTCTTGCAATGTAATTACAAACATTTGTAGAAGGAGGTGGCCGTGTCCTAACTAAACTTCTTCTAGATTTGGGACAAAATGGTTCAAATTTCTAAGGGAATTAAATGGAACACTTCAGCCCTTGGGGCATGCTGTGAAAGCAATCCCAACCACTAGCCTAGGAAACACGACATACAATCCCAGTCATCAATTCAAAACTGCCAATTCAATTTATCGTGGCTCATGGTTGTTTGAAATGACAAAAATACAAGGTAACAGAAATTTTCATTGCGAATTCTCTTTGAGGGTATTCGAAGATTCATTTAATCATGAGGCGACAGACTGCTGGAGGAACTGCAATCCATTCTGGCAGTGATGGCGATTTCTGCTGTTACTTAAACTTTAACTAGTAAAGCCTCAATACGATATCTTCAGGGTAACATTACAAATATAAAAAAAGAAAAACTGGGATTAAATAAAGCAAGCTATGACTTACTAAGTGGCGTCAGCTTATGAGTAGTTTTGAAAGCACATGGTGGCAGCAATAGAAGTGGTGAGTGGTAAATGGTGTGATGGGTACAGGTCCAAGTGGTCATATTCACACATTTATGCAGCAATCCGACCCAAAATCATTCGAGTAAAATGACATATGTCATGGAGTGGTGTGTGTGTTTATCTAAGGAAGCTTTTGGGGTTCAGGAAAGGTCTGCAAATCCCAAAGTTAAAGATTTCCACAGAAAGCACTCATCTTTCTGAAGCTCCTTGGTTGTTAATCAGTGTTCTGTCCTTGGATTAAGTTTATAAGATTTTAAATCTGATCATCAGGTCATAGATATATGGCCCTGATCTGAGGCAAATCCCAGTTTGGCCAGTGGTCATCAATCCTTTCAGACTTGTGAGGCTCGTAATTATGTTCCGGTCTCTGGTGGAGTACTTGGCGTGTTAGATATTCTGGAGGAGTAGTGGGGGAAAAGTCGATAAGCAAGGACCACAGTCAATCAGAGGATAAGGGATGAGTTCAGAAATTATAAGCTAAGTAATAACCTGACAGAAAGCAGAGTGAAAAAACTACAGTCACTCTGCAAACTGACTAAAGTTTGGTTTAGGATTTGTGAGAATAATCCTGCTCCTATGATATTTTCAAAGTTCAGTATTACAACAGATTTAAGAGGAAGAACTCTTGGAGAAAATACAGCTGTACTTGTCAACAACAAGGTGATAAAAATAAATGGAATAGCCAGAAGCAATGGTCACCATTGCAACGTGAATAACAGAGTAAGATGTGCCTGTCTAATAATGGCATCTAATGTAATTCAACTATTAACCGTGACATTTTCTTGGTTCAGAAATTAGGTGAAATTGATTCCAGCCAAAAAAAAAAAAAAAAAAAAAAAGAAAACATTTCAATAACAAGGACTTTTATTTATTACAGATTTAATATCTCACATTTCTGCAGAGGAGAAGGTTCTCTAAACAGACTTTACTTCAAGTGCTGCAGAAGAACAGTCACATGCATAGACAAGCAATACATGATTAATGCTTAGATATTTTACCTTTACTGTTATTTAACATGAAAATTTAAAATGAAAACATGACTATCAAAACAACATAGAGTAGTAACAAGGACACGTGTCTTCTAAAAAAAAATCTAGAGAGCAATTTAATCTTGAACAGCCACTGGAACAGTTTAGTGAGCACTAACAGTGA
The DNA here is from genome assembly GCA_037177515.1 of Pseudomugil tenellus. NCBI lineage: Eukaryota > Metazoa > Chordata > Actinopteri > Atheriniformes > Pseudomugilidae > Pseudomugil > Pseudomugil tenellus. The sequence continues at coordinate 5,967,889 of JBAMHX010000008.1, read as the reverse complement.
AATGGGTTTAGTTGACATGGATGTGTTAAGGTGTTTTTAGCACTACATTGCCCTCAGGGTGAAATTAACAACAAATGCAGGACTAATATTTACCTTCTGAACCAAAAACAACAATTGCATAAAAAAAGAGATTACACTAAATTGTACAGCTGTAGAAGAGTGTGATAAATATTGATGCCTGCTGCATGTCCGGAGTCTGGTTTGATGAATAAATACATATGAGCCTGCTCTGAAACTATGATTTTGAAATTATCTTCTTGAAAAAAATAAATAAAAAACATGCCATCGCACGAGCAATCATGTTTCCAGAGTAAGATGGAAAAGGTCATATCAGATTATGAGTACAAAAGCGGGCAGCGGCGGCAGGGAGATAGCAGCTGAAATCTTGACTTAAGAAATGAAAAGGTTCTCATGTCTGTCTGCCATTCATCTGGTAAAGTATGCTGAAAACAGACCTGGCTTTAAGCTCAACTCAACTAGGCTTCAAAATGTATAAAATCCCCCAAAAAAATCTTTTCTGTCTGACATACAGCACATGATTAATGTAGAAATATCCCCAAATAAAGTCACGTTCTGTCTGTCAAGAAAATAATAACAGTCTTCATAAAAAAAGCTTTAACTTAGATCAAAAATAAATAAAACAAAACCACATATTTTGATGTTGGAGCATGACAATCTGCCATTGTTTGGGTTTTTCTTTTTATTGGAGCCTCTGTCCCCCCTTCTTTCTTTTTTTGGGCAGCACATTGTTCAACATGAAAATGTCATCAACAGACCTTTCTAGCCTGCCATGTAATTTGCTGGAAATGGAGCATTTCATTGTATGACACCTGAACGATGCCAAAAAATGAAACAAACACTGAAAAGATTTGCTGGAGTCAGTCAAATACCAATTACAGCCGCAGAAACACAAGAGAGTTGGCCTCAGAAAATGCACAAGTGAGTCTAATAAAGGAGAAGAGGAACAAGAGAGACTCTGGCTGGGGATTGAAATGTTCCTAAAAGAACTGAAACCTTAAAACTGATTTTAATATAAAATGAATGTATGTTTTTATGCTTGCGAGAAGTGAGAAACTAAGTGCAAAGACTAAGTCAATTATCTTTGACTTTTCCACTCAGAGGAGACTGTTGTTTGGAAAAGTATCCATCAGAAGATGGATCACGGTGGTCATAAAGGGATGAACGTGGTGAGAATTTAGAAACTATGTGGTGTTAAACAATTCTCAGATGGTACTAAGGGGGACCAAAGTCTGCCAAGAAAATATTCCCAACAACATTACACGGCCAGCAGCCTGAACTGTCGACATATTTCATGTTGTTTCCACTAAATTCTGACTGAACCAGCTGAATGGCTAACTCCTATAAAACACTTCCTCCTGCCTGCTGTGGTTGTACTGGCAGAAATGATGTATTAAAACGCAACTATAAAAATACAATTTGTACCTTTTCCAGATGCCACAGGACAGAAAAAAATGGAAACATACATTGTTGAACAAGTTGTGCCTGAAAGGTTTTTTTTTCCCAATGACACATTTAATTAAGTTGGAAAATGATTGCACATCATTGTGTTTACTTCTGTCTGCAACCAAATCTGCTTTGTAGTGCTTAAGGGGTAGTTGTCTAAAAACAGGAAGTACGTTACTGAAACGTTCTCAGATTTTGAGAACCACTGATCTAAAATGCAAGAACATTGTCAGTGTGTTACAACAACGTATTATAAACTGCAAAAGTCAAATGACGCAACAAAAAGGATTAATCTAAGAGACATTTACTCATATCCAACCTTTAGGATGTTCCGTAATTAAACCCAACATAAAACATTTTCCTCCTCTATCAACACCATAAATATCTTCACTTAAGCCCCCCAGACAAAAAAAATACTTTCCCTTGTAGTCAGAAAGTTATGGTTTACAATCATTTTTAAAGGAAGAACTAAATCAACCATAATGGTATTTTTTCCATGTAACTATTACCTTGACCGTTATCTTCACCTTTGAGTCTCATCTAAAGCTGACATTTTATTTCTTTGAAATAAGGGCAACCACCCTAATACGCAAGAGTATTAATTCATGTTTATATCAATCAAATATGTTCCCCTCACAGAGAGAGAGAAGCCCTTTCTGCCTGTAGTGTTTTTAGATAAAGAAAGCTTGTGCAAACAAAGTGGACGCGTTGTTAAAAGGTCTTTCCTGTTAGTCTACAAAAGAAATAGACAAAGCTAAACTGCTTCATTCTTTGAACAACAAACATATTAAGCTGTAAGCACCTCAGAGAAAACTACAAAGACCATAAAAAACAAAAAGGGCTCAGGACTGCTGGCAAACATCCTCCCAGAGGACACTTGACTTTATCTTTTCACCAAACAAGGCAGAGAATAAATTAATGAAAGGATCAGGGACTGCTGTCCTTTCCTGACTTGTCATCACTCTAACCGTCTGTGCTGAAGAGTCATTGGGTAACACTTGAGGTTTTGGAGGAGCCCTGAAAATGTGGCATACTTTAATCGCCATAGCACAGCTTGTGTTGTTCTGCTGTTGGAAGAACCGTCTTGTCCCGTTACAGCACAATGCAGAAGTTTTGATTTATTTATTTTTTCATTTCTTCTTCTTTTTCTTTTTTTGTTCTGCGTCCAAACAGCCATAGCTCCTCATTACCATTTAAAGTGGTCTTGCGCAGAAGATATGCAGGCTTTCGGAGGGTCTTCAAGTTTTTTTTATGAAGCAGGAAGTCTGATGAAGATAGAAATCCTGGAGCTGACCTGTCTGCCTGAATCTTCTCCATATCTGGATGAAACCACAAGCAAGCGGGTTGGTTTGAATCTTTGGGGACAGAGGATGTCACTCAGAGTTTCAAGATGCGATGCTGTTTTGATGCATTTCTCAGACATGACCTTTAGGGCTGATTGTTGTTGCTGTTGGATCAGGGGAGGTATCTTACAAAAGCTGCTGTCATAACAAATACAACCGTGAGACATCATCAGCAACACGGCAGCACTGAATGACAGATGTGAAGACGCAAAATAGTGGCCACATTCAGAGGAATCTCAATGCACTTATTCTACTGAATACAAAAGCTTTTTGTACACATGAACTTTTTTTTTAGATGTTAACATTAAATGTTTTATACAGAAGTGAGAAAGAAAAGGTAACAAAACATGCACTAATACTATCTACTCAATGCCAGTACTGAAAGTAAAAATCCACTTAGACTTTTAGTCTGTTTGTGAAGAAATATTTCACCAACAACAATTAGGATCTACAGAAAAACATTGTTAAACCATATTGGAAACCTCATTCATGTTTCAAGTCCGATTCCAAGGTCCTTAAGCTACAAGTGAAGATACGGTTGGATAATGTCACAGCAACAGGATTTATTGTGAGATGTGCCAAACAAACATATCTGTAAAACTATACATGCCATCTGTTTTATTTATTTTTATTTGAGTTAGAGGAGATGTGAGTGAAGAGTTTGACATACATGTCATGTAATGGTTATATTACAATAAAGGGAAAAGAACTATACACTCATTTCTGATATTACATCTTAAGGCCGATATTTGTATCGATAATATCGGTACGCCGATATATCAGAATATTAAGTATGTATGTATGTTGACTTTTAATGCCTTTACAATTTATAGTTTATTTAGAGTATATTGTTTTGTTATTGTAGCTTTATATGGTTTTATTTGATGTGCAATTAGTTTTTAAATTGTCAACCGTTTCAAGTCACGCTCCATTTTTCTATACAGCATTTGCTTTCGCTTGTTTGCCTGCCCAGGCACTCTAGATGCAAATTAGCTGTAAGCTCACAATGAATGAATTAGCTAATCCTTTCACTCTGTCAAAAAACAAACAAAAAAATTAAAGAAAGAAAAAAAGCAAAAAAAAAAAAAAAAAAAAAAAAGTATTTTGAATTAATTTTTATTCTTTTTATCTCCTCTTATATTAAGTGCCATTTTGGAAGGAGTTGTCTAGGAAAGCCCTTATTTTCGTAGTCTAAAAAGACTTTCAATAGGTCCATCATGTTGCCCTACATCTGATCTCTGACTCTGTTTCTCTAAAAACAATGTAATACAGACAGGAATAAAGAAAGTGTCAAACCGCTACACAGTACATAAAGGTGAATGTATACGGCACACATCACAGTCTGAGAGGATAGAAAATAAAGACAAGACAGCACTACAGCCCAATAACATGCAGCGTACATTCCTGACGGAACGTCACCTTTCTGACACAGTGCATCAAGATGAATGCATAAAATGAAAGGGGGGGTGGAGGAGGGAGAAAGTGGAGGCTCACACGACATCCTCATGTCCTCTCGTGTTCACGTCATCAGTTGAACAACACACGAAAGCTGCTCAGCTCAAGCCTGTGGCAAAGTGACTCAGACAAAGGAGGAATTTTCAAAGTAAAAATGAAATGACCAGAGCAGCAAGTGAAAAACCGTGCAGGAGAATGGCACGTTTCATGTTTTTGCAACAAAGTGTTCTAACAGGAACTACAAACAAGGTGCTCTTACTGGAAGAATTAAAATGTTTTTGTTTATCTTAACAAACAGTCTGATCATTTATTTCCCATTATGTAGTGGGAGGCTGGGTGGGGGCGTTCCTGGATCCATGAAGACTCTTTTAACCCCTTTACTTATTGTTAAGTGATCTGTGTGCAACTTCAGTTTTGTCTATTTTAACATGCGTTTGCAAGTACCAAGGTCATGCATAAAATTGTTTCTAAGGAGTACTAAACATTTCTTACACATAAAATTACCTAAAATCACACCCAAATTAGTTTACAGTTTTAAAATCATGTATTGCACAAGAAAAATGAGACTGAGTGGATTTTCTTTCCATGTTTTTAAAGCCTTCTTTACTTTAAGTGTTTTGATGAAATACAGACATTCATTATGCACATTACTGAAGCCATTGCAGCCCTGCAGCATCATGAGGATGAAAAACTGCATTTCATGTTTACTTTTTCCATCCTGGGCTATTATGTTACAGCTGTGTTTCACTTTATAGGAAGAGGCTGATTCAGCAAAGAAATGCAGGAGGGGAAAAGAACGAAAGAAAGGAAGTACTGGTCAGAGGAATTGGTAAAACAAAAGTCAAATCATATTGACTTTTACTGGATGGGGAGCGCTCAGAAAATAGACAGGATGCGAGATGGATGCTGATAAGGTGGAGGTCATGTTACAGCAGCATTGCAGAAAATCTCAGCAATATTACTGTTTAACATTTCGGGGAAGATCCAGATCAATGCCTGGATCTAGACATTTCTTAAAGAATTCTTAACAATCAGGAGACAGGGATAGTTTTACTACTAAAGCTTGTAACTTCCAAATAATGCCCACAATCACTGGCAAATAAAAAGAAGAAAAATGACCTGGCAGAGATCTGCACTGTGAGTGCTTCTAAGATTTATCCTATGACTCAGCTTAAAGGCCACTGAGCTGATCTTCCCAACCAAACATTACCCATTTATAGGGGAAAGCTCAGAATTGCTTTAAATTATGCACTACGATCAGGAAAACTATAATCAACAAGTTTAATTCAGGACCCGGCATCTGCTTGGTAATTTTCCTGTATCGTACGCGTGTTTAGGAGGGATAAAATTTCCATCAAAATGAATCTAGAAGGTGTTTCAACATGTTTTCAATACTTTTATGTTGATTTCTTAGATGCAGATCATCATCTCAGAGAGTCTTGATAATGATGCATTTCCCAAAGGGATAGTTAAATTATTTGGGTCTTATTTTACAGTCGCAATAGAGGGTTGTTTTAGGTCTCCTCTAAAGCTTCTTACGTTGTTCTACTGTGTCCTTTAATTAAAAAACTAAACATTTTGATGTTATTTAACTGACTGAAAGTCAGAGCTGCTCTCTTTATCTCCCATGGCAGAGATCTGTCTTGATGTGCACACACACCAGACAAAAGATATCTTCTTTCTTAAAACTTTTCCATGGAGCTACAGATGGATGGAAACACTGGCTTTTCAGACAGCAGTAACCAGTGTTTCACTTATTCCGGTGTTACACAACTTCATGATTATCATGGAAAGGAGCAGAATTACTTCTAAAACCATTTATATTAGACCGTTTTCCATGTAGCCGCTAAGGCTAAAAACAAGGAAGAGTGTTGCTGCGTGATTACGTCATTTCCACCATCACGTCGGAATTAAGAGATGAAAATAAACGTGATGCCATGTAAACCTTTTATTCGGAATTAAAATTTCTATGTAAATCAAAGCTTCATGCATTTCGTTATTTCCGAATTAATAATTCGGATTTAAAGGCATTATGTGACCGTACCCATTGTAGTCGTTCCTGAGCCCCTTTATGTCTGAAGGGGGATTCAATGTCTGCTGTTTTTTATTTATATATCAACACACCAACATAGATATCAACTTTAGGAGCAACTCAACTAGGTGAAAATGTTGTCATCAAGACATTACAAAGCTCAACCATTTTCTGCTCTCAGTGACTCTCACCTCTTAGAGTCCCACCTCCAATCCACAAACTTTAAGGTTTGAAAGTGGTCTGCTTGCTATTGAGTGTTTACAGCATTCACGCTAGTAGTTGTGATTTTATTGGAACAAATGAGGTGTTTTGAGCACGTCCAGCCTTCTTATTATTGCTGCGTCATGCAGCAGCAAATGGATGTAATGAAAACAAAAACACAGAGTGGTGAAGACTAAAACAGGACCAGATATTAAGTGAATGCTACACTTAAAGATTTACCAATGGCACAACCAACACAGGGAATACACATAATGGCCACTTTGTTAGGTTCAGACTCACCAAAATTGGACAACAGAAAATGGGAAAACATTGCCTGGTCTGATGAGTCTTCATGTCAGCTCCACATTCAGATGGTCACATCAGAATTTGGTGGAAACAGCTAAGTATGACTTGTATTAACAGTTCAGGCTGCTGCTGGTGGAGTAATGGTGGGGGATATTTTGGGGGATAAAGTGGTTAGAGAATGTATGGTAACTATTAATGTTTAAAACTGTACCTCACAAGTCAAATATGATTAATGCAGCCACACAACTAGCAACTGACAGACTACCGTCAACTACCTGACAACTACCGTACGCAGCTTTGTGTGGAGCTTGAGAGAGAAAACAGCCACCAAACAACTGAAGGCCTAGGTAGTCTTTGCCAAACCCTGTAACATAACGGTGTCACGGTGTGCATGATTCCAGAAACTGAGGCAAAGCCTTACACCAATCCCCCCGCTGCCACTCAGAGGACCGCTGAATCAAAATGGCATCAACATCCCCACGAAGCTCCTCTACCCCTCAGCCTATCTCCAGTAAATTAGAATAGAGCGCTCACTTCAAAAGAAATCTCAGTCCATTGAAATGAACTCACCTTTGGAATGAGAGAGCAAGTCAAAGCAGAGCTAAGTGGAGAAGGGAAGCGTTTGCTCAGGGCGGTCCTCTCTACTACTTCTTATCTGACTGTTTGAGCTCAGACTGAAACAAATGGCAGTGGAGAAGTCTTTGTTGTTGTTGTGGCAACCAGCAACATCAAAGTTTGTTTTACAGCTTTGTCTTAAAAGACAATTTAAGCAAAGTCACGGGTCTCAGAGGAGAGAATAAATTGGGGACATCAGTCGGAGTTTCACTTCTTGTGACATTTTCCACGTTCCAAAAGCTGTTTTCACATCTCATATTGCCATCATGAACGACTTAAAGCTGACTAATCTCACATGACAGAAATATTTTATTTGAACAGAAGAGTTTGTTGTTTAGCATTTTCAAAGTTTATAAGACAAAATGGAAACAAATCCATTCTTCAAATTCAAATTCAGACATTTTAATCAGTTGTTTATTTCCTTGTGAATCTACTTTGTTATTGATATCAGTAACTTTTACATTTGTGGTAAATGTTAGTGCTAAACTACTCATCCAAACACTCCTCCTGTGTATTACTGCACAGAGCTCGAGAGTCAAGCAGATGCAGCTTTGTATCAATTTTAAGATGTATGCTCTTGTTGCATGTCTTTCTTACATTTAGAGGAAGATTTAAAGTATTTTCTTTGCGTAGAGCTGCTCAGAGATGCCTTTGTCTCCCTTATTTCCCTTCATGTGTCCTTCACATAACAAAACCATTTAAAGCAAACCGATTAAACTGAAGCTACAGAATAAAGTGCATCATCGGCACTACAACTCTACCGCCTCAAGGCATTCAACATTGCTCGCATGCCCACAAGTCGACATTTTGAGAATTTCATGCATGCAGAAGCAGCAACACCCCCCCCTCGTCCATTGCTTTCTTCATTCAAGCGTGCATCTGTGGCATCCCAGTGGAAGGTGGCATTTTTCTATTGCCGCAGCACCACATGCGCCCTCTCAACACAAAAAGCAACAGCATGCCTCGGAAATGCCCATCAGACATGAAGTGGCAGACACATCACCCCCCCCCCCATACAAACATGCATGTGTAAACATGTACAGCATAGCAGATGCATCTGCATAATTCCCTACAGGCCCCAATAACAGCTCCTAACAAAATTGGCTGTGAATGACATGCAGTGAGGAATGAGTGGCGATGAACGTAGAGAGGAATAGTTCTTGGAGGGAAATACTTTCACATCTATCTTCAGAGTTGGCGTCCCTCAATAAAAACACCGTTCGATGAAAAATGGAGGATATGAAGACCCGGAACCACCATCTCCATCAGACCCAAACTGAGCTGTTAATATTTAACTGCAGCCTTTAAAAGTGCTCTGATCTGATTTAAATCACATTCTTAACATTCATCATTCAGTGGAGTGCTTTATGCAATCATTTAACATCTCCAGACTTGCACAAGACCCTCGTCATCCTGAAGACTTAAACATCTGCACCATTTGTTCTCTTTAAGCTGTGGATGGTGCAGGTAGAAAAGACTAGAACTTATGTTCTTTACTCCACATCTGGATCTGGCATATCCATCTATGTTTAGAGGACTTTTTGCAGGCTGTCTTCATTTGTCCTGTTAAATGTTGCTATGGTTACACTGGGCTAACTTGGAGGTGGGTTTCTTTAAAAATTTGCTTTAAATTGAAGAAAAAAGTGGATTAGCTATTTTTCTATAGATTAATCTGAGGAATGTCTAGAAATGAAAGCATTATCCATCCATTATCTGTACTACGGGTTGCGGGTAGCTGGAGCCTATCCCACCAATCATTAGGTGAAAGGCCAGTCCATCACAGGGCAACACAAATAATACACACACACAGTCAGTGAAAGCATCAAATAAAAGAAATAATGAATAATTTTAGATGGGATACAAATCAGCCAGGTTGCCTTTAGTGAAACTACAGCGCATGTGCTTCTTGGTCGTTTCTCCTCCGAAAAACAAGAAAATCTAGAAAACAACTAGAAAGCCATGACTGGATTAAAGACAAACATAAAATAATACAGATATTAACATCTCTGTTGCTGTGTTTGCTGACAATTTTAATCTTAGATGTACATTTGGTGCAGATACAGGACAAAATTACTTGAGATCATTAGTAGTCACACAATCATTGCAGAAATGGAGATACAGCATTACTGATGAGTAGCTAATTTGGTGTTACTGTTTCTTAGTCTGCAGGTAGGTTTAAGAGCCGCAAAAAAATGTTATGAGACGTTATGAGAATAATGAGGTCAGTGTTTTCTAGAAAACAAGCACATAGATTTAAAGCAAGTGCATTTTACTTTGAGGTGTAATTTAAACTAAATGCAACATGAACCTGAGTTACCATGCTCTCATTACTAGAGGATTAATCATCGATTCTGCAGCGCTGGCTGCAAACTCTATTACTCTTGCAGTTTTTTGTTTCTGACAGAGTAAGCTACTTTGAAGGCCTCTTTCTGTCTTAAAACAACCAGGAACAGCAGTATATGTCCTCACTTACATTTAAACGAGGTGCTGCTTTGCTACTTTATCCATTTATTATTGTCAATCTTTCAATTTAAGGTTTAAAACAAGACCATCAATCACATTTGCTTCCTTTGATAAGACCACACAGAGCTCAACACATTTTTAGGCCATAAACTGAATTAAACTACTTGGCAGCCAACTTCATAAGCACTTTATAGAAGTATCCATCTGTTTGCTAAAACAAACCACATCTGAGTGGTAAAAAGCAACTTCCAGATGCATCTCTCTGATGTGGGAGTAAATTCCTCTTAATGCTAGTGGGTGGATTTCTAGATCAAAGGAAGGAAATATGGTTAAAAGGATGGACAAAGCAGCCTGCTGCACAGAGTGGCAGAAAATATGTGGTATGAGGAAGATTAATAAACATAATATAGAAGTTCACATGTTTAAGTACAAACAAACTTAACTTGCACCCCCCTCGTACCCAGGATCTCCCTGCAGGTGTGGATGGTGTCAAAGCAATGACAAATCTAAAGGTGTTTATTCCTGCAGGTGTGAAGACATCCTGAAAAGATATTATATAAAACAATGGATATAAATGAATTGGACTGGATGCTGCGCAAACTGTAAGAAGATTGAACTGAACTTCGCTCTTTTTAACTTTATATGACTGAACTTAAACTAAACATTGTTATCAAGTGACCTGGATTAAATGTTGTTTTGAATGTGTACTTTAGAAATACAAGTGACCATGAACTGAAGTGCATGTACGTTGATGAATATATGGTATGCATGTAAGCAATATTTTATCAGTTATCAACAGAAATAAAATGAAAAGATGATAACATTTCCTGCAGGGGAGAAGCAAAACTTTTATTATGGGAAATGTCTCTGATCCTTTTGTTTAACTTTACAATGACCTTTTCTCTGTAATAGGAACAGGAACTCATTAAAAGTACTGACCTGTTGCTAATGAGTCTTCAAAAGCTCCTCCACTTGTTTTAGATTCTTACCAATTACTTTGTTGCTCATGTTCTAACTTTTTAGAGATGTGTTGCTGCCATCAAACTCAAAATGTTTACATTAAATGTTACAATGTCTCCGTTTTAACCTCCAACATAAAATAAAAAAAAAAAATTTTATTATTCTTACAGGGAAATTCAAATGTAGCAGGTTATATATTTTAAAGCCTGCTAAGCTAACTTAGCTTAATTTACCAACGGATGTTGCCTTCTTCTGGTGAAATATTGTGATTAAAAAAAAAACCCTCACTAAAGAAACTAACTAAAAACGCCATGATTATGTGGGTAATGGTTTCATTACGACCTTGTCCACTGGTGGCGATGGATATCCTTCTTGTGAACGCAATAACTCAAACAATTTTGATTTTAAAACTTATTGTACCTGTTTAGGTCACCAAGGTGACGAGCTGCTCGGATTTCACAATTATTGGACTTATGGTTTCCCCACAAGGTGGCGCTGTATTCAGGAAAAATCTGATTTTTGGCTATATGTCTGTCTATTCATCTCAGTGACCTCAAATCATGTCCAAATGAAAGGTCATGACCTCGGGATACATCCTGTCCTGATGTCATACCGGGCTGGTTCAAAGTTTCAACACCAGGTGGAGCTTTGTGACTGCATATGTGTGGCTTTATATTGTGTCTACTTGAGGATTGGGAAATGGGAGGATTTTGGGGGGCTCAGGACTCTTTCCCTAGACTTTGCTTCCAAAGACATAGGCATTAGGAGATGTAAATACTAGGGCTGCAACTAATGATTATTTTGGTAGTCGATTAGTCAGCGATTATTTTGTCGACTAGTCTGTTAGTCAAACACCTTTGAATGTTTTGATCTTATTCTTTTCTCCGCTTCAGTCTGACTTTCCGCCATCGTTTATGTCTCCTTTTTCATCGAATGCATCTTCTACTTGTTCTTCTTTGGAGTTTAATGGCAGTTGGCACCTAACAGAAAGTGCATTACCGCCACCTAGTGTCCGCCCAAGTAACACTGATCATAAGAAAATTGTGGTAAATGTCCAAGCATACGATGCGTCGACTATAGAAATTAACGTCAACAAATGTGATTAGTCGACATTGTCGATTATGCAGCCCCAGCAAATACAAGTATGACTTTGAAATAAACAGAATGTGTTATGCATCATTAACCTACATGTACCTAAACTGCAGCACCACATTTTTTATCAATTTTAATTATATAACTTGTTCTAATTTTAAGGATTCTGCAGCTGCAGACTGAAGACAGAGAGATCCCAGAAGAAATGTCAGGCACATATTAACATACTGTCTCTTAATGCTAGTTTTATAGCAGTATGCTCTGTACTGGCTCCATCGTGTCCTAACATAAAAGCTGAAAATCTGACTTTGGGGGCACAAAACAACAACAGAGTCCAAGAATCAGCAGTCCAGGCTGGATGGGAATCAATAGCAATTGGAAGTCTATTGCTGCCATTATAGGACCATTACAGGGAAGTCTGTGCTCATACCTGGAAGTGCAACAGGGATGAAAACAGATAGAGGGAAACATGTCTGAGAGTAAGTAAGGAACACATAGCTGCTAGGTTACTCAGGTTAATCCCCATCGACTTTCCACCTATCTCATGGAAGAGATGCCTGGAAGTACACATTTCACACAGATGCACATTTAAACTGGACAGAAGTGATTTCTGAAATACCGACCAGTACCTTGAGGTGCACAGACAGACAATCGATTGTTATTGCACTGGCAGAAATACGTCAAGCCCCGACTCTTAATCGGGACCACATCACAGACATATGCAATATGAACTGTTGATGGACAGCAATGCACACCCAGAAAACTGCAAACGCAGACCTTACATAGACGGATATAAAATACAGGAGTAATTTCAACAGCTTTGTTTTTTGTTTTTTTCATACAAATTTACAGATAAAAACATTCTCATAAAAGATGAGGAAATTCACCACAGTGCCTCGAATAGACGCAGATATACTGGTACACACTTCATGTGGTCAAAGTTTCTTTCAAAGCACTATGTTTTTCTCCATTCAATTTTTGGTTCCATGACAGTCTGCCAACCCCAACATCTAATCTCACACTTGATATAAACCTGGTATTAGAATCTATTGAGGCCAGAAGTGCAGCTATAGCTGCAGTTACCTTGCTAATGCAGTGAAATGCTTGCTACTGTCTGAAAGGGGTGAACGATGGATGATCAACGCAAGTGTCTCAGTGGGAGCTGGGAAGACACACTGCTGAGTTTAATTTCTTCTCAATTGCAACCTTTCCAATTAAACATAAGTGATTTCTGTGTGACTGTATTTGTTTTCTTGCAGCAATAATTTATAGATTCAACTTGAAAAAAACAATCAACTAAGATCAAATGTATTTAGATTCTGAACAATACATAATAAGTGTGATTTAAGGCAGCTAAAGATAAAAAAACAACAAAGATGGCTGAAAATTATAAATTTGAGATGCATGTAGGCCACCTTGTGCACCTTAAAGTAACACTGCACAACTTTCCAACCTTAAGAATGTGTTTTTATGTTTTTGTTTTCTTTTTATCTTTCTTTTTATCTTTATTTTCCACTTTAGACATATTTTGAATGGACACAGATATTAATTACCTCCACCAAGGAGGTTATGTTATCACGGGTGTTTCTGTCTGCAAGTTTGTGTACAACATAACTCAAAAGGTTATGGATGCATTCTCATGAAATTTTCAGGATATATCCAGAATAGGAAGACAAGAAGTGATTAAAAATTGGAGGTGATGCAGATCACCGTCTGGATCCAGGAATGTTTTGAAGAATTCTTTAACATTGCAAGATAGCCACTCATGTGATGAAGGCCATTTCTGTCGGCTGTTTTTCACTCTGACAAAGATCATGTGTGACTCAGTAATATTTTTGGATGCGAGTCACAATATGAGGGGGAACTGTGAGCTTGGCAGAAGTTTGCTTTTCTAGAGCTTTTCTAGTTATCTACAGTAACACTTGCTGTCTGACTTGTTTTTAGCTCTGCTACGAATATTTAAAACGTATCTTTCTAGCATCCTTCAGCAAGAAAAGAGGGACAGATAAGCAAGAACACGAAGATTGACATAAGCAAGAAAAAGATGTAACGAAGACTCATCGGTTGACTCATCAGTCAGGTCTACTCTATTAAATACGAATGTTGATTCAACATTCAAACAAATTAAACAGCACATCACAATCCTTTACGTGAGAAATAGGTGGCATGCTCACCTCAGTGATAACTGGCCAGCTAAAATGGGTTAAGTGTCAAGCTTTATCTAAAAAGATAAAATGTGATCCACTTCTTGTGCTCGGGGCTCAGGCCGACAGAGATGATGTGTCCTCCTGAGCCCAGTGCTGTAATGCTGTGACCTGAACTTTGAATAAATTCCAGCTGTACTTGAAGAGAGCCTTTTCTTGTTTTTTGTTCTCAAGCTTCCAACAAAGAATCACGCTTTTACACTACATAACTACAGCTGCTGTTGCCCTGCAGCATCCCAAAGCTAAAAAAACCCCCTATACATCACAATTTATTTTCCCCAGTATGATGGCTAGCATCATGTTTTTGCTTTATATCACCACAATATTCTTATTTGATCATACAATGAAGCAGACATTATAGAAAACAAGACATTATAGGAGAAACTGAGGAAACGAACGAGAGAAAATGGCAGAGCAAAAGATGCAACAAAAATCAACAATGGGTTGCCTTTTACTGGGTGGAGAAAGCTCAGAGAAGAAATCAGGGTGGATGTTGTATTATCTTGTATTAAAATGCACCAAAGTGACAACATCTCCCTAAGTTTAGTTTTGGAGCTTTCAAGTTACACTGTGTAACTTTCTGATCTTAAAAATATGTGTTTCATTTTAACTTTGACAAAACATTTATTATGTACATTCCTGGAGCCATGACTGTCCAGCAGCATCATTGGGCTGAAAAATACAGCATCACTCTACAGCTGAGTACTGCTTTACCATGTGACATGCAAGCAACTGGATTCCAAAACACTTGGAAAAAGTTGTAATAATTTAAATTTGCTGCAGTGATCAGGATTGATAGGAACACAACACTTGGTAGTGCACAATTATTACACAATGAAAGAACACAAATTAAATTTCATCCTTCAAAGTTTCCATATTTTGCTATATTTGCTATTCCACAGTCTATCCCATGGACATCTAATATTAGGCATTTTGCAACATGCACCAAACTATAGTTTTGCCATACCATTCATTTCTTCATTCATTCGTTTTTCTGCTTAAGCTACATCTCTTTTTAAAAAAGCAATAAAACCTCAGAAATGCATGGATGAAAAAAAACTACTTCTTGGATTGTTTTAACGTACAATTAACACTAATAGAAGGTTAAAAGCTAATAAGTCAATTTTGCATAATATAGCCCCTTTAAAGTGGTAAGCTTCACTATCACATTTACCAGGAGTTGGCAATAATTACTAGCCTGGTTCTCATTTTGGAAAAATTTTATCAAAAGCACTATTTAAAAATTATATTGTGTAACTTTTGACCTACACATTACCCCAAAAAGAGTAATAATAGATAATTTCTGGGGTGAATATACAGTGCTTGACATATGGTGGCTGTCCTTTTCAGAGTATTGTAACCTTGCAGTAGGGGTGTCGCTCCCATGGGTTCGTGTGACCTGGAGCTTTTTGCTTTATGCCTCTGCCTTTATACATACAGATGGCTCTGCTTTGTGCTACCTTTTCCTCCTCTTTGAATGAAAGCGTGTCATGGCTAAATGAAATAAGAAGGCAAAAACAGTGTCTGAAAAGGCCAGAAAGAGAAGGCAGGAAAGGGACTGCTCCAGAGTAAAGACATGAGTCAATTTTGGAAAAGAATCTGCTTCTTGAAGTCTGGTGAAAGAATGGTGTGGATACAAAACCCACTCTTGTATTATTAGACAGGTAAGTTAGCTTTCTGGCTGTTGTGCAAACTTTGCTGAATGTCATGTACTTTTTCTCATTTTGCAGCCAGCTTTTATTCAAAACAATGGCAGAAAGAACCTGATGCAGAATGTTGCAATATATGTCTGTGTAATTATTTAGATGGTTAGAAGAAGCAAAATGCGGCTTAATAAGCTACAGAAAGAGCTAACATGACTCACTAAACATATTGCGTAAGTTGGGCTAGTTTACATGTAATAAATTAAATTTCTTTAATTCATGTATCACAAATAAAATAAATAAAAACAAACTGGGCTGGTTGGTTGTATGGTTTTCATACAATGTTTATTAGGAAGCAGGGTTACTGTCATGTCCCATAAGCTAAAGGCTAATGCTAATGTTTTCATATAAATAAGTTCCTGACATGACATAGTCATGACAAAGTTACTGCTCTATTTGATACTCAAAACTAAAGTGTATAGTAATGTTTTAGGGCAGTTTTTGCTTTGTGCAAGTGTCGTGAAGTGAGGATGTTTATGTTTGTGTTCTGTGTAAAGTTGCAGGTTTAGCGCCCCTAATGACTAAAAATGACATGCTTTCTCTTTAAAGAGACTCAAAAATGTTATAAATGCACTTCAACAATTTAAGGACTTATTTGTTTGGATTCATCTGGATGAAAGGAACACCAAAGAGAAAAACTTTTATTCTTGATCTGTTTCATTCATACATTCATTCATTTAATCTTTATTGTCTTTCTTTTTTAACAATTTTCTCTGCGAAGCTAATCTAACATCTATCTTGCATCCTGTCTCTTTGGCGCTTTCTAACTATCTCTTGTAATTTTCTGGATTTCTTTTCTTGCTTCTTCTAGTAAAAGTCCTCTAGGGTTTCTTTGCATTATCTGCTACGGTGCGTGTAATTAAACAGTCATTGTTTTGATACACAGTTGGTAGCATGTGGTTTGTTCCTAATGCCAAAAAGCGAAATGTTGCTAAATATGCCCAGATGCAAACACATAGTACAGGGTCTCAGCCTCAGGACGCTGCAGGGCAGTGAAGGAATGTGCATAATAAATGTTACTGTGTCATCAGAGACAACTCAAAAGCACAGACTTAAAAGTTAAAAAGTTAGGTATTGCTACTGTAAGAAGCCATTACGGCAAGTCAACATTTAACCCATATTTTTGGACTGCCAAAATGCCAGTGGTGGACTTTAGTTTTTAACGATCTAAGCAATTTATAAAGCTCGTAATTTCACACTCTGATCACAGGCTGTTAGAGAAGAGAGAGAGATATGTCGGACACAGGCAGGAGTTTAACGCACATATAAATATAGTTCTATACAGCTGTATGTATACACTTATATAGAGAAAAGAGGGGGATTCTGCAGCAGCTATAGGAAATATGAAGGCACTAAAGCACTCTTACAGCTCCTTATCTAGTTCAAAATAGAGTCAGGCAGTTTCTACGGTAACATTTTGGAATGGATGATGCAGCTGGGCGGGTAATAAGAGCAGAACAGTCAGGAAATGACCATACAAATACTCGATTCTTCAAGGCACAATCAATATACTGACATTTTTTCAGGATAGCCTTAATTGTCAAATTATAAGGCTGAAATTATGCTAAATTAATGTCTCAAGGAATACAGCACTAATACGGCCAATTAAATCAACAAAACAGAAATTAACAAAAGCATTTTATGGAATAACAGATAAACAGTAATCAGGCTTTTCTTATCAGCATTTCATTTCTCTCTGGTTTCTGAAAAATGGTTTGTTTCTAATATTTCAAACATTCAAACAACATAATGCCCCAAAATTATTGGTACTGAAACCAACATGTAATAGAAATTACAAACATGTTTATTCTTCTTCCTCCAGGTTTTTCTCTTTGTTATATACGGTTACTTATACAGTTTTCCTCACAAAACTGAACTAGTTTTTTTACACCTCCCTTAAAAAAATTTTCTTTGTTTCAATCTCCTGTAGCGAAAAATTATTTTAGTTCTTTTAGTCATTGAATTTTATATTACACTGTTGATCATTAGCCTCTCCAGACTCAACATTACTGTCAATCTCAAGTATACAAGGAGTAGATCATGTGAAAGTGGATTAATGCTAATTTTAAGGGAAAAAAAGCACCTTTGCACCGCAGTACTGAAAGCATTTTTTTTAAATATAAAAATGTGATATATAATATAATGTAATATATAATAATTATCATAAATCACTCATTGTACATTTACCTAATAGCAACTCTGCATAAATTGCATTTTGTGGCTGGACTGTAAATCTACTGGATGGGATATAAATGTCTGGAAAACTTCTGCAGATTACCTAAAGGGTAAATTATCAACCACAATTGCCCTCGAGTTACACTGGCATTCCTGAGAAATACTATCTTGATAGTAGAAGTGATCGGGGGGGGGGGCAACCTAACGTACAGAGTTGAACAAGGTTCAAGGGGTTGAACATGAAACACTTTCCCATTCTTGTTGCATGTGGGACTCAAAAAGGAAGCCCCCTGGAGGTAAAGCATGCCATAAGTGAGGTTCCTGCACAGTTATGCAAGTTACCCAAGCCACGTGCAGTAATATCACCCCACAACATTAAAAGAGCTGAATTTCGAGCTGTGTGCTTATAACAGGATGAATACTCACTCCACTTTAGCTGGATAGAAGCAGAGTCCATGACTTCAAAAATCAATTTAAATTCTGACCAGAGGACAGTTTTTCCCTTTAGTTCAGTCCATCATAAATGAGCTCAGAGCAGAGAAGGTGCCCGAGTTCCCTGCATCCAACTGAGAAATGCAATTCTTGGACTCAGAGAGAAAGTCTCCACCACATTTGTGTTAAACGGCAACAAGCTGACCTCATTTATTAGGTTTATTTTTCAGACGTGTCCCTAGAATCTGTTAGCGGCAACATGTTCATTTGCTTTCGTGGTTTCTAATGAGCCCAACTGGAGATAAACTGCAGATTGAGATGCAAAAAATAGAGACGGAAGAAGTAAAAGAAAGGATCATGATAAGTGAGCATGAAACATTATAACTGACACGAAGTCTGGAGTCTTTAGCACCCCCCTCCCTACATCTATTCTCAACTGTTTCCCAGGTTTTTAATCCGTTGTCTGATTAATTTGTCTGATCTCTGCTGCTGAGCTGGAAACGCGGCAGAAATGTTCTAAGTACTCTCCTCCTGTGGGAGTACCTGGAGCTAATTAGTTGCAAAGGGCTTGCTGAAGTCACTCAATAGTTCTAATGGGACTGCCCTCAACTTCGCTCAGTTAGCTGATCTGGATAATCAGCACAAAAATAGTTACCGAGAGATAAGAGGCATCTTTTATCGGGCTCTCCGGCTGAACTTCACAGCAGATTCAGCATAGAAAACATTAAAAATGACACATTGGCATCTTTCCCTGGTAAATCAGACTCCTTATGAGTGTCTCAGGTAAAACAAAAAGCCGATGCTGGATCTTAAAAAGCTGTCTGCTTGTACAGTTTCAGCTTCTCACCATATTCTGACTCGTTACAAGAGAAACAGCACATTTTATCCACTGATACTCCTTTAAAAGGTAAGCGGGCTGTTCCCTTTTCTTCTTCAAACGATTCCCATGAAAAATACAATAAAAGAAATACGGAACAAAAGTGCCTTCAAAGCAGAGAGGAAGGAGCTGCAGACCAGTTCCTGTTATGTATAGAAACACTGTTCCACTGAACTGCATGAAACTGCAACAGAATATATAATGAGAGCAGAGATCTGAGGTCAAGGACGGAGTCCTGCACATCACGCAAGCCTGATCACAGACCAGCCGGCAGAATATCTAAAGTAATTCAGCAGAGTGATGAAGAAATGCAGAGAGGATCAAAACTGTATTACGATTCAGTTTCAAACAGATGGACACACCTCCGCTGCGGTGGCTCACCCAGCTGTTAAACACATCCAGAAACTGGTGTCAACAATATTTGCTTCTTACATGTGAAGATGACGAGGGACGCGCGGAGCAGCAGGTCGACTGGCTTCTCCCACCTCTCCGGCACGCGGGCCACAGCGGATGGGATGATGATTTCTGCCGGGACGTAAAACTGCAGCGCAAAGGTGATGAAAATACCGAAACAGTACAGCAGCTTCACAGCCTGGTACGTCCTGTAAGCAGAGTGACAGACACAACGAGTCAGGGAAATTTGAGAGAGAGGAAAGCAGGCGGCTTTCGGCTGCACGAAATGTGCAGAGCAAAGTCAAAGATATCAACGCAAGGACTCTCGCTTTAATCTGCAAGATTATGCAACCGAAATCCAACAAGGCAAAGAGTTTTCTAATCCGGCTGTAGCTCGGAAGCCAAAATGGCCGCTTTCCGCCATACATTTTAATCAGAAACGCAGCTAATTACAGCGATTGAGTTTTCGACCTCATTTAACAGCCAATCTATGCCACTAATTAGCGCCATCAGTCTGGTAGCAGCAGGCATTTCGATGGACGCCTCCCTCCTGCAGCTGTGATGATAGCAACGAGCGATGAACAAACAAATCCAATCTGAGAATTCGGCGTGACTAACTTTGTGGCACGAGTGTTTTCAGAGACAACTTTCTGATGGAAGTATCTGTCTGTGCAGACAGCTGGCTCTGTGAAGTGGAGATGATCTTCCTAACTGGAGATTTAATTACTGCAGATTCCCCCAGCTCTGTGGAGGAGGGGGGAGTGTTTGAAATAAACCAATACTATTATATGATAGCACGTAAGATTCCTTTAAATCATTTCTATTAAAAACAAGAGTGCAAACCAAATTGCAACCCCAACCTCCTGTTTTTTTTTTATTTATTTAATCTTAAATACAACACAGAAGACTTGAACAACTGTGGAGGCCAGAATAAATGTGAGCCAGGAAGTGCAGCTTTATTTTTTTAAACTTTTTGCCATCTTTTTTGTTAGTTTATTTGTAGTATGGCGTTCCAACAACCTGATTGACTCATAAGAAAATTGTGCCTAAAGTAGATAAATACCAACTGTTTGAAGTCGGTTTGCAGATGAGGGAAGTGTAAGTGTTTGGCAGGTAAAATAACCATCAGCTTGACCTTGGTTCATCATCAAGAGATGGACGGAGTGGGCCGAGTGGGTCGTTTGTGCTAAACGGGCGGATGTCAGCAGAGGTGGAAATATCGATCGATATCTGTACGGTATTTTGATCAAAAACCTGCCACAGACATTCATTAGGAACTCGGGACATTTTAAAGATCTAAAGTTCACCTTTGTGGGCAACAGAGAATGAAACCAGAACACTGTATGCCCACCTGGTTGCTATGGAGATGATTCTGTACAAACATGCTGACATTTGGGAAAGCAGACAAATTCCTGCTTTAACACAGTTAGCATCTCCACCCGATGTGGATCAGAACACTTCCTGTAATAACTTTTACTACATTAATGAACAAATTTCTTTCCCTTATGCGCTTTTGTAAAATAAATGAAAAAAATGAAAAACAAAATGTTTAAGTTTAGCAGTAATATGAAGTGAGGGACGTAAAATGTAAAATGATGTCAGTCTGTTGGCGCTTAAAGTCATTTCATTCAACCTCTAGTTTGGAGGAAGTGTTGAACTTGACATTTACACAGACATCAAAGCCTTTCTGCACAAAAGAAGGATGGAGGAGTTACTGTGGGCACTGGAAATCTTTCCACCTACAGGAACTGTGATGATACTCCCCATTAGTCATGCTCCTTCAGGTGTTTCTGAGCTCCACTACAACCGTGCATGTTTGCTGTCTGCACATCAGATTTAACACCAGCTAGTTTAGAAACATGCTGAATGGGAGTTCAAAACTTTTCATCCTTTCTGGTACAAACTACATTTTAAGTAGCATTGTACAAAAGTGGCATGATCAGTTGTTGGGATAGACGCATGTTTGCAGAACAGCTGCAGCCAAAACAATACAGACAGCTGGATTGAAACATTTAGGGTTTGGTTTCGATAATAAAAGCAGCTACGTGTCTGAATATGACAAACCTCCCATCAATATTATCCACTGCCAAGAGTTTAACATGTAAAATGGGCTTTAAACATTTTTTTGATGATTTATAAGTCTGATTTTGGGATATCACTCTTGTTCTTTTTCTCTCAAATATGTTCTGTTTTTTTTAAATAACATTTTAAAATGTAGTATATACACAACGTAAGACAAATTTTTTTTAGATAAAATATTGAACCACAAATTAGGTGCTTTTCGGAAATCTTTTGGTTAAAAAAAAGAAAAAGAAAAAGGAGGGAAATGCTTGCAGTGATTTGGTTTTGATGCCATCTTACCAGCAGTTTGGCAGGTTGAGAGTGATGCTCCCACCTATATGCTCTCCAAAGCACATGTATCCTATTGTACCGAGGCTGATGTAGAGGAAGGTAACGATGCCCATGCCCAAATAAAGAACCAGGGAGAATCTCTGAGGCCTCTCCATATTGTTTTCCAGCGGAAGAACCTGCGAAACACGTACATACAAACAGAATGTTAAACAGACAGTACAGTAACATCATATAAATGCATCATTACAGCATGAAGTCATCATAATTAAGCCCACCCCATGATCCAGCTGTTTGTAGAAGCTCCTTTTAGCAGTAACGCCTTCAAGTTATGGTTTTCTTTATCAGTCGCTCATACGGGTGGAAGAATTTTGGTCAATACTTCAGCTATCGTACATACTATACGATAGAAAATGTCTATCGACAACTTCAGTGGCATGGGTGATATTTGGATATGAAAACATAGACGATGAACGAACAACAGTTGTTTATAAAATATGCCCGGCCCCCAGTCCCAACAATAGACTCCAACACAAATAAATTATTTTATCACCTATGCAAAAATCACAGCAAAGGTTACAGAGAGATTCAAATAGCAAAAGCAACGTCGAGCGGTTGCGAATGTGCTCGTAATAAACTCCAGATGCTAAAACAGGCTGTTAATTGTGTAACACCATATAGTCGTTCCCGAATTTGTGCTAAGTGCTTTCTATCGCCTGTGCTAGAGGCCGAATATTATGTCTGTAATGACATCGCAGATGGGAAATACTTCAAAGTAATATTCTATGTTTGTTCGAGTTCGGTGAGTAATGGTGTAGACACCAGACCCGCTACTCGCACTGGTTTTGTATTTTATGGTGTTTTTTTTTCTTCAGATGATGTAAAGTTAGGTTTACATTTTAACCTGCAGTCCATGAATGAACCGTATTGCCGGCAAGAAATGTGACGGCAACCATAGGTAATGTTTGGTTTCCCTGTGGGGGGGCAGAGCGCATATTTGTTGTGGAAGTCGTTCATTTTGGTTTAAAAGCTCTGATGTAAACCATCATTACATGTTATTACCAGAGTGGAACTTTCTGAATTGCGAGGCCTTGATGTCTATATCGTTATAGGGATATAAAATGAACAGAATTGTTTTCTGCAAACTTCCCACCACAGTATTTTAAACAGGTTGAGGTCTGGACTTTGTCAAAACCTTCATTCTTTTCTTTTTCAGCCATCTTTTGGTAGATTTGTTGCTGTCTTTGGTATCGTCGTCCTGTTTCATGTGCCATTTTCCTGCAATCTTTAGCTCGGACACATGAACTCATATTTAACTCAAGAATACTTTGGTTACAGAGATCTTTTTGGTCAAGCCCAAATCTTCAGCTCTTCAACCACAACCCTTAACAGCTGGTGTGAGTTTGTTGGCAACACTTCCAAACAATACACACTAGTTTAGTTTTAACACCATAAACTCATTACTTATGTCTTTCCTTCTGGGCGTCATATGATTACACTTTAATGCTGTTGAGTTATTAGCTGCTAAAAATATCTTAAAAATGCTTTTAAATGTTTAAAAAACGCTCCTAAAAGTAAGAAAAAAAAGGACTTTGGATTTTATTTGTGGATTAACATCTTAGCCAGTCAGAGCTTTCCTAGTTATTACACCAGTCTGCGCTGATGGTGGCACGAAAGAACATTTGGTATCTTTGTATGTTTAAAAATAGGCTGTAAATGAAAGTTTCTGTTCTGCTCCTGTCAGTTTTCTTGCCTCATCTTCTCCAACTGTAATATCTTGATTTTGACTTCTGGGCTTCAAAGTGAAACTTAAAACTCCCACTGACATTTCAGCAAAAGACCACAGCTCTCTGTTGCTGTGCGCGCAACATATTGAGAAGCGTTATGTTCGCTCCAGCACAGCAAGTGGTATCAAATGAATAGCAATGATAACCTTGTTTCTGTCCACAGCTCCTGCATATATCCTATATGATCAGTGTGTGTTCAGAAGGAAAGCTGAAGGTAATATTTACAACTTTCATTTCAAAATCCAAGCTCAGAGAGGACAAAGTGGTAAGTGTGGAGTTGTTGTCATCTTTAACCCTGCTCACCGTGCATTAAAGGGGTAGTGCACCCAAAAATATGTTGTTGTTTTTAGCTGTAGACAATATAGTACATCCTAACTGTGATGCAACCCGACTATGTTCTTTCTATTTTTTAAATTTATTTTATAATTTGCATTTTGTGGAACAAAAAGAACTCAAAATGCCCCCTACAGGGTCAAACTAGGTAGATTTTTGTGATGTAGAGGTAAACTTAGTGTTTATTTCATATTAAAAAGACTCACCTTGCACGCATACAAATCACACCTATCTACATGTACAGATGTTCTCTGATCTGGCTTCACTAGTTTTAGACTTTTACAGACCTTCTGGGAAACTATGGCAGCAAATTTGTGCTTTTGAGGCTTTAAAAAGTAACACAGGATTTTATTCTTTCCTACTGATCCTCATCTGGAGTCAGACAGCAGCTCAAAAACGTAGCAATCTGTACAAGTGCAACTTAAAGCAGCGCGTCCTGGTGCGAGCCAGAACCTGTCGGAGCTGTTGCTATATGTATCGGTGCGACAGCAAACGGCTCAGACTGATCTGGGTCAGGGGCACCTTATTCATCCAGTAGCCGATTCTGGACCAGAAAAGGTTCCACCAGACCGCTCTGTGCTGCCTCTTAACGTTTCCCATCTTGCCAGGGGCAGCTGAGTTGCTGTCTGTCACTCAGTATTTTAAAGCCGCCCACCCTAATGCTCCCCAGACCTCACACCCCAACACCAACAGTTGTAGCATTTAACAAAATCTGGTGGTGGGTGTAGTTACGGAAAAAGCAGGGGATGTACTTACACTTTAAGACATATTAATTTATGATACTGTATTACTTTTAATGTACTTAATAAAATGCTGCTGACAACAACACAGCCGTATACAGAAGTTATGTAACCACAAAGGCAGAAATATGCTTACACCATCTCTTCTGCAGATTTACAAACATACTCCTCTTTTTAAGGAATTCTAATTATCGCAAAATGATTCGCACATGCATCAGCCGGATTTTCGCTTTCCTTTTAAGCTACAAATAAATGTGGACACTTCCCTTAATTACTCATTTGCATAAACAGTGTTTGCTCCACAACTATACAACCATGGAACGGCAAAAGAGGAATAACCAATTTACCAAATCTGACACATTAATCAGCGAAGAACAGAAAAAAAAGTAGATTTTATTTGGAGCTCTAAGTTCTGCAATCATGGAGAGAAAGATTCATGTGCAAAGAACGCTGCATGGATAAGAGACCCTCTCGTCCACCGGGGTGAACCCCAATGTTCAAACACCAAGCTGGGGGGGGAATCAGTATGCCCACACCGGCTCATAGTCCCTCACCGGAAGCAACTCCAGAGTGGAAGGAAGTTCAACCCTTCTCAAGGATACTGGTTCCAGAGCCAAGCCGTGCGCTGAGGTGAGTCCAACTATATCTACCTTGCACATAAGCTCAGGGTCCTGCCCCCCAAGAGAGGTGACATTCCACATCACTAGAACCAGTTTCTGCAACCAGGTATCCGACTGCAAAGGTCCCCGCCCTCCCAGTTCACGCTGCACCCAACCGCTACCCCCCCACCACCACCACCACACACACACGGGCAAAGGCCCGGCCACCAGATGCTTCATCTCGTGCCCCACCCTCAGACCTGGCTCCAGAGCAGGGCCCCGGTGCCCCCCATCTGGGCAAGGGAAAGTTCTTTCCTTCGCTCGTCATCATCATCATAGAGGTCTTAAATACATCTGGATACAGCTCATTTATTTTCCATACAGCTTAATTTAGTTCAGGGAACGAGCAAGAAAAAAAGACAAATATTAACTTTTGACTTGCTTTTAGCGTCTGGAAAGAGCTCAAAGTGACAGGGTGCAGGATAGATGCTGCATTCGCTGTCATTAGGAATCGCCAAAGTGTCAAAATGTGTTATAATTAACTAAATCTTCATCTATTTCTCTTCATCTTTGGGTTTTTTAGGGCCCAGAAAAGTGTATGGGATAATCAAATGATTTACTGAAACTCTGTTCTACGGTTCTTTGGTAGATGCTTTTTTCCAAAGTGTGATAAGCGATCAATTAACCATAGCGATTAACCTAACATGCATGTCTTGTGGGTGGGAGGATACCAGATTACCCAGTAAGAACCCACATACACGGGGAGAACATTCAAACCTCCCCCCAGCTGAGGCTGGTACCACCAACCTTTTCGCTGTGTGGCAGTAATGTGAGCCACTTTTCCACCATGCTGCCCAAAATGTGGGAAAATAAACTACCAACAAGACATCCGATTTATAAAAAGTTGATAATAGTTGTGCCTTCAAGCCTGCGTGACTGGTAATTCATCAGAGCGACTGTGTTCATACGACTCGTCTATTTGACAAGTATTTGTTGCAGTTGAGTTGGTTTTTAAACAGCTAGTTTTGCTAAAAGCATATTAGCAGATACATCTTCCTGAGCAAGTTTAACAAACATTCATAAGTCAGATTCAGTCCCTGCAGGACACGCTTGTGGCTTTTGCCATGTGCAATACGCTGTGGTGGCATTTTAATACACAAAGAAATTACTATTAATACTTGTTTTTCCCTTATAAACTGTGTGATGTCCACATAAGAGGTTCACTTATTTCTTATCAGGAAACACTAGCTCTGGAGAAAAGTCAGAAGGAAAGTGATGACAGAGCTATAACACATATAATGTTACTTCCAATGCAAGTTTAACCGAAAGCAGCTCAACTGCACTAGAAAAGAAACTCTAGTTTTAGCAAAAGTATTCAGCAACCACAGTCCATTATTTTATAACACATAGGCACAATAACATCTTTAAAATTCTCCAAAAAGTCCACTCAGCAAGTTTAAAGGTAACCTCCTCTTTCCCCTCCATTACCTTCATCAGAAATGCGCAGAGAGAAACTCTCCCTACCTTATTTGTATATGAAATCTAATAAACGCTCATGATGACAAAGCTTATTATACCAGGTGGGAACGTAAACCTCTCTTGATTAGATTAATCCCAATTTCATGTTCACGCCTCCCAGCCTAAGAATAAAAAGAGCTAAGGTGGTATGTTGGATAACAGTGTGTTTGCCAGACACGTACCACTCCGATCCCTTCAAAGGCAAAGATGGCCGTCCCAAAAAAGAGAGGGTAGTCTTTAGCTCTGCCGACCTTTGGCAGGTTGATGGGAGTTGAGATGTTCTGTGAGGAAACAAAGATAAACGGTTCGTGTTAAATAAATCACCGTATTTAATATGACACAATGCTTTCTGAATGCGTACCTGTTAATGGTTATGACTAAATACCAACTGTTTTATATCAAACCACATCAAATCTGCAGTTAAGAGGTCGTCTCCATGGATAATAGGCAATCACATTAAATAAGACCTTGTGCAAAGAGGACGCCCCACCTCAGGCCTGTTGAACTCATTTACTGGCTAAAGCTTGCAAATTACCTTAGCTTTTAGCAATGATTTAATACAATCATGGTGTTCTGTAAGTAGCAGTGAAATAATCAGGATAATATATGAAGAACTGTCATTACTTGCCAAATAAACCCAACTGGAAGAATAAAAGATGATACGGATCATTAAACCTGCTCCTTTTAGAGTCAGTAAAGGACAACCCCATGAGAAAAAAGCTCCTTTTGTTAAGCAATTACCTTACATATACATTTTTTCAGATAAAAGAAATAAAGATATGCTTATAATTTTCTGGAATTAAGAAGATTTTTCTCAGCAAAATAGAGCTCGTTGGGCTGAGACAAAAAGAAAAAAAGTGAAAACATCAAGTATGAAGCTGAGCTACATTATTCAGCATCACATTAAACGTATATTACATATTAGGATGTAAAGCAAAGACACAGACAGGGAGGCAAATCAAACAATGAATCAGAAATGTTTAGAACGCTCGTATTCCACATAGTCGTGTTTGTTTTGAGGTTGTTCATCAGCCACAAACACCCTCCAGGCCACATGTATGTATGAAATCTTTGTATGGGTTCTGATGCAAGAAATTGCTTCCATTCAAGGTGAGGCCATTTCTCAACAAACACGACTGCTATATATCTGTAAAGTGCAGAGGCTGGATGATGAAATACTCTACAGCCGGAAAACAGGTAATCTGGAGACTCTGTCTCTACCAGTGGCCCTGTTATCCATAACAACAGCACAGTCCAATCAGCTGGGAGACACACAGAGATAGATATTTAGTGTTCACGGTGGCTGGATAAGAATGTTAATGAACAGAAGTTCAGCAAACTTTACTGATTCATATGTAATAAAAAACTTCCCTGTTGGCCTCAGAGATGAGGAATCCGTTTCCTATAAACCAAAGGACACCTCATGTGCAATGTAAACTCTCATATCAGATTTTACTGACCGCAGATCCACAACTTTCCCACCGAATGATCTAATTACATTGTCAAGTGAATCTTACCAGTAAAAACAATTGTCACGTTTTATCACACAAATAAAGAATAAAAAAAACATGATGATTTGCTTCTCTCCTACAAAATGTTCTCCTGATGATTGTTTACTTTCCTACAAAAAGGTTTTGCTGATGATTGTTTACTTTCCTACAAAAGGTTCTCTTGATGATTGTCTGCTTTTCAACAAAAGGTTCTTCTGATGATTGTTTGCTTTGCTACGAAACGTATAAGATATGCAGAAGTGGGTTGTTTGGTTTGTGTTTCGTCTGTACCACTTTTGCCACTGCGTTCGATCCCTTAAATACTTATTTTATTTTCTTTCCTTTACTATTTCTTTTCCGCACTTAACAAAAAGACTAAATAAAACTTTTCTTTAAAAAAAGAAAGTACGTAATTATTTTAAATAAAGTTGGGAGGAGTAAATGGCCAAACAATGTATGACAGCATTTAGCTCAATTATCCCCTTCTATGTTGATATAATATATCCTTTCTCTCTCAGCACTACTATTTCCCATTTTACATCACAATAGACCAAATCCAGACTGACATATCTGGACTTCTGTGAGGCTGCTGAGTTTATTCATCCCTCAGTCAATCTGATACTTAATACTGTGACTTTGATGCTTTCATGTTACAAGAGAGGCACAGAATGAGGCCAAGATATGCAAATGCTAGAGAGTACTGACAACCTGCTGGCACAGAGTCAATGCAAATGCACTGCTCTCCGATCTTATGAGCTTTCAGATCTGCTGGTATCTTCGCATGATTGTAAACGTAGACATTTGAAGAGTCATTGTGCTAACTGTGTTTATTAGTAAGAGATAAAAAAAAAGGTGAATACCGTGAGTGAGTAGAAGTAGATGAGAACCAAACTAGCAGTCATGACCAGGTTTGCCAGCAGAGAGAAGGGAGCCAGGTACTTCAGGTTGGGGGTGAAGACCAGTAGGATAATGAAAGGCAGGAAGCAGAGCATGTAGAGACGGGAGTCGAAGCTTGGAACCAGGACCTGGGTCTGATTGGTGACGTTCATTTGGCAGCTTAAGGTGGTGGCGTTGGCTGCTTCTACTACCTGATAAAAAGATGAGATCAGAGAAATTAACCCTGAAGAGGAGTTCACACAGATAATAAGCACTGAAACCACAGAGGATCTGTCTGAGCCATGACCTTAATTTAAATTTTTATAAGCAAGTTAGAATGAGTTCATGCTAAAAATATTTACATGCTGGTGATACAAGCAGCACCTTCTATGACTCAAAATGTTAAACTCTGGAAGAAAGACTACGGCTTTCACTCGTTAAAGCTTTACTTCAGTTCATTCTTCTATTTTGACACGTGACATTATGTTTATAAAATCACATCCTACAAATAAAGATATATGACCTAAAGAAAAGCTATTTTTTACACTCCATGCTGACAATCTTTTACTAGCCTTAGCGCCAAATTGTTTTAAAAAGCGAACCCTCCTGAAATGGACCCAAAATTTCCTCATCAACTGGACCAGGTGGCATGAGTGGGAATTTCTCCAGTTCAACATCCACGATTCCCATCTTCTTGAACATCTACACCCACAACTGCCGATTCTCTGAAAGCTCTGCCTCCATCATCAAGTTTACAGATGACCAATAATCACGGGAAAGATCCCTTAAAACAATGAGCAGACCTAACTGACTCAGGTGGATACTATAAAACAGTGATGTCAGACTGAAACCCCCGAGGTGGTGCTGGACTACAAGACGGACCCTCTTATTTCTCAACTGTGATGCGTCTTCCAAGTGGTAGCATCATTTTCTAATATGAGAACTAAACCACCCTTGTAGCACCCTCCAAAACAAAAAGTGGTAACGCTGAGCCGAACACACCATATTCTTCCCTCCCAGCGAGACATTTATACCAGTAGAGTGAAGTATGGTGGACACCGGACGTTGCCTTGTGCAGTAAGGTTCAGGTGGAGGTGGACATAAGCGTCAACAGACATAAAACTGTGGTTCAAAAACAATGTTTTTGTTACATGTGATATGTTGGATTCAATATAATGTACACTGGACAGAGAGCTAATAATAATAATAATGACTTTCAGGATTAAAGTTGCTACGATACACCTAAATAATCTCAATATGACTTTTTCATTCAGACTCTGAAGCCCTTCTACGCTCACACATTTCTATCCTCCTTCAATATGGCACTAGATCTACTACGAGTTAAATGTCAAAGCTGTTTTCTTCTTCCATCCTCTCATATGCATGAAATACTTTTTGTTTGTAGTGTCGATCCTCCCCTGCACCACTTTCATACAAACTTGCCCTAATCTGTAAGTGGTGCAGTCAAAAAGATGGCTCCCATTGATCAGTGGTGCTCATATTAAGGCCGAGCAGCGTGAAAACATGATCGTCTTCAACCCATCCCACCCTCTGAGCTTCTCCTGTCATGCAGAAGACAGAAATCCATAAAAAAATCTCCATGAGCAAACAGAAGCAACTTCTTTCTACATTAAACAGGTAAAATGTGCTCATCATTGTGCTGCTTGTTTCACCGATTGCACATCCTACATTTGAGAGCACGCTCACATATTTCAGTGGGTCAGTTAAAACACTCATTGTACAGGTTTGTGCTTTTCATACATATTCACGTACATTTATACGAGAAGTTTCACTTTCCTTATTAATCCATTAACTCTTGTCCATTTTATCAGGTATTTATAACGTATTCCTCATTGTGTCCATTTTCCCAACTTCCAGCTTTCACAGTAAACTGAACAATTAAAACTGAACCTGCAGACTCTGACTTGTTGGGTGAGAAGTGCAACCTTGAACTCTACTGGAGGTGGTTAATGTTCAGCAAAAAGCAATGTGGGCAGACAGATGCTGCCATCTAGTGGCAGAAAGCTGCGCAACACAAGTCATATCTAAGTTTTAATACTGAAATCACTAGCAGAGGCAAACAGTCAGGAAATGTCAGTTTCAAGAATCAATTATATAGGAAAGTAAAAAATAAAATTCCATAGGAATGAAAGAGTTCAGGGGTCAAAGGTCAGGTGTAATATAACAACAGCCACAGCCATGTATGATCACATGTCTCAGTGGGAAAAACAGTAGAAGTGAGACTTTTAATTAACTTTAGGTGATCAGAATCTGACTTTTATTTTATCTCAACCCTGAAGACCTCAGGACCCGTTTCAACATGAGCTGGTTTAATCAGGTCAGCAAGGGTTTTAGGGTCAAACAGAAGCAAATGAAATGAAAAATACGGTATTTATACCTTTTCAGTGGATTTTTTTTTAAATGGTTAAAAAAATTATAATCAAATGGTTTTGTTCTTGATGCTGATGGCTGCTGGATGGAATGATCTTCTATACCGCTCAGTCCTGCATCGAACCTGAACAAACCTCTCACTGAACACACTGTTGCTAGATCACTGTGTAATGCAGAGGGTGTGAAGAATCCTTCATCATCTTCATCAGCATTCTCTTTTGTAGGATCAGCTCCAGCGGCTCCAGAGTTACTCCGATCACCGAACCAGCTTTCTCGATTAGTTTGTTGATTCTTTTCAAGTCTCTGGTTGTGATGGTGCTGCCCCAGCAGATCGCTGCAAAGCTGATCGCACTTTCAACAACAGACTTGTAGAATATGTGCAACATTTTGGTGCAGACGTTACAAGATCTCAGCTTCCTTAAGAAGCTAAAACTACATGGAAAAAAACAGCCTGAAGCAGGAGGGTGTTTATCTGTGAATCATGTAAAAATACAAGTTTTCTTACAGTTTTTTTTAAAGCTGCTATTGACAAGTTCTCTCCTATCTCAGGACGTATTTGTAACCTTTTGAGCAAATCCTTACATAACTGTGGAAGCTTCCATTAAATCTGAGCTGCATGACGTAAAGCCACACATCCACAATCAGAGACAAATGAAGAGCTGCTATTCATGCTTTCATATGTATTTTATTGATGCATTAACCGAACCACGCACAGGTGGATTTCTTTCTGATTTTCAGAGCAGTGGAGGTGAAAGGTCAGAGGACACAGTGAGTGTCCTCGCCCGGCGGCCAAACGACCAACGCAAAACACAGGAGATGCCGCTCAGACGTTATGTAAATGTGTGTGTGTTTGTGTTTGTGATCAGCACCTGCTTAACGTTGTCACTGAGGAAGACAAAGTAGACGCAGCAGAAGCCCAACTGGGTGATAATGAGAAACAAGTTCACGATCCGTCTGAGACAAACACGAGACAAGAGGGATAAAGATGGAGGATGAAAGAAGCGAAACAATGAGACAAAAGCAATCAAAACTGGTTGACTTCAGTGTTGTACAGGTACAAATTGTGCTTATTATTATTATTTAATTAACTGTTATTAATTATTATTATTATTATTATTATTATTATTATTAATAATAATAAAAATAACAATAATAATAATAATAATAATAATACCCCTAATTTGATCTCTTTTTAATCTTTTTCTATTTATACACTGAGTTGGGCAATCATTTTAAATTTAAAATAATAAACACACATGTCATTTGTTGGATAGTTTTACAAGATATCTGTAAAACTTACATTACGCTAATATCCCGTCTTCGCTTGTGTCACTTCCCTCCATGTTTGCTGTTTACTAACTGCAGCTATTTGTAAACTGTCTCCCAACATTTTATTAGAAAAACACCACAAGATATATGATGCATTTAAGGCACCTCAAAAACATGGGAGCATAGGAGATAAACTATGTAATAAAGTCTTTTACTGATTCGTACAATCATCTATCTCTGACCAACTACTCAAACTGGTGAATCTCTCCCTCCCTACTCAGTTGGTCACTGGGAAACACCAACACAGTAAACGTGTGCTTGCATTTATATCAACGGCGTATGTGGCGTGTCTGCTCTGTGAGTGGTTTAGCTGCATCCGTTTTATATGGTTCATGTCTGTTCTGTATGTGTGTTAACATTAAAGCTACGTTCTGAAGATAAAGTTACACATTTACACACACTGTCAGTCTCAGATACCAGCTGCTGCAAATGGATGGCAGATGTGAAAGTTCGGTCGTATTAACTAACTTTAGTTTTGGCTCTTTTACTCTCGTCAGATATGAAATTATATAAATAATCAGTGTCCAGAAGTAATTTTATAAAAGAAAAAAACATTATTTACTATGCCATAACATCATTATTCATGAGTTTATCCAATTATTCTCCCTATTTTTCTTTAAAATGAGCTTCCATATTGAACAGTGAGACAGATTATTCCTAAAATAAAACATTTTATATCAATTACATTTAGCTTATGTTAACGTGTAAAAGCATTTACATAAAATCACTGCATAGTTGTTTAAGGACATGAATACGTGGCGAGAACTGCTGAAGTCGCTTACCTCCCCCAGAGTGAGTGTCTCCTGAGCCACGACACATTTTCCATCCCATACTGCATCACCTCACCGTACGACATAGACGGCCTGTTCATCCTAAAAACATGCCAAAACCAAACATTTACCTTCGAGGGAAGAGCTTTAAAGAGAAGAAAGAATGGATAAGTGGGACGTGAAGAGCAAATAAAGACCTTCACCACAGACGGGTTAAGTGGGAAAAAGCTGCTGAAGGCTACAGACCACGATGGATCTATTATCTGTAAGTTAAAAGATGTCAAGTTGTGAAAAAGAAAATTCCTTCTAAGGTTTTATCAGAACATCATCCAAATAACATCATGACATCCTGATTTAACATCAGCTCAATCACTTAATGGCGGCAAGGTGTCCCTGTTGCAGCCAGCTAACCCGGATCATCAGCCCTCCACCACCGTGCATTACTGCTGATGCAAAGTGTTTGCGCTGATATGAGCCTTATGAGCAAACACTTCCTGTAGTTCTGCCAGATGCAACTTGGAAGGCTAACTTGCACTGCCATGTTTTACTTTAGAGCAAACAGATCTTCTCCAACCTGCAGGTTTTTCTCCTGCATTGAGAAAAGAGGAGCAATAGTTTAGTTTCGTTTTCACAGCCGAGCTGTTGACAGAAAAATATGACTTAGATGGTTTTGTAACTGTAATGACATGAACTTTAACATACTGACTGAGGCCTGAGGGGGCATTTAGCATTACAGTCCAGGGGATTTGTTTCGACTGGGCAGGGAATGGTGGAGAAAAGGGGCCAACTTTATTTCTTTTATGCACTTTATAGAAGTGGATGGACCTGCATGGACAACCTAACATTGTCACAACAGTTGCTCACTGGGGAGGGTACTGCCTGAAACGTTTAACAAGAATAAAAGTAGGAGGAAGAAGAAAATATGACTAATTGATTGGCTGGAATCAAAAAGAGCTGCTTCTGTCATTTCACGTAAACAATGGAGCAGCACCTGGGTCCTGTTCCAGAAAGCCGGTTATGTGACATAACCGGTAAGTTTGTAAATAACCTCAACTTTCGGTCCCAAAGCCGGAAGTAACGTTCAATCTCCACCGGAGCGGGTTATGTTCCAGGTTATCTTTTTAAGCCGATCTTGTGGACGTCGAATCACAAATTATATGAAACGTTTGTGAGAAGGTGATAAGATGAATATTTGAAAGAGTGTTTCCTTTTTTTTTTTTTTAGAAGAGTCGTTCATTTGTTTTGCGAAGCTTTTGAAACCTCACAGATAAAATGTGGCAAACAGTGAGTCAGCTTTCACCACAGAACACATTTTGTGTATTGCTCCTTGTTTTTGTGCGGCAGGTACATTTCTGTACAATGTGGGTGATGCAGAGCACGTGGGGAAAGGAACGGTGTGTGTGGTCGTACACACGCTCCCACACACGCCTGTACAGTTCGCTGGACACAAACGTCTGCATGCAAAAAAAAAAAAAAGTTCCACAGAGATGCAGAATCATTGCCAATATCAGTTTAACTTAAGCGTAAAAAAAAATAAAAAAAAATAAAAATATATCATATAAATATCATATAAATA
The DNA here is from genome assembly GCA_037177515.1 of Pseudomugil tenellus. Lineage (NCBI taxonomy): Eukaryota > Metazoa > Chordata > Actinopteri > Atheriniformes > Pseudomugilidae > Pseudomugil > Pseudomugil tenellus. Next base: position 5,932,416 of record JBAMHX010000008.1, on the reverse strand, counting down.
TATATA
>JBAMHX010000008.1:5900381-5911627 GCA_037177515.1 Pseudomugil tenellus | reverse complement strand
GAGCCTTATAGTCAGACCTTTCAGCTAGACATTAAGAGCAAGGTAATTAAGCTAATACATGAATTTCCTCTACACTAGGTCACTTAATACTGACGAGACTCATTCAAGAACAGGAATGTTTCCTAACTGAATGGATAAACTAGTTCTGGCGACTAAAGACACATGATTTAACATTATTTTAGCAGCATTTCGGAAAGAGCCACATAAAGTACTGTTGCATAAAAAGGAATACTAATTAAAAAGAGGTAGAAGCTGGAAATGAACATATTACAGCTGTGTTTCTTGACTGCATTCATAGAAACTGGATAAGTGGAGGACAAAAAAATGTCTAGCGTAGAAAACTATATACAAAGCAGATAACACAAAGTGAAATAAAAACCATCATGAGACTTATTAGAAACAGATCTGGTCCGAATGATCCATCATTTTGCTCCACAGTTCCTGCAGCAATGGGTGTTGTTAAATTTCTGAGATCTGTAGATTTATTATGTGATTTGCAAGTTCCCTCTGGGATTAATTAATAATATAGTATGGGGAAAATACCATGTGTATTAGTAACAATAAATAAAAAGGACAATTAATACATAAATGAGACAAATAAAAGCAGATAAAATCATTACAGTAAAAAATTAGAGGTTTGTCACGAATGTGCAACAACAGGTGTTATGGGGTTTGAAAAGATGGACAAATCCAGTAAAGACCTGAGAGATGCATCTGGGCCTTCAACTTTAAATCAAACTTCATATTTTTTAATGATTCTTTAAAACATATTGGATCATCCTGATGGTAACTTGTGCTAGACAAATAAATATGACGTCTTGAGTGAAGTCTCAGATTGTCTCCATGGATGTCCTGCAGGGGGAAAAAGCTGAGGTAGTCTATCTCAGATAACTGAAACTGGTCTGATCTGCAGTCTGGAGAGCATGAGATTAGATTATGTTTATTGCCATGTAAAGAAATTTCACATCTATTTATTTGTAAAGTACTTTTCACACTACAGAGCAAGAAAATGTGCTTTAGTTTTTTAAATGTCCATGTTAAGATTAACAAGACATTTAAAAATATGCTATTATCTCTTTCACACACACACACACACACAAACAGAACACAAGTACACCCCACCCCCACCCATTTCCCTTATTCTTCCCTCCCCCGATAGAAATTAAATAAAAGATGGACAGAGCCTCCCAGTAGTTTTTTATTGTTATTTTTATTGACAAAAGAATGTACATACATATGTCACTATCATGATAAGGATTTGTTATGTGTTGAGGTAAGCAGCCTAAGGGAGGATAGAGGGTAACAACAGGAGGGGTCTCTGTTTCTGAAGAGCAAAAGTGAAGCCTGTTGAGCGGTTCCTACATGACACACACGACATCGCTCCTGGAAAATACCAAAATGGTCAAAGACATGGAGCTGAGAGGGGCTGAGAGCATGGGGGTGGATGATTGACGTCTATCAAACTGTGAGCTGCGCATAGCTAATAGCTAACTGAGCTAGCTTGGACCTAACAGGAGCTAATTGGCTACCGGAGGTAGGTGGGCTAAAGCTAAGGTGTGCTGTTATGAATGAATGAAAATGAAAAGTACTTTATTTATTGTTTCAGGACAATTCAAACTATTAGTTTCAAATTAGTAGCTACAAACAGCGTTTGTGTTGCACTCTGTCTTCTTGCAGTGGATATTAGATACCTGTCAATCAACTGGCTATAAATATTCAGAATTTCAAGATTAAATATCTAAACAAGTAATAAAAAAATCAATCTCCTCACAGTTATCATGAAGGTAAACTCCACCAACAGATTTGCTCTGTTTGGAGCTACTAGTGAATGAGAAATAAACTGCAATTTTTGTCACTTCAGTGTTGGCTTCACTTTGGTTGCTGAGTGCTCCTTCCTTAGTCTACCCAAACAATAGCTGTAACTCTGATATTCTGTCTCTTAGCATTTCTATGCTTGCATTCGGCTAGTAAAATTAAAGATAATAAACCTGTGTCTACCACAGTGTCTATATTCAAAAACATTACAGAAATGCTTTGAATTAAAATGGACACAATTGCAGAAATTCAAAAGTCAAATATCTGCAACAAAAATCTTTCAAACCACCCCAGTGATGATGCAAAAGTGTTGCCACAGCAACACTCACTGATCCCACTTGTCTGTAATAAGAGTATAAGAACTAAATGTATTTTTCTCTCTGACTGCTAAAAAAGAAAGAAAGTAAATGTCCTTAGTCAACATTGCGCATGCCAGATGTTGCCTAGAAACTATTTGATGCTCAGCACAGTCTAACCATTCGTCTATATATACAGGCGCTGTTAAGTAAACTCTTAGCTGTCACTGTACGCTGATGGACTGCATGTGAATAATGCCATGACCTTCCCTCTGCAAGGTGAAAATGGTTACATTTTGTTACCTTTAACCATTTCAACCACCAGGAGGCGCTGTTTCATCAACATGTTCCCCTTTCAAAATGCAGATGGGATCGTTTAATGAGTTTAATTTCTGAAATTTCCAGACCGGACTCATCCTGCCAGATTTTCTCAAGTGAAGGATTTACAGAAATGCCTCCTTTTTAAGCCCAGACTAGGCTGAAGTCCATCACACAAAGGGCTTGCCATGAAAAGCAGTTGTTTTGAGTTCTGGCCCAGGTCACAATGATCGGCATATTCTGAAAATATTTCCTAAATGTTTGCTTTTATGTATGTATTAAACTAAAAAATCCCCAATCCAAAGATATTACAAGCTAAGCATTGCAGGCAGATTCATGCCCTCTCACCAGCAAAGCTAAATATGTTGCAGCAGATAATTTATTTAGCCTGCGACAGTTCAGCTTCCAATTAACATGAGGCAATCTGAGTGATGTGACAGAAGACTACTGAGGTGGATGAAGAAAAACAAACATCACAAAGCAGCCAGAGAAACATCATGAGGTGCAGTTAAACCAAGATAAGAAACATACATCAGACTTTCTGCATGTTTCCCATTGAGACGTCAGATCGTAGCAGATTATGTCCACAAGCAAAAGAAGTGTGCAAGTAATCCTATCTGGAAACGGTTATCACTAACTTGTGTATATGTACTATTAAAATGACAAAGTTTTATCAATTTGGAGTTATTTGTCTGTATAATTGCTTCATTATTGGGTCAGCTGTCAAATTCCATTAAATAAAGAATACATTATTAAGCACTTGAGGAATATAATGCTGCAATAATCTATTGGTTCCCCACTGTGTTGTGTAGAATTGTACTCTATCTTCTCCACCCTGTGTGGCATCCCTCTTTATACAATCAGCTTAAGATCAGCCCTCACCACAGAGCCAGCCATCTTGATTCACTTTTTTTAAGTCTGTGATGCTCCAACAGATGGCTGCAAGATTCGTATTTTCCACAACAGACCTATACAAGGTGATGTGGCTTTTCTTTATGGGATAGCTCCTGTAAGCATCTCTGGTAAGGTGTTCTGGGTTCCCTTTTCCACTAGTAGCTACCATACCTGTTTTCTGTTACAACTCTAGACCCTCTAATGTGGGATGGGTCGTTGGACAAAGCGGATTGAATGTCTTGTTATGTCATTTGCATTCAACACAAATCCAATAATGGAGGACAATAGCTGCTTTCCTACTGTAGGAACATTTGGAAGTTCCTAAAACCACAAACTTCCGCCAAGCTCACATTTCCCCCTCATATTGGGACTATATGTCCCTATCTTGCAATCTTAAAGAATCCTTCAATACTGCTCTGGATCCAGACGGTGATTCGAATCACCTCCAAAATTTAATCATTTGTTCCTTGTCCACTTTCGAGACTTTCCTAACAATTTAATGGAAATCGGTCCATAACTTTTTGAGTTATCTTGCACACAGACAGACAGACAAACTCTCAAAAACATAACCTCCTTGGTGGAGGTAACTAGGAACCACGACCCTCAGTTCCTATAACCGTTCTAGTTCCTACTCTGAGGCAGGGCCTTCAGGGTTCTTATAGGAACACATCTGATGTATGTTGTAGCTTCAACCTTTAGCAGCATAACGTCTGATAGGACATGGATACAGTTGGTGTATCTTTAATAAGTTAAATCTAAAGGTTGTCTCCTTTGTCTGCAATGCTGTGCTCTTCCTTCTTTATCCATGAAACAAAGAAGTAGTCTATTTACTTTTTAAACTAGGAGGTAACTTTAAGGCTTTGTTGCCTTGGTTGACTTGTTTTTATACCAAAGCTAAAATAAGTAGGTTAACACCTAAGTTGTGTTGGGTCTGATGACGCTTTGAATTCAGATTTGTAATGGGCCAATTCATAGATTCATGCACTCAACCATCTCTTTAAGTGTGTAATAATTTTCAGGGCCTTTTTTGCATCAAAGTAGAATACACCCTGTCGTGAAACAGCATTCTTACTGTTCTTGTTACGTATAGGTTAAATATAGGCCCAAATGAGACCAAATGCACACAATGATGCAATGATTGTGTCGAGTTTTTGTAGCAGCACTGATCTGAGATGAGATTCTAGGATGGGTGAAAACAATTTTCAGCCCTTTTATAACTGATGTCATGCCCTGTTCCAGCTCCAGACTCTCATCCCAATCACTGTCACCTGCCACCAGACTCATTATCCCTGATCACCTGCACCTGTCCTGATTCCCTCACTGCTTTATATCCCTCAGCCCACCAGTCATTCTTTTGTCGGACTTTGAGTACACATCCATGGTTGTTCCTGCTTCTCCTGTGCATTTGCCTTCCCTATCGTCCTCAATATCTCACAGCATGCCTTCCTGTTCCTCATCATTGCAACCCTCCTGGACTCTTCCACCTTCCTTACAGGTTTCAGTTCATTCCTCCTTAGCTTTACTAAATCCTGTTCACCTTCCTTCTAGCTCCGGCTTACCTTCATTGCAACTGACATGTTCAGTACTGGACACACACATACACACACACAAAAATCTGTATCTAATTTATCATTCTATCGACTCAAGATCAGAGTCTCAAACGTCACATGATTGAAACACATGCCATCATTAGCATCACTCAACAGCAGTAACTACAAAGTTACTTAATATTAGAAATAGTAGTCTGTTTAGCTAATAGAATTATATTTTATAAAAATGTAGGATTATCATAGATCATGAACTGATTTCAGTAGCTCTAATTATTACATCCATAAACAACTTATCCTTAATAACAGCTGCTTACCCTGCTAGTTAAGAAGAAAAGTTAACACAAAGCCTTTTGCAGACATTGCAGAGGGTGAAGAAGACCTTGCTGGCTTCAATCTGCAACCACTGAGGTGAACACAACCACTCATTGTCTAGAGTACACACTCCACAGATAACAAGGTTGTAACAGCGCTCCTCATATTACCGTCCCAAACAAACAAACGGTGTCTCTTCAGGGTCTCTCACAGTTTTTAAATTCATTTTTGGGGTATGAGTTGTGATTGTCTGGGTTTTATCCTGGACTATCATGAACGTCATACCTTTGCATGTCCGTACTCTAAAAGTTGGAATAAAAATGCGGTAAAATATCTATATTACTTAATGTAATGTCAATTTAACTTGACTTAGTTGTGATCGGTGAGGTGATGATCAGCTAATCAGTTCATTTTACTGAGGATGGTAAATCTAGATGTTAACATGAAACACACACAAAAAACACTTTCCCTATTGACCAGTAAAAAAACATTGTATCTGCATGTTTGTGCCATATTAGTCTGGAGAAAGTAGAATACACCTCAATCTTCTCTTTCGCATCCTGTCCAACACACCAAAACAAACATACCCATCTTCAGGATGTTGCAGTCAGACAAGCAAACATGCAGTTTGACTGATGAGAGCAAATAATCAGTCCATCCTTTGGCTTCACATCTTCCTGTTAGTTTCTGTTATAAATTTCTTCACTGTTTAGTCTAAATTTATCTTCCGGTCCTGGGGTGGGGATGGGAGTCGGGGTGGCAACCCAGGACCCACTAGCAAGGATTATATCGGCAGAGAAACCCTTTCAAATCCCCCACATGGAGATCGAGGGTCTCACATTGAAGGGTTTCTGTGTCTCCAAGATGGATGGATAATGTAAACGTGGATGATGAACATGTGAAGCACATTATGTCTGACAAGCTGCTGATCAAAGCTCTAGTGTTTGTGGTTTCCAGTAGAGTAGGCTGCTTACTTGGATTTGCTGTCCTCAACAGAACAAGATAGCGACATATGTGCTTAACACAGTCTACAGGTAAAAGACGATACTCCAGTTAAATCATTATTAGTGTAACCCTTTAAAGCCTGAAATAAGAACAACTGCTCAAAGATTCACAATTTCATAAAACATGAAGTCTTTATTTGGCACTTTAAAAAATCTGAAAAAATCGACAATTTTTTTTTGGGCCATTTTTACCATTTATTACCAAATGGAAAATGGAAATATTATAACATATAGTCATCTGCTTTGTGATATTCACCAGGGGGCAGGAGACCAGTATCATAGTGTCCAACTGGGTTTTAAATAAAGTTTCTACCATAAAGGGATGCAAAATGTCTCATAAACGGTATGTATCAAATATGACACATTAGGCGTTAATGGGAAAGGAATCATTTTTGTTTGATGGAAATAAAAAAAAAAATTGCTGTTATGAACTACAGATGTAATTGAATCTGGATGGGGAAAGATATCACACACCATTTTTTTGTGTTAATTTCCATCCCTGTTTTTATCAGCCGTGTAATGATGTATGTTAATATGTGTTGCTGCCTCCTCTCTCCTCACAGTTCCCTTTCTCCCTGTTCCGCACCCCATCTCAGTACTGTAAGATGTCACAGCACAAGCTAGATGTTGTGGTCAATTACTGCACATCATTATCCTAATTTCTCACATTTTCTCACAATTTTTTTCAAAGGTATTCAAAATTGTGTCATCAATGACCTAACTTGTAATGAGCAACAAGATGCCAATATAGGGCTCTCATAGTAGGCACTATGGAAATTTGCAGAATAATTCTATCGAATCACCTTTATAAATGGCACTATGGAAATCCAGCATAGAGGCACAAAAGGACCTCAATTCTGGATGGATTGGACAAATAATCCCATAAATATTCTTGTCAAGCAGAAACATTTAAGCTCTTTTGGTCAATCATTAATTGTTTTGCTTCCATTGGTTAGTTTTAAGTTTTTGTTGAAATTTCTTTGTCTTTGTTTTCCAACATAACTCAAAAAATTATGGATAGATTCTCATAAAATTTCCAGGATTTTCGTTCTGGAAACAGGAACAGAGATTAAAATTTGGATGTGATCCAGATCATATTTTGGGGTGTAAATCACAATAAGCCGTGGGGACTGTGTGAAGGTCTGCACTTTCCGAGTGCTTTTCTAGTAGATGATACAGTATCAGTGCAGGAGAGTTATCAATGACTCTGAGCCTGCCTGCAAATGTAAGGCAGACAGAATTTGCTTCGATTAGTCTATAAAAGGCTCCAACAAACCAGATATGGCACTGTGTGTTTTCAAAGCTGAACAAGTCTTTGTATGTATGCACATCACTTTGTTTATGTGCTTTCTGGTCACTTGCTGCTTTTCCATTTCAGTTTTTCTCAAAATAAAAGTGATATTTGTAAAGTTTGGATAAGCAACAATTGTTTGTTGTTTGCTCCATATGACATCATCATACCCAGTCCCAAAAATCACCTCAGGTCACTGAGCACATGTTAAAAACAAAAGCCTTTGCAGGAAAGTGTGTGTAAGAGGTGTCAGGTTTTGGGCTCACACAGTCCTGATAAGCCAAGAAAGCCAAAATACCACCTGAGTGCTTATTCCTGTGATGAGAACCTGCCACTGCACAAGGCCAAGCATTCAAAATAACATAAAGCTGTGGAATCTTTGATGCTTCTTTTATTTAACCTGCTTTTGTTGTTTGTAAAAAAAAAAAGGTCAAAATGGAAAAAAGGTCAAAATGAAGGCTTAAGGATTTGCTTGGTGTTGTCAGAGTTTTTTTTATCTTCTGTATTTTTGTGCATGTATTTGTTGCTTGTTATGATGTTTTTCTGGGGCATGTCTGCACACCTGCACTATCATCGTCATCACTGCCAGGTCCAACGCCTGCTTTAACATTTCTTTTGGACTCCCCTAAGGCCTTGTATCTTTGTGCTCATATCGTCTGAGCAATAAAACATTTTTTATTCCCTTCAAGGTCTTGTCAAGTGTTCTTTCTGGTCCGGCATTTTAGGATCTTGATTTGAAAGAATGTGCCCAATCTGGATCAGATAAGCCTGCATGGAAGGATAGGATCAGAATGTGAAATGAATTATCTGGAATTCTTTCTTTTAACATGAACTTGTCTCTGATTGTCATCTGCAAAATTATGCATTTGAACAAGGAGGATGCATGTAATGTGCACCCAAATAAGAAAACGGAGGAAAACAGATTAAGCCCATAAAAATGATGGCAAAGAAAACAAGCAAGTGGTGAATACACATGTTCATGCAAGACTGTGAAAACGACATTTTTTTCCTTAGAGTCAGAGTGTTGCAGTAACCAAGCTATCACAGCGGTTTTTTGATGGTTAATTACACTAATAAGCTTTCTGAGGAGACACTAATGTCAGATTTCCCTTTGGGGGGTGATACTGCTCAGTCATGATTAATGAAGACTACACCAAGAACTCTGACTGTGCCCAGTGGTGCACATGTAATTCTGTTTTCTTGTAAGTTAAAGTTCATCTCACTTCTGTCAACATTGGACTTAATATTGTGACATTTTGAAGTCTGTTGGCATTTAGCAGCATCGCTCAAGCTGGTGTATGTCTGCTGAAATAAGCAGAGAAAGTAATTAGCAGTTCTTGTTGAACACTTGTGTATAAAGTTGCAAGACTGGCAAGAATAAGTTTAAGCCTCACTTAAACCCATCTGATTCCTCACAGTAGAAACTCATCCATCATTCATCTCCAGTAGACTGGATTACTGTAATGGTCTTTTAACAGGACTTCCCCAAAAGAACATAAAACATCAATCTTACTTTCAATTATTTTAATTTAACTTTGAATTTTAAAGTGAATTTTGCCTGTAGTGCTTTTGATGTTATATATACTTTAAAGCACTTTTAATTGTCTAGATGAAATGTTCTATACAAATAAACTTTCCTTACCCCCCCCCCCCCCTACAGTGTTTCTGTTGAATGTGGACATATTTTCTATGTGAACTGTGCTTGTAAGGGCATATATTAACTAAAAATGTAGCAAAGTAGAGGCAGGAGAATAAATAAGATAAATAGGATTAAACTATACTTTTTTTCTACCTTTTGAATGTTTTTTTTTTGTGTTTTGTCCACCACTGGTTTTCCAGCTTTATTTGGGACATTTAGTTATGAGATTTTATCTGACTAAACAAGTATGCAAGAACCTGAGACAAAAAATTATATTGTCTTATGAATATAAAGCAGTTTCTTTTCTGCAATTAAGATATTTCTGTTACTTTAAGTATATATGTCTCAGTAAAGTCAGCTTTGCTATATTTAATATAACTTTATATAGATGTTTTGCTTTAAAAACTGTACTAGCCTGAAATTACATGCTGCCTGGCAGGACATTAATGTGCGTTCAAGAAATGAAACAATGCACAAATATAAATCCCGCCCTTAGTCAATCACACATTATCGTAAAAACTAATTTTGTGTTTTATGTGGTAAGAAATCGCTTCAAACCTCAGCTTTTAATCTGCACATGCAGAAAGAGAAAGTGGTGCCAACATGGAAGCCAGATTTAGTAAAAAAAAAAAAGAACTGTTGTGCATGTGTGTGTGTATGTGTGTTTCATGTCAGTACATTGTGTCCAAACAGGTTTAGCTCTCTCGTTTACACGTCGACAAACTGTCTGCAGCTGTTGCCATCTGCCCTGTTGATTCAGCATCCATAGTTGCAGCTTTCAACCCATAAAAATGAACCTATCCCATTTTCTGTATCATATGCTTTGTGTTGAATTTCCTATCAGTGTTCATAATTGACACACCAAAGCTTGACACACATATCAAAACTGGAGACTTTTAGACAATGTGCTCCCTGTGCTACAAACATTTAAGTTTTTAACTGTCAAAAAAGTGATATTAAAAAACCTTTACATGTCCTAAAATACCTTAAGCATGCTCAGCATTTTCCTGCAATATCGTATTTCCCAACCAGCTAAATCAGGGATCTCCAAATCGGGTCCTCGGGTGCCAGTGTCCTGCAGGTATTCCATGCTTCCCTGCAGCAACACACCTGATTCAATTTAATTGTGTTTCTAATACCATAAAAGCAACCACATGTGCTGTCATTGTATTTTCTGGATAAAATAAAACCACAATTCGTTTCAAATATGTTTTGTCATCACATCAACAAACCTGTCTTTGCTGTTTCTCTTCAGATAATTCTTGTTTGTCTCCACCGGGCCGGATTTTGGATGCCTTCTGTGGACGTCCTTAACAATCCTTGCAAACCTGGAGTGTAGTCTGAGGAGTGAACTCATCTGCTGTCTGCTGTGATGGTGTAATTACAGCCTCTAACCCTCCATCAAATTTCTTTGTGTTTGCATAACAGCACAGCCAGACTGTTTTGAGGAAAGAATAAATCACAGGCCTCCATCGCTCTGTTGCAGCTTAAGCATTCATCCACATGAAGAGCAAACAAACCATGTCCCACTACAGTAAGTTCATTTTTAACATCGTAAAACACAGTTTCAGTCTCACAGTTTGTCCTCTCCTAGCAGGAGTCTTCTTTAGCTGTTGAAAACAACCAGTACAAGTTTAAATGGTTCTTATGTAATTTTGCAAAGCTTCATTCTTGAGGTTTCTGTGAAGTTTTTATTTCTTATTGAATTTCAATTTTCCATTTAAAGTAATATGAGGTGGAAAGAAAACATATTATTTACACTTTGAAGTATGTGCATAAGAGCACAAAATACTGGTACAAGAAATACCTATAATTTCATGTGGGTGTGTATCTGTGATGCTGTTTCTTCTGGTGCATGGACAGGAGGAAGATGAGGAAAAAAGGAGGCAGAGTGTGACCAAAGGCAAAACATCCATTAAAGTGAAAAGGTCTCCTGTCTGTTGGTATGATCGTTTTAAGAGCCGGTGTGACTTTTTTTTTTAGTTTGTGTCTCTTTTTCTGCTCTCACTTGCCTTCCAACTTGTTCTGTTAATGAAAATGTTTAAAAGTTCATTTTAAGCGGTAGCCAAATATAATTTCCTTTTTTAATATCTCTATCTAGTAATGTTACTTGAGGTGCTCATTCAG